>BSBM01001277.1:0-600000 GCA_027924585.1 Larix kaempferi
TATATATATAATGAAATATATATATAGAAATAATGAAATATATATTTCTATCTATATTATATACATAATGAAATATATATTTCTATATTATATTTCATTATATATATATATATATTTATTTCATTATATATATATATAATGAAATATATATATATAATGATATATATATATAGAGAGAGAAATATATATTTTATTATATATATATATATATATATATAATGAAATATATATTTATATATATATATATAGAAATATATATTTCATTATATATATTTTTTTTTTCCTCGGAAAAAATCGTAATTTTATTTCAAATATATGAACAAAATTACATTTCTGCACATGTAGAAAGATCATAGAGATCCCTACAGTGTCACATATTTACTGTCCCATATAATCATCATACTTAATGTCCCATACATACAACCAAAACTCCATACAACCCACATATATCCTATTACATAATAGTTATAACAGAAATGGAAAAACGAAAACCATCATTGTTCAACAAATGCTGAGCCGTTGCTCAATGCTGTGCCTCATTATCCTCATAAAATGGTCTGTGATAATAGCTGAATGTGCCTTCCGGAGAATGTATAGTTATCCTCCATGTTCCATGTGCTAATTCCTGCTGCGTAGCCTCCTTGGATAGCTGATCTGCCATCCCATTCCTCTCCCTGTAAACATGTGTTAAATGTGATGTGGTTAAAAGACAGTTTTAACCGGATCACCTCCTCCAGGATAGGTAATAGAACCATCACATGACAAAGAGTATTCTCCTTTGCCCAGTTGATAACTAACAAGGAGTCACCAAAAATCTGAAGAGATAAGCATCCTTGTTCAAGAGCAAATAACATCAGCAATTTAAGAGACATGAGTTCTGCATAGTTATTTTGTTCCACTCCCCAAACCAGCCACCAGATGGAAATAATGCGCCTCAGTTTTGTAAAGGACTCCCCCCCCTCCACATACCAATTGTTGGTTTAAAGAGGCGCCATCAAAAAATTCCCACGGCATAGAGACATCAATCGTTTCTACCCGCACAGGCCGTGTTCTGCACACTTGAACGGGGGCCTCACAATGTTGATTAACCACCACCACCCGTGCCACGACACATTCCAGCGGAACCCTGCAGCCCTGGAAAATCAACTTGTTGCGGGCAATCCATATGCCCCAAGTGTATAAACACGGTAAAGCCCGGAATGTGGAGGAATGGATGAACAGACCACCACAATTGGAACGCCTCCAGCACACTCGCTCCCCTCCACCTCACCTTAAAATCCAAAATTTTGCTTATATCATTCCAAACAGCCCGTGAAAAAACGACAATGAATAAAAAGATGGGCAATGTTCTCTTCTGCATCCCTACAAAGAGGACAGATCCCCGGTCCCTGGAGAAAACGTTTTTGCAGAATGTCCCAGGTAGGAACCTTATTTTCCAGTATAGCCCAGAAGAGTAATTTTGCTTTACCTGGACATCTTAATTTCCACAAATATTTCCACCACCACACCAATACCCTGTTATGGACTTCCACATTGAGCTGGATATATCCTTTTTTTGGTGAGTATACTCCGGAGGGATGGTGATCCCAGATAAGTACATCCGCCCTATTGGTCAATCGAATATTTGTATGTCTTAATATCCGAATATAATCTCCCAGGCCCCAGCATTTCAGCTGATATCCCAAGTAGTCGTGCAGAAATCCACCCCTGTTGCCAAAGTGTAGATGCTTCCGGATCCTCTAAATCAGCCAGATAAAGACATCCTCTAGTAGCCATAAAAGTCCTCAGTTCCACAGAAAGGACATGTCCACCCCTGCATCCAACCCAAGGGTCCAGCCCAATACGAAGGAGACGCCCATCGCCGATCCTCCACACTAATCCAGAACCGACTAAAGAGAAATGCTGCACCACCGCTTTCCAGACCACAGAGCAATTTGCCCTCGACTTATTGCTCAGCCTGATCCATTCGAGAAGAGTAAGAGGGGCAATATATTTATGATATACCACTCTAGTCCAGAGACTCTGTGTATGTATTAGTTGCCACGACACTTTGGCCCCCAAGGCTTTTGCAAACATAAAAATATTCTTTAACCCCCACCCTCCCAATGCTTTAGGAACCGCAATTTTTCTCCCATCTGACCCACACCAATGCACGATGCTCACTCGATCCCTTCCAAAGAAAGGCAAAACACAATCTCCTGATCTGCTCCAGAACTCCTTTGGGTATCCAAGCAAGAGACATCCAAAACACCGGAATTGCTTCCAGGACTGATTTAATCAATACCAGCCTCCCAGCCCGAGAGAGCCATTTATGACTCCATCCATGAAGGCGCTGTTCTAATTTTGCTATTAACCAGCACCAATCAGCCTTCAAGTAAGCATTCGGTTTCAGTGAAAGCCAAGGTACTTTAATCCATCATCAATATCCAAAGTCCTATATGGTAGTTTGTTAACCATACTATGAATCTCCTGCTCGGTTAAATGCGAGCATGTGATAGTAGATTTGTCAATATTCACTAACATAACCGCTGCAACTTGCACTAAATGGAGACCTTCAACCACCTTATCAATATCCTGTCTCGTGCCATCACAGAAGATCAGAATGTCATCAACAAAAAGGAGATGTGTAATGAACAGTACCTGAGTAATAGATATGCCTCTAAAAGAACCATCAGCTTTTGCATTCAGAATAAATCGGCTTAGTCCCTTCAGCAACAAGGAGAAACAATAGTGGAGACAGGGGACATCCCTGTCATAGCCCCCTTCCCGCCTGGAAGAAAGGACTAGCAGAACCATTAATCAGAACAGCAAAGCTCACCGTAGTGAGGCAGGCCATTATCCATCTGATAAATTCATAGCAGAACCCCAGATGAGTCAGAAGCATCTGGATATAAAAGCCAGCTAACCCTGTCAAATGCTTTAGAGAGATCAATCTTAATCACAACACCCTTCTGCTTCTGCACCTTTAGAGTGTGTAAATCCTTCCAGTGCAACTCCAATGGCCTCATGAATTTGGCGTCCTTCCAAGAAGCCAAATTGCTCACAAGAAATATGCTTAGACAATATATTCTTGAGTCTTCTCGCCATAACCTTAGAGATGATCTTATAGATGCAATTGCAGAGAGAAATAGGTCTGAATTCATCGAAGCTGTCAGGCTTGTCCGTCTTCGATATAAGAGCTAAAAAGGTGGAGTTGAAGGGGCCATGGACAAACCCAGCCTTTCTCGATTCTTCCACCACATTCAAAATCTCCTCCCCGAAGAAATCATAGAATCCTAAGAAGAATTCTATAGGCCAGCCATCTGGCCCCGGGCTACTATCTTTATTAAAGGATTTCATAACCAACGAGAGCTCATTCTGCGTCACCTCCTCCATCAACAGTCTATTATCGTCCTCACCCCACAAAACGAGGAAAAAGCCGAGTCACCCGAATTACCTCAGCGATGGAGACTCCAGGTGGTGCAGTGAATTAAATCTCCAAAATGTCGAACTCCCAACTCCGCTAATCCTTCAAAGATGGAAACCTGTTCCCCAGTTTCAGAAGATAGTTCCCAAATAGAGTTTGTGAATTTTCTCCCCTTAGCATACGCTTGAAAAAATTTAGTATTCTCATCACCGCACTGAAGCCAAATCGCCCTGCTTTTCATTCTCCACAGCTCTTCTCTCTCACACAGAATCACATTCCTGCGTCTCTCCCACTCCAACAACTCTCCTTTCTGCAGATCATCCAGGAATCCCATGCCCAGACTATTAAGAATCCTATCAATGTTTAGCTCAGCAGCTCTCAAGTTCTGATCATCAATCACCCTTTTGTCATGACCCCAGGAAATAGTGGCCTCTTTAATTCGCTTCAGATTGTGATAAAAGTGAGCACCAACATGCATCTGGGAGTCATGTGGTCGATGAACCCATTGCTCCTGAACCAGATTAATGAAAGTCTCCTCCTTCAGCCAGCTAGGATTGAATTTGAAGGGGCTAGGAGGTTTTTTCCTGCTACCTCGTAACTCCAGGAAGATGGGGCAATGGTTCATATATCCCACCTGACCCTACCCACTGTCTGACAACATCAACACCCAGAGCCAACTCTTCGGCCACCAGAAACCTATCCAGTCGTTTAGCCACCCTATGAACCCCAGCTCTCTTATTCCTCCAAGTTGGAGATAGCGGGGATGGTATAATGTCAAGAAGATCCTTCTGACAAAGGCATTAATGAAATAGTTTGCTAAAGTATCCGGAGCAGCCCGAGGCCCCCATACTTCAGAAGACCCCAGAGTAAGATTGAAATCCCCACCCAATATCACATCCCTGCCATCAAAAATATCCATACCTAACAAGGAGTCCCAGTAGCCCACCCTATTTAAGTAGGGCCCATAAATATTGAGAACCGTGATCATCCGACCAATCTCAGCATCCCATACTTCCAAACCAAGACCAGAGGATATCCCCCAAGAACAATCACAATGGCAACTCTTGACCTTCCACCCCGATGCCAACCCTCCAGAGCGCCCCCGGGCATCCACTCATACAAACTTCCAACCAGGGAGCAAAGATTCTAATGCTTGAACAACATCCACACTGCCACCCAAAGTTTCTTGCAGCAATAATACATCCGGTTGATTTAAGTCAACCAGTCTCCTAAGCGACGATTTTTTTAATGGGGCTCACCAACCCATGACAGTTTGAAGGACATAATTTTCATATAAAACCCCCATCCCGGGCTTTCACTGCTCTAAGTGCCCACTCAATTGAAGATTGTGTACCCATCACTAAATCCACTTTAGCCCGATCTTGAGCTTTAGACAAATGGGATTTACGTCCCCGACCTTTCCCCCCAACACTAGAGGCCAATTCAGGTAGTCCCTTGCCCCCCGATCCACCTTCAGGTATCTCCCTATTACGAAGAGCATATCGAATACTTCTACCCTTGGAGCTGGTAGAGTGAGTGGTGTAAACAGTAGATGGCGGGTGACAATACTATCCATATCAGGGCCGTAGACATTGATCATCCGGGCGAGGAGGAGACCCATGGCTTCCCCCCCCCAATACAAATGGGTCATCTAATAAGGATACGGTAGGAGAAAGGAAATGAGACATACCCGAGTGTATCGCAGGTGGACCCCGACAAATAATGGGCATCTCCCGCTGCAATAATTAAGTGGCCTGAGAAGTTGGAGTCACAGAACACAAAGAATTCCCCTCAGCATCAGGAGGTGTACTCCCATTATTCTCCTTTCCAATGTTCACCAAGGTTGGCAATAAATCCTTTGATCCGAGCCTCCCACACTGAACAGATTGTTCCACAGAATCAAGAATCCCCCCCCGTCAGTAGCAGGCCCACTCCCACCCTCCTCCAACGCCTGAGAGTCCACCTTCAACACGGAGACTGCTTCTACATCAGCTTCTTCATCATTTAGAGGCTTACTAATCCGAAATGATAAGGGACAACAGGCTACAAGATGTCCAAGAGCATGGCAGCGATGACACCTAAACGCACACCCACATAATCCAGTGTTTGAACAAAATCCCCATCCTTAGAATGAACTTTAATCTCAGCCGAAAGTCCCATCCGAATATCGATATTGACCAATATCTTAGCAACCGTGTAGATGCCAGTCTTAATATGGGCGGAATCAGAACATACGTAATCACCAAGATAATTCCTGATCTCAGCAAACCGAGTTTCGTTCCACATATGCATGGGAAGTCCGGGAAGCTTCACCCACAGCGGCTCTTTAGTTACTTTCTCCGTTTTAGAGTCGAAGAAGGGGGACCATCTTTTCAGAACAAGAGGGACTCCAGCATCGACCAATGTTTACTCAAAACAGCATTGACCTCCCCTCTGTTCCTGAAGATGAAGGAAAACCAACCTTTCGTCAAGACACGGACCTCAGGGACAGATGACACAATGTTTTTCCACTACTCTGCCACCCAACGCTGAAGGAAACCTCGGCCTAATCTTCTGCCTCTAACATGTCCTACCACAGCAGTATGAGAGAAATCCTCCGCCTCTGCCATCGTAACGTCGACCCCCAGCACTAACAGGTCCTATCTCTTACGTTCTTTGACCTTCTTAACTGGGTATTTAAGAGAGTCAGCCTTGGCAGACATCCCTGTTCGAGGCTGGGATTCGTCAACAGGCAAATAATCAGCTCTCCCCGGGACCGCCATCAATACACCACACAACACCAATAAGCAAAGCAAGAATCAACAGTATAAGCCGATATCCCCCAGCATCCAAAATCCCTCAAGCAGAGTTCAGAATCCCACGCTCCTTCTGCCAGTGAGTAGGGCCAACCAAATTAATCAATGAATGCAATACATATAAAGAAACAGGCAGGCACCTTCCAAGCGATACAGTATCCAGACAGAGTCATCCAAATGGCAAATCCAAGAAAAGGGAAAATATAGAATTATTCCTTTCCCAGAATAATGTCCAGTGTTGAATTCATCCAAGAAAATCAACCACAGAACCCCTGCCTTAATAACCGCAGCAGGATTCCTGACCAATCAGAGCTTCATCGGACAAGATCTTCTAATCCCCATTAACAGCAGCTCGCGGCCTTCAATCAATTGATGATCCCAGGATGTTCAAAGAAACAAGAAGACAATTACCTCAATACAGGTATCCCGAACAATCTCCTGCTCTAATCCACCAGAAACTCACAATCCATTAAAAAACCGAGCATCATCAAGCCAAGAATCATGCTCCCACTCCGTCTGCCAGTTCCAAGATCGAATCTGGAGTAATTGAAGACTAGTCGGTGAATAGTGATTGTTAGCGCAACTGCTAATCATCCACAATCCAGAAATAGGTGAATGGGCTCAGCTCAGGTCTCAAAGGTACACATCGCTCTCAGATTTCCCACACAGGATAGATACGCCTCCAATCCCTCATAATGCCGCCCTGTAAATGCAAATCTTGTTTAAACGTACTTCTCCATACTATGAATCTTGCACCTCGACATCCCCCAGCGACTCCGAGCTCACCATCTTATTCATTTCATTATATATATAGAAATATATATTTCATTATATATATATATATATATATATATATATAATGAAATATATATATATATATATATATTTCATTATGTATATATATATTTATATAATGATATATTTCATAATGAAATATTTCATTATATATATATATATATATATAATGAAATATTTCATTATGAAATATATCATTATATATATATATATATACATAATGAAATATATATATATATATATATATATTTCATTATATATATATATAATGAAATATATATATATATATATATATAATGAAATATATATATATATATATATATATTTCATTGGATTTAAGATGTTAACAGTTGAAAGTGTTTGAATTATTGGGTATTATAATTTTGAGATCAGTTTGGCGACTGTTGCACAATGAAATATTATATGCATGAAGTTTACATATGTTTTGCTGTTTTGAGTTTCAGATTACAGGTAGAAAATGTCTTGAGTATGGCAATGTGGGTAAGCCCATGATCAAGACTGGAACTTACCATGTACAGGAGCCAACATTATGAGAAGAGTCTCTTGATTGTGAAATCTGACTTTTGCATGAAAAAATTTGAAAATTTCTGATTTAAGTTTATGAGAAGGGTCTCATGGTTGCAAATTCTAAATTTATGTAGGAAGTAGAGTTGTAAAATCATATTTGTGATTTTGCTGATAATTACTAATGGTGGTTTGGATTATATAAAATTGTGTCAGGAGGACATGTTGTAGGTGGATGTTCATGTATGGTAGCAAGTGTAAAACCATAATGGACAGAGTGATTCCACTTACAGGAGTCGGACAATATGAGAATGGTCTCATGGTTTAAAACAAATCAATTTCTGTAGGAGATAGAACTGTAAATTCATGTTTGAATTTAATTACTAATGCTATTGACTGATTATGGAAATCAGATTTGAATTTGATTGTTAAATACTGATGACTGTTTGGGTATTTGATAAGTGTGCCAGGAAGACACATTGCAGGAAGACCATGTGTGATGGCCTGCATAAGCCAAACTTCATGGGAATGATCCCATGCTTTGGAAATTGGTTTCAGGTGAAACGCCATTGTAAATTTCGATAATGTCTTAGCTGAACTGAATGTGGTAAACCATGCGAGTGAGATGGTAAAGATTATGTCAGTAAGACATATGAGGATCGAGTCCTTTAAAAACAAGCTTCCATCTACCTAATCAAAATCAATTAACAAGCAATCTCCAGACCAGTATAATATAGGTTGAGGGTTCGAAACTCATGAGGGTTTCACCGCCAAACACATAGGTCGAATCCTATTAAAATATTTATACTGTATCATTACACAGAGCACGATTGTGCCTAGGGTTTCCAGATAACAAGTCATAAGTAATTACAGTAATCATCATAATTAGAACCATAGTCGTAGATGAATGCCTAGACTTCGTAATCGACAAAACCATTGTCGACTGAGAGTTTTTCTTTATGACTCAAAATAAACAAACAACATTTATATTTAGGGCTCAACCCTGAATCCCTTAAAATAAATCTAAACAACAGAATAGAACTACGTGCACCAGAAGTACAAAGGGAAGTCAAACTACAACTATTACCACTAAAACCCCTAAAGGGTTAAACTAAGAAACCACATAAAGCAGAAGACGAAATTTATTGAAACACTGTATTCATTTCTTAATTCATAAGAGGGACGAAACCCCAACCTTTGAACATATGGCCCGGAACTACACGGTACAAGAAATACTTTTACAGGGTGCCCGTAGGGCTACCAAAACTTCAAACAAAACTAACCATAAATACTTTAAAAGCAGCAATTGAACACTTATGCGAATGTTACAAACACCTCACAACTGTTTTGGAGTAGCTTAGAACTACAACCAGAAATCTAACTAAAAACCCTAAGAAAAGGATAGAACCACATCTATCTTAAAACAACGCAACGAGCAGGACAATTGAGGATAACCCGAGGCTTACCAGGGCAACTTCAACCCTGGATTTTGATGTATTCTCTTGTATCAAACCTTTAGTTCTTCAACCGAGGCTTCCTCTTTGTATAAAAACCCTGCCTCCACAATATTTTAAAAACAATATATTAAAACTTGTTTAAATTACAGTAAACAAATGAATGTGATCAAAATAAATGATTAGAATCGAGCCTTACCTTGTAAAGAAATGTTGGTTCAACCAACGAGCTAACTCATCCTAGAAAACAAACTCCTTGTATGACTACGCTGTAACCATCAAACTGCTTCTGCGTATGAGACCCCATAACCCACAATGCATTCAACAACTGGAACTTTGAGTAAGTTCCTCCTTTGCCATGGCGGTCGAGAGCTCCAAGAGCTTGGCTCTCCACAAGTCAAATGAATAAAATGATGCAAAAAAAAACCCTTTCGAAGGTAGGGTTTATGGTTACCCCATCGAGGAGCCGAGTTGGCAAGGATTTTCACGTGGCATCATAAAGCCATGCAACTGTCATCCACCATGTTTTAAATTTTTTTCATGCCTTCACTATAGTCTTTGTTTACTTTTACGACTTGGATTAATGCAAGAAATCTAATTGTTCAATTACCCTTTTTTCCATAGTTTAGAACCTCGTTATAACATTTTGGTTCATTGCTGTCGAATCCCTTAAACTAGGATAACCATCCCTCTTTTAATGAAAATCCATGGAATACAATGAGCTTGAAATTGATATGTAACCATATTATTCACTAAATAACTTAGTAGGTCTTATTTATTATCATAACCTTGGTGGCGTAGACCTTGCTCAGAATTTGTTACAAAGTAATTTTTTAACATGCATTAGCTTCACAGAAGCTAAGTAAGCCTCGGGGTGTCACAAGAACCCCTTTCAAACAAGAAGAAGATAATCAACATCACAACGTAGCAAAACTAAGAAATCATACTACGATAATAATAATAGACATTAGCTTTAAGACACATGATGTTTAATTTTCCAACAAGCTGAATAATGACATAAATGCAGTAAGAAATTAACCGTCACTTAATCCATGATAAAAGAACGGAAGAAATAACTTACGACAAATTGAATATCAACAACGATACAAGTGATCGACAAATACGTTTAATATAGAAAATAGGTCCATAGTCATATTCAATGCTTTAAGAACATAATAAATAAATGTTGATTTTGTAAATACACAAGCAACGTCAATGAATACAAGACACATTTATGTAGTTAGCAAGACAAGAAATATTTCATAAGTGTAATTCTGAATATTTTGGACAGTCATACTATGTATAATTTTTTTAATTTTTTTTAATGAAATTTGGAGTCGTTACATGTGGTATCAGAGCGCAAGTTCAAACACTAGGCCTGAAAGTGGCTCAACTCGTGCAATCAAATTAAAACAGAAAAACAAATTTTCTAACTTTGTTTTAAATTTGTTTATGTACAGAACATTCAATGTCTATTTTGAAGGTTATGGAAGGAGTTGAGGGCATCTGTCGAGGATGGATCCCATCATAATGAAAATAATCATGAACATGAAAATGTTAATGAAGAAAATATATACGTAGAATTAAATGATAATTCTCATCCGAACTACTTCGAATTGTTAAAGATTTAAAAGCTGAAATGAAAACTGTTAAGGAAGAAAATGAAAAAATTCTGAAGGCAAAGAAAGAACTGAATAAAATGTTGCTAGATAAATTTCATAATGAGGGAAAAGATAAAAGAACAAAATGTAAATCTGAATTTGGAACCATGTCTTATCAACACAAGTGTAAGAAGTTAAAATTCTCTATTAATGAAAGTAATTCCTCTTCTGAAATTCATGTTTTTTTTCCTTGGATTCTGAAATTCATGTTAAAACACATAGAAAGAAACATAAGTATTCCAGTGACAGCAGTGATAGTGACTGCAGTCTTAAAAAGAGGAAATACAAACCATATGAAGAAATCTCAGGAGAGTTCAAAAAGATAAAACCTCCAATGTTTAATGGAGTGATAGAGAAAGGAAAAGAATCCAAAGCATGACTGTCGGGTATGAAGAAATACTTCCAAATTTATAACTACTCAGACAGGCTGAAAGCTAAGATGGCCATCTATAATATAACTGGAAAGGCGGATATATGGTGTCAGGATATAAAAAGAGTAAAAAGCATTAAACAAAAGAATGTAACTTGGAGTACTTTTAAGAGATATTTTAAAAAGAAATTTATGTTTGATCAATACTATGAAGAAAAGGCTAAAGAATTCTATGATTTAAAGTTAGGCTCTATGAACATGAAAGAACTAAGCGGTAAATTCTTAAGTCTATTAAGATACGTACCGTATATCATTGATGAGAAGCCTAAGATAAAAATATTTCTGAGTTGCTTACCTTTCCACATCAATGACAGAATTGAATATGATAACCCTAAGACACTTGAGGAAGCTACGAGGAAGGAAAATTTCCGTTACGAACATAACAAAAAAAAAGGGAAAATGTACCTAGTTGGAAGGTTAAAAGACCAAGTAATTTCGAGCTAGGAAGAAATTTTTTTAAAAGAAATGTTGGAAATAATAATTCTCGAAATTATCCTAATAGAAATTTTCAGAGAGCAAATTTTAAAAGCAATGCAAAGCAGAATTTTATAGCTGCAAGAGACATAGACATGCCTAGTAATTATGTTAAAAATAATGAACAAAAGGAACCTGTAAAATGCTGGG
This sequence comes from Larix kaempferi, assembly GCA_027924585.1. Classification (NCBI taxonomy): domain Eukaryota; kingdom Viridiplantae; phylum Streptophyta; class Pinopsida; order Pinales; family Pinaceae; genus Larix; species Larix kaempferi. The sequence continues at coordinate 11,691 of BSBM01001277.1, forward strand.
AATGTCAAGGACCACATTATGCAACAAATTGTCCTAACAGAAAAAGAAATGTCAGCAACATCCATACAGTGCAGGAAGAGGCAACAGTTGGTGACCTAGCAAGGGAGATGCCCATAATCAATGCAGCCTTGGAGAATCGACAAGATGATCATCAAACCACAATGGTCGAAATAGAAGGTATGCTACAACAGACTCATCTCTATTCTAATTGAACCAGGTGCTATTTTAATCTATGTGTCACTTGGTATAGTAGAAAGTTGTAAATTACATTCGGAAAAGTTTGAAAAATCTTGGTTGGTTCAATTAGCTACAAGAACCAAAAGAAAGGTAGTTAATTATGTGAAAGATTGTGAATTGTTTATGAATCAAGTTAAGACCCAAGTAAAATTGATGTGTTACCTCTAGGGTCGTATGATGTTTTAATAAGAATGGATTGGCTGGAAAAGCATAGAGTAGTTTTGAAAAGACATTTACATGCTTAAATGAAAAAGGAGAAATTGTTGTAGTAAAAGAAGTACCTAGGAAAGTTTCTGTTAGACAGATTTTTGCATTACAAATGAAAAAGGCTGTACGTAAAGGATGTAAAGTATCTGTTGTACATGTAATAAATGATGAACACACAACTAAAGAAGATAAATTAAAACTTGAAGATATAGCAATCCTAAGATACTTTTCAGATGTATTCCCGGAAGAAATTCCAGGATTACCTCCGAAAAGAGAATTGGATTTCACCATTGAGTTAGTACCTAGAGTTGTACCAAACCCAAAATCTCCTTACTGGATAAATATCCTAGAGATTAATGAATTAAAGATACATTTAAAAGAGTTAATAGATAAAAATTACATAAGACCAAGTGTGTCTCCTAGGGGAGCACCGGTCATTTTCGTTAAAAAGAAGGACAGTACCTTACGCTTATGTATAGATTATCGTCAGTTAAACAAAATGACAATTAAAAACAGATATCCATTGCCCTGCATAGATGATCTGTTTGATCAAGTATGCGGAGCAATGATATTTTCAAAAATAGACTTGAGATCTGGATATCATCAAGTCAGAATTAAAGACGAAGATATCTTTAAAACTGCTTTCAGAACCTGCTACGGGCATTATGAATTTGTAGTTATGCCTTTTGGGCTAACGAACACTCCAATTGTTTTTATGTGCTTAATGAATAATGTCTTACATAAGTATTTGGATAAATTCATAATTTTTTTTATTGATGACATACTAATCTATTCAAAGACTAAGGAAGAACACGATGAACACTTACGAATAATATTACAAGTCTTAAGAGAACATCAATTGAACGCTAAATTTAGCAAGTGTGAATTCTTTAAGGATAAAATAAAGTATTTAGGTCATGTGATATCCAAAGATGGAATCTCAGTTGACCCAGATAAAATAAGAGCAATATATGAATGGCCTGTTCCCAAAGATGTAACAGATGTGCGATCGTTCATGGGGATCACATGTTACTACCGAAAATTTATAGAAGGATTCTCAAGAATCGAAAATCCCATAACATCTTTACAGAATAAGGGAAAGAAATTTGTTTGGGACCAAAAGTGTGAAGAAAGTTTTAAAAAGTTAAAAGAATTGTTAACTACTACACCTATCTTAAAAATTGCAGATCCAAATAAAGACTTCGTTGTATGCACTGATGCAAGCAATGAAGGCTTGGGTGGCGTCTTAACACAAGAAGGTCATGTAATAACATATGAATCAAGAAATTTAAAAATACATGAAAAGAATTACGCTACCTACGACTTAGAGTCGGCTTCCATGGTACATGCTTTGAAAATGTGGCGCCATCATTTAATCGGTAGAATATTTTATTAATGATGGATAACAAAGGTCTAAAATATTTGCTTGATCAACAAAATCTGAACGTAAGCCAAGGTAGGTGGTTAGCTTTCCTTAGCGAATATGATTTCGAGATCAAACATATAAAAGATAAATAAAATAAGGTGGCTGATGCCTTAAGCAGAAATGTAAAATTAAATTTTATGGTAGCAGTTAGTACTTATAAAACAGATTTAGAAAATCAGTTTGAAGAGTGGATACAAATGGATGAAAATTATCATAAATTACAAGAAAAAGTGTTAGAAAATGAATCTAAAAATATAAAAACAGAATTCAGCTTAAATGAAAAAGGTCAAATAATGTATAAAAATAGGATCTATGTACCTAACACACCAGAAATTAAATTGCCGATTTTAAATGAAATGCATAAAATTCCTTATTCAGGACATCCGGGTTATCAAAAGCTAATAGCTATGTTAAGGAAGGAGTATTTTTGGCTAAATATGAAAAATGAAGTGGTTGAATACATAGCCAGGTGTATTGAATACCAACAAGTTAAGGCTGAGCATCAACACCCAACTGGATTGTTACAACCATTGCCAATTCCAGATTGGAAATGAGAAATTATCAGCATTGATTTTATAACAAGATTGCCTAAAAACCAGAAGCAAAATGATTTTGTGATGGTAGTATTAGATAAGCTTAGCAAGAAAACCCATTTTATACCTGTCAAAACTACTTATAAGGATGCTAATATTGCTGATATATTTATGAAACAAGTTCTTCGTTTTCATGGAATTCCTAAGATTATAATTTTTGATAGAGATTCTAAATTTACTGGTAATTTTTGGAAGTTTTGGACACTAAATTGAATTTCAACACATCCTTTCATACACAAACAAATGGACAAATGGAACGGGTGAATCAGGTATTAGAGGACATGTTAAGAATGTATGTTAAAGATCATCCAAACAAGTGGGAAGAATATCTTCACTTAGTTGAATTTGCTTATAACAATCATTATCAAGCTTCAGCTAAACTTAATCCTTTTGAAATATTGTATGGTCGAAAATGTAATACTCCCATTTCATGAAGTAATCCGGTTGACAAGCTGATGTTAGGACTTGAGTTATTGAAATAAATAGAATTAACAGTGAAACGGGTACAAAGCAATATGAAAATTGCACAAGACAGACATAAGAGTCATGTAGACCTTAAAAGAACTCAGAAAGAATTCCAAGTAGGTGAGCATGTATTTGTCAAGGTAAAACCCAGAAAAAGCTCTTTTCAGATGGGAAGTTGTGCTAAATTAGCACCCAGGTATTGTGGACCATTTGAGATATTGTCAAGAGTTGAACCAATATCTTATCAGTTTTCTTTGCCACCTAATCTCAAAATACATAATGTATTTCATATTTCTATTTTGAAAAAGTATGTACATGATGCTACTCATGTAATCGATTGAAATTATATACAGGTGGAACCAGAAGGAGATTTTCAGGTGGAGCCGGATTGTATCCTCGATAGGAGATAAATTTTACTCCGAAATCGCACCATTGGATAGGTAAAGGTGCAATGGAAGCACCTTAGTCCAGATGAAGCAACCTGGGAATTGGAGAGTCATGTGCGGGCAACATATCCAATTTTGTTCCAGGAAGACTCAGATGATACTTAAGCAACATCGAGGACGATGTTGAACTTAAGAGGGGGTGTTTGTAACCTACCTAGAACTTGAAAACATTTTATGTTGTGGAAAACATTACACTAAAAGTTATTGTAAATTTTTAGGTTATTGACCAAGGATAGTCGATGAATGTAATTGAATATTTTTATTATTTAATAAATTAAAATAGGAGACACTCATCCAAAGAGGACTGTTGAAGAGTGTTTATTGACCCACTGGGAGGAATGAACTGGTGTAGAAGGCAATTGACAAGTGGCAGCATCTGCACTCACTTACTAGCTATTATAGGAGGCAACTTCCCTAAAAATGTGGTCATGTTCCCCATGGAAGGTGGAACTGAGCAGGTGGCTCATTAAATGATTTAACTGACCCAAATGTTGATGTATTTGTAACTTCGGAATGTATTTCATATATGTATATTGTATTCCTATAGAGATGTTATTATTCCTCTATACGGAAGTGTTTGTATTCCTATAGAGATGTTATTATTCCTCTATACAGAAGTGTCGTAACTTATACTTGATGGGTTATTAGAACACCTTGTTGGGGTCGACCCTGTATAAGTCATGTGGGTTAAAGGGTTATTAGACCACCCTATTGGGGGTCGGCCCTGTCAGCATTATGTTATGTGGTTAGGTTGAAGCCGACCTAGTAAAGGTTATTAGGCAAGTCAAGTCAAGTATAAATAGAGTGCGGGAGGAACTCTATTTGATCATTCACTTTCTCACTCATACTCTCATTGGAGAGTGGCGCACTTATGGAGGAGGAGAAGCTGCTGCTAGGAGAAGACTATTTCTTATGATTGGGTTGTATCATTTCTCTATCTATCTCTGAGGAAGTTGTGGGGTTTTTCACCTTTATGGTTTTCCCCAGTGAAACTCTGTGTGTCTATTGTCTCTTGTGTGCTTGCATTATTATGTCCATGATTGATATGCTGTAGATATGTTGTACATGTTGTTCTCTCAGTTAATATCCTAGATCAGATTGAAGTAAATTCTGAAAAACTAACATGGTATCAGAGCTAGCTTGAAAGAAGGCATGGTATGGCATTTATGACACTTGTTGCACTTGCGAAGCTAGGGCTTGATATAGCAAAAACCAGTCATCATAGCACTTTCGCTATAAATCCATTTTGGCGAAGGTTCAGGATCTGAAAATTTTACAGGTCAAAGATAAGATCCCAATGTACCTTGTTTCCAAAGCACAACTTCTAATTCATTGTAATTTTTGTTTTATGATCTGTACAATCTAGGATTTTTGCCTCTTCGAGATCTCAGTCATAAACAGGTGACCTAGGAAAAAAGGTCACAACTTGGGCTAGGAAGCTCCAAATAAAATTTCATAAAAAGTATCAGGTAGGGAATGGACTTTAATTTCACAAGCCGAAGGTTCAAAGGCCGAAAGTGAACCAGTGACACGTGACACTCCGTACAAGTTCGTCTCCTGTTTTATCCCATAAACAGGTTACGTTGCGACACTTGGCATAACTTTCTCTCAAAGAATCCATTTGAGGTCAGAACTATGGGGTTGGAAATATAATAGGTTAGGCTACCATAGGAAATTTTTTCAGACCCTGTAGATCTGAAATTTTAGAGTTACACCAGAAACAATCAGGTGCATATTTCTGTCAAAACAAAATTGGATTTTGAGCACCTTCATTCATGGCTTCGGGAATTTAGGGCTTCGAAGAAAGTTGGAATTTTTGTAATTGGAGACCACGGCTGGATGCTCCTCATCAAAATCGAAATTTAGAGACCAAGATCAAATTTTTTGGTTGGGTAGAAGGCTGGGCTTGATCAAACCCTAGTTCAGGACTTTGATCCGAAAAGTGAAAAATTAGGGCTTCTGCAAAAATGGAAATTTTTGAAATCCGTGACCATCACTAGAATCTCCTTGGAAAAATAGAAGTTTAGAGATTTGGATCAAATTATTTGGTTGGGTGAAGCTCCGGTAAACTTAAACCCTAATTCAGGGTCCTCGCTAGTGAATCCAGAAGATTGAAAAGCAAATTTGAGGGGTGAAACTTTACAGTTTTCAAATTCTAATTATACCAGGTTGATCAACTTATCAAGGCGCATCTTTCTATCCTTTCAAAAGTTTGAAATTCAAAGTTTGAATTTTTAGGCTTTCCCTGACAAACCCTAATCCAGCTCCAGATCCAGTTTCTGCAATTCAAGTGGATTGGGTTAATCCTAGAAGAGAATGGATTGGTCACTTGCATAAGTGAAGAAGTTCCTGTTTCAGAGGGAGATGAGACTAAGGCCTTACATAAGAAGATTACAAGCAATCTCGACAGGTATGACTTATCCATGTATGTTTCGAGATTTGTAAATGATTAAGTTTATGGTATATTTGTCTTCATTAATATTAGTACAATCTTGATTAACTTTAGACTTGTCGTATCACCTTAATAAAAATATGAATGCATGATAGAAGATAATAATTGATTAGGGTTTTGACACTTATGATTGTACTAATGCATTGTGGTGTTGCATGAGGATGATGTTGTCCATTAACATGAAAGGTACATCTAGAGATACAAATCAAGTTCTAGATCAAGAACATATGACCATGGTGACATGAAGACAAAGACTCATACATAGTCATGGATCACATAGAAGCTCTACTTACGAGGTATGTATATTTTTGGTTCTACAATGCTTAACCTATGAGATATGCATGTTACTAGCACAAGTCATTGAAGAGAACAAGAAGACATTGCTAGACATAACTAGCAAATATGATAACCAGGTATGTTTTTCTTATATCAAGTTAGAATCCTACCTTGTGTTAGGATATTATACTATTGTATGGTTGATATGTTCGGGTACACAGGGTACTACCAAAGGAACGAACACCAAGAGCAACCACTTCACACAAACGGATCACAGACCAACACACCGATGTTTTGACGTGGTTTAAACCCTCTTGAGGGAAACACTCCATGGCCCTGGCCAAATAGCTTCTATGGGACAATTTATTATGCAAAGAAAGAAAGTTACAAATGAGCTTCTCATAATCGATCAACTAAACAATGACCCTCCATGCTCTTTAAATAGAGATCATGGACCAATCGGGTGTTAAGCCACGGATCAAGGTTAGGTTTGATTTAAGAGAAGTTGAGCCATCAGATCACTCTATGTCGGGAACATATCGTGACCGTCGGATTAAGTATTTACAAATGCATACTAAAGAAACACACTATCCCTAACGGATATATTACACAAGTTGATCTTAACTAACTCCTAAGTGTCTAAATATCCTAACATCCCCCCTTAAGAGAAACTTGGGATAGGATTGAAGGATTTACAAAAGTGACACTATTAGGAGAAGGAAGGAGGCATTAGAGCCTATCCCCCCTTAATGACAAGTTCCTGAACTCCTAACATAGATCGAAGTTTATAAAACTTCGCTTCTGTAAGAGACTTGGTGAAGATGTCTGCAACTTGATCATCTGTAGGGAAAAAGAGCACTTCAAGAACATGATCACGAACAAGATTTCTGATGAAGTGCATATGTAGCTCAATGTGTTTGCTGCGTTGATGTAGAACTTGATCTTTGGCAAGCTTGATGGCACTTTGATTGTCGCACCAAAGTAGAGTAGGCTGTTGCTGCTCGAATCCAAACTCTGAAAGTATCTGTCGAAGCCATAAAGCTTCCTGACTAGCATTAACTACTGCTCGATATTCTGCCTCTGCTGAAGAAAGAGAAAGAGCTTGTTGTTTCTTACAAGCCCAAGTAATAGGTCCAGATCCCAGACTGAAAACATAACCTGCAGTAGAATTTCGATCATCAGGATCGTCGGCCAAATCTGAATCAGTGAAACCAACCAACAAAGGTTTCCCCCCTGTACTGTAATGAATCCCAAATTGAACTGTACCTCGAATATATTGAAGTATTCTTTTAGATGCTTTCCAGTGACTTTCACGAGGTGTCTGCATATAACGGGCAACACGACCAACGACAAAGGAAAGGTCAGGACGGGAATGAGTCAAGTATAAGAGACTACCAACAAGCTGACGATACAAGGTGGCATCGAATTCAAGTGAAGTACAAGTGGCAGAAAGTTTGACTCCAGACTGGAAGGGAGAAGGGGCTGGTGTACAATCTTCCATGTGAAAGCGACGAAGAAGGTCACAAGCATACTTAGACTGAGAAAGAAAGATTCCTTCTTTGGTTTGCAGGACTTGGAGACCAAGAAAATAATGCAAATGTCCTAAGTCTGACATTTCAAAATTTTGTTTAAGACTGGATTTCACATGGGTTATAAGCTTAGGGTCACTACCAGTAAGAATAAGGTCATCAACATATAGAACAAGTATGATGAGATGGTTTCCTACTTTCTTGGTATAGACATTGGGGTCAGAATGACATCTAGAAAAACCAGTGTCAAGGAGAAAGTTATCCATTTTGGCATACCAAGCTCTAGGAGCTTGCTTAAGGCCATATAAGGATTTCTTAAGGCGGAAGACAAGGCTAGAGTTATTCTGAACATAGCCAGGAGGTTGTTACATGTAAATTTCCTCCTGTAAATCACCATGTAAGAAGGCAGACTTGACATCCATTTGATGGACTTCCCAGTTGTGTAAGGCTGCAAGGGAAAGAACAAGGCGGATGGAGTTCATTTTTGCGACGAGAGCAAAGGTTTCATTGTAGTCAATCCCTTCAACTTGGGAAAAACCTTTGGCAACTAACCTTGCCTTAAGTCTTTCAACACTTCCATCTGATGCATACTTAGTTCTGTAGACCCATTTACATCTGACAAGTTTTCTTCCTTTTGGAAGAGGTACAAGATCCCAAGTATCGTTCGCCATTAAGGAACGATATTCTTCATCCATGGCTGCATCCCAATCTGGATTCCCTGAAGCTTCTACAAAAGTTTCTGGATCATGATTCTCGGAAACTTGAGCCAAAAGAGAAGATGCTCGCTGAAAATGAGAACGTGTTCGACGTTGATCTCTAGGATCACCGACAAGATCACCAGCTGCTTCACATGTTGAACGGACCCATCGAGGAAGCACTTGTGTTGGTGCAACTAGAGGAACATGAGCAGGCGGAGGTGGATTTTCATCCTCACTGTCATCATCAGAAACTGGAGTTGGAAACCTGTCAAGGAAGTTGGAAGAAGAAGAAGAAGGCACAAACACCGAATCAGGCTCGCAGGCCAAAGATGGCACAATCACTGAGTTAGGCTCGCAGGCCAAGAGATTTTCATCAAATTTAACATCTCTTCTAATGATTATATCATGAGAATGTGGTTGAACAAATCTATAACCTTTTACATCTTCAGAATATCCAACAAATATGCACTTTTCACTTTTAGGCTGCAATGCTTTCCGTTTTTCATCCGGAATGTGAGCCCATGCTTCACTACCAAACACGCGGAAGTGACTTACATCAGGTTTAGTTTTACTCCATGCTTCTTCCGGTGTCATACCTTGTAATGCTTTAGTGGGGGTGCGATTAACTATGTAATTTGCACAATTAATGGCTTCAACCCAAAATTGAAGACTTAGTCCCTTAGATTGGATCATACAATTAGCCATTTCTTTTAAAGTGTGGTTCTTCCGCTCAGCTACACCATTTTGTTGTGGTGTATATGGAATAGTGTGCTGTTGTTGGATGCCTTGTTCAGTGTGGAAAGTAGTGAACTTATTGTTAACATATTCTCCTCCATTGTCAGATCTTAACTTAATAATTTGATGACCAGATTGTTTTTCCACAAGGGCCTTGTAGGCCAAGAACATGTTAAATACTTCACTCTTAAGTTTTAGGAAATAAACCCAAGTGCGTCTGGTGTAATCATCAATTAAAGTTAAGAAATATTTGAAACCAGAAAAGGAAGCAGATGGAAGAGGACCACACAAGTCACTATGCACAAGCTACAAGGGAACCGAGGCGTGCCAAGAGGCACGTTTGTCAAAACTGTCCCGATGATGTTTTCCGAGTACACAACCGGAGCAAACACCATCCCTGCAAGATACCATCGGAAGACTTGTCACCATATTTTCTTTACATAGTTGTTGCAATGAGCGATAATTTAAGTGACCAAATCGCTCATGCCAAAGTTTGCTCAAGTTATCACTATGAGCAACAAAAATTGAAGAGAAAGGTGATGACCCAAAGTTGTTAAACTTGTACAACCTGGTAATATCATCAACAATTCCGGTAGCTAGGACCTGTTGAGGATCTTTAAAATCCTTGATTACAACTTGGTGAGGTGTAAAGGTCATAGTTTTACCTTCACCAGAATGAGTGATCTGATAGACTGATAACAAATTGCAGGAAATTCTTGGAACACATAGTACATCACTAAAATGACCATTATCTACTGGAACTGTTCCAGCTCCTACAACACTTAGAGATCTATCAGCACCAACAAATATTTGTTTGGTGTTACATTCATGCATAGTAGAAAAGATGGCTTGATCCTTAGCCATATTATAAGATGCTCCAGAATCAATGAGCCATTCATTTGAAGTAGAAGAAGAAGATGCATTATAAGAATAACTAGAAGCACAAAGTGCATGTCCATGAGAGGCAGATTCTGAAGACGAATCTAGGCTGATGTGGTGCTTCTTTATTGCCGCTTCCAAGGCTGCCATCTTCTTGAAACACTTAGATTCATCATGATTATCTTTCCCGCAATAGTTGCAATGACGCTTAGTTTTCTTGCCTTTTGGCTTGGATCCTTTGTCATTTTTTTAAGAAGGAGCTGACTGAGAGGGGTTGGGACCCTTGTTTGACTTATTATTGCAAAAAATTTGTTTCTTGGGAGGCTTGGACTTTTCTTTCTGTTGGGATAATAAGGCTTTCCCAGATGTATCTGCATTGTTGATTATTCCAAGATGAATGAGTTTATCTTGTTCTCTAATCAAGGAATCACAAAAGGATTCAAAACTAGGCTCTTGATAGCTAGCTGCATTCAATGATGCTTTCATGGAGTAAAATGTAGATACAAAAACAGAATATGCAGGTCCAAGTTTGGAAAGAATATGATAAATGCATTGTTTGTCTTCCCTCTCAATCTTACATTCTGCACATAAGAGTTTAAGAGTTTTGTACTTAGATAAATAATCTTGAATGCATGAAAAGTCACTTGGATTTAAAGAAATCAACTCATTTTCGAGTTGGTGACCTTGATTTCATTGTGTTTACCAAACACAGATTCCAACATGTCCTAAGCAGCATTAGCTTCATCAATTCCAGATATGTGGAATCGCAAATCAGTAGAGATTGACATCCCAATCAATCCACGAGCTTAATCACATCTATTTGCCCATTTTATTTTCTTATCATCATCAGTGGGTGCTGTTTCTTTCCCTGAGGTAATTCTGAAAAGTCCCCTACTTCATAGAACATCCTCCATACGAGATTTTCATGAGAAATAGTTGGAACTGTTAAGTGGAATATTACAAGGGGCGGCCATATTTGTAAATTAATGGTTGTAAAAGCAGAAACCAATAGTTTGCACGTGAAGATTTCGAAAAAATAGGCGGTTTAAAAAAAACGGCACTGAAAACTGACTCTGTATGATGAAGTTATGCTTGAACAAAGAAACTGTTGAAGATGTCCCCAATAGTGACGTGGTATCTAGAGAATGTCCAGCAAAAAAAAGAACCCCCCTCTTCTCAAGATGAACCTTTTGACAATCACTTTATAAGAAAGTTGCTTTAAATGAACCACTTTTGTAAAATAAGTGATTTCACTTTTACAATGATATTACTTTTAAATAGTGCAACAATAATAATAAAAACTTAAGTGACTCACTTGTATTTTTATTTTTTATTATTTAAGTGAGATGCACTTTTACAATAAAATAACTTGAAATGGAAATTGCATGCACTTTTTCTTTTAAAATTAACTTCCTAAGACTTGAACTCAAGACCTATTAAGGAATAAAGCAACTTTGAACCAAGTGAGCTAGATTAAAAGGTATGTAAAATATGGGAATGAGGAAGGGGGCTTTTTTTTTTTGCTCGGTTTGCGTGCTTGCCCTTTTTCCTGCAAAACACACCACAAATCGAAACAAATTTTTTTTTTTCTACACTTGTGGAGTTAGATCTTGTTAGCTTGCCCGGAAAGTCTACGTTTTCTCTCTGTTTCTGATTTGCCGAGATCACGCAAGGTGCACGGCAAAGAGCATATGTAGCCGAGAAAAACCCTTTCCCTTTCTGTTTCTGATTTGTCGAGATCGCTCAAGGTGCACAGAAAAGAGAATATGTAGATGAGAAAGCAACAATACGAACCAAAAAAAAATCTAACAGTAAAAAATGATGAAATATGAGTTTTTTTCTTTTAAAAAAAGAAAATAAAAAATGCGTCACTGTAACATTATACCTTCAGATCTGATGAAATACACGTTTCTGGAGCAACCGGGAACCGTTTTCGATCAAACGAAAACTATTTCCCAATGGAAACAACGCTTCGGACGCAATGGAACACCTCCCACAGCCTAGAAATGCACAGAAATACCAGAACTAGAAATCCTTTCGAGTTCCAGCAACAGCAGTTCAAGATCTAGATCATAACCGGAAGCGACACTTCATAAAAGCTCTGATACCATGTTCGGGTACACATGGTACTACCAAAGGACCAAACACCAAGAGAAACCACTTCACACAAACAGATCACAGATCAACACACCGATGTTTTGACGTGGTTTAAATCCTCTTGATGGAAACACTCCACGGCCCCGACCAAATAGCTTCTACGAGACAATTTATTATGCAAAGAAAGAAAGTTACAAATGAGCTTCTCATAATCGATCAACTAAACAATGACCCTCCATGCTCTTTAAGTAGAGATCATGGACCAATCGGGTGTTAAGCCACAGATCAAGGTTAGGTTTGATCTAAGAGAAGTTGAGCCGTCGGATCACTCTATGTCGGGAACATATCGTGACCGTCGGATTAAGTATTTACAAATGCATACTAAAGAAACACACTATCCCTAACGGATATATTACACAAGTTGATCTTAACTAACTCCTAAGTGTCTAAATATCCTAACATGATAATGATTATTCATGAAGTTAGAAATGTAAGTAATCATGGGTTTATGCATATTATGTCTCTTACCTTGATTGATGATATGACTAAACAGAAAAATCCTTTGGTCAAATAAGAATATGCATGAGTAAAAGAAATATTCCTTGAAACCTTGAAAACTAATGTTTATTATCTGTCTTTGAAATGACCATGACTATATATGTTTAAGATTATTGTGTTTTGATAGTATTGAGATTATACTAATGAATGTATGTATGAGACCTCGAGGATAACACAATGATGATACTAGTAAGTATGCATAAGTGATCGAGGATGGATATAAGTTCAAAGACAGGTAATCCAGGAAGCAAAGATCAAGAGGAGCACACTCCAGTAGTTCCTTCAAGGAAGCAAATATTGAGAGGGAGTCCACCCTACAAACCAAACAAAGATAAGTATTTGAATTGTCATTTCTTGTATATTTGTTTGTTTAAATAATATTGTTCAATGATGCATATGCTTATGTTCCTAGACTTAGGGTGTGTATTATGCATATTAGAATAATTGCATTAATTAACAGTATACTACTAATATGCATGTGATGGGTAAGTAGCCTATGGCACTGTACAACATTCCATTGCTACTTATCTAGAATGAAACCTCTTTGCTGACATGTTGGGAGTTGTGAACACTCTTCACAATGTTTTGGTAGAGATTGGAAGGCATCTAGAAAGTTACTGGATATGGATAAATAATGTATTGAAGCATTGGCTAAGATAATTGCATGACTGTATGACATATTTCTTTATGTGTAAGAATTTGTACTGAAAACTATGAGATGTTTCTAATCATGCAATTTAACTTGTTTTGTAGGAAAGATCGTATACCATCACCTACAAAAGAAGGACTACAACATTTATTCCAGCAATGAAGTTCAAACTATCTATTGAAGATATTGAAGAATCTGAAGTTCCCAGGATATGGGATAGAGTAAAAGGATGCCATGGTCGAGAAGTACTAATCGATCATGTTTGGGAAGTGGTCCCAATACCAGAAGGGAAGTCTGTGGTGACTTCCAAGTAGATCTATGAGATCAAGCATGCTGCATATGGCAGCATAGAAAAATACAAAGCAATATGTGTAGCTTGTGGCTTCTCCCAGAAAGAGGGAATAGACTATGAAGAGACTTTTTCTCTTGTATCCAGGTACACTTCCATCAGATCAGTACTTTCCCTGGTTGCAGTGATGAAATGGAAGATACACCAGATGGATGTCAAGACAACTTTCTTGAATGATGTAGTCGAAGAGGAAGTGTATGTGGAGCAGCCACTTGGTTTTGGGACACATGACAGAGAGTCATATGTGTGCAGGTTGAAGAAAGCCTTGTATGGCATAAAGCAAGCTCCTAGGACTTGGTATGGTAGGATATACAGCTTTCTATCTAGTTTGGGATTTACTAAGAGTAAAGCAGATTCCAACCTTTACTACAAGGTTGAGGAAGGCAATCCTGTGATACTAATTCTGTATGTGGATGACCTGTTTGTTACAGGTGAGGATGGATTGATTGCCGATACCAAGAGGAAGCTTGCTGCCGAGTTCGAGATGAAGAACTTGGGGATGATGCACTATTTCCTAGGCATGGAGGTGTGGCAGAGTGTAGATGGAATCTTCCTTGGACAAGGGAAGTATGCAGTAGAGATCCTGAAGAGGTTCGGGATGATGGACTGCAAGGCCATGGCCACACCTATGTCATCAAACCTGAAGCTTCTGTGTGATGCTTCATCTGAGCAAGTTGATGTCACTATGTATCGTCAGATGATTGGGTCCTTGATGTACATGACAAACACGAGACCATATATTTTCCTTGCGATGAACACATTGAGCCAGTTCCTGACAGATCCGAGGAGTGTTCACATGATTGCTGTAAAGCATATTTCGAGGTACCTGAAGGGCACAAATGATTATGGGCTCAAGTATGATGCGAATCAAAAGTTTAACCTGCAAGGTTATATTGATTCAGACTGGGCAGGCAGTGCTGCAGATAGGAAGACCACTTCTGGGTGTTGCTTCAGTATGGGATCAGGTGTGATCTCTTGGTTTAGCAGGAAGTAGTCCTGCGTAGCACTGAGTACAGCCGAAGCAGAGTATGTTGCAGCTTGTTCGGCTAGTTGTGAGGCAGTATGGCTGAGGAAGCTACCGTCTGAGTTATTTGATCTCCCGTTGGATGCTACTGGTATCTTTTGTGACAACTAGAGTTGTGTGAAGGTATTTGAGAACCCAGTGTTCCATGACAGGTTGAAGCACATTGAGATCAAATATCACTATATCAGGGATATGGTGCAGAGAGGAGCAATGAAGCTATTGTATGTTGCGACGAATGAGCGGGTTGCAGATGTGCTGATGAAACCACTAGCCAAAGTGAAGTTCGAGTACTTCATAGAGAGGCTTGGTGTTCTTCATATTAATGACACTTCGAGGAAGAAGTGATGGACACATTTGCTGGAGCAATTCCAAGCATGGTGAGAAGAGGATCCCTCACATGGCTGTGGATGTAAGCGCTGGATGATGAGCATCGGGACGATGCTCCAGTTACTGCTCTGTATGCATTATGTTGGATGCTTGTTATGATTAGTTGGATCATGTATATGTATATGCATCATTTTGGATGCTTGTTATGATCAGTTGGATCATGTATTTGTATGTATCAGGTGGATACTTGTATGATTAGGTAGATCATGTATTCGTATGTATTAGGTGGATACTTGTATGATCAGGTAGATCATGTATTTATGTATGTATCAGGTGGATACTTGTATGATTAGGTAGATAATGTATTGATATGTATCAGATGGATACTTGTATGATCAAGTAGATCATGTATTTGTATGTATCAGGTGGATACATTGTATGATCAGGTAGATCATGTGTGATGATATGTATCAGGTAGATACTTGGTATGCATCAGGTGGATGCACAATATGATTAGGATGATCATGGATGACGAGCTTCATGATGTTGCTCCATATGATATGTATCAAGATGATGCTATGATGATGATCAGGATGATCATGTGTTGATGTACATCAGGATGATGTATGGTGAATATTAGGATGATACTCTGTGGCCGTGGACAGGTTGTGCAGATGAGCATATAAGTAGACTTGGGAGATCCGACAGGTAGAGTTATGTGCTCGTAACATCCTGGGATGCTCTTTCGAGGCATTGCTCTGGAGGACATATAAGTAGACTTGGGATATCTGACAGGTAGAGCTGTGTACTTGTAACAGCCTGGGATGCTCTTTCGAGGCATTGTCCTATGGAATATAAGTAGACCTGGGAGATCCGATAGGTAGAGCTGTGTGCTCGTAACATCCTGGGATGCTCTTTCGAGGCATTACCATGACCACATGTAATAAGTCCTGGAGATCTGGACAGGTTGTACTAGTCACGTAAAAGGCCTCAGATGCTCTTTAGAGTTCTTGATTGATACTCTTTTAAGGTTTTGTGGTAGGGGTCACATGTAATAAGTCCTGGAGATACAGACATGTTGTGCTAGACACATAAAAGGCCTCGGATGCTCTTTACAGATCTTGCTGGGCAAGACACTCTTTTAAGGTTTCGTGATAGTCACATGTAAAAGATTCTGGGAGATCTGATAGGTTGAGCTACATGCTTGGAAAATGCCTGGGATGCTCTTTCGAGGTTTTGTTGACGCACGTAATGAGTCCTGAGGATTCCACAGTATGGCCAGTGATGATAAATACCTACAGGTGGTGGTCCTACATCCAGTATGAAAAAGGACTGGCTCTGTAGAACTTCCTATGATGAGTAGATAGGAGATTGATTGAGATAGCAGTAGTAGTGACGATGATTATGATCCAGTGACGTTGATCCAGAGAAGAAGACTTGTGCTAGCAAACCTGTGTCGAGAAATACCTTCCTAGTTAAGAGGGAGTATTGATGTATTTGTAACTTCGAAATGTATTTCATATATGTATATTGTATTCCTATAGAGATGTTATTATTCCTCTATACGGAAGTGTTTGTATTCCTATAGAGATGTTATTATTCCTCTATATGGAAGTGTCATCATTTATATTGTAAGTGTCGTAACTTATACTTGATGGGTTATTAGACCACCTTGTTGGGGTCAGCCTTGTATAAGTCATGTGGGTTAAAGGGTTATTAGACCACCCTATTGGGGGTCTGCCCTGTCAGCATTATGTTATGTGGTTAAGTTGAGGCCGACCTAGTAAAGGTTATTAGGCAAGTCAAGTCAATTATAAATAGAGTGCGGGAGGCACTCTATTTGATCATTCACTTTCTCACTCATACTCTCATTGGAGAGTGGCGCACTTGTGGAGGAGGAGAAGCTACTGCTAGGAGAAGACTATATCTTATGCTTGGGTTGTATCATTGCTCTATCGATCTCTGAGGAAGTTGTGGGGTTTTTCACCTTTATGGTTTTCCCTAGTGAAACTTTGTGTGTCTATTGTCTCTTGTGCGCTTGCATTATTATGTCCATGATTGATATGTTGTAGATATGCTGTACATGTTGTTCTCTCAGTTAATATCCTAGATAAGATTGAAGTAAATTTTGAAAAACTAACGACCTAGGAAAACATATATCCATCGAATTGAGCAGTAGGTTCACTAGTTTTTATCTCATGGATTGCTGGAAACTGAAAAGTTGAGCACCCAAGAGATTCGATGAGGGGAATGCTAGAATGAGTTGTAGTGCAAGGACTGTAAGTTTCATTTTTCTGAGTTGCAGAGAGTGTTTTGTATGCAAGTATTCATGATTGCTGAGATACAAAGAGATTGTTAAATGCTTCTACACAGTATCTTCGTCCTGGTGGTTCAGTGAACAAGCTTGGGGGTTATGAAGCAAGTAATTTGGCTGCTTCTAGGAGACGGTTGGGAGGAACGGTCTTCTTTGGGTGTAATTTGTCTACCTACAATGTTAAACAGGTTCTGCATTTTTTTTTGGTTTAGTATTTTAGTTTATTTCTACATATTTCTGAAAGTTTGTTATCAGGTTTTAATGCCGCCTAGATATCTAAATAGCTGTTAAATTTAGTAGAGTACTGAACTGATAATTTATCTCTGCTTAAATGATTGAATGATTAAGATTCAAAGTTTAGAATGATGAATATAAACCTTCTCTGTATTTTTCCTTTCACTTAGAGTGATGTCCTCTAGTACAAAGAGATGTTTAAGTAGATAGATTTGAAATGATCTAAATATAGTGAGAGTGATGTTGTTCTTTACAAGATATCAAAATTATATAAAAATGTTGAAAGACTTTTACTGTTTAGAATCCTATTGTTTTCAGTAGATAATTTATGCTAAGTATAACTTCATAGCTGTAGATTGTATCAATAATAATGAACATTTAAATAGTATACCTATTATAAGACTGTAATATGAATATAACATTTATGTATAATATTTATCATCACTATATTCTGATTTCAGAATAACTATGCACATCATAATTAAATAAATACTTTTATGACTTACAGAATGTATTATAACATTTAGTATCATTCAAAATAATAACCAGAAGTAAGACAAAACTACCATATATTATACACAACTAGGGCAACGCCTAGTTTTAAGAATAAATAATACTAATTCTAAGTATCATTATTATTAAAAAAATTACCATCTATTATATGATGTCCAGTTTTGAAATCAAAATATCTCCTACAGTCGAATGACTGTAATAATCCACAGAACCTAAATACATTATAATTTTACAATTGGGCTTTCCCAGATAAGATAAACGTTTTACTTTGCAAACACACAATCCCTACATTTAATTCCTTAGGTCGAATCCCTTGTTACGAATTTAATAAATAATATAAACCCTAAACTTCCGAACGCAGGAAACATTTAAATAAACTGAACTATAATCGAATACCAAGTTACATTATCAATAGCAAACAGAGTCGTAATGGCCTTACACTTTGAATGAAATATTTGTATCGAAAATGTATCCACATTTAGGGCACTTCCGTATACATAAAATAAAAATTACATTAACATTTTAATAATCTTCAAATTAGGATCGAGTCCCTTAAAAACAATCTTCCATCTGCCTAATAAAAATCAATTAAAAAGCAATCTCCAGACCAATATAATATAGGTCGAGGGTTCGAAACTCATGAGGGTTTCATCGCCAAATGCATAGGTCGAATCCTATTAAAAGATTTATACTGTATCATTACACAGAGCACGATTGTGCCTAGGTTTTCCAGATAGCAAGTCACAAGTAATTACAATAATCATCATAATTAGAACCATAGTCGTAGACGAATGCCTAGACTTCGTAATTGACAGAACCATTGTTGGCTGAGAGTTTTCTTTATGACTCAAAATAAACAAACAACATTTAGATTTAGGGCTCAACCCCGAATCCTTTAAAATAAATCTAAACAATAGAATAGAACTACGCACACCAGAAGTACAAAGGGAAGTCAAACTACAACTATTACCACTAAAACCCTGAAGGGTTAAACCAAGAAAATACATAAAGCAGAACATGAAATTTATCGAAACACTGTATTCATTTCTTAATTCATAAGAGGGATGAAACCCCAACCTTTGAACATATGGCCCAGAACTACACAGTACAAGAAATGCTTTTACAGGGTGCCCGTAGGGATACCGAAAATTCAAACAAAACTAACCATAAATACTTTAAAAGCAACAACTGAACACTTATGCGAATGTTACAAACACCTCACAACTGTTTTGGAGTATCTTAGAACTACAACCAGAAATCTAACTAAAAACCCTAAGCAAAGGATAGAACCACATCCATCTTAAAACAATGAAACGAGCAGGACAGTTGAGGATAGTTCGAGGCTTACCAGGGCAGCTTCAACCCTGGCGTTTGATGTATTCTCTTCTATCAAACCCTTAGTTATTCAACCAAGGCTTCCTCTTTGTATAAAACCCTGCCTCCACAATATTTTAAAAAAAATCTATTAAAACTTGTTTAAATTATAGTGAACAAATGAATGTGATCAAAATAAATGATTGGAACTGAGCCAAGGGGACTTCACTCAATGACTTCCTACCATAGCACGTTCGTTCATGGCATATGAAAAAATACCCCTAATTTCAAAAAATATTGGAAAAAAAATTCCCAAACTCGTTTTTTTTAACCCCCTCCCAATATGCCTTCCCAATTTTAAAAAACCCCTAATACCCCTGTAATATTGTAGTTATCCATTTTTTCATTTACATTTTTTGTACCCCTTTATATATCTACCTAGTATATTGGCATGATACCGTGGGCTTGACTAAACCTCCCAAGGCCTGTAATAGGCACGAGTGGTTGGGTATTCAATCCCCCAAGGCCTATCGAGGGCCTATAACAGGCCGTGGAGGTTCCCTGGAGGCTTGGACACCTTCATATTTTGTAGCCTTATTGTTCTATAAGAATCCAGTATGACTAAGGGCATGTATGCATGGCCTACTCAACTTAGAGAAGAAAATGCTTATATGAAATGCAGTATTAGACAGAAAGTTTAAAATTTATATTGAAGAAGAAAAAAAACTTTCCAAAAGAGAAGAATTTAGGGTTCCTTACTTCTGACGACCTTCTGGTCTCTGTTGACGTTTTGACAAGTTGGGGTAAACCAATGCCACATTTGAGAATCTAATAGGCTGAGATGGTTGCGATAATCTTGCAAAAACTAAGAAACCAAAGTGAAGATATGTCTATCTTATCAGAATATATTAGTGCTAAATTGGAAAAAAAAGTAAGGAATGTAAAATGTTTTGTGGTCATCCTGTACCTGCACCACTCATGAAGACAAAGATGAGCAGTCCAATCAGAGCATTTAAATTCGCTACAACTAAGGTATATGGCGACAGAGGTGCAAGCTTAGGCTACAAGCCTGTTGAGAGGGAAACACTAAACATAAAGACTTGAAAGAGCATTGTCCAAGACAATTGAAGCCCTGCTACTCCAGCCTCTTTGCTCTCCTCTACATATTGGAAAAACGGGCGAGCTGTTTCCTCCAATTCCAATCCTTGAAACTTTGGAAGATATAATAAAGTGAATATCATGCTCAGCAAAATAGGGGTGGCAAACATTGCCAATGCAAATTTTGGCAAAGAGATTTTTAGCATGTAAGTATAAAAATCATGTATCAATGTCATAACTCCTTGATCTTCCTGCATGATTGCGAAGTTTTTTATTCCTACCATCCCTTTGAATTCTGGAAGATCCGATGTCTTATATGACTCAAATTCATCCTCACTTTCCCCCTCATCATCTGCAAGAAAATCATTGAACTTGTTGGATACTGTGTCTGTTACCTGACCTACTGTGGTATCAACCTGTAATAGGTTCTTCCTCAACCATGATCAATTCCCAACAATCATTTCCAAGGTCAAACAACATCCTTCTAAGATATGGTAGAGCAAGTGTTGGAAATTTGTCGTTTTTCACAGGAGGAGGAAGCTGACTCTGCCTTTGTTCATGTCTGTTTCTAACAGTTCATCCCACATGGTGTTGGGGCCTATCATCATCTCTCTCATACAATTGAGATCTTATAATTGGGTGGTGGGCAGGTTCTTCCTCAACCATGATCAATTCCCAACAATCATTTCCAAGTTCAAACAACATCCTTCTCAGATATGGCAGTGCAAGTGTTGGAAATTTGTCATTTTGCACGGGAGGAGGAAGTTGACTTTTCCTTTGTTCATGCCTCTTTCTAATAGTTCATCCCACATGGTGTTGGGGCCTATCATCATCTTTCTCAGACAATTGAGATCTTATAATTGGGTGGGGGAGTTTCCAGGTGGCTCCTAGCTCATATTGCAAGGTATTCCCTGACAAAACTCTAAAAGCTGGAGCAAGTGGGCCATTTCTATTTTGATCTTTTGTACCTGTACATTGATCTATAGGGATAAACTTGCATGTATTAAGGAGTTTCCATACCAGGAAAAGCATCAGGAGGTTTCCTTATTATTAAATAACAACCTCACTTCTCTTTTGCCACAACCAAAACAAGATTTAAACACAAACAAGCAACCATGTTGAATGAAAGTCTAATGCTGAAGGAAACTTCTCTCCTAGAAGGGTTGCCTTTCAGGATATGGAATTAGGGAGCTATTGACCACAAAACACTTCGTCTAAGCTGGGGCCCATGCAGGCTTAGCTAGATGAGATAACCAGAAGAGGTGCATAAGGCTTTCAAGCCACTCACAATGAGGACAAATAGGTGAACTAGGTCTCTATAATCCTAATGGAGTTAATGTCTTATCTATATGGAAACAACTCATGATTAAGGACCGAATAAAAATAGCTTTCATGGGCTCCAACCCAGGCTTCCATTGGATTCTCAGCCTTGAAAGCCACATCTTTTATTAGATTTAAGCCTCCACAATTTGTTTAGGTGGCCAACTATGATAGCTTTGTCTTTTTTGTAAACATCATTTCAAACACTTTAGAGATCATTGGACCATGAAATTACATTATTCACCTTTCTGTGCTCTATATCTCTCTTATTAACATCCCTCCCCCATTGGGATTTCTTCTCTTTACTAGCTTCTACATTTTGGCATCCATTAAATATTTTAATAATTCCAGTTAGCTCTATGGGTTAGGGACCTCGGACCATAGGACTCAGGAGTGCATGTTGTCTTATACCAAATTGTAGTAAAAATATCACATGTGTGTTTCTCCAATGGGGATTTTGAATTCCCTGAATCCCTTAGCATTAAAATTACAGTTTCATGTAAATAAGGTTTGACGATGCAAAAGTGTCATCAGTTTGGAGGGAATGGACATTTGTTTCGATAGAAAAGGAATACTGATTCTTTACTGTATTGTTAATCCCTTTAATCCAATTCAGTCCATGAAATAAGTACCACACCTTAGCATTCAAGGAAGACTTCTGACATTTTCTAAACAAAAAAAAGAATATTGACACCTAATCATAAGCATGCATTCATTTAAAAAATCCCACAGAATTATTGTAGATCATTGCATTGATGCTTTTGACACCAACTATTTTTCTACAAGAATTATCAACAAATTTACTGACTTAATCAGTTGATGTCATTTTGTCTTGAAGTACACACACCAGCAATATTGAAGATACAACAAAGATTACCAATGTATACTTCAACTTGCACAAAACTGTACTAATGGATGGATCCTTTATGCACAAATTGCAATTTTTGCTCCGTCCAATAGTGAAAACCGCACCATTTAAGTCTACATGTGGATTCTGCCAATAAAAATCACAAACATTTCAGCAATTTAAGCATGTTGGCATATTTAGTATCAAGCAATTCAATTCCTAAAGAGGTCAAAAGACTGTTTCTCTTTATGTAAAATATGGTATTCCATAATGTATGTGTAAAAACCAAATCAGTGAAAAAATTCTTACCCTTACTTTGCTTCAATGTCTCTGCTGAAGTCAATGTTGGGAAAGTGATTCTCATCACTTCAAGAAATCTGGAATATCATCTAAAAAACTAAATCTAATACTTTGAGTGACACCTTGCTTCGAGAATCTTCTCAAGCAAGGCCTCACTTTGAGCCATAACTTCAAATAATTTAAAATATAAATTGGGCAACTTATTTCACCTCTAATGTCAATTTTGGACTGCATTTAAACTTTATGCACTAAATGAACCCACTGTTTAAACATATGTGACATTGATCTATTGTGAGTTATATTTCTGCAAGTATCTTTTAAGTTTCTAGAATTGATGATCGAAATGTCCATGGCTTTATTTTTGTTCAAATGATAACTTAAGTATTTACAGTCAAGTGTTTGTTGTATTTGGAATTTTTATTTTTTATATGTTCAAGCACTATTTGGGGAATTATAACTTTGTCTTATCATACACATCCAAGTTGCATTTCACTCCCCTTCGCTCTCCAAATCAACCCTAAGAAATCCCCCCTTAACCTTGTTCCTTGAGAGCTTGTCAAAAGAGAGGGAAGCTTGCAATGAGGTGACAGTGGTGCATTCTTTCAAAGTTGTTCCTTAATAGCACTAGTGGATTGGGACTTCTCCACCCAAGTGCTAAATCAAGCCGTGGCATGAGGAAAAAATATTTTTTAAACCTAAAACCTGATTTCTAAGACCCTTAACCCTAAAAGCAGATGATACTAGTACTACAGTCACATAAGTGCCTGAGCAGTCCGACAAGATAGAGGACTCCGAGCCAGAGGATGGTCCTGTAGCTAATGCCAAGGATCCCATTTCCAGCAGTGGTCACGATTTTGATCATGTTGATCAGTGATCATTGATATGTAGTAGGCCAATAGCTTGTAGAATGTTGTTATTTGGACTCTAGAGGCCATTTAGGATGCTGATTTTGTATTTTTTTCCAGAAATGTATTGAACTCGGTGTCATTTTGATATACTCACCCTTACATGGTATAGACATTACCAGACTCTGCATGTTTTGTCTCTAATGGTTTGGAATCATGTTTGGAAATCTTTAAAATATTTTCTTCATTAAAATTTTAATATCTTATGTATTTTTTAGTAAACCACTTAGTCATAATATTGAAACCAATCCAAGTTGACCCTTGGCTGATTCCAAATCCAAGTCCAAGTTTTAAAATATTGCATAACATACCATTGCCAATTCCATAAATTCTTAAGGAAAAAAGATCATGATTTTGAGAACAAGGACTAATGAAATTAGAATTTGATCAATTCCAAACTGGTCAAAAACAACTCTGAAAGAAGAGGCATTCTAATGAATACTATGCCAATGATAGATACACCCCTTCAGCTTGTGAAAACAGGACAACTGAAAATGCATGCATTAAAATTCAAGAAATGCATTAACATTCTGATTATCATTAACTTGAAAATCGATCTCAGATTCTCAGTTAATTGTAAATGATATTACATAGTGTGCCTACATGTGAGATATAGAAACCAAATAGAAATTCCTAGCCCCTTAGCTATCTCCTCAATATAATTTCCCCTGCATTTGAGGTGGAAACTACAACACCACTCACACTGGCTTGATATCATTAACCACGGGGCCTTGATGTAGCAACCTCAACAACCCACAAAACATTTAAAACAAGAAATAGGGAACCATCGATGTTGGAGCCTGGAACAAACTCTATCTCAACAATCAGGTTTCTTGAATAACTCAAGGATGATGATTAGGGCATAAGTGATAGGTAACAAGTGTCTAGCATGTATGCTGCCCTTGGATAAAGAGTTTTCCCTAGATTTAGATGCCACCATGGAAAATTTGAATAAACATGCAAACTAACAGATTGGACATGTTGATAACATACATCATCATTAGTTTTCACATTTTCCACTGTTATTCCATTGATTCATTTTGTTGGTGTGAGTTGTGACTAGAGGATGGCTACATGTTGATGGGTTTAGAGCACTTAGATGTATTACGTTTTCTAATTAAGGTATCAACTAAAGCCACCTTGATATTTGGTATTCCCTAGGCCCCATACATAAAATTGAGCATGGTAAAATTCATGAGTTCAGATCTTATGTTTCCATTCTTAAAACATTTTTTCTGGTCATATCCTATGAACAACTACAGAAAGAAAATTCTTACCTCCTAACAATCACTACACATCTCAAGACTCAACATGATATTGTTTACCACATGCCTATCATGAATCCTTTAATAATTATCTATTGCCATTTTCACATAAATACCAACAGAGAAAAAAGTCTGACATAGCAAGCACAACACTGCTTGTAATAATTGGAATTTTCTACAACTTAAATGAGTTACTCTGTACAATATTTTTTTTGTAAATTTAAAGATCAATGAATTGATATTTATGGTATCAGTGGAATATTGTTTCCAATATTGAAAAATGTCGAGTTCATCATGAGGGACAAAAAAGTATATAAGCCTCAATATATTTATGAAAATTACAATATCTAAGATAGTATGACCGTACCTCAGTCCCAGCTTTTAGCTGAAGTATCTTCTTTGCTATAGCCCCAGCAACTACTCTTCCAATAGTTTCGTGTGCTGAAGATCAGCCACCTCCCTGCATTTTATAGAAACACAATCATAACATATAAATCACTTAAATTGTATGTTTAAAATCAACAAAACCTTAAGAGAGGCATAACTCAACATAAAGGCATACTAATGTATACCTGAACTGAGTGAACACCATATTTGAAGTCATATGTGGTATCCGCATGAGAGGGATGATACGCTAATGAAATTTCACTGTAATCCTGTCAAGTTCAGTAAAATGCAATCAAGAAAGAGTGGATGTGGACTTTCAAAAGCTTGAATGCTTTAAACAATTGTCAATCACTTTGTAAAACTCAATGCCTAAATATATGACATAATCCTATTCTCTATTCACAGTATCAACTTTGTAGCCGGGCAGTCACAATGTCAGTAGACATAATCATCATAGAGTGAATTGTCTCCAAGAGCTTTTATGAGCTATCCAAGTACTTATCACGTTACCATAACCACATAAAGGAACACAAATCAGGATGGTTAGACTTAACAGGACCACATATACATGGATAGTGTTGATGTTTATGTAAATTTGGAATGTATTTCACCTATGTATATTGTACTCCTATAGAGATGTTATTAGTCCTCTATATGGAAGTGTCGTCATTTGTATTGACAAGTGTCACAAGTGTCGTAACTTGCAGTGATGGGTTATTAGACCACCAAGTGTGGGGTCGACCCTGATTAGTATAACCATGGGTTATTAGACTGAGTTAGACAAGTCGGCCCTGCTAGGTTATTAGGCAGGTCAGTTCATGTATAAATAGAATACGTGAGGCACTCTATTTGCTTATCTCATTATTCACTCCTACATCACTCGGAAAGTGGCACACTAGTTGAGGAGGAGGAGTAGCTGCTAGTAGAAGACTATCTCTTGTACTTGGGTTGTATCATTTATCTTTCTATCTCTGAGGAAGTTGTGGGGTTTTTCACCTTTATGGTTTTCCCTAGTGAAACTCTGTGTGTCTATTGTCTCATGTGATTGCTTGGTGTGATTGATATGCATTGTTATACTTGATATGCTGTACATGTTATTCTCTCAGTAAAGATCCTAGAGTATGTTGAATTAATTCTCAAAAATTAACAGATAGCATACATGTTTGGACTTGGGTACCAAACCATAGGGCTTATAGGTGTCAACAGCTAAACATTTAATACTAGATAGTAGCATTGCACTACTACGCCTGGTAGTGATTGCCCCTCTACTACACTTCACCCTC
This sequence comes from Larix kaempferi, assembly GCA_027924585.1. NCBI lineage: Eukaryota > Viridiplantae > Streptophyta > Pinopsida > Pinales > Pinaceae > Larix > Larix kaempferi. The sequence goes on from BSBM01001277.1 coordinate 38,418, forward strand.
AACACAAGAAAAGCAAAAATGCAAGGCTTCAAAGTCCTTAGAGACTTACAGATACTCCTCCATAAAACAACAAAATATATGTTATGCAGGAATATGTCTGTGAGAGCAGGTGGCCCATGGCATAGCCTCCCTATTTCCCCAGTGAAACTCTGTGTGTCTATTGTCTCATGTGATTGCCTGGTGTGATTGATATGCATTGTTATACTTGATATGCTGTACATGTTATTCTCTCAGTAAAGATCCTAGAGTATGTTGAATTAATGCTCAAAAATTAACATGGTATCTGAGCTAACCTGAGAAGAAGACATTGTGCAGTGGCGGAAACTAGGGTTTCTTGTTTATTGGGTTTCTCTCCATAGATTTTGGAAAATCAACAAGGTAGATTGACTCTACTCATTAAGGAGAATCTTTCTGTCCAATCATAATTAAATTCTGGGCAATTTCATTTTTGTCCCTAAAAATTAGGGTTTCCACAAAAATAGGAATTTATGAAATTTGAGGACATAGCTGGAATCTCCTTAGACAAATCTAAGTTTAGAGCTTTGGATCGAGATTTTTGGTTGGGTGAAGCTCTGGGAAACTCAAACCCTAATTCAGGGTCCTCCCTAGTGAATCCGGGAGATTGAAAAGCATTTATGAAGGGTGAAACTTTGCAGATTTCAAATTCTGAATATACCAGGTTGATCAGCTCATCAAGGCGCATCTTTCTATCCTTTCCGAAAATTGAAATTCACATTTTTAATTTTTAGGGTTTCTCTAACAAACCCTAATCTGACACCAGATCCAGATTTCTACAAATCAAGTGGTAAGACCTAAATATTTTCTATTTCCATTTGAAGTACTCTTTAAGATGTCTCACCACACCAAGCTTGAGGATAAGCTTGAAGGGGCTGATAACTTTCGAGCATGGAAGTATAGGATTGGGTTAATCCTGGAAGAATATGAATTGGATACTTATATAAGTTCTGAGGTCCCTGTCCCAGAGGAAGAAGAGGCTAAGGCCTTGCATAAGAAGAACTTGGTCAAGGCAAAGAGGATCATTGCTGATTCTATCAAAGACCATCTCATACCACATGTGTCATCTCTAAAGACACCCAAGGAAATGTTTGATTCCCTAACCAAGCTATTTGAAGGGAAGAACATAAATCGGAAGATGACTCTACGGAATCAATTGAAAGGAGTAAAGCTTCAGAATGGAGAGACCATTCAATCCTATTTATCTAAGGTCTCTCAGATCAAGGAACAACTTGAAGCTATGGATGAAGTGGTGGAGAATGGTGAAATTTTCATGACCACTATAAATGGCCTACCTAGGTCATGGGATTCCTTTATTCAAGGAATTTGTGCAAGAAGGAAGTTGATCTCCTTCAGTAGACTATGGGAGGAATTTTCACAAGAAGAGGCTAGGCTTGTAGCCTGAGAAGAAAAGATGGGAAGTGAATATCAAGCTCTCGTAGCTCACACCAAAAGAAGCAAGCCCAAGTAGGAGCACTCTCATTACAAGAGATCCTCTCACAACCATCAAAAGAATAAGAAGGATCTGAGATGCTTCACATGTAATGAGAATGGACACTTTGCTGCAGATTGTTCCAAGAACAAAAGGGACAACAACAACAACAACTTCAACAAGAAGAAGAAGGATAACAAAAGAAGATATCATGCTCATGCTGCTGAGGATGATGAACCTCCCAAGAAGAAGGCTAGATCAGAAAGTGATGACTCATCAAGTGAAGATGAATATGTTCTAATATCTGCTCTCATAGGTACTATCTCTCATGGTTGTAATGATTGGCTTATTGACAGTGGGGCTTCCAAACACATGACTGGGTTTAAAGAATCTTTTGTAAACCTATCTGAACACGAGTCACCCCATAAGGTGAAACTTGGGGATGGCTACCAATATCCTATCAAAGGAAGTGGTGAAGCTTCTTACAACCTGGACTTTGGGAAGTCTTTGAAGATGAAAGAGGTTCTATATGTACCTGGGCTCAAGAAGAATCTACTCTCCATATCTGCATTGGATGCAAAAGGCATGAGGGTTGCATTTGTAGATGGCCAAGTACTCATGTGGCCAAAGGGTAAGACCATAGATGATGCAGTAGTGATTGGAAAGAAAGAGGGAGGATTGTACAAATTGAAGGGACAACCTGAACATGCCATGGTACATGAATCCATGGAGCCAAGTGAACTTTGGCACAGAAGGCTTGCACATGTGCACTATAGAGCACTACCAATTGCAAGTAAAGCTGTAGAGGGTCTTCCTAAAATCATGTCAAAGTATGAAGATGTTTGCAAAGGATTTGCAAAAGGAAAGAACACAAAGAAGGCAATCACAAGCAAGTAAGGAAAAAGGAATTATCCACTCCGATGTATGTAGTCCGATGTCATCTAGTTCTCTGAGTGGGTATGTATACTATGGTTCTTTCATTGATGATTTCTCTAGGAAGACTTGGGATTTGTTTCTTGAAGAACAAAGATGAAGTATTTAGCAAGTTCAAGGAATTCAAGGCCTTGATATAAAACCACACTGAAAATAAGTTCAAGACCTTTAGATCCAACAATGGTGGAGAATTCACTTCAGTAGACTTCAAGTGCTATGTAGTGATTCAGGGATTAAGAAGGAGCTCACCACTCCTTACAATTCACAACATAAAGGAGTAGAAGAAGTTACTTCAGAATAGGACTCCAACAGCTCTTGCAAGGAAGCAAAGATTCATAGGGAGTCCACCCAACAAACAAACAAAGATAAGTATTTGAATTGTCATTTCTTGTATATTATGTTTGTTTAAATAATGTTATTAAGTGATGTATATGCTTATGTTCCTAGACTTAGGTTGTGTATTATGCATATTAGAATAACTGCATTGATGAACAAGCTACTACTAATATGCAAGTAATGGGTAAGTGGCCTATGGTACTGTACAACATTCCATTGCTACTTATCTAGAATGAAACCTCTTTGCTGACATGTTGGGAGTTGTGCACACTCTTAACAATGTTCTGGTAGAGCTTGGAAGGCATCTAGAAAGTTACGGGATATGGATAAATGTTGTATTGAAGCATTGGCTAAAATAATTGCATGACTGTATGACATATATTCTTATGTGTAAGATTTTGTTATGAAACTATGAGAAGTTTCTAATCATGCAATTGAATTTGACTTGTAGGAAAGATCGCGTATAATCACCTACAAAAGAAGGACTACAACATTTGTTCTAGCAACAAAGAAATCTATCTATTGAAGATATTGAAGAATATGAAGTTCCTAGGATACGGGATGCAGTAATGGAAGGATTCCATGGTCGAGGAATACTAGTCGATTATGAAGAATGATGTTTGGGATGTGGTCCCAAGATCAGATGGGAAGTTTGTGGTGAATTCCAGGTGGATCTATAAGATGAAGCATGCTGCAGATTGCAGCATAGAAAAATATAAAACAAGGTTTGTAGCTCGTGGCTTCTCTCAGAAATAAGGGATTGATTATGAAGAGACCTTTGCTCCTGTGGCTAGATACACTTCCATTAGATCAGTACCTGCTCTGGATGCAGTGATGAAATGGAAGGTACACCAGATGGTTGTCAAGACAACTGTCTTGAATGGTGTAGTTGAAGAGGAAGTGTATGTGGAGCAACCACTCAGGTTTGAGACACATGACCGAGAGTCACATGTGTTCAAACTGAAGAAAGTCTTGTATGGTTTGAAACAGTCACCCAGGACTTGGTATGGTAGGATAGACAGCTTTCTATCCAGTTTGGGATTTACTAAGAGTAAAGCAGATTCCAACCTTTACTACAAGGTTGAGGAAGGCAATCCCGTGATACTACTCTTGTATGTGGATGACCTGTTTGTAACATGTGAGGATAGATTGATTGCCGACACGAAGAGGAAGCTTGTTGCCGAGTTCGAGATGAAGGACTTAGGGAGGATGCACTATTTTCTAGGCATGGAGGTGTGGCAGAGTGCAGATGGAATCTTCCTTGGACAAGGAAAGTATGCAGTAGAGATCCTGAAGAGGTTCGGGATGATGGAATGCAAGGCCATGGCCACACCTATGGCATCGAACCTGAAGCTTCTGTGTGATGCTTCATCTGATCCGGTTGATGTCACTGTGTATCATCAGATGATTGGGTCCTTGATGTACCTAACGAACACGAGACCAGATATTTGCTTTGCGGTGAACACATTGAGCCAGTTCCTGACGGATCCCAGAGGTGTTCACTTGGTTCATGTAAAGCATATTTTGAGGTACCTGAAGGGTACAATTGATTATGGGCTCAAGTATGATGCGAATCAAAAGTTTACCCTTCAGGGTTATGTTGATTCAGACTAGGAAAGCAGTGCTGCAGATAGGAAGAGCACATCTGGGTGCTGCTTCAGTACGGGATCAGGTGTGATCTCTTGGTTTAGTAGGAAGCAGTCCTGCGTAGAACTGAGTACAGCCGAAGCAGAGTATGTTGCAGCTTGTTCGGCTAGTTGTGAGGTAGTATGGCTAAGGAAGCTAATGTCTGAGTTATTTGATCTCCCGTTGGATGCTACTGGTATCTTTTGTGACAACCAAAGTTGTGTGAAGCTGTCTGAGAACCCGATGTTCCACGACAGGTCGAAGCACATAGAGATCAAATATCACTATATCAGGGATATGGTGTAGAGAGGAGCAGTGAAGCTCCTATATGTTGCGACGGATGAGCAGGTTGCAGATGTGCTGACGAAGCCACTAGCCAGAGTGAAGTTCGAGTACTTCAGAGAGATGCTTGGTGCTATTCAGATAGATGACACCTCGAGGAAGAAGTGATGGACATATTTGTAGGATCCATTCCGAGCATGGTGAGAGGAGGTTCCTTCCATGGCTGTGGATGTAAGCGCTGGATGACGAGCATCAAGATGATGCTCTAGTTACTTCTCTGTATATGCATCATGTTGGATGTTTGTTATGATCAGTTGGATCATGTATATGTATATGCATCAAGTTGGATGCTTGTTATGATCAGTTGGATCATGTATATGTATATGCATCATGTTGGATGCTTGTTATGATCAGTTGGATCATGTATATGTATATGCATCATGTTGGATGCTTGTGATGATCAGTTAGATCATGTATTTGTATATGTCTCAGGTGGATGCATTGTATGACCAGGTAGATCATGTATGATGATATGTATCAGGTGGATACATTGTATGATCAGGTATATCATGTATGATGATATGTATCGGGTAGATACTGTGTATGCATCAGGTGGATGCATTGTATGATCAGGATGATCATGGATGATGAGCTTCAGGATGTTGCTCCAGATGATATGCATCAGGATGATGCAATGACGATGATCAGGATGACCATGCGATGATGACATGCATCAGGATGATGCAATAATGATGATCAGGATGATGTATGGTGAGTATCAAGTTGATACTCTATGGTCGTGGACAGGTTGTGCAGACAAGCATATAATATGGCCCTGGGAGGTTTGCAGATACTCTTTCGAGGTTTTGCCTATGGCATATAATGTGGCCCTAGGATATCTGGAAAATGCTCTTTCAAGGTTTTGCTTGGGAGGACATATAATTTGGCCCTGGGAGGTTTGCAGATACTCTTTCGAGGTTTTGCCTATGGCATGTAATATGGCCCTCGGATATCTGGCAAATGCTCTTTCGAGGTTTTGTCCTATGGCATGTAATATGTCCCTGGGAGATCCGATAGGTTGGGTTGTGTGCCCGTAATAAGTCTTGGGATTCTCTTGCGAGGTTTTTCCATGACTACATGTAATATGGCCCTGGGAGATCCGATAGGTTGGGCTGTGTGCCCGTAATAAGTCCTGGGATGCTCTTGTGAGGTTTTTTGGTGACCACATGTAATATGTCCCTAGGAGATCCTATAGGTAGAGTTGTGTGCTCGTAACAACTTGGGATGCTCTTGCGAGGTTTTGTGGTGAGGTCACATATAAGATGTCCCTGGGAGATCCTACAGGTACAACTGTGTGCTCGTAACATCCTGGGATGCTCTTGCGAGGTTTTGTGACGCACGTAGTAAGTCCTGAGGATTCCACAGTATGGCCAGTGATGAAGACCTGTAGGTGGTGGGCCTACATCCAGTATGAAAAAGGACTGGCTTTGTAGAACTTCCTATGATGAGTAGATTGGAGATTGATTGAGATAGCAGCATCAATGACGATGTCGATGATGATTCGATGACGATGATCCAGTGACGATGATCCCGAGAAGAAGACTTGTGCTACCAGATCTGTGTCGAGAAATACCTTCCTAGTTAAGAGGGAGTTTTGATGTATATGTAACTTCGGAATGTATTTCACCTATGTATATTGTATTCCTATAGAGATGTTATTATTCCTCTATACGGAAGTGTCGTCATTTGTATTGTCAGGTGTTGTAACTTGCAGTGATGGGTTATTAGACCACCAAGTGTGGGGTCAACCCTAATTAGTATAACCATGGGTTATTAGACTGAGTTAGACAAGTCGGCCCTGCTAGGTTATTAGGCAGGTCAGGTCATGTATAAATAGAGTGCGGGAGGCACTCTATTTGCTTATCTCATTATTCACTCCTACATCACTCGGAAAGTGGCGCACTAGTTGAGGAGGAGGAGCAGCTGCTAGTAGAAGACTATCTCTTGTACTTGGGTTGTATCATTGCTCTTTCTATCTCTGAGGAAGTTGTGGGGTTTTTCACCTTTATGGTTTTCCCCAGTGAAACTCTGTGTGTCTATTGTCTCATGTGATTGCTTGGTGTGATTGATATGCATTGTTATACTTGATATGCTGTACATGTTATTCTCCCAGTAAAGATCCTAGAGCATGTTGAATTAATTCTCAAAAATTAACAGATAGCATACATGTTTGGACTTGGGTACCAAACCATAGGGCTTATAGGTGTCAACAGCTAAAAATTTAATACTAGATAGTAGCATTGCACTATTGCACCTGGTAGTGATTGCCCCTCTACTAGACTTTATCCTCAACACAAGAAAAGTAAAAATGCAATGCTTCGAAGTCCTTAGAGATTTACAGATACTCCTCCCTAAAACAACAAAATCTATGTTATGCAGGAATATGTCTGTGAGAGCAGGTGGCCCATGGCATAGCCTCGCTATTTCATCCCCATATTATGTAATTCCATATGGGCATGACAGATGGGTAAGACATGGTGAATTAGACTAACCAGATAGTTTGAGGTAGGTTGGGAAGGTCTCCAATCATCCCTAATTGGTAAAGTATGTCTCTTCCATACCCAGTTTGTTTAATAGACAGCCGCGCCGTATTCAGGGGCAGCCAGTCATCATCAACAACCTGTAGGTGGATAACCCAATTTTCTAATATAAGCACTATTTGGAAATCCTACAACTACTCTGCATCTAATGGCATTGATTTGGAAACAATCAGAGCACTCTATCAAAACTTAAAAGACATTAGTTGATAGGCTAGCAGTGAGCACCTATCACCATAAGTACCATAGTCCTTCAAAAAGACATTGAATGATTAAATCAACATGAACATGTGTGCCACAAAGGTTATATCTCTGATACAACCACAATCCAGCTCCAAATAACCAGTGAATGATTAAGTCAACATGAATGTATGTGCTAATGAAGGGGTGTGCCCCATAAAGTGTTATACCATGTATATAAGTTGTTCTCCCTAGGGAAACCCCAACACAATGACAAATTATAATCTCTTCCTCAGTTTGAACCTAGGCTGCACCACCAAAGGACTACTTATATGATTAATACTTCATCAAATCTTAGGAAAAGGCTCGATCATCAATATTATGTTTAGTACCCTACTTTTCCAACTCAAACTTCGGAAATATTATATCACAAGGGTACTTACTACTAACATCATTCATTACACATCCCCCTAGGAAATGTCTAACAAATGTTACAACATCAGATCATATCACCTAGGGAAATCCCACCAAGGCAAAGTGATATGACAATACATCAACACCAAAGGAAATGGGACATGAAAAATGTGTTAACTCCATCTAGCATCGAGTATGTCCCCATCACACATTCAACCAAGGGGATCATGTAGAACACCACCACCTAGTGACCATCAAGCATAAAGAAAACTAACCTCTAGCAAATATCTTCATCAAATATCCATCATGAAGAAAATATGAAGCTACATAAATATGTGAATCCCCCGAATCCATCAAGAAACTCCATGGGTACCATGCTGCAAATCATATCTAGTGATGAAAATCACAAGAGTTACCCATATGCAGTATGATGCGTAACAACTGGCTCCAACTTGGAGACATGTGCTCTCAAGGAAAAGTGCACGAGAACCTTTGAATCTCTACTTGTACCTATGAAGAAGGCTCATAAAGAAACAAGAGAAAACAAAATTATGTGGCAAGATGGCCCAATTCACAACCATAAACACCACATACTTATTAGTATATTACATTTTTATTTAGAGATAAAAAACTAGGCTAAAAACAAACTAATGCTCACATGTGTTGAGCTTATTCATCCTATCCTACTCTACTCTTAGACAAATAAACATGCTAGGTGAAATCAAATAAGAAATGCAACCATCCTATCAACTCTTCAAGGCTGTGAACTCATCTCCCTTGAGTTTAGACATAAACCAAAACAAGAATACAATAAACACGAGGCCAATACATGCTGGAATCTTTACAATAACATGGCTACAAAATGGCATTACATCTTATACATGACAGCAAGTACAAAACTCTGAGATAGATTAGCATGTTCAAGCACATGCTAACTCAATACAATGTTGAAGAGGGTTGAAATAAGGCTTTGAAAATAGACATGGAAGCCATTCATCAAACTAAAAAAGCTCTTTTAAATGCCTCCAAAGGCTTATCTATGTGACAAACACCTTCACGGAGTAAAGGTGTAGGCAGCTCTAATAAGAGTAAAATGTCTACAAACAAGGATGAGGATGAAGCATATTTAGTTCTAAAAATTAATTTGTGTGTAATTTAATGGCTGGAAGTGACTGTCATAGATGCACTGCTGCCACATATTATTTCCATGCATGCTCAAATGATAAATTTTTATCCATGAAATTACCAATATCTAAAAGAAAAGGTGGCTGAAAAATTTATGAACTTTCATCATAAAAAAACTGCCCCAAAGTCTGAAAAAAACTGCATTTTTTACCATAAAAGAGAGCTGGTCAGCGTGGGACAGATGGGACAGCATGGGACAAACTAATTTTATTTCCATTTTGGTTATATATGTTTCATTGCAGATCATCTTGATAATCTGAGTTAGACATGGAAAAGAGCTAAAATTGCATAGTTGGCATACACCAGTTGTGATTATGGCCCATTTCGATTTTGGTTGTCTATGGTTAAATTTATAATGCGTGTTAGTCCATAGATCAGAAAATATTGAAGATCTAAGTTCCCCACTTCCTCGAGGATGGCATAGAGGGGTCTAGATACACCACCTGTGCACACAAATACACCTTCACACAGACCCACCTACTTATCTAAATATTTCCAGAATTGGATTATGCATTGTAGGAGGAAAATAGAAACATGGTACTGAATGCTAATAATAACAATAATAAACAAAGGTGACCCTTTTCAAAGAAATCCAAACACAAAATCCTATTCCACTGGTGCAAACTTCGATATAGAACATAATGAAAATGGTAGTCATATCCAGTATATTTTAACTCTCTCAATACATATGGACAATAATGGTTTTTCAGGTTACCACCCTATATATTCAAAAAATTCATTCTAGCATCAGCTATGGAGAAAAAAATCCAATGGATCAACTACTCACATATCTGACTTGCTACAATTAGGGCATCTTTGTTGAAGAATTGAGATAGGATTTTTGAGCTTGTGCACAAGGCAGAATGCCTAAACAAAGAGGCGTACAAGAAACTAACATCATCAAAACTATAGCCTTCCTCACAACATGCATAATGAAGGAAATATTGTTTGACAAACCCTCTTTGGAGGAATTATAGTTTGCTATATAATGAAATTCCTATATATCTGAGCATCCACAGGTAGGTCCATCAACCTATGAATACCTTGAATGGAAACCAAAGCAATTAGTATAATTTTGTGATATTCAACCATAAATTGAGGAGAATAAAAGAAAAGGTACTATGGCAATACATCAAGGATAATTAGGACATCTCTGAATTAAACCTATCCACAACTAATAAACACATATAAATTAGCAACAAAATAAAATTAAGTGAGGAAATTATGACAGCGTGGGACAAACTAAGTTTATTTCCATTTTGGTTATATATGTTTCATTGCAGATCATCTTGATAATCTAAGTTAGACATGGAAAAGAGCTAACACAAGCCCGAGAATATGAGTATTGAACTAAGGGTAGAATCCCTCACCTGTGTTTCAATTAAGGGGCCTTGTATTAAGTAGTTGGGCTAAAATAGTATAGACAATGTTATGTCTTGTTCTTTGACACTCTAGCTCATCTATAGCATAGGTATTTTGAACACTAACTACAAAGAGTGGAATATGAATTTCAAAGATGCAACTTCTACTTCACGATGTAGGCGGGAATTGTCACCCAAGCGGCCATGGTGGAAAGAATTTTTGGTAGAATTTGACATTACCAATTCTTGAGAAGAAAGGCACAACCTTAATCCTTGAGAGGAGTACGAGTTGTTAGTGCTGACATGAAGTCAAGTGCAGGTTTTTACCAACTTGCATTAGAGGATAAAGGAAGGGTTTTAGTTGGATCCCTCCTCAAGGAACATCATGAAGTAGTGAAGGAAGGCAAGATGATGAAGTTTTGGGTAGATAGCAAACTTCTGCACTTTGGTGATTGCATCTATGTGTGAAATTAATCTAATCTTAGGAAATATCTCTTAAAGGAGTGTCATGATTCACCTTGGGCTAAGAACCTAGGACAATGGAGAATGGTTGCATTGTTGGATAGAGGCTACTATGGGAGCATATGTGAATGGATGTAAAGGAGTATGCCAGTACTTGTCTTGTGTGCCAACAAGACAAGGTAGATACTAAAATGAAGGTTGGCCCATTATAAACTTTGATAGTACCAGAGAGACCTTGGGTAAGTATCTCTATGCAATTCATCACTCATCTACCTATTTCACAAGGGTACAATGGGATTTTTTTATATCGTGGATAGGTTTTCCAAGTATTCAATCTTCGTGCCAATGAAGGTGTCTTATGTTGTAGAAGAGGTTGTGAAGCTATATTTCAAGAATATTGTGAAGTACTAGGGTTTGTCATTAAGTATTGTGTCAGAAAGAGACACAAGGTTCACTGGGAAGCTTTGGATAGAGTTGTTCAAGCTTGTTGGAACCAAGTTGTTAATGAGTTCAAGTTATCTCCCATAGACCAATGGGAAAACAAAATGCATAAATGGCCTTTTGGAATACTACCTTAGGCATTTTGTGCAGGTAGATCAATCAAACTAGATAGAGTTTTTGGATGCCGCCCCATTCAACTACAACATGAAAAAGCATTCTACAATGGGATGATATCCGTTTGAGTTGGAAAATTGGCACCAACCATTGGCTCCAAACATAGTTTTGCAAGGCTATTATGGAAAAAACCTATCAACCATGGGATTCATGAAGGAATGGCATGGTAGGTTGGAAATGGCTTGTGTTCAAATAATAAACACAACTAAGAGGATTAAACGATGGGGAGACTATGATAGAAGGGAACCTTATTTCAATGTGGGTGACATGGTCTTGTTGAAGTTGGGAAGTGAACATTTCAAGACACTAAGTGGCATGGTTAGTATTTTGCTGCAATGGTTTGAGGGGCCATTCAAGGTACTTGTGAAGATAAAAAATGTCACCTAACGATTGGAGCTTCCAGAGCATATGAGAGAACATTATTTGGTTCTCCATATCTGTCAGTGGAATCCATGTAGATTTAATAACAATGGTCCAAGTCAGGTCAAACCAACCCGATCTCTTGCAATGATAGAAAACATGCTAGAGTACAACATAAAAGACCTATACGGGATTAGCTAGTACAAAATAGCCAGCTGGGAAGATATTTAGCCTGTGTCGTAGTTGAGATTGTCTTTGTAGAAGGTTGTCGAATTCTTGGACTTCCATACTATTTTTGCTTTAAAATGTGTAGCTACAGTCTAAAAACTGAAATGGATCGCTTTCCAATCTTACTTTATCTCCCAGCATAACTTGCTTGGATGGATTTTGTATTTTCAATCTTTTATGTGAAATGATGAATCTATTACAAATATTTTGGTAACATTTGCACACTGTACCCACCATAACCTACTTCTGTATCTTGAAGAGGCTATGTTCTGTATATTAAAATATAGAAGAAACATCTAGGCAACTCAAAGTATCTCTCATAAAAATACTAGTTATTGACTAAAGCAAAGAGTGGTAGACTCGAGTTCAATACTCTAGATAGCACCAAAACTAAGATTCAACTAAGCTAATTTGATACCTGTCTCAAATCCTTTCTTATTATTGATGACCAAATGAAATTATGTCACCCATTCCATATATCAATTGTTTTCAAACTATGCATGACACCATGTTCTACAAGGATAACTCCTATCACACAGTCAATTGCATAATAAACAAAGGCATCTCTTTAATTATTCTGAAACCTTCTGCTAAGGAAGTTTTACCTTTTAGAATATGCTTAGTAGGTTATGTAACTTGAGAGAATCTGAGTACAAAAATCCTATAGAGATTTGCAAGACCAAGAATACTACGGAGTTCCATTAGGTCTCAAAGAGGAAAGCAACCTCCAAAGATCTGTTTTCTCTCAAGGCCAATGTGAACACCTATTTTGCAGATGACAAATTCAATTGCATAGGCCTAGAAATGTGTTGCTTATTTGTCCCCTTGGAAAACCTTATCTTTGATCTCGAACCAAAAATATTCCTACTATCCCAAAAGCTCTAGGGCACATGAAATAGTCCCAACAACCCATTAGATACTGTCCAATCCATAGGTACATGTTTTCTCACAAATATTGTGACAAAAAAACCCCCAAGTGGACACCCATGCGATATGGGAGTTAACATAGGGCTACTACAAAGTATTCTCTAACAGAGTGGGTGGGTTTGATATTACATTGTTTTCTTTCTGAATATGTGGTTGAATGGTGGTGAAGAGATGTTATTCTCTCCCATTCCATTGAGAAGGATGATAGTTTTCCTACAGTGAAGTTGTTGACAATTGAGTTTCGAGCCTGTGAGATAAGATAATTTTATTAATGTCCAAAAATTACTGCAGTTGAGTTTAGATCCTACAAGGTAAGATAATTTTATTAATGTCCAAAAATGATTGCAGATGAGTTTCGATCTCGTGAGATAAGATGGGATTGCTACGTACATCACTATCAATACAAAGTGGGAGTGCAAAAATTGATCCTATAAAAACAATATAAAAGCATCTCTAATCTATAATATCAAAGATCTAAAAAAAAGCATAGTACAAAATTGTGGTGCATAGCCTAGAGTGTGAACTTGCATAGAATTTCCCATGGTTGGTAGGAAACCTGTTCTCCAACACATATTCCATGTGGTTCAACAAAAATTACAGATGATTAGTAATTTACCATGTTCAATGTTATGAATACTGTATCTACCATTATCGGCTGAAAATTATATGACGTAATATATTTAAAATTGCATAGATGGCACACACCAGTTGTGATTATGGCCCATTTCAATTTTGGTTGTCTATGGTTAAATTTAGAATGCATGTTAGTCCATAGATCAGAAAATATTGAAGATCTAAGTTCCCCACTTCCTCGAGGATGGCATAGAGGGGTCTAGATACACCACCTGTGCACACAAATACACCTTCACACAGACCCACCTACTTATCTAAATATTTACAGAATTGGATTATGCATTGTAGGAGGAAAATAGAAACATGGTACTGAATGCTAATAATAACAATAATAAGAAGACAAAGAAGAGAACTTACCTAGACCCAAAGAGCTAGTTTGGTTTACAAAACCCCGCGATTTCCCTGCAACTCGAAATGGCACCAGATGAACTCCACGCAGCACACAGGGGCTTCACCAGAAAACCATGGCTTGGCTTCACCAAAAAACCCCGCAATTTCCCCCTACAAATCGAAATGGCACCAGATGAACTCCACGTAGCACACAGGGGCTTCACTAGAAAACCCTGGCTTGGCTTCACCACAAAACCCCGTGATTCCCCCCTGCAACTCTCATTGCCATTTCGGCACACGTGCTTCACCACAAAACCCCACGATTTCCCCTACAACTCTAATTGCCATTTCGGGGACATTAGGCAGCCCGACACCATAATATATACCCCAAGTATTATGCATTGTTTTATTGAATAAAATAACCCTAACCACCCTTAATATATATGAAATATATTATTTGGGTTTTCATGTTTAATTAATACCTCAATATGAACGGACGTGGTATAATATTGACCCCCTAGTGAAGACCCTATGAACCGAGCCTTACCTTGTAAAGCAATGCTGGTTCGACCAACGAGCTAACTCAGCCTGGAAACAAACTCCTTGTTTGACTACGATGTAACCATCAAACTGCTTCTGCGTATGAGACCCCATAACCCACAGTGCATTAAACAACTGAAACTCTGAGTAAGTGCCTCCTTTTCCATGGCGGCCGAGAGATCCAAAAGCTCGGCTCTCCACAAGTCAAATGAATAAAATGATGCCAAAACAAACCCTTTCGAAGATAGGGTTTATGGTTACCCCATCGAGGAGAAGAGTTGGAAAGGATTTTCACATGGCCTCATAAAGCCATGCAACTGTCATCCACCATGTTTTAAATTCTTTTCATGCCTTCGCTATAGTATTTGTTCACTTTTTCGACTTGGATTAATGCCAAGAAATCTAATTGTTCAATTACCCTTTTTTCCATAGTTTAGAACCTTGTTATAACATTTTGGTTCATTGATATCGAATCCCTTAAACTAGGATAACCATCCCTCTTTTAATGAAAAGCCATGGAATACAATGAGCTTGAAATTGATATGTAACCATATTATTCACTAAATAACTTAGTAGGTCTTATTTATTATCATAACCTTGGTGGCGTAGACCTTGCTCAGAATCTGTACAAAGTAATTTTTAACATGCATTAGCTTCACAAAAGCTAAGTAAGCCTCGGGGCGTCACAAGAGCCCCTTTCAAACAAGAAGAAGATAATCAACATCACAACGTAGCAAAACTAAGAAATCATACTGCGATAATAATAATAGACATTAGCTTTAAGACGCATGATGTTTAATTTTCCAACAAGATTAATAACGACGTAAATGCAGTAAGAAATTAACTGTCACTTAATCCATGATAAAAGAACGGAATAAATAACTTATGACAAATTGAATATCAACAACGATACAAGTGATCGACAAATACATTTAATACAGAAAAGAGGTCCATAGTCATATTCAATGCTTTAAGAACATAATAAATAAATGTCGATTTTGTAAATATACAAGTAGCGTCAATGAATACAAGACATATTTATGCAGTTAGCAAGACAATAAGTATTCCTTAAGTGTAATTCTGAATCTTTTGGACAGTCATACTATGTATAATTTTTTTTTAAATTTTTTATGAATTTTGGAGTCGTTACAGAAGGTGTGGTGATATTGATGAAGGTATAAAATCTCTATTGGGTCAATAGTAAGGTGGGGTACCGAGACTGACTGGAAACCTTGAGATGCCTATGACTCCGTAGTAGAGCCTTGACCTAGAAATGGTCATCGTGCAGTTTCCTTCCATTGGATGATGACCCAGGCAGATGTGTTGGCTTGGCAATGGAGAGGGAAAACCAGGTATGGGACTGGTTTGGCACCACCAATTCTTGGTAAATCCAGTCGGTGAATTGGTTGGGCATTAACTACTTGATGTTGTGGAGCAGCATATGTGTTGGCCAAGCATCCACCCCACAGGTGATCCAAGGCTTGTAAAGCAAAGAAGGAAACCTGTGGAGTAGCGAGGAAATGTCCAATACATATACGTATTCAATTTCATTCATTTCTTATTTTTGAATAATGAAGATTTCATGAATAAGTCTTCTAACAGCTAAGGTGATACACTATTGTTTCTTTGTTGGAAACCTTGGTCATTTCAGGAAGCAAGGGACCTTGAAGGCACCATAAATGCTTGGTAAATCCAGTTGGTGCACTAGTTGGGCATTGAATGTTGTGGAGTAGCCAACATGCTGGATAAACGTTCCTTAAATACTTGATAAACCCAGTCAACATACTGGATTAGCATATTGATAAATGGGATGCCTAATAAACCCGGTCAACATACTGGCTTGGCATTGCCTATCTGAATGGTTGTGGAGAAGCCTGCGTGTTAGACCAACATTTGTTATTGTATCCACATGCAATCCAAGGCTTGTAAAGCAAAGAAGGAGCCTGTGGAATACAGTGAAGACATCCAATACAGATAAGTATTTGGTTATCTTGAAACTTCTTACTTATTTAATATGAATATACATGTGTACATGATTTGGTTACGATTTCTTAAACTCTTGTTTAGAGATAAAACCTATGAAATAAACTAAACATGTGAATTGATTCAATGTTTGAGTGTAGCTATTGCTGGAAGCAAGGACTATGAAGGCATCTTAAGGATGCATGTGGACATGTGACTTTCCTAAAAAGCTCAACATGAGCAGTAATGAAAGATGGTGCTAGTGGACTTGTGTGGGTCCTAGCAGCCAAAGGTTCTGTAGGAAAAAATGGGGAAGGGTTCCCTGGTTGAAAAGACTTAGACAGACCATAGACACTGAGTGTCATAACCAAGGAAGGGCAAGTCAAGCATTCACATTGAAGTGAAAGAGGTTAGGAGCATGAAACCACAGTAGTGGTGTGGTTCTGAATTGGAACAAGACTAAGAGGAGAAAACTCTTACTGCTCTCTCTCTTTCCTTTTATTGATGCATTTATAAAACAAAGGATTTTTGAATGCATGTTATAGCTGAAAATGATTGTGTTATTTGCTTGAAATAAACTGTGAATGCTGAAATAGAAAGATCCCTGTCAAAGAATAAACATGAATGAGTTCATGTGCATGTTGAGCAAGCATGGAAAGTGTGGAAGTCTCATGGATAGAGCATGAGCTTTCCATGTCAATTGGGAAAGTAATTGACTGATTTTAATATTGTGTTATGCTTGGCCTAACAGGAATTGCCATGATGAATTTCACAGGTGAGAAATTGAAAACCATTGATTGCAGTTGTTACCAACCAAGTGTTTCTAGTGAGAAAAGTGAGAGCAATCTGTGCACATTGACCATGGAAACAAACCAAAGGCTGTTGGATTTGGATGAAAATATTCTTCAAATAGTTTCCAGGACAACAAGAAAGATAACAGCCATGAAGTTTCCTGACTTGTGGATCAGCTGGAAGGTGAAGAAAAGGAAGGGATTGTTGTGGAACAATGCCCTCATGTAGAGCTGGAGGATCAAAGTCAGTAGGAGCAGCCTGTTAAAACCAAGGACTTGGTCCTGGAAGGTCAATGTAAAAGATGAAATGCAAGACATACCTGCCACGTTTTGTGAATTTTGGACGTTTATAAAGTGTGTATGTATTCCTAAGTATTGGAACACTGAGGACGGTGTTATTCCAAGGGGGAGGGGATTGTAATATCCCGATTTTGACCCCATTGCATTCAAATGTAAATGATGAAAATATGCTGGTGTGAATTCCTAGTGCGGGAGCTCAAGGCCAAGGCCTGACTAGTGAATGGATCGACATGCATGATGTTTGGACTGTTTGGTTGGATTGTATGCTGATTTAGAGTATATGTAAATATTATGTGCATAAATAATAAAATGGTCCAACAATGGATGTGTAAAGAGAACCAAAGGGGCTATGATTCCACTAGAGGGGAAGAGGAAGGGGGCTTATGGGAAACCCAATCCTATGCTGCCATGTGTCAACCTTAGAAATCACACCTAAATTCTGCCATGTGATGAGAATAAGCCAATTATCTCCTTCTTTGACTATTTATCCAATCATTAAGGCACATGTGGGGTTGGTGGGATAAGTCACTTCTTGTAGTTATTGAAGCATGGGGCTGTGACAGTTATGTCAGCTGTCAGCTGTCCTATTTCTTCTATGGTCAGAATCCATGTCAGTTGTCTTTTCACCCTTACCTCATATCCTTGGAGTCAACACCCTTTTGTTTATTATTCCATTCCATTGTCATTCTCTCAGGCATGCTGCTACACTACATAGAGTTACCATTGTGGTTCATGTCCATGACTAGACTGTATGATAAACCCAGAAATCCGAATTAGAGGACAGAGATGCATTTTTGGGAAGGGAAAGGTTTTTAATTCCGTTGTGCATGTTTACTTATGTTCTGCAAACATTTTATTTGTTCAAAAAATGTATTATAGACTTGGGGCGAAATTTGAAAGCCCAGGTTTGGCCAACGTCCCCTCCCGATGGTTGGAAAGGGCGAGGGGGGCGTTACAAAGCATATTATTGATTGCCTTAACTTTGATTTATTATGTGAGGTGGAGGGTTAAAAATCATTTAGATTTACATCCAAAATTTTATAACTCATACATCTTAATTTTTTATTTATTGGTGTAGAGTGGATAAAACTTAATCTAGAATTATACCCAAAATTTTATAATCTCATTGGCGCTTAATAGAATAGAATCGAGAGATCAAATTTGAGAAACAAGAATATGTGAAGAAAAATCAATAGGATGGGTGCAAATTTAAGGCCATATAAAGAAACTACAAAATGGAATTGAAATAGAGAACAATACCAAGATGGAAATTTTTTTTTAATGCTTTTTACAAATGAGAACATAAACTAAGATGCATGGCTATTAAAAGCATAAGAACAATCTCTTATAGTATAAATATCGCAATCTAATTAACCATAGCTAATTTGGAATCGCAATGAATGCCACTAAAAAGAGCCAAATAATGTTTAAAAACAAGAATGGAATTTGTTGTTTTCGAATATATATTCAAATTTCAAACACTCTCACAATATACTTACTAGATTTTAACCATGTTCAAAGACAAAATACACTATAAGAATATACTCAGTGGATTTTAACCATTTTCAAAGACATACACAAAGCAAAGAATGAGAACTAAGCTCATAATGTTTTAATGCAAAAATTGAGGGACTATTTCCAACTTATCTAGAAATGAATTCTCCATGAACCAATCCAGTCAGTAACTCATGGTTTTAAAGGAGAGAAACCCTTAGTCTTTCAAATATCTTACATTACAATATGATCGTTGACAGTAAAATATGATTTCACATTTTAAAATCCAAGTCAATTTAAAATTTATATGGTAGAATAAAAAATGCTTATAATGACACAATGAAAGTGTGCAAATCATACACTGAAAACCAATATATTAAAAAGAACCAATATATCAAGAGATAGGGCCATAATTGCTACCTAACTTCTTCTACCATAATGTTCAATGTTTGGCTTCATTACATTGATACGTATTTCAGGCTTTTATTGGCATCAGACATAGGGACATTATTCTAGTTGTATGAGTGTTTTGGAAATAACCATGTATATCAAATGCATATAAAAGAATGATGTGAGATTCAAACTTTGGAGGTCTCTAGGAAAGAGTGTGAATTGGACTTCGAACTAGCCACTGTAAAGTGAAATTACCCCAACACATGGCCATCGCCATTATATACCACCTACAGTAAAAGACCAATGATCCCACTAAACTTGGTGTATCACAAAATAAAGCTCAAACTCCATGAAAACACTTTACTCAAGACATAGTACAATCATAAGACTATATAAGGAGTGAAAAAGGCTCTTGCAAAAGGAGTTGTGTATGTGTCAGAGGAGTTACATGCCCTTTGAGTAGCAAACTTGAATTACATTTTTAATAATTAAGAGGGGGTAGGTGCTTCAACAATGGCAATTTCTGTATTATTCATGAAAAATCTGTTAAAATAACGCATCATGTAAGTTACCAAGTGGACATTATCAATATCAATTGCTGCCACATGTGACTTGTTAAGCCCTATATATTATGTCCAAAGCATATGATAATCTCAACTGGACCTTCCTAGCAGAGATGTTAAGGACTTTTGTCTTTAATAAGGAATGGATTGATTAGGTAATGGGCCTTGTCTCATCGGCCTTCTTTCGATCTTGGTAAATGCCACACCCTCGCAACCCTTTTTGGCTTCCCATGGGATTCGTCAAGGGCCCCCCTTATCCCCGTTTCTTTTCATCATCATAGAAAAAGGTTTGGGAAGAATGCTCAAAGCATCTCAGCAAAGCAATGGCATACGCGGGATTAACCTCAGTACTGGGTTGACCCCCCAAACCCACCAGCAATTTGTTGATGGGCCCTTCCTTTGTGCCAGAAGCCAAAGGTACCAAAAGAATCCTTGATACCTTTCTTGATGCCAGTGGTCTTGAAATCTACAAGGAAAAATCCCAGGCTTATTTTTTCAATACGTCGAGAATTACCCGCAGAAATATCTTGCGTATCCTGGAATTCTCAGAAGGGTAGCTCCCATCCAAATATTTGGGTGCTCCCTTGACGGACTCCATGATCTGACAAATCTCATGGAAGGACCTCCTTGAAAATGGACTTACAGAGCCCTTAATTTTCTAAGACGCCCCATTCTGGTCAAGTCGGTGCTCCAAGCTATGCCTGTTTACCTCTTCTCGGTGCTGGCTTCCCCAAAAGCCGTCCTCAAACAAATCCACAATATTTAGAGGAATTTCTTGTGGGGTGGAACCCACGAGTATAAGAAGTGGGCCCTGGTAAAATGGGACACCCTTTGCACTCCAAAAGTGGCGGGTGGTCTGGGATTACGAGATCCGGTATGTGCCAATAGGGTGATGGGAGCAAAAATTTGGTGGAGGTGGACCACGCATACAGAGGAACCATGGGAATTATTACAGCACAATAAATATGCTCCTAACTGTCCAAAGCAGGACCTTATCAGATTTGGGGAGGACCTACCTAGCTTGCATATATGGAAAGCCGCTCAATTAAACAGGGGACTTGTTCAAAGGCATAGTTTCTAGGAAATAAGAGATGGGGCATCTGCCTCCTTTCTTAGCGACACATGGAAATAATCTCCCAAACTGGAAGACACACAAGATATTCAGGATTTAAAGCAGTACCTTGAGAGCAGCCCCATGGAAAAAATTCTGGTCTTTTGGGAGCCTACCCTAGGGGGGCAACACTTCAGGATCTGGAAACCAAAACACTGGTGGCAATCTTTGGTCCCGGATGAGAACCTGGACAACTTCTACGAGGAGTTATGCAAACGTCAGATCCCTCTGGGGGATGGGCCAGACAAAGTTCGTTGGGGTTACACGAAAATTGGGAACTTCAACATTGCAGTTCGTTGGGGTTACACGAAAACTGGGAACTTCAACATTGCAGAGGTAGTTGGTCTACACGAAGAACATGATAGACTGCCGTGTGAGGAAAAATGGAAACGGTTTGGCAAAGGAACCTATGTCCCAAAATTGCTACCTTTGGATGGCTTCTCATTCATCGCCGCATTTTGACTTGGGAAAATCTCTAGAAAAAGAGCCTATCAGGACCTTCCCGCTGCTGCATGTGCCTTCAAGACACCGAGACCATCAACCACCTGTTGAATGAATTCCCATTGGCCTCTTCACTTTGGGCTAAGGGAAAAGGAATATTCCGAAAGACAACAAGGGTCCGAGGCCGTCTAGATCTCACTCTAGCCACATGGCTACCCCAGCCATTCAAGAATGAGCTCTTAAACCACATTTGGGAATTGTTCCCTGGGTTCATGGTTTGGGAGGTATGGAAAGAAAGAAATCAGCGTACATTCGAGGGCAAGGAGCGAAACGCTAGGGCGGTTTGGTCTTTGCTGGAAGTACACCTAAAAGAAAATTTGAAACTCAACCAGTGGTCACCAAAAGCAAGGAAAGCAGACCCTGCAGAAAGACAAATTTTAAACAAATGGGGTATTTTCATCTTAACTGAGTGTATCGATAGACTCCGCGGAAGGAAGGTTCAGCCCCAAAGCCCGGATTTCTAGAAACCACCACCTCCTGGAACCTTCAATCTCAACTTTGATGGCGCATCCAAGGGGAACCCTAGACTGGTCGATTTTGGTGGCGCAACAAGAAATGATGTAGGAAAGGTGCTCGATGTCTTCTGGGGAGACCTGGGGGAATCCACAAACAATGTAGCTGAATTAGAAGGATTAGTAAGTGGAATAAGATGGGAAATTCAACAGAAATGGTTACCTTTGACTGTGGAGGGGGACTCCATGATCATGATCGAAATTGCAGGTCGAATCTAGAGGGGGTCAACCTTAGCCAGTATTTCACAAAATTGGAGGTGGGAGTGCACACTTTCTCAACTACAAATTCTTCTGCTCACCACCCCTGCAATCCAATTCCTGCATGTCCGTCGTAAAGGTAATCAGATGACGGATGAGATGGTGAAAAAAGGAGTCAGAGCACGTGTTGCTTTCAAAGCTGGCACGTTAGAGGATGCATATGATCACGTGTTGAGGTGACGGTGTATTGAGATTGCAACCATTGACATTAACCACCTAGACGGAACCACACACCGTAGTGGCGACGAGGCACACAGAACCTAGGAGACGCGGACACCTACAAGCCTCAGATCGCCTCGTATTAATGATCAACCGTCGATTGCTTCCACGTACCAAGACGACATAATTCTTTCAAGTGGAGGCTGGGATGGTAGGACAGCCGAAACCAGTAACACAAGGCCTCCCTCTTAAATTGATCATTTTCTAGCAAGTTCATGTTAATTCGAGAGGAAGGGATTAATTATCGGACTATGATGGATGGCTGGCTCAAGTACAACATTGATGTTGGGTATGGTTTCCGCAGGTGGGATTGTACCATTTCCATTTTGATTCGAATGCCTACAATACCTCAAGCATGCGAGGTTATGGGAAGGGACGAAAAGACAATGATTTCTACTGATGGTAATCTAAGGACCTGTATGATGGCCATATTCAAAGGCAGGCCTTGGGATTTTAAAGTCGTTAAGGTAGATCATTTCAGGACAGCTTGCACTGTTAAAGTAGTTTTCCTTATTCAGAGAGGTGGTATGTTGTACATGTTTCATCACGGGAACCACTGGTTAGAATTGGTGGGAGGCATTTCTTTCTCGTCTAGAACTATCTTCTTGTGTATCATGGCTCCTCGCATGCGTCTGAGTAGCCGTCGCGGATCTAGGTAGAGCACCAGTGAGAGGAGCAGACAAAGGGGGGAAGGAACATCCCACCGGGCGAATGCTCCAGAGGACGTTGTTGGAATATTTTATATTCCTTGGAAGGTAATAATGTCATTGTATTAGATATCCACAATCATATGTAAAAGAGTAATACATTTATCCCATATTCATTATGGTAAAATATACTCTTGATATTCATTATTATATAAACAGATGTTATTATGGAGAATTATATTATCCCACATGTAATATGTGAGAGTAATTCCTCCTCATCTCTTGGTATATAATAGATTCAAGGGAGTCTCTCTCATTCATTCATTCGTGAATCATTCATCCATTGTGGATCATATTGTATTGGGGTTATTGACATTGCTCTCTTGTAAGCTTGAGGGAGATATTCTGGAGATAATAGAAGACTACCTTCCTGTGGACGTAACCCAATTGGGTGAACCACGTATATCTGGTGTACTCTTTTCTCTTGTTCTCTTTCTGTTCTTACTTACTGTGATATGTTATTGTTTGCATAGATAGGTAAGCTAGTTTAGTTAGATCCATATCTCTGACATGGTATCAGAGCTTGTTGCTATGATATAGCACCTTCTATTGCTTTCAAACAATATTTTATCATTTGGGCATTGTTTATTTCTTGTATATTTGCTTTCTATCTGGTAGCCATCAGGCTTCTCTTCAGATCTGGGCATATTGTTGCAGTTTTTTATTTTTAACCCTAACCTTGTTGTGTAGATTTTTGTAGAAAATTTTCAAGGATTTCTTGATGTTTTTTTTGTATATCTATATTATTTTCTGATTCTCCTCAAGGAGATCTATCTTCCAGTTGCCAAAACGACAAATTTTGTCCAAGTTTGGTAAACTTTGTGCAGGTTTTCGTCTTCGGCAGATTCAACACTATTTTTGGCCTCATAACTCAATTAATTTTTATCGAAATTTTTATTATAACATGTTTTTGGAACTGGAAAAGCTGTTCTGGATCCACGTAATAGAATTCTGGGCAAGTCTGGGCACTCAATCCAAGGGTTGTAAGTAAAAGTTTCTCTTTCCTTTACTGTTTTTCTAATTGTGTTTTTTGCAGATTCAGATTAGTACGATAAAGTATTTAATTTTTTTGTTATTAATTTTTTTGCATTTAGGTTTTGCTTCTAATCATGTTTATTAAGAGATTATTTCTTGTTATTGATATATATTTGTCTCACATTTCTATAGGGAAACATCGGCATCTTTTAAGGGCATGGATCTCTAGTATTTTGTCATGATGATAGCTATAAACTATCTAATGCTTAATATTTTAACAATATACTTAATAACTAATTTGTTCTTTTTTGTTTAATCATGTCATGTTTATAAAAACAATTTTATAAGAACAATCTCATATGTGTTATCTTTTGATCATTATTTGCTTTATTTATATGTTATTGCTTACCTTTGTGTAAAAGCAATTTCATTGTTCTATAAGTAATATCCTTATGATCATTATATGCTCTTTCTAATTAAATTCCCGAGTAAAGTCAATTTTTTGAATCTATGAGATATCATAATTTTTTGGCTTGTCATAAGTTTTTTAATTGGGATATAATTTCTTTCTCATGTATTGCATAGATATTATCTAGTTCTTGTGATATTTGTCTCTAACATTCCTATACGAAAGCATTGACATGTGTTGTTTGTCTCTAACATTCCTATATGGAAGCATTGACATTTCCAAGACATCTCATCTCTTGCATATTTACATAGTGTTAACAAGAAATGAACCCATGATTAAGACCATTAGTGACTTGTCATTTCATAATTTATTTTAAGTGATATCATGTGTTGATCATAATTTGCTATATGTTGATCATATTAAACATTTTGATTTATCTATATCATGTCATGTTTATTTCGATCATCTTTTACTCAATATTTATATGGCTTTGAGCAATCTTATAATCTTGAAATATTTGTCATTAGCACCTTGTTCTTGTTGCAATAGGATTTCTATTCTTATGATTGCAAAGATTATCTTGTTCTTACTTGTCTCTAAAGTTCCTATGTGGAAGCATTGACATGTGTTTCTTGTCGCTCACATTCCTATATGGAAGCATTGACATTTTCAGGGCATTCATCTCTTGCATATTAACATCATACTAATTGCACCTATGCTTCAGATTAGTTGCTTAATGACTAAATTTTCATATATTTAAGTGAAATCTTGGGTTCACTATTTATATGTTCTGGCTGACACTTAATGTGTAAAAGTAATTTCATTTTCCTTAATTTTCAAGTTGATCTTTTATTTGATCATATCATGTTGCCATCTTTTATATGATGATTTCTAACCTTTGGTGTATAAGTATTTTCATTTATGTATAAGCAATATTGTTTTTTATGATCTTTGTATGCTTTAATCTTGGAAGTTCTTGTGCAAATCAGTTTTCTGTTTAGGCTTTCACCTTATTCCAGAAATAATGAAGCACCATCTTCTACTTTAAAGTCATGATGTTCATCTGTATGATATCATTTTCGATGTATAGACCATTGGGGTCTTGTTTCTTCTATGTTTGAGGTCTTCTACAGATATTTCTATTTGCACCTTGATTGGAAGAATGTCTTCTATCTGCATGTGTATTGGCCATCTGGATACTTTTGTACAATGTTGTGGTGTTCTTAGCCACATGTTCTGTTCTATCAGCCATTAGAAGGTATCTGTACATTGGTGTGGATGTTATATCAGAGTTCTTCAGCTATTAGTTATGGTTGTGATGATTCTTGTGGTGATCTAGGCATCTTGTGGATCTAGTAGCCATGTTGGCTTCTCTTTAGATCTGGGCACCTTGCTGTTGGATTGCGTCACATGTTCTCGACATCCTGTGGATCTAGTAGCCATGTTGGATTCTCTTTAGATCTGGGCATCTTGTTGTTGGTATTTCATCGTAGTTCGTGTGCAATTTCATGATTCAGTGAGAAGCGGTTGTTCTTCATCAAATTCCATCAGCCGAAGTGTTCTTATTTACAGCTTTGGTTCTTATGGAAGTTGTCATCAAGGGGGAGCAGTAATGACTCCTTCCTTCCTTTGTTAGTGGGATTTTCTCCTAGCCATTATTATGGGGGAGTGTTGGAATATTTTATATTCCTTGGAAGGTAATAATGTCTTTGTATTATGTTAGAAGATATCCACAATCTTATGTAAAAGAGTAATACATTTATCCCATATTCATTATGGTAAAATATACTCTTGATATTCATTATTATATAAAAAGATGTTATTATGGAGAATTATATTATCCCACATGTAATATGTGAGAGTAATTCCTCCTCATCTCTTGGTATATAATAGAGTCAAGGGAGTCTCTCTCATTCATTCATTTGTGAATCATTCATCCATTGTGGATCATATTGTATAGGGGTTGTTGGCATTGCTCTCTTGTAAGCTTGAGGGAGATATTCTGGAGATAATAGAAGACTACCTTCCTGTGGATGTAGCCTAATTGGGTGAACCACGTATATCTGGTGTACTCTTTTCTCTTGTTCTCTTTCTGTTCTTATTTACTGTGATATGTTATTGTTTGCATAGATAGGTAAGCTAGTTTAGTTAGATCCATATCTCTGACAAACGCCCACCCTTTGGCATTCGATTGGGCGCACCAGTACGTGGAGGAGACGCCCGGGGAAATTGAGATGCAAATTGAAAATATGGATATTTCTCTTCAGCAGGAGTTCGAAGAGAAACAAGGGCGTCCGATAGCATCCAACCCATTCTGGGTTGGTCGAATTCTACTTGCTCACGAAATTCAGGCTCGCGAGCAGATCGTTAAGGAAATCAGAGGAATCCTTGTGGAGCTAAAAGCCAACCAACAGAGTGGACTGGTGGGCATGCGCACACTGGAGTAAATGGTGGAGGAACTTAGCATCCAGGATCCGCAGGATGCCAGGAGCCGTGCAACTTGACTCGTTGAGCTCCGGGTCGTAAGGGTTGTTCCTTTTGCACATTTTTTTTCTTATTCTGTGGTTTCCTTTGCCGATGATTTTTACATGTAGCATCTCTGGGATGAATATGTTTTTTTCTAGAATGGTCTTTTGGAAACTCCTTGGGAAGTTTATGTTGAACTTTGGGTGCCCTATTTTCCCAACTCGGGAAGGGCTTCAGTGAGACTTTTTGCCTCATTCTGACTGTATTTCTGTACCATTTTTGTACTATATTAATAGAAAGTTCCGGCAACGCTTACTTAATATATATATATATATATATATATATGTGCTAATAAAAAGACAAACATATGTTTATACATTGTCTATGTACTATACAAACTTAAATATATTAATGTTAGGTTAAAAGGAAAAAAAGTTTACTATTAATTCATAAAAATGTTTTAAACATTTATATGTCATTGTTTCCAATAACACATTATAGTTTTAAATTACAAGATAGTAAAATGGAATAACATTTAAGGTTACTGATAAACAATTTCAATCAAAATAATTCATAAAAATGTTTTAAACATTTATATGTCATTGCTTTTAATAATACATTATAGTTTTAAATTACAAGATAGTGAAATGGAATAACATTTAAGGTTACTGATAAACAATTTCGATCAAAATAATTCATAAAAATGTTTTAAACATTTATATGTCATTTCTTTTAATAATACATTATAGTTTTAAATTACAAGATAGTAAAATGGAATAGCATTTAAGGTTACTGATAAACAATTTCAATCAAAACAATATATATATATATATATATATATATATATATATATAATACACACACACGTGTGTGTGTCTATATATATATACACTAAATGTGTATTATTATAAATTTTTAATTGTATACAATATTTAAAAAAAATATTTTATTTCTTTATTTAAACCAAAAAAAGTATAAATAATATTGTGCAATTATATCGTACTAATATTCTTATATATTGTATTAAATAAAAATACACACACACACACACACACATATATATATATAATCTAGAGTGAATCCTTATATTGTCATCAACAAAATAAATAGAGTATTACAGGGCCCTCTCATAACCGAGAAAACACACCCGAAAATAGAGTTAAAGGAAGTCTTCCTCACGAGGAAACAAGATTGTTCTGAGTTTGAGTTTTACTTTCAGACTAACAAGCAAGATTGCCATGTAACTGTAAATAGAGAACATAAACAAAAATAGTAAAGATAGAATTGGACCAAAATACCAGAGCTAACCAAAACAAAACTACTAGTTTAAACTAGTCGGTCCAACTTGGGAAGTAGGCTCCTTAGCGAGAGCATCGCCGAGATGTTGTGCTATCTGCTGCTGGTTAAAGAGAATTTGTTTAAGGTATCTAACCATTTCATCCTGTCGGAGTAGGATTTCAGCCTGGGATTCACCTCTATCATCAAGGGGCTTTCCAAGAACTGCTTTCTAAGACCAGTGATAGTCGAGAGTTTTCTGGTACAAGGTGGCTCAACCCCTAGTACTCCTCGGGTCTGGTACCAGGGCCTCAAACTCACTTCTTATTTATACATCGGTGAGACAACCTCTGGAAACCAGGGCATCCTCTTCTGCCTCTTGAATTTCTTTTTGTGCCTTTTGCGATATCTCATCCTTATACCTGCATGCCTTCCCCACGACACCGCACATGAAGTGCATCGGATGACCGGAGGGGGGGCTTGTCTGCTTGAGTGTGCGACAGGTATAGTCTCTCTTGGTGGGCGGCATATCCGCAGCTCCTGCAGTCCAACTAGATAACGAGCTACAAAACCAGAGAACGAGCTTCATGTTTCAGAGAGTGCCTCGTCGGGCTGTAAGACGAACACCTTTGAAACTATTATGTTGAATCGTGTTTCCCTAGAAACCAAGAACCCAATTCCTTCTCCTACCTGCGTTTTCCATAAGAGATGAGGTACTTCCCCACTCATCATTTTTCGTGGAAGTAATGGCCATTGCACTGATCTGGACGAGAGCTTGAAGACTGGATGGGGCGCACGCTGAAGAAGATGAGCAATCGACGGCCATGCCGAGTTATAATTATTCCTTGGACGCGTGGGTGGGATGGGTAGGCATGTGCCCAGCCTCATGGTCAGCGTGGGCGGGCATGTGTCTGGCCCCCTGGATGGCAGTCACATCTGATGGATGGCCTCCATTTTGCATTCGCGGTGGGGGAATAAAAATACATATGTTAATAAAAATAAAAATACAATATATAGATACATATATATTGTTTGTGTAAATTGTCTGTCAAGTCACGACGTTGTCAAGGAGGGATAGGACAAAGGATATTAGCATAACGAGAAATTTGTTGCTCATGGAATCTTCCTTCACAGAGACGATACGACACGTGAGAACCAGACATTGTTTTCAGGGGTGACATATGTGCCTTGCCCTGTTTACTGGCACAGGGATCCATGTAGACGTCATTCTTTGCCCTCCAATCAAATGATAGATAAATGGATTTTTCAAAATTAACAAAATAATAAAATAAATCGTAGCTATAGTTAAACTTAGCACATAAGAAAAATTTTAATGCTACGGAAGCAATAATCGCTCAAATGGATTGCTATATTTCCTTGCTTCGTAGAGACATAAAACTAGCAATTGCCCCAGGAGGTGCAAAGGAACGTCAAAAGGGAAAAAAACAAAGAGCATTCCTCCCTACCATGAGATTTTTTTAACACATATATTGTTTGTCACATAGGCCACCCCCAAGTTAGTTCTATGAGTCTACAAGGGAGAAATCCTAAAACTTGGCTCTATTTCCTCTCATTCAACCCAATTCCAAAACTTTCATGCAAATAATTAACACTACAACCTAGGAACAATTAAAGGATATTTCAACCAACCACACTCTTTCCCCCTTAGACTAAATAACACAAGGAATATGAGACCCTTATCTTCTAAACAATTCCTCAAGCTATCCTACTTGATCATGTTGTGAAGACACCTTGGCATCGTCGTTCACCTTCACTTGCAAATTAATAAAAACACATACCTAAAAGAAAAGTTTATTTAGCTTCCATGTTTCATTTTCAAATATGTTCATCGATCTAGACAGAACAAAACCATAAACTTTGATTTATATCAAAAAGGAAAAATTGAAGGAAGAGTGGGGGCTTGATGTAACTTGCTTCGATAGGATTCTTATGCAAAATGCCATTGACAAGATTTAACAAATTTTTTGTGGAATACTCTAGATGGCCTTGAATGCCTAGTATCTTACCACCAATATAAAGCAATTCAATATTTGTATTGATGGAAGATGACAATATCTCTACACCTAATGGAACATTATATACCCATTGAACAATGTTTTCCGTGAGAATGTAATAAAAATTAAATGAGGAAGGTTAAACGTTTTAAGAATTTGATTTTTTATGAAATTAGGTCATGCAATATATACAGTTTCCTTAATTTAGAAACTATTCTCGACATATTTTAAGTTTTGGATTATTGCACAAACAAATCTCTATGAAAGGAATAATACCTTGTCGTGATGGCATTCAGTGATACTCGTGAACAATTACACATCTAATTTATTAAAAACCACTACCGCAGAAGTTACTAAGCAAGTTAAGACAATTTAGTGGTTACACTGAATCCAAACCATTACCCAAAAAGTTGCCTTCAAAAGAAAATTGCATAGTAACAAATCAAGGGATTACAAATATGTTTATGTTTGTTTGCTAAAAATCTTATTGGCAACATAAAATAAGAGAGTGTGTTTCAAATGAAACTCCATAACCAAATCTAGACATTATCCACATTGCTCTATCGGCTTATAAATGCATTTACTGATGCGATCTTCAAAATGCACAGTAAGAAAAGTAGCAATGTGCCAAACTCCGTAATATTTGAATTCTTCTCACAAATAGATCATTAAGGAAGTATGACTTGGATGGTGTGGCATTTATTTTTAGGAAGGTTAGATTTTTGAAATCCATGGAAATATTTGGAATGTTTGTGTTGTGTGAGAGTACTGATTAACTACATGCTTACAATTGGAAATTGGTGAGTTCAAACTCAGGTTAACTTTGGTTGCAAGACAAAAAATGAGAAACCAACTAGGCATTTTTCATTTCCCGCATTTCCATTGTAGGAATCTATGGGAATCCTGAACACCTACACCTAACTCATCTTTGGATGCTACCCATAGGACAATAGAAGAAACTCTAAATGAAACTAAGGCATTACCCATTTTCAATTCCAGTAGAGTTAAAATATATGGGCATCAAATCGTTTAAAAATCCTTTGCATTTGTTTTAATAAACATGTAGGACCTGCTCTCGCATGCATAGGAGATTTTACCATTTACCCCCTTCCAACTTCTTTGTTGGATTGTTTTGTGGAGGGTAATTTGGAGAGTATCCTCGATTCTTAGAAATGCTAATAGAAAAATCCTACGAGACTATGGGATACTCAAAAATTCATGAGGGGGTAGAAAAGACCTCTTGACGAGAATGTGTTATACTTGAAAATTCATGAGGTCAAACTCCATAGAAGATATCTTCACAAGAATGTGGTGGCTAATTAGCATGAAATTAAGTTTTTGTCTAAGCTTCACCAATTCAAAAAGAATAAAAACACTTTCATGTAGTCTAACATAAAAGCAACAACTGGGAAAGGTAGCTTCTCACCATTAGAGTAAAGGTGCTCCTGAAGGCTTCCATCAAGCATGAATTCATACACTAAGAGTATGTGATCATGGTATGCACACTACCCAACCAATGCAAGAAAGTATGGTGAATGGAGACATATTAGAACATCAACATGTTCAAACAAAGTAGCCATATGATGCAGGGGCATCAAGCCTGACAGAAAAGGTCGAGGTGAATCGACGAAGATTGCCTGGGAAACAGTCGATGGTTCCAGGCAAGTTTCAGAAGAATAGTCAACGAGAGATTAGTTGTGATACCAACTGACGAGTCGATGGTAGAAAATGCATAAGGGGAAGACAATTGAAGTAAATAATGACCGACAGATAGATCCAAAGGTCTAGAAAAGAAGTCGAGTTGATTGATGATCAACAGGATCAGAGTGCGAAAGGGTGACTGTGCAGGTAGTTGGAGAAGTTAATGTGTAGTTAAGACAGTTGTTGCAGAGTGCCAAATGGCTGAAGGAACCAAGCCGAGGATGATGGGCATTTAATGAAGTCTGACCACGCCTAGAAGCAACATGAAGCTTCTGAAGGAAAATATAAAAGGGAGGAACACTCTCTGGATGAGGGAGAGAGATTGCTGCTGATAATGCAGGAAAGTAGGAGAGAAGAAACCAACTCTGTTTGTAAAGAATTTATTTATTTATTGTAATTCCTCTGTAAAGAGAAGTTTGATTAATAAGATTAAAATCCATACTTCTTGGCCATTGTGTGCTTGTGATTGCATGCGTTTCTTCGTTGTGTGCTTTGATCTAGTAGGATGGACACTCCATGGTCCGCTCTGCATCAGTTGGTATCAGAGCTGCATGACTGTGAACAACAGGTTGGTCATTTTGACTCCGCCCTGCATTAGTTGGCATCAGAGCAGGAAGTAATCCTGTGTGGTGAGTCCAATTGCGATTGGACGAAGAAGAGAAACTCCAGCTACGGTTGGGTAGAGTTGCAGAGCATGCGAGGGACCCTTGCTGCGATCAGGAAGGATAGTAAACATTTGGTTGCTTGAAGAGTAGAAATGGCTTAGAGAGGCGTGAATGTCCGTGGTAGGGGATGGAGACCGTGTGGAGGCACAAAGGTCACAATTGATCGAGAAATGTTCAAGGAATGTGTCCAAACCATAAGCAGTCTAAAGAGCGAGTTGGTTGCAGTGAAAGAGGCCAAAAAGAGAGGACTGTGTATTGATATCCTTGACCATAGTGATGAAGAAATCGAGGATGAAGAAAATGCTCCTGAGGAGGAAAGAGAGGAAGACCCAGGAGACAAGTTACTGAAAGTGTTGTATGAGATGAAGGGTAGGTCGAAGATGGAGGTATCAACCTATTCAGAGAGCCTAAACCCTGAAGGGTTGATAGATTGGATAAGAGAAATGGAGAAATACTTTGAAGGGTCATGTCTCATTGTGGTGGGAAAATGGACAAGCTGATAGAGTGAGAAAGGGAAAAGAAAATGTGAATACTTGGGACAGGATGGTCACCAAGCTGAAGGATAAGTTCCTTCCTACCGACTATATGATCTCCTTGTTCAGGAAGTTGTAGAACCTGAGACAGAAGGAGTTGACTGTATAAGAGTTCACCGAGGAATTCTATAGGCTGTCGATCAGGTCAGGACAAACCAATGAGAGAGAAGAGGCAGCCACGAGGTACGTAAATGGCCTCAAATATGCTATTCAGGATGAACTGAGCCTGGATAGGTTCAGAACGGTTGGAGAATCCTATCAGCTAGCTGATATGAAGACAGAAGAGAAGTTGTCACATAAGACTCCAGCGGGACATGGAAAGCCGACCACCCGAACTTCAAAGTATGCCGCCTCCAGAGGAGCGACCAATGGGTCGAAGAAAGGAGAAGGTCGTGGAGAAAGAAGAGATTAAGGCACGACTGGGAGTGACACACTTGGACACCGACGAGATAGTGACGGTCCCAGAGGACATGGCACGTTTGATAGAATTTGAAACTTGGGAAGAAGACATGCAGACCAACCAAAGAAAATAGACTACTACAAGTGTCGAGAACCAAGACACAAGGCATATGAATGCCTGGATAATTTGCACACCACCAGTCGACCAAACAAAAGGAGTCAAAGCAAGGATGACGAGACTAGTCTGACTGGAAGGGGAGGTTCTGACAAAGCTACATCGGAAGGAGGACGAAACCTGACGGTTCAAAGAACATCGCTGTAGTCAGTACGACAAGAGGAGGTGGATCCGACACAGAGGAAGTCCATCTTTCGGACAAAGGTGAAGATTCAGGACATATGTTGTATGACCATCGTTGATGGAGGCAACACAGAGAATCTCATCTCGACGGAGGTGATCGACAAGTTGGGATTGAAGTGTCGACCACACCCGAACCCATATAAGGTATCATGATTACTGAGGGGTCACCATGTTACGGTGACACGACAATGTCTGATCAACTTCAAGATCGGAGGGCTACAGGACTGCGTGCTATGCAATGTAATTCCCATGGACACATGTCATCTATTGCTAGGCCGACCATGGAAATACGACCAGAATATGGTCTATGATGGCCACAAAAATGTGGTTACAGTCGAGAAGGACGACAGAAGATTCTGAATGACTCCCTTAGTCGACGAACATAATAGTCGAAGGTAGGAGAACGACTATTGGGAGAAGAGGGTGTTGATGTGTTTAGCTAAGGAATTTTTGAAGGAGGAAGAGAAGCAACAATATTGTTTCGTTGTCATCCCTAAGGGTCCAAGTGTCGAACGACCGACAGAAGTAGTCCCAACATAAGTCAAAAGGGTGTTGTCGGAGTTCAAAGGCATTATGGTCAATGATATGCTGACTGGATTTCCACTGACAAGAAGCATATCCCATGAGATCGATCCGATCCCAGGAGTGAGTCTACCGAATAAGGCACCGCACTGGATGACGTCGACAAAAAATGTTGCCCTGAACCGATAGGTCTAGGAATTGTTGGACAGAGGCCTGATTCGAGAGAGTCTAAGTCTGTGTGCAGTACCAATTGTACTGGCACCAAAGAAAGTAGGAGAATGGAGGATGTGCACCGACTCCTGTGCCATCACCAAGATTACGATCAAGTACAGGTTTCCATTGCCAAGGATGGACGACTTGCTCGATTGCTTGAGTGGAGCTAAGTACTTCACCAAGATCGACCTAAAAAGTGGATATCACCAGATAAGGATAAGGGGAGGTGATGAATGGAAGACAACCTTCAAGATGAAGGATGGACTGTATGAATGGTTAGCTATGCCATTTGGGCTGACCAATGCATCAAGTACATTCATGTGACTGATGAAGAAGTCTTAAAAGCCATTTTTGGAGAAGCTTGTTGTGGTCTACCTCGATGACATTTTAATCTTTAGCAAGACAAGGGAAGAACACTTGTCGCATCTTCGACAAGTCCTGCAGAGACTGCGTCAAGAAAAGTTGTTGGTAAATCTACAGAAATGATCATTCATGATAGAGGAGTTAACATACTTGGGATTCATAATCTCGAGCCGAGGGTTGAAGATGGACCCAGAGAAGGTCAAGGCTATCTTGGAGTGGCTAGAACCGACAAATGCCACTGAGGCAAGGAGTTTCCATGGCCTTGCCAGTTTTTAGCAAAAGTTCATCAGGGATTTTAGTTGGATATGTGCACCAATGACAGTGTGTATGACGAAGAGCGAGTTCAGTTGGATAGGAGCTACCTGACAAGCATTCGAGAAGTTGAAGCAAAAGGTGATAGAGAGACCAGTTCTAGCTCTCACCAACTTTGACAAAGTATTTCAAGTCGATTGCGATGCTAGTGGAGTAATGATTGGAGCAATGTTGAGCCAAGAAGGCCGACCGATCACGTTCTTTAGTGAGAAGCTAAACGAATCCAAGCATAAGTACTTAGTCTATGACCAAGAGTTGTATGCCATCATTCAAGCATTGAAGAAATGGAGGCACTACTTGTTGCTGAAAGAGTTTGTGTTATATACCGACCATCAGGATTTGAGACATCTGAACACTCAGACCAAGTTGAACCAAAGGCATACGAAATGGGTAGAGTTTCTATAGAGCTACACCTTTGTGTTACGACATAAGTTGGGAAAGTCAAATAACGTAGCCGACGCATTAAACCAACGAGTTGCACTATTGAGCACGACGAATGTTCAAGCCACAGGGTTAGAGTCGGTAAAGACATAATATGAAACTAACGAGGATTTTGTTGAAGCATGGAAAGCGTCGAAGGAACCATGGAGTATCGACCGAGATCCATACTTGGATTATTTTATCCAAGAATGATACCTTTTTAAGGGACATCAATGATGTATTCCCCGAGGATCAGTAAGGGAGAATCTGATACGGGAGTTGCATAGTGGAGGATTGTCAGGACACTTTGGCATCGACAAGACCAAAGCGTTGGTCAAAGAGAAGTATCACTGGCCAGGATTGGAGACAAACATGAAGAAGTGGGTTTGACAGTGTCGGACATGCCAGTATGCCAAAGGAAGAAGTCAGAACACGAGACTGTATGCACATTTTCCAGTGATGACTATTATATGAGAACATATTAGTATGGGTTTTGTGTTAGGGTTGCCGAAGACGCAACGGGGTAATGACTCCATATTTGTGGTAGTCGACAAGTTTTCTAAAATGGCACATTTTATCCCGTGTAGGAAGACAAGTGATGCCACAGGGATTGTTTTGTTATTCTTTAAGGAAGTTGTGAGATTGCATGGGTTGACAAAGAGCATAACGTCAGATCGAGACACCAAGTTTATGGGTCATTTCTGGCAAACTTTGTGGAAGAAGGTGGATACCAAGCTGCAGTTTAGTTCTACATACCATCCACAGACCGATGGGCATACTGAAGTCGTTAACAGGAGTTTGGGAAACCTCCTGAGATGTCTAACTATTGATCGAATGAAACAATGGGAAAATGTGTTGGTGTAGTCAGAATTCGCGTACAACAACTTGGTGAACCAATCGACGAGAATGAGTTTGTTCAAGATAGTGCAAGGGAGAATCCCGCATGGGGTAGTTGATTTGACAGAGCTACCAACGAGATCGACGAGAAGTGCAGATGTTGAATCATTTGTAGAGCACATGAAGGAAGTGCATGATAAGGTGAAGAAGCAACTCGAGAAAAGAAATGTTGCATATAAGTTGCGAGCCGTCGACCGAAAGAAACATCTGCATTCATTTGCAGAAGGAGATTTGGTATATGCGCATTTGCAGAAGAAAAGGTCCCTAGAGGAACGTATAACAAGTTGAAACTGAAGAAAATAGGTCCTTGCAGGATCTTAAAGAAAATTTCTGAGAATGCCTATGTGCTAGAGCTGCCAAAAGAGATGAATGTTTCGTCGACGTTTAATGTCACCGACTTGTACGGGTATGAGGAAGGTTCGAAAAGTGGGGCAACGTTGGACATCGACTGGAAAGAACAACTGCCAGTCCAGCTGACAGAAGAATTTGAAGAGATACTCGACGAAAGAGAAGTCGGAAGGACGCGACGACGGAAGAGGAAAGAATGCCTAGTTCATTGGAAGAATTGAAGCCTCGAGAAAGCGACCTGGATCTCATAAGAGAAGTTCAACGAATTGAAGAATCAGGGCATAGTTCTTTTCAACCCAGGGAGATTAATGCAGGGGCATCAAGCCCGACATAAAATTTTGAGGTGAATCGATGAAGATTGCCTGGGAAACAGTCGACGGTTGCAGGAAAGAGACAAAAGAATAGTCGACAAGAGATTAATCGTGATACCGACCAATGAGTCTATGGTAGAAAAGGAAGAAGGGGAAGATGGTCGAAGTAGATACCGATCGATAAATAGATCCGGAAGTCTAGAAAAGAAGTCAAGTCGATCAACAACCGACAGGATCAAAGCACGAAGGGTGACTGTGCAGGTAATTGGAGAAGTTAATGCACAGTTAAGATGGTTGTTGCAGGGTGCCAGATGGCCGAAGGAACCAAACCGAGGCCGATGGGAATTTAATGAAGTTTGACCATGCCTAAAGCAACATGAAGCTTCTCGAGGAAAATATAAAAGGGAGGAACACTCTCTAGATGAGGGAGAAAGATCGTTGCTGATAGTGCAGGAAAGTAGGAGAGAAGAAATCAACTCTGTTTGTAAAGAAAATAAATTTTTATTGTAATTCCTTTGTAAAGAGAAGTTTGATTAATACAATTAAAAGCCATACTTCTTGGCCATTATGTGCTTGTTATTGCATGTGTTGCTTTGTTGTGTGCTTTGATCTAGTAGGCTGTACACTCCATGGTCCGCCCTGCATCAGTTGGTATCAAATTTGCGTGACTCTGAACATTAAGTCGATCATTTTGAATCCGCCTTGCATCACCATATAATGTAAAGTCTTAAGCTTGTAACAAAATCCAAAAAGTTATGACCATTTTCACCTCTCAAATTCAAAAATACATGTGCAATCACCATTGTATCTAAATAAACAATGAACCATCTACAAGTTGGAAGTTTCAAAGGCTCATTGAGACTTGGAAAATTAAGAGATAAACAAACAAATCTCGACACAAAATTGTTGTTCTCCTTGTTTGCTTGCTTGGTCAAGTTGCTTGATAGCTACCTTACTACCATCCTGTAAGGCTCCTTTATACTCTGAGCCAAAGCCTCCATTTCCAATAACATTGTTTGAGTTGAAATTACTCATTGTTGCTTGGAGGTGCTTGAATGTGAGGACTTGTGACTCTATTTGAGATGGCAAGTTCATCATAGGAGGGAAAAATTGGATGCCTGGTTGGAGGGATTCAACATAACAAAAACAATATGCAATTAAATTAAAATAGTACATCAAACAAGAACCATAAGGTAAGCTTCTTCATGTGTTGTTTATCACATATGAGGGTATGTCTAAAGCCCAAATGGATCATTGAAATACATGGAAATGAGTTCTACAAACTCACAAACTTGTCCAAAATTCAATATCTCACACAACAATGCCCCTAGTACAAACCCCTCTAAACTTGGGTCTCATATGCAACTCCAAGTTGGGAAGCTGGATGTTGGAGGTTGCATACCTAGACTTCCAATATTTAATAAGTGGACCATTATTTTAGATTGAGAAGTTGTCCTAATTTGTTATATGGACTTTGACATAGCTTTGCAACCTTGAAGGTGCATACCTGACTCAAGTTTAGATGGGTTTGTGCTAGTGGATATATTCAATGCATTAATGTCCCAATACAAAAACCTTTATCATGGTTTATATGAATCTCTATTGATGTCCATATTGAATGCACCATTACAAAATAACACAAGAGTTGATGAGCTATGCTAGTGTCCATAATACATATTAAAGGAAGCCAATGCACCATTACTCACAAACACAAAAGTTGATTCTAATATTCAAAGCAACTAATGTAGCATTACACACAAATAATTTCTATACAATGTAC
This sequence comes from Larix kaempferi, assembly GCA_027924585.1. Taxonomy (NCBI): domain Eukaryota; kingdom Viridiplantae; phylum Streptophyta; class Pinopsida; order Pinales; family Pinaceae; genus Larix; species Larix kaempferi. The sequence continues at coordinate 77,647 of BSBM01001277.1, forward strand.
AATTATACACAAAGGCATGAAAGAAAGAATCAATAGATCACCTTGCCCCACCCAAGCTGCAGACAACACCTCTCTTGCTTGTTTGAAATCTTAAGAAAATGAACACATAGCATAAACTTCGTGCACACAGATGGAATCCCAAAGTCAAATAACATACTTTGAGTGTCGAACCTCTTATTGACTTTGTTTCACATCAATAGTAGCTAATTGCCACCAACACCACCACCATTGCAAGGGAAAACCATGATCAGGTTTAATAATTTAAAAACATATATCACAATTAATAAAAAAAATCACATTTTTTAATTAATATTGAATAATAATTTTTATATAAATATATTTTTTCCTTTAAATAAGAATAATAATTAAAACAATTCCAAAAAGTAAGTATCAAATTCCAAAATTCACATATTTAACTATCCAAATAAATAATAAACATCTAAAAAAATTAGGTATGAAAATAATTTGGTTAAAAACTAATTAGTCTCACGATTTAATACAACTTTATTTTTTAAAACATTTTTTAAACGTGAGTATTACTTTAATCTTAAAAGATTTTATACTTTCATCTTAAAGATGCTTCCTGGCTAATATTGTGGCACTGCCGATGTATTCATCATTTAATGGGTCGAGCTTCAGAGCTGGCTGAGCTATTTTCCGGGTTTCACTAAAAAAAATGGCTTGAAATTCCAGCGGATTATGAAAAATGATAGATTACATCTTGTTATGATTTATTTTCGTTTCACAGCAATTTCTCCAAATCGAAATAAAATTGTAAAACAAAAGGGTCACTCTTGGTTGGATTCGTTTTCATTTTCCATGTTGAAGAAATAGCTTGAAATTTGTAATTATTTAGTAAAAATGCACCCTCTCGACTGTAGATTTTGGTTAAAAATACACATGCTCAACTAAAAAGCTGAAATTGATTGTATTTGTTCAAAGTTAAAATTCTGTAAAGTTGGGAACGAAAATTTCCATATTGAAGAAAATAGTTTGAATTGAAATTGAATCTTCTTTTTTTTGAAATTTTGGAACAAAATATTTTCATTCCAAAATGAACATGAAACTGACTGTATTTGTTATTGTTTTAAAAGAATAATTGAAAGAAAGGAAAAATCGTCTTAAAAGGCAGAAGTTTCTTGCTAGATATGCTTTTGATAAAAGAACTTTACCATACACATTTTTTCAATTTTATTCCATAAAATAACTGATTAGCTGGAGAAACCAGGAATCTGCAACAGTGTTATAAAACTATATTTCAACAAAAGAAATATGGTTTCATATGTGAAAAACCTAATTTTAATTGAAGAATTGGTAACGCAAGATTAAGGTAATCATTACTAAAAAAGAAAAACTTCAAATAAAAAAGATATAAAAAACCATCCATTAAAAACGTATGTAAGTTCCTCAATATATCAGTTACGACAGATTTTTGCTTTCATATTTAAAATGTGTTCTAGTCTGCCAACATCAGAATCAACTTCACTTCTTTTTAAAAAGAAGATGTGAAACCATCCATTCTTCCCCATCATTATATCCAAAAAGTACCGCTACTGCAATGAAGAATGTTCGCCAGTAGGCAATCCATTTTTGGGCTGAGCTCTCGCCATAGGTATCATTAAATATGGGAATTATAGAAGTCAAATTCTTGTCCATTTTCTTGAGCCATTCTTCACTGCAAGAAAAAATGAAGGATTAGGACTCTGGAAATACCTGATACACCCAAACCTTCAGATGTAGCTCTGCGTTTACCATATGTAGCTTTGGTCAGCTACAGTGAAAGTAATCTTCAGTACCTTGTTTGAGCATAGTGTTTCCCATTTACAAGCCAGTGATCAACAACCGCAACGTCATCCTGTAGGTTTGAATGAAATCAGTTAAATCGACATGAATATTAGCATTTACCAGTTTATTTCGTAATATAGTTCATGATATACTGATCGTTGTCACAGATGTTTGTAAATAATTTGCTTGTGAAATCATTGATCTGATTCCACAAAGCAAAATAAAAATTTCTATAAAGCAGGATCGGGAATTCACCGTTCACCTGCATCTGCTTGTCTTTTGTAATTTTGAGAAAGTACAAATAAAAAGAATTCAGTACCAGGCCTCAAGTAAAATTGGAATCACAAGGCTTAATGAGGCTTTGACAATCGAACAGCTGATGAAAATCAGGGTTGCAGAAATACCTGGAAATACAAAAGTAAGTTGTTTGAGGGCATCGTACCACCAGCAAAAAAGTATCTCGCAAGCCAATCATCTTCGTCGACATCCTGCCATTATAAGAAGATGAGAACCCATTTCAGTAATTTTTAAAAGATGCTTATTGCATGAAGAGTAACCAGGTGTTTTACAGCTGTATAGCTCAGTGCGAGAGAGTGTGACCCATTTTTTTTTTCCAATAAATCAACATAGATTCATTTTCAATCTGGATCTATCATGTACATGACATGGAATTAATGATAAATATATGTACACATAGATCCGGGTAAGATGGATATATGCTAGGATTTTGGAGACTTGGTAAAAATGGACTCAAGAAATTTGATCCTGGGATCATTTCCCCTGAGTTATGTGATTGGTTTGAAAGTTTACTAACATCTGCAAGTTTTGTTGTGTAACAACAAACCTTCAATTGGTATTAGAGTAGGTTCAAAAATTCATTTTGCAGAGAAACAATGGAAAATGGAAATTTTCCCTTGCAACTTCCAGAGTTTGTAAAAGAGAATTATGAATATTGGAGCGTCAAAATGAATACCCGATTGGTGTCTCGTGATCTCTGGGAGTTAGTGGACATAGGGCTTGTTAAACCTGCAGATCAAAATGCCATAAATGCTTTGACTGCACATCAACGAAATCAACTAAAAGATAACCCAAAAAAAGGATAATCGGGCCCTCGTTGCTGTACGGTCTGCATAAATGCTTTGACTGCACATCAACGAAATCAACTAAAAGATAACCCAAAAAAGGATAATCGGGCCCTCGTTGCTATACGGTCTGCATTGGATGTGTTTATCTTTGCCCAGATTGTTGGAGTGACAAAATCAAAGGATGCTTCGGACACCTTGCAAGCTGTGTATCAAGGTTCAGACAAAGTAAAATTGGTAAGGCTTCAAACTTTAAGAAGAGATTTTGAAAGTTTAAAGATGAAAGAAGTTGAGTTAATTTAAGTATTTATTAATAGAACCCAAGATATAGTGAATGGATTGAGGTCTCAAGGAAAATCTGTAGTAGAACAGAGAATTGTTGAAAAAAAATTAAGGTCTCTTCTTCCAAAGTATCATCCAATAGCTATAGCCATTGAAGAAAGCAAATATCATACCACATTGAAAGTGGTTGAGCTGGTAGGTTCTTTGCAGTCACATGAGAAGCGTATGCAGTGCTCTACCAATGGTCCAAGCCATCCAATCATCTATTAAAAATGATGAGAAATCTTCTAGTCTTCGTCAACAAAATAGAACACAGTGAGAGCCTTCGGCCAACAATAATCATGGAAGAGGTAGAGGAAGAGCATATAGTAGAGGAAGAGGCAGGAGTTATGCAAACCGTAGAAATGTCAAATATGGGTACTGCCAACACCTTGGGCACTATGAATCTGAGTGCAGGAAGAAGAAATCTGATTTGAATAGGTCAAGGGCTAACTATACTGAGGAATCTATTGAACATCCTGAACACTTCACATTTTTTACATGCAGCCTAACAAAAGATGATAATGGTGTACAGTTTCTAGACAGCGGCTGCTCAAATCATATGACAATAAATTGTGATTTGTTTGGCAAGTTAAATGAATCAGTTAGAAGCCAGGTGAAATTTGGCAACGGATAAAGAGGTTGAGTGATGGGAAAAGGTTCCCTTGCTGTTAAGACCAAGACAGGAGAAACGACATATATACATGATTTTTGCATGTACCAAAATTGCAACATAATCTTCTAAGTGTGGGATGGCTCATTGATAAAATTACAAGGTTGTATTTGAAGATCAATGCTGCAAATTTTTTGATAAATCTGATAATTATCATCTTGTGGCAAAGGTTCCAATAACAGGGAACAAGATGGAATAATATGTTTCCTTTAAAGATGGTATTTGATCCTAAGCATGGTCTTAAAGCAACCACAAAGGATTCGTGGTTATGGCACAATTGCTATGGACATTTTGGTTTTAAAGGCTTGAGACAAATGGTTAAGGGGCTGTTGCAATCAAGAGAAGAAATTTGTTCCGGTTGTGCACTTGGTAAGCAACACCGAGATAGTTTTCCAGTCAACAATTCATGGAGGGAGAATGTTCCTCTTGAGGTTGTACATGACGACATATGCAGCCCTATGCAAAACCCATCACTAAGTAAGAACATTTATTTATTAACCTTTATTGATGATTTATCTTACCACACATGGATTTATTTTCTGAAACAGAAATCAGAAGCTTTAAAATGTTTTCAACATTTAAAAATCATGGCTGAAAAACAAAGTGGGTACTATCTTAAAATTCTCAAAACAGATAGAGGGGGAGAATTCACAATCTCATCCTTGTATCTTTGTGGGATACTTTGAAGAAACTAAAGGTCATAAAGTTTATAATCCTTTAAAAATGCAGCTATTTGTAAGTCGGGATGTATTATTCAATGAAGAGGGAGTGTAGCAGTGGAAAGGAGGAGAACACCAAATGGCACAAAGATTTTTACTTAGATGGGTTGTTATTACCATCATTTCCGTTATGGTTCCTGTTATCACACTATAGTAGCAGGGCTACTATCCTTGTTCAGCAGATATCTGCACATTCCGGAGCTTCCATTATTCCAGAACATGGCTATATATATCACTCATGATCAGAGCAGTATATTATTCAGATTTATGTTAGACCTTGTGTCAAGGCTGAGCCTTGAGAGTTCAGATTTGATGACCGATGTGACCCTTTATCCCATACAGTTTCAGTTCAGTGCTTAGAGATGTATTGCAGCAGTGTTTCAGATGGTACATGATGATTATTATGATGATGTTGTATGATCTATGGATATGTTATCACTGACTGTGGATTATTATCTTGTTGATTTAGTCATGTTCACAGCATTTGCTTGGTATATTATTCCTGATGTGGCAAACTTTTTAAAATGAACTATAAATCATAAAATGGACAATTGCTTGCACATTTAGGTCATTTAACAAAACTCACTGGTTTTCCACCTTACATAGATATGGTCTTTCCTGACACCAGTTGTTTGCTAGTGTAGGCTCCATATCCACTTGACTCCATCCATACATGACTTTCCTATTTGACTTTAAACCTTTACCTGTCTCATTTGACTTTCTGATACTGAGGACTTCCCCATTTTTCTACATCTGTGTTTGGACCGCATCCCTGTATGTTCAGTGTCTCGGCTCTAAGTTGGTGACAAAACTTGCCTTTGGTAAGTTGGATTGTAGGCATAAATCATTCTGGTTGGTTGTCCCGATGTTTGGCATTGGCTCGAACTCCCCCTAGTCACTTGAGATGTTGTTGGCTAAAAATGAAAGCTCATGTTCTACCTATGGAAACTTATAAATTCGCCCATGGAAACTAAAAAAAAAAGGGGGCAAGAGCGATGAACAGCTAAAAATACTCCTCGAAGAGTATAAGAAAGGTCCAAAAAGCAATGGCTCTTAAAAGTCATATCTAAACAATTGCTGACCTTATATGTATTTGAAAAACATGCCCTGGATGCAAGCTGCAACTAGTTGTGCTTATCAGCACACCTGAAATCCGAAGGGTTATGTAGGCCAAAAAGTCCATGAAATGAAATTGAATGATCCTAATGAACCTGGATCAACTTGATGTAGACATGATGCCTAAGTTGAATAAGCACTCTCTGAACAACTTATCCATTTGTGAGGCACAGCCATCCCCCGTGTTTTTTTTTTGTCCAGCACAGATTTTGTAGCTTCCCCCTTCTCCCAGTCCAAAGTATTTTTGAGTTAAGTTAGACAAGTCAACCCCTTGGCCCAACCTTGTTCCTAGCCTTCATCCTTCACTGGCAGTTTGACCATATCCAATGGGTGAGTTTGTCATTTGAACTATTGTGCAAGTAATTTTATAACAAAGGAATATGCTAACTTGATAAATGTCACTGAATGGATGTTATACTTTGAGCTTGGCTGTGAAAATGATTAGAGAGGCATGTCTTAGTCTACTGATGTGATTTATCCTTGGTTGTATATTCTTGGGATCTGTGATGATGTGGGCCATATGTATATGCTTATTGATGATGATTCATGGTCCCACATACTTGATGATGAGATCATATGATGCTATATCCGTGTCTGGATATAGTCAGTGATTATTCAAGCGAATAATCCGCCAATGGAAAATAACTCCATTTGATAAAATAATAATATATAATAGATGATGGATGATTACAAACGATATGGTTGCCTTAAATATGGCTTGGCCATCCCATATTGAAGAGACACTTCTCTTCATAAACTATATTTTAATATTATTAACTACTATTAGGAATAGTTACCTATTTATTACTTTTTATTGTTGTAGCATTGCCACTCTCTTAGAGAGGCTTTGTCCTCAAAGCCTTATAATTTTGTCGCACTGTTCTTTGCGATGTCGTGGCCGCCGAAACATGTCGATACGAACTACTAAGTGTAGAGCATAACTTCCGATACATCGACGGATGAATCCATCCCAAATTGATTTGTTGTGGACTGATTGGATTCCCTACTGATGTGTCGTCAGGAGATTTGATCACATTAGTACCATTATCTTTCGACATTTCCCACTTTTTCAAATATCGGTTTTTATGGTTGGGGTGTCGATAGGGAACTTTCACGATGTCACTTTCGTTTAAGAATGTTGCCTTTAGAGCATTGATCTGAGTTGGAAGTTGTATTTTTGTCTCTTGAGGATTTAAGTTTTTGTTCTGTGTCTTTTCCAACTTGTTTTCTAACTGCCTATTATCATTTTGAAACTTCTTAATCAATTCGACTTGCGATTTTCTGTCATCTTCAGATGTCTTAAGTTGTTCATTAAGGTCTTCATTATGACTTCTGATACAACTATTTTCTTCCTGTTTGTCTAGAAGTTTCCCTTCAATGTCGTCCATAGATTGTTCTATCTTCCGACTATTTTTCAACTTCTTAATTTTTGTGACTAGTATCTTGTTATGATTTCTTAGTCTAAAAACTTCTTCAGCATTGTTAGATAATGCTTTATTACTCTTCGCGATCTCTGACTTATGTGTCTTTTTAGAGTCGTCATTTTGTTGTTGAAGAACTTTTATCTGTTGTCGACACTGGCCAACCTCTGATTCTTGACTTTCTAATTTATGTCGTAACTGCATTAGTTCTTCATCTTTATCGCTAACGATTTTGTTCAAGCGTATTATTTCTGCTTCGTAATTATTTATTTCCTTCTTTATATCTTGATTTTTCAACCTCTGATTGAAATCACTTTCATCTTTTAATTCCTTGATTTGCGCACATAATTTTTCTATGTGATTTTTCTGGTTGGACATTGTGTGTTCATTGAACCGTTCTTGTATCTTATGTAGTTCAATCTTTATTTCTGATTGTGTATTAATGTCTCGTAATTCTTCATTGTCTTTTCGATAGCGCTTTAACTTGGCTTCTAATTTCTCTCGCAAATCGGCTTCCATGGTTTCTATTTTCTTTGACGGTGGAATGATCTTCTTTGATTTCTTTGATGAGTCTTTCTTAAACTTGGTCGTCCTTGTCGTTAACGTGTCTCGACTTCTTGATGAGCCTTCCTTTACTTTGACTTCTTCAACGATAAATGATTGTCCTTGTTTTGATTTCTTCGATGATAAGTGTTCTTCGACTTCTTTGATAATAATGAGTCTTGCTTGGACTTTGTCTTTAATGTCTTCTTTGACTTGAATTGCTTTGTTTCTTCAAACAATTCTTATTTCAAAAGAATTGACTTTTTTTTTCTTTGATAATAATAATTATTATTAAAATTTAATAATAATAATATTATTAATATTTTGGTTTGAAAGTATGATGTAGTATAATAATAATAAATTATTATTATTATTATTTTTTTTAAATCCAAATATTTAAATTATTATAATAATATATTATAATAATTTTAAATTTTTTTTTGGTTTTGGAAATTAGGGTTTGAAGGAGCCTAAATGGTTGCCAAATGCAAGAGGGCGGGGATGGAGTTGCAGGCGGTGGTGGATGATGGTGGATCAGATGCGGAGGATAGGAAGATGTGGGCTACGGTGAGTGGAGGATGAGCAAGATCCAGAGGCCTGGGGACGATGGACGCAAGAAGTGGACGGAGCGTGGAGGAAGAGGAGATGGCGAATGGAGGCACTGAAAGGAGAGCGCGTGGATGGATTGGATGGAGGGCAGAGTGGTGGAGGAGCAGCGACGCAGGAGAAAGTGGATGGTGGGGAGCGTGAGGGAACGGTAGCAGCAGAGGGGAGGAGCAGCGCGGGTGGTAGAGTTGGACGCCGAGGGAGGAGGAGGTCGTGATGGGGAGGGCGTGGCGGAAGGTTCCAGTGAAGTGCAGGGAGGATGAGAGGACTGCGTGGGGAAAAGAAGATGGTGGATTGTAGTAACACGGGGGAGAGCTGGAGGAGAGGGGTGATGGTGGATGGTAGTAGCGTGGGGAAGAGCTGGAAGGCGCGGAAGAAGATTGGGATGAGTGCGCAGGTGGATGCGAGGTAGAGAAATGAGTGGGGGTGATGATGAGGAGGATGGTTTAGCGGGGAAGCGAGCTTGGATGGAATGGCGTAGAGTGGCCGTGTAGTGAAGAAAATGGATGGAGGGTAGGAGATGACGTGTGAGTATGAGAGGGCAAGGGGTTAGTGCAGCAGGTGTAGGAGACTGCGTGGGGAGAGAGATGGCATGAGGTGTTTAGAGGGGAGGAAATGGATCAGTGTGAAGGCGGGTGGAGTGAATCGGAGTGGGCAATGAGAAAAAATGTAAACTATTGAAATGGCTAAAAGCCAATGCTAGGTCAAAAACCCAAATTCAAGAAACTTGACAATTTGGCTATAAGCCACAGATCAGCAGAAGCCCGAGTAAGGGCTGGCTCTGATACCAATGCTATATCCGTGTCCAGATATAGTCAGTGATTATTCAAGCGAATAATCCGCCAATGGAAAATAACTCCATTTGATAAAATAATAATATATAATCGATGATGGATGATTACAAACGATATGGTTGCCTTAAATATGGCTTGGCCATCACATATTGAAGAGACACTTCTCTTCATAAACTATATTTTAATATTATTAACTACTATTAGGAATAGTTACCTATTTATTACTTTTTATTGTTGTAGCATATGATGGACATATGATGCAGATGATGATTGATGCAGTTCAGCAGGTTTTATTATTACTTCAGATCAGCAGATTATGCATTGTCCATATATGGTGGACCCTACAGCTGGCCCATTAGGGAAACCCATGGTGTATGAGTACACATTCCTAGTGGATTTGGGTCTTCCGGATCCAATGAGACACTTATCTTTCAGTTCCGGGCACTTCTGACAGTGATTGATGCAGTTTTACACTTGTTGACCAAATTTGGGGCTGATTTCCCAGCCTGAGCAGCAGGGGCCATGAGAGGCCAGTTCACCTAGGGCGCTGATGATGGAGGGGGTGGTCCAGCCACTTGTTTTTACCATTTACCCCCCCTTCTGGAGAGCCTGGTGGGCTCAGATGGACAGCGCAGATGCCCTAGGAGGCAGTTTTGGCACTTTCACAGTTACCAAGGCAGTTAAAAAATGGGATAAAGTGGTCACTGAGGAATTCGATTTGGGCAATTGAGGCAAGGTTTTGGCATTTGGTCTTCGCAGAGGTCTTCCAGGGTGATCTCACTATATTCCAGCCAGTTTTCACCATGTGGGTATGCCCACATTGATCACAGGAGGTCTTTTACTGCTTGTTTGTCACAGATTTTGAGGACAGATTTGATCATTTATATTATCTTGGACACATTTTATTATTTTATTGTGCCTTGGGGATGAGCTAGTAAGGATTGATGCCTCCTATACCCACCATGTGCTTATTTTGTCATGTCCTAGTCATCATGAGGTGGATCATTGTGCTTTTACCCCTCTAGTGGATGACGTCACCCTCTTTTGTACCATTTAGTGGGGGCGCTATTATTATATTGGGTGATCCATGTGATCTATTGTTAGCCATTGATTAGATCTTTTGATCTTTTAATCTTAGCCACTCATGTAAAAAGTGGTTAGGATTGTACTCTCTCCCCATCCTATTTAAGGAGGGAGCCTCTCATTGTAAAATTCATCCAGAGATTTTTGGCTCTTGGCTCTTGGAATAAAATTTCTATCTTTTGGAGTACATGCTTGGATTGGAGTGGATGTTGGTTGTTTCGATTGTAAATGCTTTTGTCCATTGCACTGGATGATCTATTGTAGCTATCTTGCATATTTGCCATATCTTATTTACAGGTTAAGAGGACATTTTTGGACGAGTGCGAATTGGTGGGGAGGCTTGCCCTTCAAGCTTGGAGGAAGACGTTTTGGTTTGACAGGGAGTAGTTTTGCCTTTGTGTCAACTATTCTTTGTTTGTCTCTCTCTTGCTTGTATCTACCTTCAACATGTTAAACTGATTGATGCTTTGCTCCTTGGTTTGACAGGTTAGAGGGAATCACATGTGGCTTGGGAAAATCGATTTGGCAAGAGGGCTTTAAGAATTCTCCATTTGATCTTTGGCAAAGTAATCCTCGTCTCAACTAGCATTCATCTCTTCATCCAGGTATGCTCCAAGAGGTATGATCTTCTTCTTCCTTGAATCATCCATAATTTCTAGATCATAAAAACCCTAATTGATTAAAACCCTTGTTTTTGGTTTTTCTTAGATCTACTTAGATCTAGCCTTGCTTTTGAAGAGATATTGAAAACCCACCTCTATAGCATCCACCCCTAGTTGGATCTATAGTTTGGTGGTGATTGGCTTAGAATTGACACACTTTTCAAGGCAAAAAGCCCTCTTGAACCCAAATCGCACTTCCTAGAGAGAGGCTTGTTTGGTTAGATCTAGCACATGGGTAGGTGAGATCCCACTTGATTGGTAATCTACACACTTGATAACCTACCCCCAGATTCTTACTTTGGTGAATTCTACCTTGTGGACATCATTCCATGTTTCAAGGGGTTAAAACCCCCTTTTGAATTTCTTGGCACCTCAAAACTCAGATCTACTAAGATCTAACCCTTGGATTGACTTGTTTTTTGGGATCCACATAGATCGGGGCATAAGCCACTTGGATCTATAGTTTGATAGCTTTGGACTTGATTTGGTCCACCTAACCCCTCTTTTGGCCCTCCTTGAGCAAAGTCGCACTACCTGGGGAAGGTGAGTTTGTCCACTTTGAGGAAGTGGGTGTTTGAGATTTCTGTAGATTTGGATTGGCCATACCTTCAAACCTAGGTCTAGAGTATCATTTTGTGACGATCTGCCTTGGGGGTAGCATTCCTTGTTTCAAGGGATTGTGGTCCACTTAGGGTCATTTTATGAAAACCTAGATCTAGCAAGATCCAACCATTCAATCTCATTTAGCCCACTTGACTTGGCTCCTAGGTGTTCCGATCTACACTTTGACATACCTTTTTGACCCCATTAGCCCATTTAACAAGGCACTAGTCCTCGTCAAAGCAAGTTGCACTCCTTGGGAATTGTGTCAAACCCTAGATCTAGTACATGGGTACTCCTAAAATTAACTTAGATCCATAGATCTAATCATTACCTAACCTCTAGTACCAATTTCACACCTTAGATTCACCTTGTGGGCCCACTTAAAGCCATTTCACACATCCCAAGAAAATAGGACCCACTTGTGTAAACATATGGTACTACACCTTGTCATCATAGCCAATTATGTGGCCTAAACCATACATAGGTTGAAACACTAACAATTTCTCAAACCACCTTCAACCACACCTCAACTTCTAGGTCCACTTAACCTTGCATTGGTTTCCGTAACTCATCATTTACTTCCCCTTAGAAACCTCTGTTTGGGTCCAATCAACTGTGATTGGTTATAGGGTCTCCCCCTAGGTCACTGCTACACCCTGACCTAAAGCGAAGAGTGCCTCGGTTGACGTGACTCCCACCTTGCATTGGGAATCGTGGCATCTCTTGGGTCACCTCTTTAGTTGCCTGTCTCCTCTACCGTCCCGGATGGGATACCACTAGGGGCAACTACAAGTTGCGTGATAACAGTTCCTGTTGCCATCGGATTGCATACCTGGTTAATGCAGCAGAAATCTATGCTACTGCTTGGTGCGTCCTTGGGGGCAAGTATCGAGTCAAGGCTGTCACCTGATCTTGATTCCTCCATTTAGGCCAAACTCCTAGCGAAGCCAGGGGGGTAGTCCCTATGGAATGTTTCCAAGGGAATTAGAATGTTTTAGTGAATTGGTTAATGAAGTTTTTTAAAGAGTTTTGTGATTTGACTAAAAGGATTTCCAAGATGATTTGCAAATAGTTTATAAAAGTACTTTCACCAGCACAAATGAAATGATTATCGAAAAATAGCACAACACTGATATGATATAAAACAAATAAATAATGTGTTGTGGACCTGTGCCTTATGGACTCAAAACAAGATATAAAATTGCTACTGAAAGGGAAATGTTTTGCAATTGCTTCTTGGTTATTTTTAGATTATTAATGATTCGAAATTAGTTAGGGAAAAAGGGGAACTCCCAAGATATCGTGAGGTACAGGGAGGAATGTCCGGAAATCAAAAGATAGTGGCTCCTCATGAGAACGTGTGGGATGGAATGGAGTCTCGAAGGCGGTGTTCAACACTACACCAACAAGGGTGTAGCCTAACTGTGCCCTGAGGTCGCCTCCCAGTTGTTCCCACTTTCTCTGAGAAATTTCCCCACACAAATTTTAATTATTCGTAGTGTCGGATTTTCACTATGTGAGGGATTATATATTTTATTGAGTGAGTTATTAGCTTAAATGTGGAAAATTGAAGAAGTGGCTACAATTGTTTGTGATTTCCCACAGGCCCAGTCAAGATGCCCGCAAGGGGAAAGAACATACTTTGATACGTAAGCCAAATATTTATTACAATTGATAGTTGTGAAAAAAGGATATTCAAAACTTAAAAGCAAAGTAAAGCAGCAAAAAACTTATGTGTTGCTTTTCTGATCACCCACCACTAATCGGAAAATCCTTTGTGTGGTGGTGAGAGCATACTTCGTGGCAACGAGGTATGTGTTATTTCTAGATTTACGCTTACAAAAATGAAAATAAATAAAAGCAAAAATATTAGTTTAAGTATGCACCCTCCAAGATCAAAGTGTGTGTGTGTTTGTTGTGTTGTTAGAAAAAATTATGCACAAAGAATTTACATAGTACAAATCCCCCCTAGGGGATGGGGTGTGGGAACTGAGAATCCCACTGCTCTCGTTTAATAATTATTACAAAATATTGCCAAAAAGAAATGCCTCTTAGTCCATTAAATTTGGATCTAAGGGCTTACAATGCTGGAGAATAGAAAAAGTGATGGAAGAGGCTCTTCAGGAGCTAAAATTTGTCAAATCTAGCAAGATTTTGGCAGAAATTCCTCCTCTTTCTGTTCAGGCCTGCTAAAAACCAACGAACAACTTTGATCAAAATATGATGGCAAACATAAATAAAAATAAAAAATTTCAAAATTTTGTACTTAGAATTTTTTTGGAAAAATAACTAAGTGTAAGTACAAATTCCTATTCTAGATCTAGTGAGAAATGAAAGCTTTTCAATGTACTTAGATCTAGATATCCATCATGTGTTGAAATACGATAGATCTAAATGATAAAATCTACTAGAAATGGATCTACTTCTCAAGCACTTAGTACAACAAAGAAAAAAAAAAGGAGAGAGGTTCTTTGATTGAAAGAGATGGATGAAGCCTTTCAAGCCCAAGCTTGATCTTTGATAGTGTTCTTTGGAAGCTCCTGTAAACGAAATATTATCTTTGAAAATGTGTTGAAGAGGAGAGAAGAGACAACCAAGTTCAAATCCCCCTTCAAGCGTGATCTGCACAACTAAGACAATTTCTTGCATACAATGAGTTAGATCTAGTGTGTTTGATAAGGAAAAATTGGAAGAGCCTAAATACAACCTAGTATAGTTGGCTACTTCCTAATCTTTCAAAAGCAATACACAAATAAGCAATTTAACAACAGTGAATGCTTACTCTATGAACCATCAAGCTAGATCTACCAACATAAATAAAACAAGAAGAGATTAATTAGAACAATATCACCTCATACAGTAGCATGCATCAAAATTGTACAACAAGGGACCTCCTAAGTCTTCACTTGCATTTAAGTTTTATCAAAATTATAATGGGCAGAGGTTCTATGCATCCATCATAACAATGGAGCAAATGACCTCGCTTTTATAGAGTTATGAGAGAGGAGGGCGAATTGAGAAGGAGGGGGCGCATTCATGGAGTAAGGGAGCCAAATGTCAATCCAATCTTTGATTGATCCCTTGATTCGAGTGATTGGGGATGAGTGGGAAGCCACCTAAGGGAGGCACCCTCATCCAAGCTTTGGAAACTCTTCCCATAAATCGAATGCTGCCACATGCTAAGCCGTTGGGAAGAAGGGAAGGTGCATCACGTTGGAGGGATGATTCGTATCTCTTATCCAATCCTCGATTGGAGCTCCAATAAATATGCCAACTCATGGCTGGGTTTCCATATGAAGGGCGCCATGCATGAAGTGAACTCCACCCAATCTTTTTGAGCCACCATGCTAAGGGAAGCCGCCATCCTTCACGTGAGGAGAGGGGCGCTCCTTCCATGATATCTTTTTTACATCATATGATATATTACAACATGTGTTTATTACCTTACCTAAGTCGCCCTTCATATTTGACCAAATGCCAATTCAATTGGCACATGCAAATTTGCCCATTTTTTAATATATATTTTTTTGATATTGGTGCCATTTGTGCTTTTTTAGCAATTATTTGCCAATTTGTCACATCTTCAAGGAATAATGCTCCCAGAGACGACGTAGTCACCCGGAACATGGAGAAAGTGGGTTCTAGGGTAAAGAGGATGCTCTGAGCGTGAAAACAAGCACCCCCACGCCAAATTCCGCTTCCAGACCATACTTTTATTACAATTTGAAATTTTCCATTTAAACCATTAAAAAATGGCCTAAGTTTACGGGGAAATTTATTTTTGTTGGAATGAACTCAAACTCCTAGGGGACCTAGTGCATGTCCATACGACTTATTATTGATGGCTAGCATGTTTAAAATACATAGACACATAAGCTTTAATAACCCCCCTAAGATTGATCACCATGGAAAATACTCTAGCTTTGGAGGTATGAGTGAAAAACTCAGGAATTATACATCACTGAAGAGTAATGCATAATTCCTAAGGAAAAAACACTCTAGAGTATCCCCTTGATAATAAACCTTAAGGTAGGCCAAGCCTTTTACAAAAGTATCATGCTTAGACCAACTTTATTACAATTCTCCCATGGGGGATTGGACATGCAAATTTTACAAAGGGCCAAAAATTTGGCCTAATGAACTTCTGAACTCTGGCAATGAACAATGCAATTTGTTCAAGTCTTCTGAGGTTCACAAGGAGTCCACCTAAGTACAATTTAGGTGGTAACAATTCCCACCATTATGAAATGATTGGTTAGGGGATTTCCCTCCTGCTCTTGAGGTTGATTATGGTACTTGTTCTTACCTTTCTTCTTGTCTTGATTTTGTGGATTTTGTGGATTATAGGGGTTTTTTACATTCAACTTTTCGAAAGATTGAACCTCTTGAGCCAAAGAAGGGTTAAACAAAATTGATCCATGTGTGAGGTGTGGGGTTTGGATTAGCAAATATATTTGGTGGATGACCAGGAAATGGATAATATGATGATCTTTCAAGATGGCCTTATCTTCAGTTTTTGGCATGGTGGTTGTGACATCCTTGGCGATCATGGGAAGATTGATTTAAAGAATCAATCCAATAAGAATTTAGGCTATATCTTAATTTTGCACATGGTGTATCGACAGTGCCATTTGTGCATGTGATCCACGATATGTGTGGAAGTGTTTTATCTAAAGTCAGAGAGGTTCTCTAGTCCAAGGTCATGGAAAACCGGAGGCTGGAAATAAGTAAGGAAAATAGTAGCAATGGACTTAAAGGTGGCATGGATGTTTGCAGGCAAATTGACATACCGTTTGGGAGTTGTCCCTATAAAATTTCTTTGGAAAAGCCAAAGATGGATGGTATCTTTGTAATGGTCCTACCCTAACCCCCATACTTTAGGCTACATAGGAGTTAGTCAAGTAATGTATGTGGTCATCTCCTTTGAATAAGGCCAAGTAGATAGTACTAGATAATTAATTAATGTAAAAAGGGTCTATCTATTGATTAAGGCCCACTAGGTAGGTGGTACTCATTAATTATGGGGCCACAAGTAGTTAGATTTTATGATATTGGAAGCTTAGCTTATTTAAAGATCTAGGAGGTTATGGTTCGTTTTGTCGAGTATTGGTGTATTTGGATATTGGCTCAAGTGAAAGGTTGTCCAACCTTAAGAGGCAAGTGAACATTGCTTGTAGTTGAATTATCATAATACAAGGGTTTATTTTGCAGTTTTTCATTTGAATTATCATTGTGTTTGGTTATTTTGCACTATAATTTTTGGTTCCTTGCTTTATGAATCTTTGTATGTCTGGTTGTGTTCTAAGTCTAAGGGTTGAAGAACACTACAAGTGGTATTAGAGCACTTTTCTGAGCCAACATGCCTCTAGAATTTTTGCAATTTTTTTTAAGGTTAGAGATGTGTTCCATTGTCTTGAAAGAACACAAAGATCTATTGTTTGGAAGGTAAAAATGTGGTTGGGGAAGACTAGATGCAGGAAACACAAGCAATTTCACCTAGATGGACACCCTTGTAACCCATGTCGATACCCCTTCAAATAGTACTACATCAAACAACACCTATAGATAGAAATTCACTTCAATGTACTCTCAAGTATATTAAAAGTCCCATAGGAAAATTGAAACTAGATTTAGTTAATCTGGTCAATTGTCTTTCTACTATAGTGGTACCAAGCACAACACTTGGGAAGATTACTTTGTAGTACCTAGATCGTCGAGTAGTGCGACTAAGGGCATGGTTGAGCCTTTTTATTTGGTACCTCAAGAGATTGGATCGAGTATTATTGTTGGACCCTACAGGTATATTAGAGAGCTATAGCACCTACTACTCCCTTGTTTTCAAGGCTCTACAAACCCTGTCCTCTATGACCAACCAATGAAATCCCTACATTTTTGCATTGAGAAGGAAATTGGTGTTGAAATTATATGCAGCTGCAGAAGATATTCTTATTGTATTTGTCTTATATTTGATCATTTAAAAACCCTAAAAGATCAATGTTATATTGTACTAGTAAAGCATGTAATGTCGACTCAAGAAAATTCCAGAAAAAATAATAAATAAACAATATTATGTTGCTCCCTAGACAAGTCAGCCCAGTCAAGTAGACAAGTCGGCCAACAATGAAAAAGGTCACCCAGAACAAGTATAAATAAGGGGTGTCGCCTCCTCATTTGGACACCAAGCAAGTGAAGTGGGATCTGCTCCACAAGTGTGCATAAGAGAGTAGTTGCAGCTGGAGGAAGCTTATATTTTGGGTTCTTTGTGCGAAGCACAATTTCTGAACACCCACAATATTCTAAAACGCCCAAAAATATTCGAAATCCCACATTTTGATAAGTAATAATAATAGAATGATGATTTTAATGTTTACAAACATGACCTTTTTATAGGTCAATATGTGTCGTTTCAATGGAACGACATGACTCACAAACTTTATAATTAAATTAATCACCCTAATTTACGATTTAATTATTTAATTTTTATATATGTAACATTGCCTTCCCCTTAAGGGAAGCTTTGTCCTTGTTGCCAACTAAGTTGCACTTGGTTGGATTATCAAACGAGCGGGCAGAGTGGAACATGACACATGTTCAATTTTGGTGATTTGATGACCAGCTGGCCTTTTAAAGGCCCCCGTTTTTTAATTTTTTTTTTCACATGTCCATGGCCCTGCGGGGTTTGTAATAAAAACGTACTAGCATGGTGTTTTGTAAAAGACTCGGTTCCTTAGGACTTTTTGGCTAAGTCAGGTATTCCAAGGAGTTTTTTCACCTATCTATTATGTTTTGCATCAGTGCATTGCATAATTAATTGGTTTTTCTCCTGCTCCTCCAAAGCTGGAATGCCTGGGGAGGCTGACGGGCCTTAGGGAATTATTAGAGTCTATGGGTCAATGTATATGAACATGCTAGGCGTTAATTTTGAGTCATATGGACATGTCTAAGTCCCCCCTAGGTTGTTTTTAATTTTCGGCAAGTTTTATTTTTTTCGTAAATTGGGCCATTTTTTAATGGTTCAATTAAAAATTTTGTAATTGGCCTATCTGGGGTGTCTGGAGGTGTTTTTTGCCTTAGGGGTGCTCGTTTTCTAACTCAGAGCACCCCCTAAACCCCTAAACCCACTTTTCCTAATGTTTGGGTGCTTCTACTTTGGTCAAAATCCAAAAAAGTCAAAAAACCCCAAAAAGTCATAAAAAATTGAAAAAGTGAAAAAATGACTTAATAAAAATATTAAATTTTGGGAGTGATTTATGGACTGATTTTTTCAGCTATGTTTTAGGAGTTGTAAGAGCTGATTTTGGAAAGATTCCGGGTAGCTATATTATTGGGATTACTTCCCCATTTGAGGGGGGCATATTTCCCAAAATTGGGCCCCTTAAATCATGGAATTTGCAGCTATGTTTATGGGCTGTCACATGGCTGATTTTTAGCTGATTTGGGGCTGATTTTGGCAGCCCATTACATGGGAGTGGGCAGCCCCATTTTCTCCACGAGTTATGCCACTCATTCCACCCATTTCTCTCCATCTTTGGCTATTTAAGCATGGCTGCCCACTCCATTTTCTTTAGAGTGAGAATTGGAGCAAGAGACTTATGATTGTAATATTTTTTCTCATTTGAATAAAAGAAGACTTTGGAGGTCAGCTTGTGGTGTTTGGTCATATGTGGATGTAATATCTTGATTCTTTTTCCAAGATGACTTGTGCATAAGTTTCATTCTTCAAGGGTGTGGTGTGCTCATCGGAAAGATTGTTACCAATCTATGAGATAAGTTGTTTTCAATTTGTTTATTGTAGCAGCTTAGTGATGTGTGCTTGGTAAGAGATTATTTTTGTATCTTTCATTTGTTTATGGATATGCAATCATAGTTTCTTGTGAGTATATATCTACACTTAATATTTTTTTTGGTGAGATCTGTGATGTGCAGGTGTTTTCTTGAGTTGGCAAGAAGGAGGATCTTGTTTGTTTCCCCTTTTACTAATCATTGTTTGCAGATATAGTCCCTTCAAACATCACTAAACCATCTTCAAAGCTTCGATTTTCAACAAGGATTTGTTCCCTCTCTCTCTCTCTCATTCAAGAAAAAATCAAATTTTATGGTTACTAGTTACTAAACAAAAGTGGATCTGATTTACATACTGCTGTTAAAACTTAAATAAATCAGATTCTGTCATCAAGAAGTTTTATCTTTTCATTTCATAAAGAGTTTATTGTTCATAGATCAAAGCTTCTTGGTTATCTAGTACTTTCTTTTCAAAAAACTGGTTTAAGTTGTCAAAATCTTTCAAGTTTTTTTTGAAGTAGTATTAGATCTGATTTCAAAGTATTACCTGGCTGCCCTAGAGCTTGATATTTGCAGCCATTAAAGGCTAGCAAAGATCCCAAGTAAACAAGCCCCATAGCTTGTTTTACTTGGTTACTTTTCGTCATTTTTACTTAGTTTTTAACTTAGAATTTTTTGGGTTTTTTAGGAGGTGTTCCAAAGACACTCTTAAAGTGTTTTTGGGCATCTTATACTAATTATTGCTTGCTGGTTTGCAGCAAAAGATGAGCAGGTAGGAGGAAGTGCTGGCAAAATTTCGAGCATCCAGGCGATCCGGAAGACAAATTTCCATATTTTTCAAAACCGGTCATATTTTTTCTATAATTTTGTAAGCCACCAAGTCACATTAAGTAGACTTGGGGCACTTCTCTATATCATTGTAAACATTTTTAAACGAGAGCAAGTGGGCTAGCCAGCGCCCATACCCCATCCCCCCAGGGGTGGCCTGTGTCGTCTCATTTTCATGGCGTGAATGTTAGAGTAGTTTATTTCCTTGTTTTCTGGCATTTAATAAAATAAATTAGGGTTAAAATAAACCTTGTTGGTCCGTTCCACTGGCGGGCCACAAGTTCACTCACAACCTAGTTTTTTCACATTTTTTTTTTTTTTACAAACTCATAACGCCCCCCTTGCTTTCCCGAAGTAGGGTTTTGTATGAGGGCTTGCCCGAAATACATGCCTGAAAAGAGACTCTTGGGGTTATAAAAAGATAAAATTTGGGCTTAAAATTTTATAAAAAAATACCAAGGTCTTCTCCCGTATGCTCTGTGACCAACTTGCAGCTTAGTCTGATCCAGTTGGTACACACCAGAAAGGAGTGGATGACTAGTAATAGGACTTAACACCACCCCAATAAAAAACCCCTTTTTGTGAAAATCCGGCACAACACGCAATTTGTTGTCGTGGGCAAATTTCCCAGAAGGCTTGGGATAAAACTGGATAGCGACCTCTTGGAAACCGTTAGGCTTGCCCTCGTTGGTATAGCATCTGAACACCTCCTCGAGACTCCGATCCAGCCTAAAGCCTGAGAGGGAAGCCACGCTTCAAATTTCCGGACATGTTCCCCCGTACCTTGCGTATATCGGGAACCCACCTGCCTTAATAAAAAAGATCACCATCACATTAAATTTTAAAATAAACCAAGAACACTCCACAACATTTACTTTTTCTGTTTATGCATTTGTTATTTGACTCCGTAGCAAGGCACTGGTCTTGATGCAAATTTCATTTTATATGGTTGACTAGTATGCAGTTGAATGATGATTATTCTAAATGGGAGTAAATGATAAATGATGTTTTTTATTTGAAAAAAGTATATGTTGTCTGTCTTGGTTGCAAAAGTATTTTTTCTAACTCCTAGATTAGAGGCTTTAGTTTCTTTTAATTTTTTAGGGTCTACCCCCCTTGGCTTCGCTAGGAAAGCCTAGACGGAGGAGTCGAGTCCCAAGTGACAGCACTTGACTCTGACTTGCCCCCAAGGCCACACCAGCAGCTTGAAGACTTTTGCTGCATTTTCCCAGGTGTGGAACCAGGCGGCAACAGTCCTCAAAGCTAAGAGTGTTGATGTCCTCTTATTATGGGTCGTATGAAGCATTGACTCGAACACTGCAATCTGGATCGATTTCGTTCTGTGGATGTGATTCTACAATCTACAATGGTACGTACCCAAATCCAACCTCACGTACCGGGTACTTCATTTATGAAAATAGGGTACTTGCACAGATTTTGGTACCCCGTACCACGTGTTTGGGTACATGGGAGGTACGGTTGTTGGGAAATTACCTTAGCTCGCCAGCCAAGGGGGGGTCGATTTGTAATGTTTGAGGTTTAAAATTTTAAAAATTAAAAATTAAAACGTTGAAACACATGTTATGTGGGCACTTACCCCTTACCTAAACCTGCACGACACTTAATTTCTCACCGCTAGTGCTCCGTGCTCACTACTCCAATGATGCCTATCTAGAGAGCTTGCTGACAGAGGACCTTAGTGATGTTGATGACATTTATCCTGAGGATGCTGATGACATGGCTTGAGGAAGCCAAATCAGCTATCTTGCTCATTGTTCAATGTTTACTGTTTTGAAATTTCTTTTTCACATCTGGAAATGCCATTCCCAGTCTTCCACTTGATATCTACTATGAGTCTATGTCATATGATTTATCAAATTTATTATTTTATGTTTTAAATTTTCAATGTGAATGTTCATATGAATCATTGAATTTAGAAATATCAAATATACATGTATGATGTGACTGTGACATGTTTTTTATATATATACAATACCCTCGGCGTACCCAAGTACCCTATTTCAAAAAGTGGCGTCCTCATCCCCGTACCAGTACCAGTACCCGTCCCTGTACCCACGTTTCCCGACAACTTAGTTTATTTATGTAATCACCAATTAAAATCCACTTTATGCTTTAGTTTTTCTATCAATATAATTAAGGGAGCATATCTTATCCATTTGTACTTGCAGCATTAGTTATTTTTAGCCTGGGTAATTATTTTGATCAGTTTTGACCTGGTCAACCCAGTTTGACCAAGTCAACAGCAAGTTCTAGGATGAGTTTGACCGATGAGGTTCGATGTTGATTATTCATGGTCTTTTAGTGCACATTAGATGGTTCCATGCTTCAGAAAGTGGTTTCACATGATGGTTTGGTATATTTTTATTATTATCAGCAGTTACAGACCATTATTTTTTATTATTCGGGCATGGATGAGCTTGTAGATGATTATATTGATGGTCACATGGTGTATGAGTACTCATTCCTACATGATTTGGACCTTTTGAGTCCAATGGGACACAGTTTTCAGTTCCGAGAACATACAGTTGATGTTGTGGTCAGTTCATCACTTTGCAGCATATTGCCATTAAAAAATGGCATGTACATGACTTACAAAGATCATTATCTTTATCCTAGGGCACTATAGAGGATATATGGGGTGTAGACTCTTGTTTTTACCATATTCCAATATCCTCAGATACATTGGTGCAGTCAAATAGGTTCCCAGAGCATGTGGCAGTGAGTTACAGGCATTTTTATCTTTTCCAGGTGATGTTCCGACAGTTAAGAAATGGTAGAATGGCTAACAAGGGAAATCAATTTGGCTCAGTGAGGCAAAGAAATGGCATGGGGTTGATTCGAGACTTGTTGTTGATGCATTCTACACCTTTTGACATAGTCTTCATCATCAGTGGGGTCCACATGTCCTCCTAGTCATCCATGGGGGGGTCATCTTGTGTTATTGGGGACACACGTCCTAGTGACTTTAGTCACTATATGATGTATCTTGTATTTATTGTATTTGGGGCTTTTGCTAGTGAAGATGTTATCTCCTAGCCACCCCAACATGATGTTATATCTTCCTAGTGATGTGCCATGTCATACATACACCCTAGGTCGTCATTGAGGTAAAACATCCCCCTCATTTTGAGTGATCCATGTATATTGTATACGGCTCTTATTACCCGTTGATCTCATTGTATTATCTTTTTATCTCAACCACTCATTCAAAAAGTGGTTAGGGTTTTGGTCTCTCTCGATTCTATTTAAGAGAGAGAACCCCCTCATTGTAAGAGGACTTTGGCTC
This sequence comes from Larix kaempferi, assembly GCA_027924585.1. Taxonomy (NCBI): domain Eukaryota; kingdom Viridiplantae; phylum Streptophyta; class Pinopsida; order Pinales; family Pinaceae; genus Larix; species Larix kaempferi. The sequence continues at coordinate 100,972 of BSBM01001277.1, forward strand.
TTGGAATATTCATAATAAAAATATTTTTCTAGAAATTCTTGGATCTTCTTTGTGGGATGTTCTTGTACTTGATTGGAAAGTCTATTTCTCTTCACATTTGAGATATTGTTTGGGGATCCAAAATATTTTTGTGGAAGATAGTGTTTTAATGCAGGAGGACAACTTCACTTGGATGTTTTTGTGGGCTTCACAACTCGTTTCTCTTGAAGGCGTTGTGTAATCAAGAGGTTTTCAATAGCATCTTTGATATTTGATATGCTCTCTGTTACTTCTTTTGCATGCTCTCTCTTACTTCTTTTACATTTACATTTTATTTTTCATAGGCATCAAATCTTACATCAGTAGTGTTATCATGCAACTTGTAGTTGCCCCTAAAATATGATCCTACCAATGATGGTAGAGGAATTAGGAAACTAAAGAGGTGACCATGAGAGGGCCTCGATCCCTAGGTAGATTGGTTGTTACACCGACCAAGGCACTCTTCACTTTATGCAACCCAAACCCTAGGTAGCAATGGGGGAGACCTTGATCTACTCCCGACAAGATATATCTAACCCAATAACCAGATCAAACCAGAAGACTAGAGTACGTAAGGTGATGGGTGTATGAAACCCTAGATCTAAGGATGAAGTCATAAGATGAGTTATGTTTGGATCAAGAAGCTTTTAAAGTACGAAATATTGACCCAATGTGGATAATACAGGTGACTTATGAACTTAAGGAATGGATCTAGGGTATACGTGCTAGGATAAACGATCAAATTTAATTGCCTTGGGAAACATGAATTAGATCTTTGGAAAATGGTCGAAGGTGATAGATACGGATGTGTTAGGGATTTCTAGCACAACTTGATGATTAATGTGACAATATATAAGCACACAAGTAAAAATGGAACCTCAAATGACTCAAAAAAATGGCTAAGTCAAGTAGGGCATGAGGCATAAGACTGGTGCCTAGGGATTTGGGAAATATGGAGTCCCTTAGGGGTGACGCCATAGGAGACCCACTTAGGGCTAGGCCTAAAGATGAAAACCCATAAATATTTCACCAAGATTCCAAATTATTTGAGCTAGGGAAATTTTAGAAATTTGAGCAATTAGGGTTTTAGTAGTAAATTCAAATGGCCAAAGGATTAGAAATTCAAAACAATAGATTTAGAGTAGATCTTACTCGGAAAATCTTGTAGATGCCTCGCAAGTGATGATCTATACCTTCTCGATCAATTTGAGACAATTTGATGGTGTCTCCAAGTGAAATCGATTTGCCCAAGGAAGGTAGTGCGCCCCTCTCTCATGCACATACAAACTACCGAAGTGAGATTTGATGCTCAAGAAAAATGGACTGTAAATGCATAAGAAATATCAGAGATCAAAGATGCTATTGAAGAACCCTTGATACACAATGCCCTCAAGAGAAACGAGTTGAGGAAACCTGCAAAATCATCCAAGTGAATTCGGCCTCCTGCAATTAAACATTATCTTCCAAAAATATTTCGGATCCCCACAAAATATCTCAAACGCTAAGAGAAATAGACTTTCCAATCACATACAAGAACATCCCACAAAGAAGATCCAAGAATTTCTGCAAAAATTTCTTTATTATGAATATTCCAAGAGCCAAAGTCTCTTTACAATGAGGGGGTCCTCTCTCTTAAATAGAATCGAGAGAGACCAAAACCCTAACCATTTTTTGAATGAGTGGTTGAGATAAAAAGATAATACAATGATATCAACGACTAACAAGTGCCAGATATAAGATACATGGATCACTCAAAAGGAGGGGGATGTTTTCCCTCAATGACGTCCTAGGGGGGACGTATGACATGACACATCACTAGGAAGATATAACATCATGTTGGGGTGGCTAGGAGATAAAAAAATCTTCACTAGCTCAAGCCCCATATACAATAAATACAAGATACATCATAAAATGACTAATGTCACTAGGACGTGTGTCCCCAATAACACAAGATGGCGCCCCCATGGATGACTAGGAGGACATGTGGACCCCACTGATGATGAATATTGTGCTAGAAGGTGTAGAATGTATCAACAACAAGTCTCGGATCAACCCCATGCCATTTCCTTGCCTCAATGAGCCAAATTGATTTCCCTTGTTAGCCATTATTCCATTTTTTTACTACTGGAACATCACCTGGAAAAGATGAAAATGCTTGTAACTCACTGCCACATGATATGGGTACCTATTTGACTGCACCAATGTGTCTGGGAAATGGGAATATGGTAAAAAACAAGTGGCTGCAACCCATATCTCCTCTATAGCGCCATAGGAGAAAGACAATAATCTTTGTAAGTCCTGTACAAGCCATTTTCCAATGGCAATCTGCTGCAAAGTGATGAACTAACCATATCATCAACTGTATGTGCCCGGAACTAAAAACGAAGTGTCCCATTGGACTCAAAAAGTCCAAATCAAGTAGGAATGAGTACTCATACACCATGTGACCATCAAGACAATCATCTATAAGCTCATCCATGCCCAGATAATAAAAATAATGGCCTGTAACTGTTGATAATAATAAAAATATCACAAAAATCATCTGAAACAAATGTCTGAATCATGGAACCATCTAATGGGCACCAAAAGACCATGAATAATCAATCTCGAACACCCTCGGTCAAACTCATCCCGGAACCTGCTGTTGACTTGGTCAAATTGGGTTGACTAGGTCAAAACTGATCTAAATAATGACCCAGGGTAATAATAACTAATGCTGCAAGTACAAATGGATAAGACATGCTCCCTTAATTATATTGATAGAAAGACTAAAGTATAAAGTATCTTTTTACTGACGATTACACAAATAAAGCATCAATAATATGTCTAGGTCAAAGTAATCAATAACTTCAAACAAGAACCTCAACTGTATACTCATTTACATACTTGGCCATTTTGCTAGAAATGGGTGAAGGCAAAAGAAACAAGGATAGGCTAAAGGGTATGACTTGACAACCTCAACACTATGACCTCTTAGATAAAGGAATAAGGGAAGACCACCTACACATATGCTAGATAGAGAAACACAAAGGAGATGGCAGTGTCTCACAAATGGGTAGAATGATGAGGCTGCTTCCAATAGACTCTAGAAAAGCAACCTTTATTGCAATTTAATTCATCACCAGCTTTGCACTTTAATATTTGACATTAATTTTACTTTTAGATCAACTTTCACTAGTTATCCTCCAAGAGCAGGTGCCCTGAATAACCTTGCGGGCCTCTGATAATGACTCAGAATGACCTCCATTGCCCGCCACCGTCCATAGGTACGATGGAGTGACCACCCTGTTGTCCTGTAGGGGAAATAGCATTACATCATACAAAGGATGAGTGCTCGTCCCTTGGCCACCAACTGGCTACGGTAGATATAGTGTTTAGCAACACTATTTTTGTTGACCTTTGCATCAATAAGATATAGCATTTAAGTCCCGATGCATTAGTGTCTAAAAACACTTTTGTTAGGCATACTTGGTTTCGAGGACTAAAAAAGAACAATCACTGTGACTAGAATCACACACTCTAGAGCTGAGACACAACGTAAACATGGAGTCTATCCAACACAGAGGCATAGATGGGGGAAGTCCTTGATATCACTAGATAAGGTGTAAGTCAGGATAAAACCAAGAATGGATGATAACGGATGAACGGGGAAAGTGACAGATGATGCCACGACTAGCTAAGACCCTATGGGGGAAATGACCAAATCCATACTATGATAAGGGCATGAACAAGGAGTATACACAAGAACCTATTACTCAAAGTGACCGAATCACCTCTACTCTAAACCAACAAATAAGCAACATATAACATTGCCAATGCATGACCACTCTATATCCAGACAATGCTACCAAGATAAGTAAACGAGCACAATACAAAATATCCAAGTGCACAAACCATATACCTATTGGGTCATATCCCTGCATCTAAACTCTGTAACCATCGAGTAACACAGGAACACTGCTGCTGTATAATCCATGGGCACTATCATCATATCTGCTCTGTATGGAAGAGAATGGCTAACTCAGTCATCAATCTGGGGTCATGAGGCTCAGTCCTGACATGAGACTGAATAAATGTATGCTCTCGGTCCACTAAAAACAAGAGTGATTTCCAATGAACTGCTCATCAACTACTGATCTCGTGCATATCCTAGTAAAGGGTTGGCTCGAAAATATACTCAAAACTGGTCTGACATCATGGTAGCCCCTACTACTATGGATGTGATAACAAGTAGTTGGCTAGTGCAGGGAAGAGGGGCGCACTACCTCCTTTGGGAAAATCGATTTCACTTGGATAAACCATCAAATCATCTCAAATTGATCGAGAAGGGATAGATCATCATTTGCAAGGCATCTACAAGATTTTCAGGGTAAGATCTACTCCAAATATTTTGTTTTGAATTTCTAATCCATTAGTCATTTGATTTAACTATTCAAACCCTAACTCAAAAAATACAAAAAAATTCTCTGGATCTAATAACTTGAAATTTCGGCGAACCATTTCTGGGTTTTTACCTTAAGGCCTATCCCTAGGTGGGTTCCCTAAGGCGTCACCCCTGTTACCTCCTAATTTGTACATTAGGTGGATTTCTTGCGAGCCGCTAGAGTTGTGAACATTTACAATGTTCATCATCAGTATTCAGAAGTTTATCAGGCCAAATTTTTGGCCCTTTGTAGAATTTGCATCTCCAAACCCCCCTGGGGGAATTGTAATTAGTGGGTCTAAGCATGGTCATTTTGTAAAAGGATTGGCCTACCTTAGGTTTAAATATCAAGGGGATACTCTAGAGTGTTTTTTCCTTAGGAATTATGCGTTGAGCTTCAGTCGCGTATAATTCCTGAGTTTTTCACTCACACCTCCAAAGCTTGAGTATTTTTCATGGTGGTCGAACCTTGGGAGTTTATTAAATCCTAAGTGTCTATGTATTCTTACATGCTAGCCATCATTAATAAATCGTATGAACATGCACTAGGTACCCTAGGAGTTTGAGTCAGTTCCGAGAAAAATAATTTTTTTCCGTAAAATTAAACCATTTTTTAATGGTTTAATTGAAAATTTTCAAATTGTAATAAAAGCATGGTCTGGAGGCAGAATTTGGCGTGGGGATGCTCGTTTTCAAGCTCAGAGCGTCCTCTTTAACCTAGGACCCACTTTTCCTAGGTTCTGGACGATTAAATTGTCATTTGTGGCATTTCTTCTTAAAAACGCAACAAAACAACATTTAAATGCTAAGTGTGCTACAAAATGCACAAAAGGACAAAGTTGGAAAATTGAAAAATATGATTAAAAAAATGTGAAGAAAAGGTGGAGTATGGTCTCTTATGATGTACGACCTCATTAAAGTGGATAGGCACATGTTTTATAAAGTCAAACTATGAGGAGCCAATATAGCAAATTAAGGGAGTACCCTTCTCCTCACATGTGGGCGTCATTCCCATGCATGGTAGCTCGCAACTTTGGGTGATGTTTCCAAAGTGAGAGGGCCGCCCCTCTCATGAGGTGGCAGCCACCTCATCACATCCCAACAACCAAAGCTCTTAGTTAAGTTATGTCAACGCCCAAAACACTCCATTAATTGTGGGTGCACCCCCTCTCTTAGCCTAACTCATGCGCCCTCTCTTCTCTTTGTAACGTTCCCTCCCATCATCCCAGCATGGGAGAGAACATCACTCTAATTCCGGGCATCTAGTCCCATACTTAGTAAACAAACATTCAATTTAAAATGAAGATGGACATATGCAAATGCATAAACATTTGAAAACACAGTGGAAGTAAATTCATTAACACATCCATCATACATTCAAGATATTCATCAAATAATAATTGCAAAGTTAACAAAGAGAATACTTATCTTAACAAGTAGTCCCAAGCAACCAGCTATGCATCTGCAACGTTCCACCCAACCATAGGCCAGTTGTGCTTATCATCCTCTTGATAAAACTACCACCCCCGAGCTGGGCATGATCTCTACAAGGAATCAGGGAATAGCAGACTCACACATAGCCAAGCATACACCAAGATGAGCCAAGCCAATCTACAATTGGGTTTATCAGGCTGCTAGGAAATGGAAAGGAAGAATTTCTAAGCTAGTGAGCTCAACCACAGAGCTATGGATACCCCTCCCAGATCTATTCAGCTTGGCACTCACAATGCCTACACACCCAACACAAGGAAGTATTCTCTTCACTGCCACATAGTCCCTCAAGACATACCTTCCTTTCTAGTGCTCTCAGGGTGTGCATAGAAAAGTAGCCAAAGCCCTCTTGATCTTCTTGAGAGGTTACTCCCTCCACTAGGTTTATCAAGCCAATTCTGTCCACTACCAGTCCAAGTTTCTTGCTCACAGGTTCAAATCAAAACCGGGATGCATATAACAGCAGAACCACGCTTATTGGGCATGATAAAACGTTTTTACAGTGAGATGCCCAAGGATGGGGTTTTCATTAGCTTCAGAAAAACGTGGGAAACCCAAAAACGAAATTGGAAGATGGGGAACAACCCTGGGAAGCCAAATCCGTTTTCAGAAAAACGTCCATGGACATTTTGGGGCAAAAACGGCCTCCATAACAGTCCCAAATTGTGGCCCTTCTCTCCCAGCTGCTGTACAATGCAAAAACGAGCTCCCAGGCATGGAAAAATGCAGAAAATGGATGAAGAAACGTGTAGGGAAAGACCCAGCTAGCTCAAAACTGCGTGAGAGAGGAGAGACTGACTGTTCAAAATGGCTTTGGGCACCATTTCGTGGGTGTTTTCTTGCCCAAGGAGAAAAAATACGATTTCCCAGGTTGATGGCTTGCCCATGCACGAAATGGGCTGCCATACCTCTTCATTCCCAAGGCATTAACTGCCTCAACCAACTCTTGGAAGAATTAAATGATTGGATCCATAACCCAAAATGGGTAGTTGGTGGTTTATGGGTTTTCTCATTGACACATGGATTAACACCATTGGCTCAAGGGTTTGAATAATTTCCCCCCCTATTCCTTGTAGAATCATGCCCCCATCTCTTTGTTGCATAGCATAGCCATTTGTGGGCTTTTCATTAAAATTCATATTTACATGATGTCTTATTTACATCATGCCTATCTAGCACAAGAACCATAGGCATCGATTTTTAATTGCCGATACATGAAACGCTAAATCAATGGTGGGGCCTTGGCCTTGAGCTCCTCACCATGATTAAATTACAATATTTACATCATTTACGATTTAATACAAAGGGGGTCAAAATGGGGACATTACACTCTTGTTTTGGCTATTTAAGCGAGGCTTGCTCCATTGCTCATGGATGGATGCAAGGAACCTCTGCTGTAATTGTTGTATAATGATTTTGCCTTTGTGCAAAGATTTTGAATAAATTTCGAGGCTTTGGAGGTCCATGCAATGCAATTGTATTGGTTGGGAATGCTTGATCCACATATGAGGTGATATCTTTCTGTGTTTTACTTCTTTTTGCAATCTCATTGATCTATCATAGCTTAGAAGATTATTGTTAATCCATAGGGTAAGCATTTGTAGCTTCAACTTGTTTATTGATATTTGAAGTCAAAGAGTAGCCAAAAGTAGTCAGTTATACTTAGGCTCTCCAAAATTTCTCTTATTAAAATATACTGGATTTGATCATGGGTTGTTTTTAGTTGTGAAGCATTGTAGGTTATCAGAAAAGAGAAGGACTTTAAGCTCAGCTGCATTTCCTTCCTCTTCGCAACTATTTCATGAATCTAATATTCTTTTGTCCTACATGAACCTCCTTCTCCTCAAGAGATTCGAGATTTGGCATCCACTCCTTCCATCCTTCAAATCTTTGAAAATATCTCTCTCTCCTTTATTTTGGTTACTATTATGCTTAGCAAAAGATAGATCCATTAAATTTCATCATTTACTCTCTTATGTTATGCATATTTACTAAATCTAAAAGCTTCAAATTTACATTTAAAGATTAGATCAAAGTATTATCTTTTTTAGTATTTGAAACACACTAAAATTTTTCCTTATCATTTGCAAATGCTAAACTGTGAAATTATGTGCTTTTAGCTAACTAATACTAACATCCTAACAAATTTTCTGTTTTCTGATATTTTTCTTTTTTGTCATAGGAAAGTGAAGAAACGAACCCCTTTTGGGAGCTTGAACCACAAAAATCTATTTTCTTCAAGATTCATTTTTTCCTTTTGCTTGTTTCAAGATAATAAGTCTCTTGAATCTCGCTTTTGCGGATCAAGATCACTCTATATCGGAGAGTTGTTAATTAATTTGTAATAATTATTAATAAAAAGCAAGTGGGATTACGGCCCCCACACCCCTCTTCCCCCATTTGGGGGAAGCCTATATTTGTTCGTTCTTTGCTTATTATATTTCATAGATTAGAAATATAACATGTTAGATTAGTTTCTGTTTTTCCAAAGTAGTCAAAAGAGTATGTAGAAGGTTTTAATTTTTTGCATAAAATTCTTGAAGATTATTTTGCATAAGTTCTTTCAATATTTTCCTATTTCGCAAGAGGCCTCAAGTTTATTAAAGGTTTCATTTTGCAAGTTAATTAGTTCTTTTCAATTTTACTCATTCAAAGTTTTAGCATCATTTTATTTTTGTTTAAGTTAGATTTTAACAAATCATCAAAATCTCTTGAATCTCGGCATTTGTGGATCAAGAGTGCTCTCTATCGGAGAGTTTCTTTTGTTTTTCTTAAAATCTGTTGAATCACGCACTTAGCGGATCAAAAGTGCTCTCTGTTGGAGGGTCCAATTGGGATTAACATTTTTAGCAAAGACTGTGTATGCTCTACCCATCGCAAGCTGGTCTGAGCTTTGGGATATCAAAAACGGTTGTTTTTCACTTCATAATTTTTCATATTTAATTAATCCACTCATTAATAAAATCAAGTCCCTCTCTAAAACCAACGAGAATCCGGCGTTGCCTCGAGTAGTGATCAAAAGTGAGGGAATTTTGACTAAGGAAGCGGGAAAAACTGGGAGGCGACCTCAGAGCACAGTTACGCTACACCCTTGTTGGTGCAGTGTTGGACACCGCTCTCGAGACTCCATTCCAGCCCACATGTCCTTGTACAAAGCCATTTAGATCACATTTCGGACATATTAGTTGTACCGCAAGGTATATCGGGAATCCCCTCATCCCACAATTAATCAACTCATCCAATAAAGTACATAATAATAAACCAAGAAGCACTCGCACAATGGTCCTCTCAGCAATTTTTAATGGACAGTGACTCCAATAGCACTGGTCTTTCATCGGCAACAATACTTTGCAAGTTTTTTGCTTTTCGTAAATCTTATATACATTGTGGTTCATTTTATGATATCATGTCGTGGATGTATTTTGATTAAATTGGCGAATGAAACTTGGTTTAAATTTGCATCAAATTCAAAACTCCTAAAAACAACATCCATTCCAACCACTCAAACATTAACTAAAATCATTAGAAACCTTTTCTTTTAGTAGGGTCTACCCCTTTGGCTTCATTAGGAGTTTTCCTAAACGGAGGAGTCGAGATCAGGTGACAGCACCTGACTCTTTTCTTGCCCCCAAGTCCACACCGAGCAGCTTCGAAAGATTTATGTTGTACTTCCCCCCAGGTGTGCATCTCAGCGGCAACAACCCCTAGAGAACTGCACCTACCCTTTTACCCTAGGCACTAATCTTTACCAATTCACCCTCCTTGGTTTGTTTTTCTTTTAGGTTGTTTCAAGATCTAACTTTTGGCTTGAGTGTGTTAACATTGTCATATCAATAATCAAGCTGTGCTAGAAGGCCCTAATTCATCCAGATCTACTACCTTGGACCAATTTCCAAAGTTTTAATTCACGTTTCCCAATGCAACAAGATTTGATCATTTATCCTAGCACATACATCTTAGATCCACTCTTAACTTCTAAGTCACTGTATTAAAGCATCTCGGGTTGACATTTCATCTCTCTTAAGCCTCTCAACCCAAATAATAATCCCTATGGTGACTTCATCAATCAGATCTAGGGTTTCATCATCCATCATCTTACGTATTCTATTGATTTAGTCTGATCTGGTGATTGGGTTAGATCTCTCCTGTCGGGAGTAGATCAGGGTCTCCCCCTTTGCTACCTAGGGATTTGGTGGCATAAAGTGAAGTGTGCCTCGATTGATGTGACAACCAATCTATCTAGGGACCGAGGCCCTCTTAGGTCACCTCTGTAATTTCCTAGCTCCTCTACCATCCTTGAGAGGATCATACTTTAGGGGCAACTACAAGTTGCATGATAACAAGACTCTTTCTACATCTTTGACTCTATCACTCCATTCTCAACAATCACATTGGAATGCTGGCTAGCATAGACATGACATTGGTTGTACAATGATGAAGTGAAAAGAATGTCAGAACAATTGATCTTGCAACCCCTAGAATTGATCGCATGCTGATACATTCCCTAGATTGGATTTGGAAACTTCAGAAGTTAAGAAGTAGACACAACAGAGTAATGATGGGTGGGAGATGGAAATTCTAGATCCCAGGTCACAAATGGATGGTTGGTGTGCAACATGAAATGATGATGACAATGATCCTCAAGTTATTTCTTCATGATAATTGACACTTTGATAATAATAAAAAATAGATATGGTGGCTTAAACGATTATACCATATATTTTGAGGCATTTAAGGGCCTCAAAGCTAATGCTTGTGGTGATCTGCCTATACAAGCCACTTTTTTGTTGTTGTTGAAAATGCTCATGTCCATATCTTCTTTCATTAATAGTTAAAGGAAACAATTTAAAAAAGGGTTTTATTTCAATATTTGTAATTGAAGTAAGAATGAGTTGTCTCCACAGCATGTATCTAATAAGAAAGATAAGCAGAAAAATCTTGTTGCATCAATCCCATAAGGAGTCAAAGGTCAAGTGCATCTATGATAGGAGGAGTAACACTAGTGAGAAGTTCACCCAAATAATTTTGTAAGTATGGAAACACAAAATTGGTCATTGTATCAAAGGTGCAAAATCATTAGCAATGGATACACATTGTAGTGGAAAACTTCGATATGGATACAAGTAGAACATTAGTATTGTGTAGCAAATGTGATAAGATTTGTATTCATGTAGTTCTAACATTTCGACCTTGTTGCATAGTCTTAAAGTTTGGTCACACTAATAACTTGCCGAATTACCTAGGCACAATAATCCTTGTCATAAAGACATAGATCAAAATAGCAGGGGTGTGATGGTGCGGATGGAAAACTTAGCACATTGTTGCATGTGGAAGCTGAATAGTCTCTTTCTCTTCCCGAATTCGCAAACATGTAATTTAGGATATGAATAAACAAGGCTTTTGTTCTCCATAGTAAACTATTTTATAGAACCCAATTGATGACTTAATTCATTGTTGTTGTAAATCTTCATGTTGTTCATATCTCATTGTACAATTCTATTCAATCAACAAAAAAATCAAAGTTGAGTCTTATCCCCAATTTCATCATGTTAATGTATGGTAATAAGTGAATGGATCCATTTCTTTTAGTGAGGTTTTAATTTGTTGAACTGTAAATTATTAAAATTACATACATGAGTTGAGCTTGTCACTATAGTTTCACTAGTGCACTCCATTTGGATCAAATGCACCTTTCCTTGTCATGATGAACCAACAATGCACAAAGTATCAACAAAGAAATTGGGAGGAACATGAAAGCACAGGAATAATTTAGAGAATATAAACAACTAAAGTAGGACAGCACTAAAAGAAATAAATGACCTACAATTTTTTTTAATTAATTTTTGGTATTCTTATCTAAATTTTTATAATGTTTTATTTATAATCTTAAGCATACCTCAAAGTGGAATGCAAATGCTTTGTGACAAAAATGATGAACAAAAAGCAAGCCGTCAGGATTCATCCATCGTGATATCTTCTTAAGAAGACTTTCATAGTTTTTCATGTGCTGCAACGTGTCATAGCAAATAAAAGTAAATACATGGAAAAAGATTTTTAATAAGAAAGAAAAAATAGTTTAGTCGATAAAATAGACTCACTTACCTCAAACATTTCAATGGATATGACACGATCAAAAGTATTCTCCATCTCAAATTCACTAATGTCATCAGCAAATATAGCAACGTTTCGAAGTCCCATCTCACTAAACATGGTATTCAACATAATGAAAATCAGATCTTTCTACAAATAATAAAACTTGAATATAAGAATATGACCAAGTGAAACAATAATTAGAAAATGCATATAAGAAAAAAAAATTAAAAACTAAGAAAGATAATTGAAAAATACATCTTACACCAAAATATACGTCCTCAGATCATCCTCCCTCTCTACTAAATCTCTTTATTGTTTGAATTTATTGGTTTTTTAATTTCTTTGAGGAAGAGGATGTAAATAACCTTGTATGTACCTTCTTGTTGTTTTATGTTGTTTTTTTGCTTTCTAATGTAAATATGCTTTTGTAAATATATGAAGTATTTTTCAATTTAAAGTTTAAACATAAAGTACATATTACATGAGGCTAAATTTGTTCCCAAATCTAAAAGTTTAATTATGGATTAACAAATATGACATGAAAGGAAGCATGTTATACAAAATATGACTAAGAACTCGGCTGAAGCAAGATGATTGAGTGTTTTATGGCATGTGTAGATTGAAGCCCTTAATAGAAAGGTCTCGAGTTGTGTACCAAAATTAAAATTGCTAAGTTAAAGAAAAATAGTATTGAATATTTATCATAGCATAATGTTCACATCTAAGATATATCTAATGAGAAATACATATTCTCGAAGCATGAAAATATTCACATTGTGAAAGAAAATAATGGAAGTTATAATTAAATGAAAGAAAAGAAAGATACAATAAACCTATATTGATTTTTGTAAATTGTCAAAATCATACTAGTGTATACATGCATTTTAAAAGAGAAAATCAGAAAATGATAATGTATATTTTCCCTATGGATAATTAGGGAAAATAAATGCAATAGTAATATAATAGTCATTCAACAAAATCACCACAAAAAAATGTAAAACTTCAAATATATTATTCATCATTTCTAACATAAATTCTCAAAAGAATTCAAATGTAACATTCTAGTCACATCTAGAGTTAAACCTTTATAAAATCTAGTTGGGTAATCCCCATATATAGTATATTCCCTACCCTAGTAATTATGTAATTATGGGACATAATTTACCGGTTAGTAGCTTGTAATTTGCAGTCTCTCTAAGAGACAAAATTTAACAACATTTTTTCAAAATATGTAAACATCATACAAGTCTAAGGTTTTGAGATGTAACCTTCATCAATTAGAAAGGCCATTCATTGACACTTGGACAACATGATTTGGGCATGCAACACCTTGTAAATAACTAATACCATCATGCATTTTTATTCTATGTTCGATCAAAAATTAGGTTCTTTTAAAGCATTTTCAAGTTTATCTCCAATTCCGTGACTAGCCCTAATTAATCACTATGATATACTTTATTTTGTGTTTTTTTCTTTTTAAAGACCTATGTAATCAATGGACTAATTTATTTATGAGTTGTGAGGCAAGTCACTATGACAACATTACAAAGACGTAATCAGAAATCCTTTTTAAGATGTCCTACTTAGTTGGGTGAAAAGTTGTGTTCCCTAATGTCATGTGCATAGGACCTCTATGCACATAAATAGGTCCCCGACTCCCCCGTATTGAATTGAGTTATAATCCTCATGAGTGAACGAAACATCATTGTATCCCATGTGTCATACCTTCATCTCCATCCATCAAATAGAATATATATGTAAACATGACTGAATTTAAAAAGAGCTTCATTATGTTCTATGTGTTCTTGTAATTAATGTTGTGAATGCTTTTTTCTTTCTCTCTTGTTCTATTAAGTCATGTGCAAACATATTCTTCCATTTTTTTAATATTTCAATCCCATTACTATAAACATATTTTCTCAGGTGAAACCTACATTCAACACTCTTCTGTCGTTTTTGGTTTGGAGTTTGACCAGGGAGGATCGCAATTTGGTTTGTAATAGTGATCTAAATTGGATCCACAAAAAGAATTCAAATAGTAATTGGCTTAGGTTAATGCAAGGCTCACCAAATCAGAAAGTTATGCAATATAATCATAGTTCGTGAATGGAGATGCAATTGATAACATAGGAGACGTGGCTAATGGTGTGAAGGACCACATGCTAAATCAGTTGGTGTCCATGACTCCACATAATGGTAGCCAAACTATCAATGCAAACATGATAAAATTTAAGGAAGAAAAAGAAAGCATAAGAGAACAAAACAAACAGTAAAGTGCCGTAAAGTGCTGCCAGAAAAGATGAAAGAGGATGAAAGAGGAAGAGCAGCATTGGATTTAGGGAAGTTGAATAGTTGGGTTCCTAACCTTCCAGCTAAACCCAACAATGCACCTTTTTCCTATAAATTGAGGCAAAGTAATGTATAAGGGGTTCTTTGGTTGTGATTGGGAAGGGAATGTTGCATTAAATCCTTGTGAATTGAATGTAAATGCTCCAAAGAGCCAGACTGAGTTATATGCATGTAAAATGAAGAAATATTGTTGAGAAATGAAGATTAATGAAAGCTATTTGAATGTTAGTTTTTTTATTTGGGTTTCCAAGGTGAATATTGTGTTCATTGTGTCTCTATTTGTTGTGTGATTTTGTGATAGCATTATGGTTCTCAACTGCATTTTACTATTTTAGTGAATTATTGTGAGGATTTCATATTTTAGTAAGATTAATTGTTACTCGAAATCAACTCCTGTTAGTTATTTTTATAACCATAACAACTATTAACCTCAAACCATCCAATTAATTATGTTTGGTGAGATCTATGGATGCAAAAAAAGAGTTGCATTTTCCCAGCTATATTATGTCTCCAGTTCCTTGTGATTAGCAAATTTACTCCCTACTCTAGCCATTGGCACTTGACAATGCCATACACACTCACTGTAAGGTTTTCTTACTATCTAAGCAGTGAGTGGACCCATCGTGACTGTTATGGCGATGAGTGGACCCATCCATAACTCTAATAGATTCATCCAACAATTATTT
Source organism: Larix kaempferi (assembly GCA_027924585.1). NCBI lineage: Eukaryota > Viridiplantae > Streptophyta > Pinopsida > Pinales > Pinaceae > Larix > Larix kaempferi. The sequence continues at coordinate 116,032 of BSBM01001277.1, forward strand.
GAAGGCTGAAATCATAATATAGGGTATGTTCAAAATGATGAAGCAATTCTGTATTGACACCTCCTTCGCATTATGTGTTGAGTGTTAGCTTGCAACCAAAAACCATCATGTTGAGTTAATTTGGAGTTAGAAATAATCTTGTCCTATTAATGCGTTTGGTCTATAGCACAAACAAGGTAATGCATTCCCCTTTGTAAACATTTTCATTTTTATTATTTGTCTTATGTGCGAGAAACAAGGAGTGCCAACACTAGGCCGAGTCTTGAAAATAGCTACAACACTTTATATTTCATCTTGAACACTATACTTCATCCCAGTCTGCACACCATTAAATTTGGATAGCCATTTATGATGTCTAAATGGTGATAAAATTATTTGTATGGGTCATTGTTGATGGGAATATATATATATATATATATAAAAGGAGCAACATTAGTCAGAATGCTAGATTATTTTTCCTTCTCTTGGCATAAATTGATTGGCAAGATGGAAATTGTTATCACGCAACTTGTAGTTGTCCCTTTATGATGATCCTATTCAGGACAATAAAGGAACTAGGCAACCAAAGAGGTGATCTTAGAGGATCCCGATCCCCGAAATGGATCGGTTGTCACGCTGATCATGATTCTCTTCACTTTATCCCACTTGAAGTAGAGTAGCAAAGGAGGAGACCCTGATATAACCTAGAAGGAAAGATCTAAAGCTAAGACACCAGATCAAACTATAGCTATAGAATACGTAAGGTATCTAGCTGATGAAACCCTAGACCAACTATAGATAGCCATTGATGATAAAAAGATTATGGATTGCCAGGCTTTAAGGAATAAAAAGACAATCCAAATAAATTATTTTAGTAGCAAAAAAATGAGGCACAAGATCTAGGATGATGGTGCTAGGTGAAAATGACTAAGTCACTACCCTGGGGGGGTTTAAATGGTAAAAAATATATGATGCCCAAGATAATGATTTAGATGAGGATTAAAGCTTCCTAACACCTTGGATAATTTGCTTGAAGAAAGATATGACAGTGTCCAAACTCACAAGCAAAACCAGGATCACAAAACCAAAAAAATGGCCAACTGTCCAAGGAGTGTGAATTGCCTGAGTGACTAGTGCCTTTAGTGGTGGGAAAATGGAGTCCCAAAAGATGACGCCTGAAGGAGGATAGTGTGGCCTAGGGGTAAGGAATAAAACCCATAAAAGTTTCACCAAAAATCCAAGTTATGTGACCCAAAGAATTTTTATACATTTCAAGTGAGGGTTTTAATGTTTATATTTTCATTTATTTATTTCATGTATTGGAGGAATACATCTGAATTCATTGTGATTTATGGAATGGGTTCACTTATCAGTGGAGTCGCATTGTGGAGTCGCTAGGGGAACTTCAAAGCTTTGTTCACAAAAGGATTATGTCGAAATGGAGAGGTGAGATGAGTGAAATTTTTTTATGGTTAAGATAATTAATCAAAGTAAAATGTAACCACCAATTTTAATACCAGATGCGATATGATCATAAATAACGCACGGACACTCATAGACACCTAAGGTAAGCCTCTACCTCCCCGACAATGGCGCCAAAAAATGTTATCACGCAACTTGTAGTTTCCCCTTTGCAATGAATCCTATTTAGGACTGTAGAGGAGCTAGACAATTAAAGAGGTGACCTAAGAGGATCCTGACCCCCGGAATGGATTGGTTGTCATGCCAGTCAGGACTCTCTTCACTTTCTGCCACTTTGAGCAGAGTAACAAAGGGGGAGACACGGATCTAACCTAGAAGGAAAGACCTAAAGATAAGACACCAAATCAGACTATGGCTATAGAATATGTAAGGTGTATAGCTAATGAAACCCTAGATCAATAAAGATAGCCACCAATGGCACAACAATTGGATTGTGAGGCTTTAAAGGAGTGGAAAGACAATCCAATTAAATAATTTTGGTGGTTAATAAGTTATACACAAGATCTAGGATAATGGTGTTAAGTGAAGGATGACTAAGTAAGTACCCTGGGGATTTGATTGGGAAAATTAAGGGATACCCAAGATAATGATTTAAGTGAGATTTAAAACTCCCTAACACCTTAGATAAATTACTTGGTGAAATATATGACAATGTCCAAAATTACAAGCAAAACTCAAATCACAAAATCAAAAAATGGCTAACTCCCCAGGGGGTGCAAATTGCCCAAGAGACTAAATCTTAAGTTCCTAAATAATTCATCAAATCCTGAAGGAACCCCTGTAACCTATACTCGAAATCGAAGAAACCTTAAAGAACACCTGGGAGGCGACCTCAGGGCACAGTTAGGCCACACCCTAGTTGGTGTAGTGTTGAACACCGCCCTAGAGACTCCATTCCAGCCCACATGTCTCCGTGAGGAGCCACCGTTTTTCAATTTATGGACATTTATCCCTATACCTCACGGTATCTCGGGAGCTCCCCTTTCCCTAAATAATTCCGAATTACTAATAATCTAAAAATAACCAAGAGATGATCGCAAAACATTTCCCTTTCAGCAGCATTTTTATATCTTGTATTGACTCCATAAGGCACTGGTCCACAACAAATTGTTCATTCACTTTTGCTTAATATCACATTTTTGTTGTGCTATCTATTGGTTGTCATTTTATTTCTCTGGTGAAAGCATTTTCTAAACCATTTTTGCAAATCATCTTGGAACCCTTTTAGCTAAATCATAAAAACTCCTTAAACAACATCTTTAACTAATTTACCAAGAATTTCTAATAGCCTTAGAAACATTCCGTAGGGACTACCCCCTTGGCTTCGATTAGGAGTTGGCCTAAATGAAGGAGTCAAGATCAGGTGACAGCCTTGACTCGAGACTTGCCTCCAAGGGCGCACCGAGCAGTAGCATAGATTTCTGCTGCGTTAATCAAGTGCGCAATCCAGCAACAACAATCTTTGGCACCACTGCCGGGGATAAATCTTTCTATCCCTGGGTACGACTTTTGATTTTTACCCTTTTTGATTTTTTCTTTGTTTGATGAATCCTTAGATCTAATCTTTAATTTTTCATCTGGCGACTCCACTAACCTTTTTTTTATAAAAAATTTCAAAGTAAAAAATAGAACATTTTGTGAGTATTTTAAAATGTATATTTTTATTCTCACATGGCGACTCCACTGAAGGGATAAAACCCTTGTTTCTCATAAATTTGTTGAGACTTGTTGTGTGTAGATGAGCCCATGCAACCCAAAAAAAATTTAAAGCTCATTATTTAAAGCAAACCTCCTGATGCAGTAGAAGATACTTTCCATGGTCATTTCAAATATATGCTTCCGATCGCTAGGTATGGATGATGAAGAGTCTGGTGATGAATTTTCAAATGATATCCTCCTATTGACTTCTCAAACATCCCAGGTTTCCCTAATTATCATACTGGTAGAGATATATTTGATAATTTGCCAATATTTTGGGGAAATGGTGATTCAGAGACCCAACATGTCATATCCTTTCTTAAGGTCTTGGCCGACTTCAAAGTTTTATATGAAGATAACATGATGGAAATGTTTGTCAGTACTTTGCGGGGAAATGTTTGTTATTGGTGGTACAATGGTCTCCCGGATAAATGTATTACCTCTCTTCCAAGCTTCCTTAGAATATTTTTGAGGCAGTGGCACAATAAAGGATTTGGTATGGAAGCTTTGGACAATATCCTTGAGAAGTTCTTTCCCATCTTCCTGCCTTGGATAGAATATCATGAAGATGACCCTAATGCTCCTCGCCTCATCATAGTAGAAAACGAAAAATATTGGGAGATGCCCCTGAATTATGCTAGCAAAGGGAAATTTGGACAGCTTATTAAAAAGTATCGTTTCTCTTTCCATCAATCACAGTGTGACCCTTTTGAAGAGATTCATGAAGATCCAGTTATTGAAAATGTGGTTGAAAACCCTCCTCATACCACCATAACAGAAGACATTGAAGATTGGGAGTTTTCTCAAGACTATTTCAGTGATGATGAGCACATTTGTACTCCTGATCCACCTCCAACAGAAACCATTCCAGAAGCCCAGATTGAAATTCATGAAGAAGTTTGCAATGTATATAATGATGATGGTTTGGAAGGTTCTTGCTTATGACCTGTTTTCTGAAAAGGAGGATTATGAGCATGAAGAGGACATATATAGCTTAGATCATGATATAAGTGATGAAGAGTCCCTCATGACTGACATGGATGTTGATAATGATAACTGGACATTTATAGAGAACCCCATCTATGCCATGTCTCAAGAAGTGAATGATGAACTGGAATCCTTTAAGAGCATAATTGAAAATCCCATATATGACATATCTGAGGAAAGGAAGCTTGAGCCCGAGACTCTTGGTGGTTTTATTAAGAAACCCATTTATGAGATTTTCACAGAAAGCATGAACATTAAGACCTTGGGATATCTTTGCATGGAAAAGGAGCATGAAATATTTTTATATGATTGGTATGAGCCATGCATGAGCATCAACAATGAAGACCTGGAGAAGCAGTGCAATGTAAAATCAAATCAAATATAGCTATTTGAAGAGCAGTCTCAACCATCGTCTTCGCATACAGAGGTTCCTTATGATTTGGAGCAACGTGGGGTTTATGCTTTCATAGAAAGTTACTATCAGAAGAGCCCTTCAGATCATTATGATGAGGTAGTTGGTCTGCCTTATCATTCATAAATTTTTTCTCAACCCTATCCAATCATGGATAGAAGAATCTTGCAGGAAGACTTACCATTTGGGGAAGCACCTCAAAGATCTATCACATTCCTTTGATTTCCCATCTAGCCCTCCCATCCTGAATATCCATGTAGGTTTGCACTTTCTAAGAAATGTATCCTTACTTTGGCTAGTAACCAAAGACAAGGCAAAAATCTGTTGGTTACATTGGATTTTTTATTTTACTTATCATTTTATTATATTATGTTTAGAGTAGGAAAATAAGCTCCTCAAAGCGAGCATTTTTACTTTCTGCATTCATTTTCAGTATTTTCCTTTCTGTACTTAGGAAATTTTCTTAGTTTCATTTTTCAAATAAATACAACTGGTGATTCACTGGCGTTTTCATAAAACTTGTGCTACTAAGGGTTTTTCTTGTCAAGCTGAGATGATTTTACAGGTTGTATAAACCAAAGATTCTGTTGTTCTCGGATCCTCTCTGTTATCACAACATAGTAGCAGGGATACTATTCTTGCTTAGCAGATATCTGCACATTCCAGAGCTTCCATTATTCAGAGCATGGCTATGATGATTTTATATTTTGGTGATCACTCATGATCAGAGCAGTATATTATTCAGACTTATGTTAGACCTTGTGTCAAGGTTGAGCCTTGAGAGTTCAGATTTGATGACCGATGTGACCCTTTATCCCATACAGTTTCAGTTCAGTGCTTAGAGATGTATTGCAGCAGTGTTTCAGATGGTACATGATGATTATTACTATGATGATGTTGTATGATTTATGGATATCTTATCACTGATTGTGGATTATTATCTTGTTGATTTAGTCATGTTTACAGCATTTGCTTGGTATATTATTCCTGATGTGGCAAACTGTTTAAAATGAACTATAAATCATAAAATGGACAATTGCTTGCACAGCTAGGTTTAACAAAACCCACTGGTTTTCCACCTTATATAGATATGGTCTTTCCCGACACCAGTTGTCTGCTAGTGTAGGCTCCATATTCACTTGACTCCATCCATACATGACTTTCCTATTTGACTTTAAACCTTGACTTGTCTCATTTGACTTTCTGATACTGAGGACTTCCCCATTTTTCTACCTCTGTGTCTGGACCGCATCCCTGTATATTCAGTGTCTCGGCTCTAAGTTGGTGACAAAACTTGCCTTTGGTGAGTTGGATTGTAGGCCTAAATCATTCTGGTCGGTTGTCCCGATGTTTGGCATTGGCTCGAACTCCCCCTAGTCACTTGAGATGTTGTTGGCTAAAACTGAAAGCTCATGTTCTACTTATGGAAACTTATAAATTCGCCCATGGAAACTAAAAAGGGCAAGAGCGATGAACAGCTAAAAATACTCCTCGAAGAGTATAAGAAAGGTCCTAAAAGCAATGGTTCTTAAAAGTTATATCTAAACAATTGCTGACCTTATATGTATTTGAAAACATGCCCTGGATGCAAGCTGCAACTAGTTGTGCTTATCAGCACACCTGAAATCCGAAGGGTTATGTAGGCCAAAAAGGCCATGAAATGAAATTGAATGATCCTAATGAACCTGGATCAACTTGATGTAGACATGATGCCTAAGTTGAATAAGCACTCTCTAAACAACTTATCCATTTGTGAGGCACAGCCATCCCCTGTGTTATTTTGTCCAGCACAGAGTTTGTAGCTTCCCCCTTTCTCCCAATCCAAAGTATTTTTGAGTTAAGTTAAACAGGTCAACCCCTTGGCCCAACCTTGTTCCTAGCCTTCATCCTTCACTAGCAGTTTGACCATGTCCAATGGGTGAGTTTGTCATTTGAACTATTGTGCAAGTAATTTTATATAACAAAGGAATATGCTAACTTGATTAATGCCACTGAATGGATCTTATACTTTGAGCTTGGCTGTGAGAATGATTAGAGAGGCATGTCTTAGTCTACTGATGTGATTTATCCTTGGTTGTATATTATTGGGATCTATGATGATGTGGGCCATGTATATATGCCTATTGATCATGATTGATGGTCCCACATACTTGATGATGATATCATATGATGGACATATGATGCAGATGATGATTGATGTAGTTCAGCAGGTTTATTTATTATTTCAGATCAGCAGTTTATGCATTGTCCATATATGGTGGACCCTACAGCTGGCCCAATAGGGCAACCCATGGTGTATGAGTACACATTTCTAGTGGATTTGGGTCTTCTGGATCCAATGAGACACTTATCTTTCAGTTCCGGGCACTTCTGACAGTGATTGATGCAGTTTTACACTTGTTGACCAGATTTGGGGCTGATTTCCCAGCCTGAGCAGCAAGGGCCATGAGAGGCCAGTTCACCTAGGGCACTGATGATGGAGGGGGTGGTCCAGCCACTTGTTTTTACCATTTACCCCCCCTTCTAGAGAGCCTGGTGGGATCAGATGGACAGCGCAGATGCCCTAGGAGGCAGTTTTGGCACTTTCACAATTACCGAGGCAGTTAAAAAATGGGATAAAGTGGTCACTGAGGAATTCGATTTGGGTAATTGAGGCAAGGTTTTGGCATTTGGTTTTCACAGAGGTCTTCCAGGATGATCCCATTATCTTCCAGCCAGTTTTCACCATGTGGGTAGGCCTACATCGGTCACAGGAGGTCTTTTACTGCTTGTCTGTCACAAATTTTGAGGACAGATTTGATCATTTATATTATCTTGGACATATTTTATTATTTTATTGTGCCTTGGGGATGAGCTAGTAAGGATTGATGCCTCCTAGCCCCACCATGTGCTTATTTTGTCATGTCCTAGTCATCATGAGGTGGATTTTTGGTACTTTTACCCCCTCTAGTGGATGACGTCACCCTCCATGATTATTTTATACCATGACATCATCATTATATTGGGTGATCCATGTGATATATTGTTATGGTTCATCTTAGCCATTGATTGTATGATGAGATCTTTTAATCTCAACCACTCATTTGATGTAGTATTTTAGAGTGGTATAGGGTTTTGGTCTTTATTATCCTATATAAGGAGGAGACCCCCCATTGTATAGCTCACCTTTGGAGCTCTGGAATATTGGAATAGAACATTTCTTTGTGGAGCACATCTCTCTTGTATTGTGGATTCTCTTGCATATTGAATATACAGTATCTCTTCTATGTATCATTGTGGATTTTGGTGCTTCTACTAGTCTTCTTACAGGAAAGTCGAATTGGTGGAGAGGAGGGCGATTTCTTGAGGGTTATTGTTGGAGGGATCCACATATTCTCTCTTGGGTTGATCTTGTGACAGGGAGTATCATTATTGTATCTTTGTGACATAGTTGATGATTTCTATTACATCTTTCTATCATTTTCATAATCATCTTGCTTGATTTGTTTCTTTGATCTTGTCTTGTAGGAGGAGGACGATTTGGCTATCTTGGAGGAGGACGTTTTGGTTGGAGCTCTTGGATCTCACTCTTGAATATACACATAGGAGAATGCTATCAATTTGCAAGGTGGCCACAAGCAATTGAGGTAAGATCTACAAGGTATGTGCCTCTTTCATCCATTCTATCTTCATTGGTCATAAACCCTAATTAATTAAAAACCCCAATTTTGGTATTTCTTAGATCTACTTAGATCTAGCCTTGTTTTTGAAAAGATCTTAAGAACCCACCTCTATAGCATCCACGCCTAGTTGGATCTATAGTTTGGTGGTGATTGGGTTAAAATTGACACACTTTTCAAGGCAAAAAGCCCTCTTGAACCAAATCGCACCTCCTTGGAGAGGCTTGTTGGGTTAGATCTAGCACATGGGTAGGTGAGATTCCACTTGATTTGCAATCTACACACTTGATAACCTATCCCCAGATTCTTACTTTGGTGATTTCTACCTTGTGGGCATCATTCCACGTTTTATGGGATTAAAACTCCCTTTTGAATTATTTGGCATCTTGAAACTCAGATCTAGTAAGATCTAACCCTTGGATTGACTTGATTTTTGGGATCTACATAGATCGGGGCACAAGCCACTTGGATCTACAGTTTGGTGGCCATTGGACTTGATTTGGTCCAACTAACCCCTCTTTAGCCCTCCTTGAGCAAGGTTGCACTCCCTTGGGAAGGTGAGTTTGCCCACTTTGAGGAAGTGGGTGGTTGAGATTTTTGTGGATTTGGAATGGCCATACCTTGAAACCTAGGTCTAGGGTATCATTTTGTGACGATCTGCCTTGGGGGTAGCATTCCTTATTTCAAGGGATTGTGGTCCACTTAGGGTCATTTCATGAAAACCTAGATCTAGCAAGATCCAACCATTCAATCTCAATTAGCCCACTTGACTTGGCTCCTAGGTGTCCCGATCTACACTTTGACATACTTTTTGACCCCATTAGCCCATCCAACAAGGCACTAGTCCTCCTCAATGCAAGTCACACTCCTTGGGAATTGTGTCAAACCCTAGATCCGGTACATGGGTACTCCTAAATTCAACTTAGATCCATAGATCTACTCATTTTACATCATCTAGTGCCAATTGCATCCCTTAGCTTCACCTTGTGGATCCACTCTAGGCCATTTCACATATCCCAAGAAAGTAGGGTCCACTTGGTAGCATATGGTACTATACCTTGTCATCATACCCAACTTTGTGGCCTAAATCATACATTGGTTGAAATACTAACAATCTCTCAAACCACCTTCAACCACACCTCAACTTCTAGGTCCACTTAGCCTTGCATTGGTTTCCGTAACTCATCATTTACTTATCCCTAGGAACCTTTGTTTGGGTCCAATCGACTGTGATTGGTTGTAGGGTCTCCCCCTAAGGTCTTGATTTATCTAGATCTAAAGTGAAGAGTGCCTCGGTTAACGTGACTCCCACCTTGCATTGGGAACCGTGGCATCTCTTGGGTCACCTCTTTAGTTGCCTGCCTCCTCTACCGTCCCGGATGGGATACCACTAGGGGCAACTACAAGTTGTGTGATAACACTCTCCTTGCCTGAAGGACAGATCGAAAACACGTCCCGCAGTTGGAGCCAAATGTTACCACCTAAGTTGTACTTAAGTGGACTCCTTGTGAACCTCAGAAGACTTGAGCAACTTACATTGTTCATTTCCAGAGTTCAGAAGTCCATCAGGCCAAATTTTTGGCCCTTTGTAAAATTTGCATGTCTAGACCCCCATGGGGGAATTGTAATAAGTTGGTCTAAGCATGATACTTTTGTAAAAGGCTTGGCCTAACTTAGGTTTTACTATCAATGGGATACTCCAGAGTGTTTTTTCCCTAGGAATTATGCATTGCGCTTTAGTGGTGTATAATTCCCGAGTTTTTCACGCATACCTCCAAAGCTGGAGTATTTTCCATGGTGGTCGAGCCTAGGGAGGTTATTAAAGCCTATGTTTCTATGTATGTTTTACATGCTAGCCATAAATAATGAGTCATATGGACATGCACTAGGTCCCCTAGGATTTTTACGTCATTCGGAGAAAAATATTTTTTCTCGTTTAACGGGATTTTTTAATATTTTAATTAAAAAAAATAAAAAAAGTGATAAAAGTGTGGTTAGGAGGTGAATTTTGGCATGGGGATGCTCGTTTTCTAACCCCACAAAACCCCTAAACCCACTCTTCCTAAGTTCTAAGTGATTATTTTTCACTTAAATAAAAGTTCTTTCAAAAATATTTTTGAGGAATTATTTAATTAAAAAAATAATAAATAGGAGAGAAAATCAAATTCCTATTTCAGTGGAATTTGTCTCTATGAAGGCCCAATTGAGTTGGCATGGGCATTTAGTGAATATTCCAATCAATATTTGATTGAATCAATCATGGATTGGCTCTCTATGAGGTGGCCTCTCTTGGGAAGTGCACCTTCCTCACTTGGGCGACTTTCCCTTGTTGTGACACCATCTCATGGCTTGGTTGGAGATCTCAAGGTTGGAGGAGGGTGCCTCCCATAGGTGGAAGCCTTCCCATTTATTGGAACTCAAGCAATAGATCCAATCAAGGATTGGATCTAGATTGGAGCTCCTCCTCTCAAGGAGTGCGCCCCCTCTCCATAACTCGCCCTCCTTCACTCTATTTTCCTATAAAAGCAAGGCAATGCTCCTCTTCTCTACATGGATGTATTGAACCTCTGCTCGATTTGTAAATTTTTTCTATTTGAATATATTTGAAAGAATTTGGAGGTCCATCTTGTGCATTGATGTTGGGGTGGAGCTTATGAGGTGATATTTTGTATTATTTTGCATTTATTGCTTTCATTTACTTGTTTGATCTAGTTTATATGTCATAGAAATAAGATTACAGTTGATAATTTGCTTATTTGTGTTTAGATGCAAAGAGATTTACAAGTAACCAATAGTATTCGGCTACACTTATGTTCTTTTGCTTTCTTTCTATTCTAACACGCTAGATCTCACAGTTTTTTGTTGCAAGTCTTGTTTCGTAAGCTGCAGATCACAAGCTACAAGGAGGATTGGAACTCAGTTCTCCTTCTTCTCTTTGGGCATTCTTTTTATCTATTATATTTTTCTTACATATACTTCTTAAGAACATTGCAAGAACAAGAGCTTGGGGCCAAGATCTTCATCCATCTCTCTCAAAACAAAGCATCTTCTTCCTTTTAAATTTTGTTAAATAGCTTAAGAAGTAGATCTATGTACTTACGCATTATTATTTCAGATCTATTCATCTTCAAGCATTTTCAAGAAAGTTAGATCTTAGTATTCTCAAGAAGCATTTTCTATCACTAAATCTAGACTATATATTATACTTGCACTTAAAAAAAAATTCAAATATTTTTCCAAGTACAATTTTTTTTAATTTTTCTTTTGATTCTTGTTTCCCATCACATTCTAATTATATTAGCTTGCTGGTTTTTAGCAGGTCCAAGGAAATACATAAGGAGGCTTTGGCCGTTTTCTGCCAGAAAGTACCGAAAAGACCTTTCGTGGTCCCCCTTCCTTCAAGTTTTTTATTTCTAGAATATTGTAAGCCCTTAGATCCAAGTAAAATGGACTAAAGTGGCATTTATTTGAGCAAGCATTGTAATATCATTAAACTAGAGCAGTGGGATACGCAACGCCCACACCCGATCCCCCTGGAGGGATTTGTACTATGTAAATTTTTGTGAATAATTTTTTCTAACAACACAACAAACACACAGACACTTTTAATTCGCAGGTTGTATACTTTAATCAAGTTTAATTTTCCTTTTAATTCATTTTTTCATTTTTGCAAGTGTAGATTAGAAATAACACAAAAAACCTCGTTCCCACGAAGTATGCTCTCACCACCACACAAAGGCTTTGTCGATTAGTGGTGGATGATCAGAAAGTGACACATAGGTTTTTGTGTTGCTTTACTTATGTTGTAAGCTTTAAGTTTTCCTTTCTAAAATCATTAACTGGAAGTAACATTTGGCTTATGTAACAAAGTATGCTCTTTCCCCTTGCGGGCATCTTGCCTGGTCCTGTGGGAAATCAGAAACGATTGTAGCCACTTCATTAATTTTCCACATCTAATGTTAAAAACTCACATTATAAAATTAACTACCAATTTACATAGTGGAAATCCGGCACTTCGTAACTCGAATCTTGTGTGGGGAAATTTCTCAAAGAAAGCGGGAACAACTAGGAGGCGACCTCAGGGCACAGTTAGGCCACACCTTAGTTGGTGTAGTGTTGAACACCGCCCTAGAGACTCCATTCCATCCCACATGTCTTCGTGAGGAGACACCATTTTTCAGTTTCCGGACATTTCTCCCTATACCTCACGGTATCTCGGGAGCTCCCCTTTTCCCTAAATAATTCTGAATTACTAATAATCTAAAAATAACCAAGTGACAATCGCAAAACATTTCCCTTTCAACAACATTTTTATATCTTGTATTGACTCCATAAGGCACTGGTTCACAAAAAATTGTTCATTCACTTTTGCTTAATATCACATTTTTGTTGTGCTATCTATTGGTTGACATTTTATTTCGCTGGTGAAAGCATTTTCTAAACCATTTTTGCAAATCATCTTGGAACCCTTTTAGCTAAATCATAAAAACTGCTTAAACAAAATCTTTAACTAACTTACCGAGAATTTCTAGTAGCCTTAGAAACATTCCGTAGGGACTACCCCCCTTGGCTTCGATTAGGAGTTGGCCTAAACGAAGGAGTCAAGATCAGGTGACAGCCTTGACTCGAGACTTGCCCCCAAGGGCGCATCGAGCAGTAGCATAGATTTTTGTTGCATTAACCAGGTGCACAATCCAGCGGTAATAGGCCTAACTAGTTTTGTACTGGTGCACCTCCTTCCCAATGATTGAGTTTTTGTGTGACCACAAGTCCACTATCAAGCAACTCTACTTTCCCACTTTCTCTCCATGCACCTCCTTTGACATTAATTCTTGCCTAAAATGCAAGCTTCAAAAACACCTTTTCTCTGTTGAACCAGAGGCAAACCATAAACCATATTCACTTTTTTCCAAAGTACAAGGTTTTGGTAATTAATATGTCAAGACCTTTGGTGCCATATTTGATTTTGTAGCTACATTCACACTAATGTTTGTTTTCTGCTATTGTAGTAGTAAATCTATAAAGTGTTTGTTTGGTGCCATAGTTGATTTTGTAACTACATTCAAACACTAATGTTTGTTGTCTTTTGCTATTGTAGTAGTAACTCTATAAAGTGTTTGTTTTCTGCTATTGTAGTAATAAATCTATAAAGACCACCTTCTTCATTAATTGTTGCAATAACTTTAAAACATTTCTTTTTGTCCTTTATAAATCACTTGCCTTCATCAAATTCAACCTTAAACTATCGTTTTGAAATCTTCCTTACTAAAAGTAACTTCTTCTTTCAGACAAATACATACAACACATCATGCACTTCTATAATTCTTCCATTTTGCATACTTTTCCTTGACCCTTGACCATATGTGATTTTTTTGCCTCTTGATGCAACTTATTTTTCTTGGCTTTTATTGTCATCTAATGTGGAAAACTACTTTTTTGTGTGATGTGTACTTTGTAGTACCCATGGATGCATTTCTACAATCTTTTGAAGTCGCAAAGGGTTTATATTCTTTGACTACTTCAATATTATTTTTTGTTCTTATTCAATACAATTACTTGAGTGACATTTTTTCCTTATGACTACGAAAAATCATACTTCTTTTTCAAAATGGTTATGTTTTTTTCGATAAAAACACTTTCCTTGGTTATGTGAGCTAAAGTTGTGCTTCTTTGACTCTTTAGCTTAGTGTTGCCTTGCCTTTGGCTTCATCTTTTGCCTCTTTTCTAGTCAAAGCTCTATATCCCTTTGCTTTTATGCTTTCTTAGAAAAGCATGTTCAGAATCATCATCTCCTTCATATAGGTTATTTATTTTCTCCTCCATGAGATGCAATCTTCCTAGTTCATCAAATGTTAAGGGGTTATTTCTTTCCAATAGGGTAAGACTTGTTGCAAACTCTAGGAAAGACTGAGTCAAACAATGAAGATTTATAGAGACAAGATCCTCATTTTCAATCTTGTCATCCACAAAAATCACTTAATCTCTTATATCTTTTTTAGTCTAGTGAGGTGATCTCTAACTAAGTTCCCTTCTACCATCCTCAAACTATACAACTGATTTCTCAATTAGAGAATCATGGTTTCATTAGAAGTCTTGTACAAGGCCTTCAAAGTATTCCAATTTTTTTAGAGGTATCTACATCTTGCACGTGTGGAATGATATCATCTGAACCCAACACAAGGATTACAAGAACTTCCCCATCTCTACCATGATAGGCTTCTTGTTCATACACATTTATGGGCCTTTTCTCTTTCCATTAATGATATTCCGTAGTTTTCTTATGCTAAAATATATGACTTTTAATTACCAAGAGACATAATTATTTCCATGAAGTGTGCTCTTGTCTTGTATAATTGCTTACTAGCTCATTGATTTGAATGTTTTTTGTAGTTTTTTTGCAATAAGGTAATATATGATACATTTTAGAAATGATCCACAATGAAATTCCATCAATTACGGGATTGTTTTTTCTTATGAGGCAAATCAATTAAAAGAATAGTTGGGTAAATATGTTGGTTGGAAAGGAATAATAAATTGATTTAATATTGTCTTCTTATAAATATATTCCTTCATAATCAAGTAGTAAACCCTAGTTGATATATTTTCCTAGTTGAAGTGTCCATTAATTTGGTCCATAGAGGATATCGCCACGCCCTTCCCTCTAGACGAATTTGTTTTTTTTCAAGCTCTATTGGTGGCCTTAGGAAAATATTCTCAAAATGCCCGATCCTTTGTGGTTTGTAAAAAGAATGGAACATTTTCCTTAGGTAAAGCTCTCGTCCTCTACTTCTAGGCTTATGGCTCTAGAGTTGGCAAATAGAGGTACAAAATAAATGGTACGTACTAATGAAAGAGAAGCTTACATATTATTTCTATTGTAAAAGTTTTTGTGCATTTCTCTTTGAATATAGAGAAGATCGAGACCTCATTTTTAGGAATGGACACTATTTCCTTGGAACTAGGGGATGTATCTAAATTGATGGATGCTTACTTTAACACAAAGATGTACGTTCCTTTAGTGGTTCCTATAGGGGCTCAATTTTTTCATTTTTCCTTGTATTGTTGGAATGAAGACTACCTTGAATCCATTTGGAAGTCACTAGGAAAATACATAAACAAGTCATAACCTAAATCTATAATGTCGTCTTGTGAAAGAATTTATATGGAATTAGTTATGGAAAAGGCACTGTCGGAATCTATCTTCCTATATCTAGACAACTGGAAATAAGTATGGGTATTTTGCAAAGAATCATAAGATGACCCCCCAAATCCAAGAACTAGAAGAAAAAGAAGATCAATGGAAGCAAGTGAAGAATAAATTTGGGAAACCCCAAGTGCCAGCAACTAGAATGACTTCCCAAAATGTTAAAGTGTCTTCTTCAAATAGTTATGAAGTCTTATCCCAACTGGAATCCTCTGAAGTTGTTGCATTACATATTGTCCCCTTGGAGAAGTTCTTTTCTCCCTTAGATCCAAAGAAGAATACTTATTTTTCAATGGGTTCCTCCTCACTCATTGTCCTACACTGAGCTTGTTGAATTTACCCCCCTCTTGCATCCAAACATTGTTTTGGAGGAAATGCCAACAAAACACAACTTATCCCAAGATACTAAATAATATTTTGAAAAATTGGAAGAGGAAATAGTAATGGATCGACTCCCTTCTCAAAGTAGTGAGATCTTGACTAGGAGAAAATTTGAACAATAACAAGAAGAAACAAAAGAAGAGAGGAAACCCAAAAGTCTAGGATGAAAACCCATAAGAAAAAAAAAAGAGTAGAAGCAATTAACAAGGAGAAACACCTTGGATTACAATCTAAAATAGAATATTCTCTAGGCAGAGGAGGGAGTAATCAACAATCCAAAACTCCAATAAATAGCAAACCGCCAGAAGGAGGAAACGGTGCCATTCTTAAATCAACCAAAGGTAAATAATGATCATAGTCTCTTAGAATTGCAAAGGCATGGTAAACAAGCTTAAACATGAAAGAATGTAGGACTTAATAAAAGGAGAGAAGCCAACCATACTACTAAACCAAGAGACTAAATTAGGAGAAGATGAAGCTAAAATCTATTGGAGAGAAAGCATAGGAATAGAAGCTAGATCTAGGGGAGCCTCTAGAGAGATATGCACACAATTGAAATAGGAAAAATTCAACTTAATCCAAACAAAAAATTCACAACATTGGATCTATAGAAATCTAGAAGAGACAAGCAACGACAAGCACTTCAAAATATTAAATATCTATGTGCCAATGAATAACATGGGAAAAATAGATTGTTGGCAGTCTATTAAGGAAATGAAGGAGGAACTAACAGTTCAGGGTTGCACCTTTGTTGGATATTTAGTACTAAGCACCTAAGAGAAAAGGGGAGGAAGTATAATTAGGGACCCATTTAGGGAAACACTAGAAGATCTAATGTAAGATTGGGATCTCATGGACATAAATCCCAAGAAAGGAAAATACACCTTAAGGAATAGAAGAATAGGACCAAGTCATATTGCAACAAGGTTACATAGGTTTCTAATAAGCAATGAGATCATTCTAGATAATCTGGAAATCACTACAAAAATTATCCCATCTGGAATTCGTGACCATAAACCAATGTTTCTCTCTCTTTAGAATACTTGGAACTATGGCCCACTTTCATTTAGGTTCAATCCACTTTGGCTACAAAATAAGGAAGTGCAGTAGGTAATTATGAACGTTTGGAGATCATCAAACCAAGGATCGCCCTTCTTTATCTAGGAGGAGAGGCTAATATTAGCAAAGAGGGAACCAAGGAACTCCGCTAAGGAAAAATATAAGGATCCATCTGCTAAAAGAGAGAAGATAACTTAACAATTAGCAAATCTGCATAGCAAAATGGAGAAGACTAAAATCACAATGCAACATCTAATGGGAGGAAAAGATGTTGAGTGTGAAGCTTCAATCGTCACATAGGAAAGATGAAGAACAAAGGAAATTTAAATCAGGTGGCCTATGACTAAAAGTGGGAGATCAAAATATAACCTTTTCACACAAGCAAACGATAACTAGGTAGGTCAAAGATGATGTTAAGGAAATAATTAGTGTGACAAGGGAAAAACTCACCAAATATGAAAAAAATAAACAAAAGGAATTTGAGCACTTTAGAGACCTTCTAATAGTAAAAGACAAGGAGGATCCAATCCTGGTTCAAGAGATGCTCCAAGATATACCAAGGATAATGACCCAGGATGAAAACTTAGAGCTAGACAAGGAAATAGAGGAAGAGGAAATCATAGATCATGCTGTTTGGAATCCTAAAAATGGACAAGGCTCCCAAGTCGAATGGATTCTTTATTCATTTCTTTAGAGCATGTTGGAGATTAATTAAGGCGTAAACCAAAGCTAGGAGGTAGCACTAATTCCACTTTTGTCTCCCTTCTCCCAAAGGATGGGAATCCCTCCCCATTTGAAAGACTCTAACCCATTTTTTTATGCAAATTTAGTTATAAAATATTGATCAAAATAATGGCAGACGGGGAGAAAAATATCCTTCCTGTCATTATCTCATAAAATCAAGTAAGTTTGTCAAAAAATGACAAATATCAACAATATTCTATTGGTACAGGAAGAGATAAATTCCAGCAAGAGAAATAAAGAACTAGGTATGATTATAAATATAGATATGACCGATGCCTTTAAATGGTTAAGGCATTCTTTTCCTTATTTGGTTATGGAAAAAATATGTTTCTTGCAATTTTATTAAATGGGTAAAAGCATGTATCAGATACCCTTGGATAAATCCTTTAGTTAATGGAAGGCCTACATCCTTTTTCCCAAGCTCAAGAGGACCGAGGTAGGAATTCCATCTCTCCCCCCTTCAATTCATCATTATGGATTATTCATCAAGAAAAAAGATGGAAAAGGAAAGAATGGAAAGGAGACCACCAAGCATCATCATGGTAAGAGGGGTTAAAGAGATCAAGCACTCCCATTTTGCAAATGACACATTACTTATGGGGAAGCATCAATTTCCATAGAAAAGAGATTCAAGAGAGTGTTAAATCGATTTACAAATGCACCAAGAGGAGAAATAAATAATAGAAAAAGTGATGTATTCGATCAAAACACTTCCTCTCCTCTCCTTCAATCTATATCCAGGATACTAAAATCTTAGTTGTGGTGGACAAATTTCAAGTATCTTGAGATTTCGATCATTCTCAACTATCCAAAATCAGAGGATTGGCAACAAAGATTTCAAAAATGAATGCAACAATGGGAGGATATTGGTCAAAGCTTTCTATCAAAATTACTCCAATTAAGTTAATTGTATTGAATTTCTATCTATTCCAAGGATCAACGTTGCAAGCAACCTTTGGAGTAATGAATAAAATAGGACAATTATTTCACAAATTTATTTGGAAAAGGGGTAAAGCAACACAAAAGAATACCACCTTGTCAACTAGAATATCATAACATCCAATAAGGAGTTGAGGACTAGAAATCAAGGATACACAGATAATGAATTAGGCAATGGGGGCAAAGATATTGTGGACACTGATAATAGATAGAGAAGCATGGTAGAAATTGCTCATCCATAAAAAATATCTTTAATCCCCTCGGATATGAAGGCTAGAAAGGAAAATGCTAGAATTCAAAGGATCAACAATTTCGAGGCTCTATCGAGCAACAATGAACATCATCCAAGATGACCTCACATGGATTCCTAGAAATGGAGATAAAGTAAAAATACAGGAGGACAAAATATTAGGAAAACAACCTCAAACATTCAATACATAAATTGCAAATTTGAAGAGGTAGATGGTAGAGAATAACATAACATGTCTAAAGATATCATAAAATGGGACGCACAAGCTAATGGGCAGTGGAAGGGATGGAAAACCAAATCTACTTGAAAATTTGAATGAACAATGGAACATTTCAATGCAAACGTTAAGTGGGTCTACACTGGTCAAAAGAACAATTCAGGATAAAAGAGGTTGGGGGATAAAAGCTAGAGACTACAACGTAAAAGAGAGATATCAATACAAAATTCCACAACAAGTTTAATCGCCAAAGTCCATAACCTAGTTTAATTGCCAAAGTCCATAACCTAGAAATCTGTTTGGGAAGAGGAATGTCTTCCAAAAATAAAAGTTTTCTATTGGACACTTGGTCATGGTAAGATATTGACAACTAAAAATATTAGGAAAAGAGGTACATAGGGGCCATCCAAAAGTTTCTTATTGTTTGGGAAGAGGAATGTCTTCCAAAAATAAAAGTTTTCTATTGGACACTTGGTCATGGTAAGATATTGACAACTAAAAATATTAGGAAAAGAGGTACATAGGGGCCATCCAAAAGTTTCTTATGCACCAATGAGGAAGAATCGATAAATCACGTGTTCTTCATTTGTGAATACACCCAAGTACTTTGTAAATTGGGCTTTGTCGAGCTAGATTCAAATCCCCCCCCCCCAAAAAAAAAAAACAAAAAACTAGAAGGAAATGCTTCAGACATGGAACAAAAATACATAGGGATGTTTGCTAATAAACCTCTTCTCAAATGAGTATGGATGGAAACAACAAAATACATACATAGGAAAATATGGTTGTCAAGAAACAAAGTAATTTTTAAAAATGAATTGTTGATGCAAGGAAAGTCACCATGTAATCCATAGGATTGCTAGTAGAAATGATCATGGTGAATGGTATGGAAGAGCAAGATATAGCACAGTTGGAGAAGAGGAAAGTATTTGGTTAAAAGATTTCATAAAAAAATGGAGAGGATAGGTGTAGAATTCAAACAAGAAGGCCAAAGAAAAATAGAGTATGGCAATTAAAAATGCCAGATGATGAATTTCAAGAATGGAAGAAGTCAATAAATTCATTTTTGTTACATTTTGATGGAGCATAGGAAGAAAACCCATAGGAGATAGAAGTGGGGGGGGGAGCATTTTGGACCTTGGAGGAACATAAAGAACATCCTTTGCCTGGGGATTAGGTGAAGCAATGAAGACCAAGGTTGAGGCTTTATCTAGGACTCAAACTTAGTAGAGAAATGGACATGAAGAACATTATTATGTTTGGGGATTTGGTAATTGTCATACATCACACGATCTCCTGATCGATTCTAAAGGATACTAATTTGGTGAGGCAAATACAAAGAGCCCATCTTCTAGCACAAACCTTTGAATCAATATCCTTTTACTAGGTTCTTCACAAGAAAAATCATATCACTAATCAATATGTGAATCTAGCTTATCATTTGGGAAAAGGGAAAATGTGGCAAAATGGAGCGGTGATCACACACAACCACCTCCCATGAAATTATATATGAATCAAGAATTTGAAATGAGGGACACAATGGAGGACAAGTGGACTCTCAAGAAGGAATATTTCTCTCCATTAGGCACCTCAACAATGATATTAAGGCACATCACCTCACACAACACGATGGCACCAACTCACATCATAAGCATCCAAACTGAGCTAATAAAACTTGTGGGGATGGGATAACACTCCTCATGTGGAAGATTATGATTTAGGATCTAGCATGTAGATTTAATGGCATTTTGATGTATTGATTTAATGGTAGAATAGGGGTTATGTTATCATAGAAATGATGCCATGTATGGTATAACCTATGGGAGAGGAAGGATATCTACTCATTATCCTTGTTTGCGTCTTCATCAATGTTTTGATCCATGGTTGTTATGGGAGAGGAGTGATTATGGAATAGTATTAGCAATTTATCACCCAATCATTGTATAATTTGTGAATTTTCTAAGACCAAGAGGGGTGTAAGGTGTTATGCAAGCCACATTGAGGAGCTCTAGGAGTGCCATGGATTACTAGTCCATAATCTAGAAAAACGGAGGTGAAATTTGGAGAGGGAAAATGAAGAAGAACAACACCACAGGAGTTAGTGGTTGGATGAAATTAAATGTCATATAGAATCAATGAAGTTCATGCACCAAAGGAAATAAATAGAAAAGTGAAATAATAGTTTCATAATGGATGACTTGGAAGAAAAAATGAAGAAGATGGGACATTTGGAACAAGAAAGGAAGTTGAGAAAAGGGGTAGCTTAATTCAACTCTCCCAATTCACATTATGATGAGTAGTATGGGATAGAGGGGCCAAAGCTTAAAGAAGAGGCCATGCTCCAACATATATCTCAACACTAGTCAGATGACACTTAGATCTCTAAGGTTGGAGGTACCACTGCCCATTATCATAGAACTTGTTTTAATTTTATGTTTATGAAAATCATAGTATGTATTGCAAATTTGTGCTTATATTAAGATAGTTTGTAAGGAAATCCCACAAGGCGTAGAATAGACGGTGAATGGGTGTACTATTAAGGCACTCGTTGCTGTAAGGTCACCGATTCGAAACTCCGTGGATACAAGTCTTACAAAAAAAAGGATAGTTTGTAAGGAAATATACTTGCCATATAGGAAGTAGTAGAAACAACAATGGTAAGCTAGCCAAGCTAGGAAGTAGAGAAGAAAACTCTTTTGATATTTTTTTGGATATGCATGACGAATCTCTACTTCTCCTTTTGTATTAACATGCTGAAAAATGAGGCCATAACTTTATTTTAATACAAACTATCTCTTTACACTAAAATTAATTAAATAAATAATTGACAAACACAAACATAGAAGTTAGAACACATTCCTCAATTTGATCAATCTTAACATTAAAATATTTGTATATTTTTTGACCATAGAAAAATTTGCTCAAGGATATTCTATGAATGCAATTATCATGTCTTTTTTATTGCACCGAAGTCCAGATACTAAAATTGCCTATATATTGTGAAAAGCTAACAAAATACTCTTCCTTTTCAGTTCATCTTTTGTGTTATATTTACGAACTTCAACATTAAACAAATATTTTCTTGCTACAAACACATATAAAACGTTCAATGTTGCATCTAGAAATGCTTCACAAGCATAAAAATTGTGTCCCATGCCGCATAAATCATCTATTTGATGGACAATAGGGTTCTCAAGTTCACATACCTACATTGCTCCTCTATAAAATCTTTTTGTGTCGTAGAATTGCAAATACTAGTCACTTGGCAGTTTGGGTACTTTTTAGCGACATAAAGAGTAAGAGATCCCCAACCACATCCAATATCTAGAATAGTTTGTCCATCTTTAACTTTTGCTCTCTCGCAATATAACTCCAACATTGCTTCCTCAGCCTCATCTAGTGTACTTGTAGTTGTTGTAAAATAAGCAGAACTGTACGCAAAGGCAACAAAATGATTAGAACAAATGTCACAAAATATGAAAAAAGATTAGTGAACATCAAAACATTGAAGAAAAAAATGAGAACTAATGGTGGAATTAATTCCTTAACAAGAAACATCGACCCAAACTTTATCAATAATCCTAAAAGACTACCTAATGACCAAAGATAAGCATAGGTCTACTCTATAGCTAATATTTATCAAATCTCATAACTTGGAATTAAGTTTGAGAAAATCTCTTTGCTTACATTTTGACATCAAATTAAAAAAAAAAACCATTTAAATAATAACTATAGAAATGTTTTGAAAATTGAAACATTACATCAAATGTTATAATTTCATCCAAGTTTTTCATAGTGGAACACATGGTGCAACTCATGCTATCATTGTGTTTTGCAGTTTTATTGTAATATCAATATGTTATATTTACTACAAGTCATGTGCTCTTGAAATATCATGCCATACACTCTAAGACCTCATGCTTTGAATTAATTCAAAATAAATGAGACTTTGATTTAATGGATTAAAACAACAAAATGCTTAATTCCAAAATTAGAGATGGTTGGATTTAAGGCTTAATTGATGATCAAAAACTTAGTACAATTGCCTCAATATGTGCATCATGCAAAATCTTAGCGATAGACTAATGGTTGATATTTAGATCCCAATAAACATTCAATGAACTATATTCATAAGGATTGTGCTCCCTTACTGCAAAAGTGATAGGAACTTAACCTTGGTGCCAATACAAAAATGATGGTTTGTGTGGAACTCGTGCATCGCTTGAGGACACACGATTAACTATAAATATTCAAAATAAATGATAGTTAAAGCTCATCTAAAAGTTCTAGACCAATGAGGCGTGTTTATTCATTGAGATGAAATTCCCATAAAGATGGATCTATTGTTGATAGGAGATACCAAGACATGGGATACAAATTATGTGGTAGTTTTTAACTTTTTCCATGTTATTAATAATGGGTGCTCCGTGTAAAGTCATTGTTGACACAAACTTGCCACAAACAGTTTAGCTTGCTTAAATATTGACACCTGATGATAATCAATTAAATATGACTTGTAACTAATGTTCTTGAAGTTGGTATCCAATGAAATTGTTGAAATGGGTCCCCTTATCAGACCATTCCCCTCAATTTAACCAAACATGTACTCATTTATCCAATCATTGAATTTTAACCATTAACTAGTTAAGTTTTCCAATTTTAAACAAAATGTTTTCTAAGATATATTTAACTTGCCAATGCATACATGAATGTAGAATTAAATATGCAATAATGCTATTGAAACATATAATCATGGAAAGTAGGGAATTAACAAATTCATACATTCATTCTTACACAAATGTATTCATTGTATCGAAAAATAAAGCATTAAATTGCATAAATGTAAAATAGAGATCAAATACTTATCTTTAAACAAAAGTGGTCCAAGAAACTAGTTGCATAAAAGAAATTCATTGTGCAACCATACTATCCAGTGTAGATGCCACCCTGGATCTAGGTTATGAGGTCATCAAGACAAATAACCTAGCTGCAGTCATATAGCACACTAAACCCAACCCGTTGCTCTAATGACTCAGCAAATCTTCTCACTACAAAACACTATAGTCACCTCATCCGACCATAAATCAGCCATGAAACTCTCTTCTCACAACCATACACAATACAAATTGAACATTTCCCTTCTCTTCTATACAATCCTTCAAAAAATCACTAATAGCTTGTGCTCCAGTGCAGGAAGGAAAAGCATAGTTGTTATTTCCCTTCTAGAAAAGCTTGGTGGAGAAATTCTTTGGATCACAAGAAGTTAATAAGTGGCAAAAACATATTGATGATGGTTTCCTCTATTGCCATGTCTCCTACTCTCACCTACAACAATAGATCAAGAGAGCTAGAAAGGAATTCAAGAAGAAAGGCAGTAGTAGAAAATGAAGGGCTCGAAAGAACAAGCTTGGTTAAAGATCGAAGGTTGTCTCTGAGTCAAAGTCATATGCAATGTTTCCTATGAATAAGAATGCATTAAAAATCTGATTAAGAATGCAACTCACCAGGTGGCTTTGTAACAATTTCCTCGGCCTAATAAAATCACTATTGAATGTGGATTTATAAGGTAAAAATACATTGTATATGGTCCATTTAATTTCTCTATGGCTAATAAACTATTGTGTGATTGATTATTTATTGTGTAAGTGCTTCAGTCTAGTGTGATTTCCTATTGTTTAAAATTACTTCTACAATTGTTTTGCAATGTGACAACAAATCACCCTTAATTGAATGGTTAGCCAATCCCCACAGTTTGAGTTATCATGTTAACATAATCATGTTGGCATCCATACTTCCATCTATCGATCCTTTGATTGTCGATGTAATTAGTTACAACATTAATTTTCATTAATTATTTGTTTCTATAAAAAAATGTTTAGTAACCACAACTAATCACACAAATGGTCTATTTGCTAGTGATTTCTTCCTATGTAAGTCATATCCAACTCAAATTTCTTTTGAAAATAATGCTAGGCTAGGTAATTTATAATTGCGGATATTTTGTTTTACCACATGTTTGTAGAAGTTACCTTGAACTATATGTGATATTGTTGTGTGATGAATACCTATAATCGTTCTCTACATGTTTGAAGGATACCATGGAGAAAAGATTGCTTACATCATAGTGGCATCATGTATGAGAAGGATAATCCACACATGTTGGTATAGTCATCATAATCATTGAATCTAAAGTAGTCCACTAGGATGGCCAAGATATCCTACTTGAAAAAAACATCATTTCTAGTGTGAGTATCCTACTTAAAATTAAAAAATAAAATAAAATCGTACTTAATGTGGAACATTTTCGGGTGTATTTTCTTTATGTTTGGACAATAACCAATTTTATTGTATTCATGATAAAATAAATAACTAATTTTATTTGAAAAAAGCATCATCTCTAGAGTGAGCGTCCTACTTAAAAATTAAAAAATAAAATAAAATCGCACTTAATGTGGAACATTTTTGGGTGTATTTTCCTTATGTTGGAACAATAACCAATTTTATTGTATTCGTGATAATATAAATAACCAATTTTATTGTATTCATGATAATATAAGAGGGAATTGAGCAATTGAAATGAGAATTATGATGAGGTATAAGGTTGTTCTAGAGCGGTGGAGAGTTATGAGAAGATAGAAATCTTGTTTCCTCATTTCTACTTACTTGGAAATCTAGTTTCTTCATTTCTACTTACTTTATTGATTAATGAAAACTCTATTTCTTTTATGGTATGTGTCAAATGTTTATTTTTCTTTTCATTATGAATTTCTTTCATGAATTTGAAGTTTACTTTTTAAGTCTCAACAAATGGAATGATTTATAATTTGTTGGGTATACAGTAGGATTGATGGATTTATGTTGCTGAATTGTTCACCGACATAGATCCATCTTAACTCTAGCTCTACTAAGCGTCAAAAGGTGTCAAATCCTTTAAGGTGCAAACCCCTTTTAGAATATTAAACTTGAGGAAATGTTTGCACTTCAAAAGATTTGATCCCTCTGAGTTCTTGGTAGAGCCAAAGTTAAGATTGATCTATGTGTGTGTATAACAAAAAATAACAAATTTCACAAAGGATAAAGAGGTGGCCAGTGGCTTCACTACTAGTGAGAAGCCAATGAGAGAAAATGCTTGGAAGCATAGAAAGTTTGAACCATATTCTTTGTTCAAGGCATTATAAGCTTGTACTAGGGAATTTTACACCTCCAAATATGGTTTCTTGTACAAAGTATTTCCCAATAGTCTTGTTTTGTACTTAAATATAGAATTTTATTTACTTTAGAGTACACTTTCTAGGATAGTTAACATTGCAATCAAAACAAAAGCATAAGAGAAATCTTCAATTTGAGTCCATCATGCCATTGGATTTGTTTTGTTTTGAGATTGTATTTACTTTATTAATATATAGATATGTAAAAGGTGTGTGTGTGTGTGTGTATATATATATATATATATATATATATATATAAGAATAAATAAATCAAAAATACTTTTTTCACAAAAATTTGATTGTTATCAAATTAAACATGAAAATTTAAAAAAAAAAAAATTGTAAACACAACATAGAATACACATAGTCACATTCCCAAATAGTATGTGCTAAATAAAGATATATATAAATCTGCTGCAATATCATCTCTGTGTATGCGATTGGTTGGTCTGTTTGTTCAAAACACTCTATAAATAGTATCCTGTAGGCAGTGGAAATGACCGCTGAGCGGATTGTAGGAATCCAAAAGGTGTAAGAGTCAGTTCCGACGTCGTAGCAGTAAGGCCCGCCAGAGTTAGGGGAGTAAGTCTACAAGGTTTCCGGAAGACTAAAAGTCAGCCCTCACCTTTTATATTGAAAATGGATCCTACGATGGATGCTGTTTCGCTGACCCATCTAGAGTGTGAATCAGCCAACGACACAGAAGTCTCATTAGCAAAAAGACGTAGTTCTTCTTTTAAACCTTCTTCTTCAGAAGAAGAATCATCATACATAACAATCAATGACCAGAATCCCTCAGAGAACTGGCAATTACCCCAGATCTTACCTAAAGATGTTTACAGACTTAATTGGTGGAACTTATATTCTGTCACTCAAATAAAAGTGTCCAATATCGATGTCGCATTCACAGATAATCAAGAACCAATTCATATCAGTTTGCTTGATAAAGAACAAATTGATTGGGCACGATCTAAAAAGTTCAAGTATGCACATTTTGGTGCTGTAAAGCTAGGACTTGGTCCACTAGTACTCCCTCGTCTTGCAGTGTCTTCTTTATGTTGTGTTGTAGATACCCGTCACAATAAATTTTCTGATGTTGTCATAGGAGGCTTTACTGCCCCATTGCATGATGGTCCTGCTTTCGGTACCATTTATCCTAAGTTTTCAGTCAGTCTTGATGATCCACATATCTATAATATTCTCAAAGCTTATATCTTACCTAAAGGGTTTGACATGCAAAATGGCTCTAGAATAATCCAGTTAAAGGGTGGTGTTTGTGTCCGCTTCGGCAATGACACTCTTCCGCAGTTGCGATCCCATGTTCACCAGAGCTCTGCAGACTGCAGCGTGGTGGAACAACCGAATGCCAAGTCAAAAAATGCAACCCTTGTTACATTTAACTGGACTGGAATTAATTATCCACAGTCTTGGGAACTGAAATATTCTGAGTTAAGACATCATGAAAGAATTGCTGCTACCATGAACCCAAAACCCTTAATATATGATGAAGCATCTTCCTCCTTTCGGTCAGCCCAAGAAGAGCCAATAAAAAGATTTGGTCCCCCTCTGATCAAGTCAACATCCATGTCCTCGTATAACAATGCTAAGCTTCAAGCAATGTCGGATCAGTTGTCTAAACAGTCTTTAGCTGAGTCTTCTAGTACTGTAAATAATCCCTCTTATATAGGTCTTTCAGATTTTGAGCACAGAGGTCAACATGCTGACTGTCCAGCATGCAGAAAAATAAAGCAAAAATTAGTTCAAAAAAATAAGCAGAAGGAGTCTGCTTCCCTTCATGAGTATCCCAGTCTAGGAATGTTCTCTCTTCCTAGATCTAAAGATAATGTGGAGATAACAAACACCTCAGGCCAAAAATCCTATCTCCCTGGCAAAAATCTTCCTGATGCTGCTTTCAGGCAGTATGCCCAAGATGGTTTGACTCGTAGAGAATTCCTTCCTACCAAATCTTCAGCCACAGATCAAACTGTCTCCGATGAAATAAAGTTAGCCAATTGGGGAAACTTGCAGCAAATCCATACTGCAAGAAATTTAGATGATATGGCTAACGATATCCTGCATTTAAAACACAGCTGTTCTATCCAAAGAGAACAGTTAGATAAAGTCATCACTAAACTTGAGCTGTTAGATCATTTGCTCCATGACACGACCCAAATAGAAAAGGCCATACAAGAAGCTTCTCTGAAGCTTGAAAGAAGAATGGCAGTCTTGAGTGATTTAAGCTCAAAGACACAGGAACTTAAACAAAAACAGTATGTGGTTCCTGATCATGTGATAAAATTGGCAAGAAAGGGTCATAACAAGTCAGCCTCATTAGGCCAGTTTAATGTTATTCCAGATGATGAGAAACCGGAATGGGATTTCGGTGAGAGTGATGCTATTAAACAGGATATAGAAGAATGGATCACTGAGTTCAAATCTTTCAGACCAGTCCTTGATCCAAAGTATATTGGGGATTTGAATATGATGGAAGAATCTTCCAACAAGAGAAGGTTAGAAGCTCCCCATAGGGCACAATTTGATACACACAAGGAAGAATTTGATACCCATATGCCTGATGTTCATTCTGTTTCTGCCCCTCCTCCAAAAGTCTTTAATTTTGGGATAAACTCAATGAATAATTTGATCACTCAGATGCCAGAGCAGCTAGTCTTAAATATCCAGTGTCAATCTCGTGAAGAAATTAAAAATGATATTCAGTTGTTAACCCATTGGATATTATACAAGAAACAGCAAGATCATAACCTAACAGGTCAAATGTTAGGAACACAATTAATTGTTGGTTTATCAGGGCTTGCCTATGAGTGGTGGCGGTGGTTACCGCAAGAGACAAGAAATGAACTGTTGTCTGCAGATGATGCAGATGAACAGATCCTCTCTGCACTTGGCAGAGAATTCTATGGTCCAGAGGATGGAGAAGACTATGATCACTTAACTTCATTGTTCATGTCAGCTCGACTATGTGATCTGAGCAAAGCAGAGGAATATTTCTGCTACATGCAAAAGTTGTTAATCTCCTCTGGTAAATCAGGAAATCCAGCCTACCTTAAGCACTACTTGAGAAGCTACCCAGGTCATGTACTAGATGCAGTAGAACAAGCCCTCAAGGATAAAAAGGTAGAGTTAAGAAGTCTCTCTCTTGCACATTTGCATAATCACATCTTGGAAACATGGCAAGAGCACTGTCTTGATAAGAGAGTTAGTAAAGATTTCAAGAGGCACCAGAAAATGTTTTATGCATCCTTCTGCAAGGATGTAGCACGAATGCCTGATTGGGGGTGTGGTGCCCATAATCGTGGTCACTTTGGCAAAGGAGGTTGCCACTGTGAAAAGAAAAAGAAACACAAGAAGTTTTATACTTCTGAAGCCAGATATCATCCAGATCGCCCATACAAGCACAAATCTAAGTATAAAGAATACAGACATAAAAAGCCTTATAAAAAGTATAGGTACAAATCTAAAAGGTTTGTCAAAAGAAGGCACGAAAAGGGAAAAGGAGATGTCTGTTTTATATGTGAAAAATCTAGCCACTGGGCAAGCAAGTGCCCAGAAAGAAAATCTCGACCCAGGTTAGCAGCCTTATGTGAGTCCCTTGATCCCACATGGTGGGATTTGTACAAAGTCTCTGCTTCCTCCCCTGATCCTTCTGATGAAGTTATCTATTTGCCTGAATCTGAGTCTGAATCTTCTTCTTGTACAGAGTCTCCAGTCTTAGCTAAATGTGGTCAGTCCTCATCTTCCTCAGAGTCCGATTCTGACAGTGAACCACATTTAGGGGGGTGTGAGAAGCCTGAATTTGATTTTGCTTTGTATATGTTTTCCAGTTCTGTTTCTTCTTACCAAATTGAAAAACAGATTGCTGCTATAGATTTCAGATTGTCAACTATTCCTGTATATAGACATGTAGAAAGAACAGAGTTAAGAGAAGAGAAAAAAGCTTTGCAGTCTCAATTGAAAGCTTTGACAGAGGCAAAAGGAAAAGGGAAAGAAAAAGCTACTGTAGCATTTAATCCAGTAGAGATTTACCAAGAATACCCTGGTAGCCATTCTGACAGACAAACTCATAGAGCAGATAGAGAAAATTTTCTGAGAATACAGTTGAAGGAAATACAGTCAAAGATAAGGGAATTATTAAAAGAAGCTGATGCTATAAAACATGCTCTAATTGTTTTGATACAAGAGAACGATCAGTCTTCGGATGAAGAATTGTCCAAAGAGATTGAAAGAGTATGCGGTCAGCCAGAAACAAAGGAAGAATCACCAGTATCTTCCCCAGAAAGGTCTCCTTCACCTCAGTCTCAAAGTATTAGTCTGCTTGGAGCACTGTCTGGTCCTAAATTGTTCATTACCCTTGATTTCTGTCCTGATGAGTTTAAACCTTATCCAATCCAATGTCTGATAGATTCAGGATGTCAGTTTAACCTTGCTAGGGGTAATGCTATACCTTCCTTCTATTGGGAACAAACAAAAGAGTTTGGTTCAACCATTCAAGGTACACCTGTTTACTTGACTGGTAAAATAAAAGATTTCCCAATATCTCTGTCTGGTGTACATAGTTCAGTCTCTCTTTTCAGATTGGATGCAGTCCGCGAGGATTGTGTTTTAGGTTCAGAATTTTTGATGAAAGTCGGTCCATTTTCCTTTGATACTCAAAAAATGATATTTTCGTGTACAGTCAATGGTCAATCTGTTTCTCTTCCACTGAGTCATAAGTTTGTACAGCGGTGTAAACCGTTACCTTCTGTCCAGAGTCACCCAGTCCAGTCCAAAACCTCATTGAATAAAATGGAAAGGTGTATTTCTTATGCAGAAGTACACAGTGAGAAGTTTCTTGCAGGGATCACAGAAAAGATTAAAAAGGATTGTTGCTCAGAGAGCCCAAATGCTTTTTGGACAAGAGAAAAGTATTTTGTTTCACTTCCTTTTGATCCATTGCAAAAGATCCGACCCATGAAAGCCTCTGCTAGATTGATGATCCCAACAGAAAGAGATTTCTGTTCTAAAGAGATTCAAGAACTTTTGAATAAAGGACTAATTGAACCATCTAAAAGTCCTTGGGCATGCCGTGCTTTTGTAGTAAACAAGCACTTAGAGCAGAAAAGAGGTAAGCCGAGGTTGGTTGTTAATTTCAAACCCCTGAATGCAGTGTTGCAAAAGATCAGGTACCCATTACCTGATAAAGCAAGCTTGTTGCAGAAAATTACAAGCTATTCCATTTTCAACAAGTTTGATTTAAAGTCAGGGTTTTATCAGATTGGCATTGAAGCCAAAGACAGGTATAAAACTGCATTTGTTGTCCCTCATGGACAATACCAGTGGAAAGTTCTTCCCTTTGGAATCAATAATGCACCTTCAGAATTCCAAAAGCGTATGGAAGATATATTCAGAGATATTCCTTGGTTAGCAGTGTTTATAGATGATATTTTGATTTGTTCAAAAAATTTACAAGAACATCTTAAGCACCTGCAACAATTCTATGATTTAGTTTTTAAACATGGTTTAGTTTTGTCTGAATCAAAAATGGAGATTGGCAAAACTGAAATGGATTTTTTGGGTTTGCATATCAAAGGTGGTCAGGTCATATTGCAAAAACATTTGTTGAATTCATTTGATCATTTTCCTGACAAAATTCTTGAGAAAATCCAGCTGCAACGTTTTCTTGGTTGCTTAAATTATATCAGACCCTTTTATAAAGGACAGGTTTCAGATATTCATTGTCTACAGCAGCGGTTAAAGAAAAAGCCTGCACCATGGTCTGATGCCATGACTCTAGCAGTACAACAAATCAAAGCTAGAGTGAAAGATCTGCCAGCTCTCCATCTTCCTCAGGGAGTTGGTAAATTGATAATTGAAACCGATGCATCCAATACCACTTGGGGTGGTGTTCTTCTGGAAGAAATTGATGGAAAAGAGAATATTTGTGGGTATGCATCAGGTTCATTTAAAGGCGCCGAGCTTAATTATCCCAGCAGTCACAAGGAGATATTAGCAGTCAAAAAGACTGTTAATCATTTTATTCTATATCTCAAACCAGTGCGTTTTACTATAAGAACAGATCTCAAAATAATGCCTGGTATATTCAAAAATGAAAATTTAATGGCAGAGAACAGCAGTAGAATATTAAAATGGTTCATTTGGCTTTCTAGTTTTGATTATGACATTATTTATAAGCCTGGTTATTTGAATTGTCTTGCTGATATGTTGACACGGGAAACTGTGCAGAAAGAAGTTCCCAGTTTGAATATGTTGTCAGCAGGTGCCAGTTCCATTGACAAGGGGAAAGCCCCTATGCCAGATGAAGACCAGTTGCCAAGAAATGCATTGTTTTTAAAGCCCTGGGATAACAGCTTATCAGCAGATGAGCGCAAGGAGCTGCTTGATTGATATATAAATAAGTATATATTTAAGAATAAAAAAATCAAAAATACTTTTTCACAAAAATTTCCATAAATTTTTTATTACATTATCAAATTAAACATGAAAATTTAAAAAAAAAAATTGTAAACACAACATAGAATACACATGGTCACATTCTCAAATAGTATGTGCTAAATAAAGATATATAAATAAGTGATAATTCATTTGTTAGATTTTTATGATGCATTTCTTTCAATGACTTCCATAAAAATTAAAGCTATATACATAGATCCATTAAATTTTATATATATGTATGTGTGTGAGAAAGAAATTGCTTAAACTTATATATATATATATGAGAAAGTGCTTAAGCTTCTAATTTAATAAAATTTTAAATTAAAATTTGATATATATTTATATAGATATATAACTTTTAAATTTTATAATTACGTCGTAGGCATTTCACCACGGAGATGCATAACCTCCACCTCAGCTAGATTCCTCGCTCATGGAGCGAATGGAATCCTGCCACGTGGATGGTTATGCTTCGCCACCGCTGCCGGCACTAACGTTACCTGCAAATAGTCCGAAAATGCTTTATTACCCCGATGTGTTCATCTGTAGATTCTCGGCATGCTAGATAAGTTATAATAAACGGAAGCTCCGACAGAAAGCTGCGAGATTTATCGCTTATGCTGCCTCCTGAACTAACGTTACCTACAAATAGTCCGAAAATGCTTTATTACCCCGATGTGATTCTGTAGATTCTCGGCATGCTAGATAAGTTATAATAAACGGAAGCTCCGACAGAAAGTTGCGAGATTTATTGCTTATGCTGCCTCCTGAACTAACGTTACCTACAAATAGTCCGAAAATGCTTCATTACCACGATTTGATTCTGTTAATTCTCGCCATGCCAAATAAGTTATAATCAAGCGAAGCTGCAAGATTTCTCGCTGCCCACACAAAACTTTTGGTCGCTGAATATACGATAACATCTCCGAACAGTCCCCTGCGAAACAGTCACACCGCGAAAGGCTTGGTCGCCGAAAATACGTTAAAATCACCCAAACAGTCGGTCATGCGATCACTGCCTAGACAAACAAATTGTTCGCCAAATCGCTGCCGGCACAAATCTCTTGGTCGCCGAAAATACGCTAAAATCTCCGAAGCAGTCGGTCACGTGATCGCTGCCGAAACAAACAAACTGGTCGCTGCCTTATAGGAAAAGTGAGCTATCTTGGCAGAGAGGGATTTAATGTGTTAATGCATTAATGCGGCCACTTACTCTGCTATGTCATGAGAGCTCTACCTCATGACTAACTATGTCATCTAGCAAGGCCAACCGAATACTGTGAGAGGCGTGGATATTGTTTATACCAGCAAATCAACGGCAAATAGGACGCACTGAAACAATCGGGGAGCAGATCGAAAGGCACTAAACATGAAAGGTCCAAAAGCACAACAATATATTCGACGCTTTCTAAGCTTTGTCCTTTAAAATGCTAACAGCAAAAATCATTCCAGGCGACAAAACCCACACCACTTTTGACTTTAATTAAATATATAATTGGTTAAAAACAATTGCGCAGCTTTAGAATGGTTGTAAAGGCACTACTGGAAATTTAAAAAAAAAAACACAAAAACAGTACCGAACGCCATTTAACCAAGACCGTAAAGATGACTAGATGGTCCATTAGTAACAGTACACCCTAATAAATATGAAAGTACAAGCGTAACCTTTTAACCTTCTAAATGAATCAGTCTCTTCCAATTCGAATTGTCACCTAAAAAATAGAGCAGCAGTTAAAATGGCAGAGAATACATCTCGCCGTTTGATTAGCAATCTAATAAAATATTCAGAAGAAGAAAAAAGTGCGCACTACAATCAATCAGACTTCATCTGGGCAGCCCAGACACTATTGTGCGCAAATGATAGGCCTGACATTACAAAACCAAAACAAAAAAACAAAAAGGGAAAACAAGAATGCTCCTAGACCTTTCATTTCTTTCGCAGTGTGGAGGACCTTTCATTTCTTTTGCAGTGTAGAGAATATCGTGCAAATTATATATATATATATATATATATATATATATGGGTGATAGAATTTTTTGGTTGGCGAAAGAAGAATTTCGTGGGCCTTGAAACAATCTCTCGCCGCCTACTTTGGTCGTTTTTGCAGTCAACAAACCGTATTGAAATGTCCAGTTTTAATGAAACAGCAGCCGCGGTGATTAACCAACTTTACTCTACTAACCATTTTTTTTTCTTCAGCACGTGAGATGATGAATGCTTGCACATTACTCAAAGGTCAGATTTCTATTCAAACATGTTTGGATTTTTCCCTTCTTCCCTGCGACCTTCTTACCACCCTCGATCGATGTTCAGATATTTTTCGGTGTCTCTCAAGCATGATGTATCTGAATCTCAACAACATTCCTTTATGCATATCCATGCAGCGAAGGCAAGGATGACTAGAGCAAAGACAGGAGAGGCAAAGACAACATTGCAAACAACACCAAAGATAAAGCTTGATTTCATTAATGATGGGTGCGAGATCGAAGATCGAGAGTTCGACTCTGTTTTCATGCTTATAATGATTGGAAAAATTAATTATATGTATCAACAAAACCTGTTTTATTTTTTATTTTTTAATTTTCAAGACAAACTATGAACTCAAGTTTCTGAGAAGAAAAACCAGCCAACAAAAGCTTTCACTTATTTCATGTGGGAATGTTGAAGCATTATGAACATACCTTAGCCAAGGGTGGTGCCTTTGTGGGATAATGCTTTCAGTCCTGGATAATGCTGACTGTTTAAGACTTCTCTGAGAATGCATGCAAGCGACGGTGTTGATGGTAGAGGACCATGGGAGACCTTAATAAAAAGTCCACCGAGCTACAAGTTTGTTGCATTGATACAAAAAATGGCACCCCATCCAAACTCAACAAGCCTGAACTATGTCTATGATCATTTGATGCATTTTGATCAACAAGAGACCATTCGATGCCTTTCTGAGTCATATCTAAAGCTATTTGCAAACCAACCAGTTCAACATCTGTTAGATCTTTTACCCCCACCGTAAGCTAGCAACATGTGCTCTAGGGGACAGGCTTGATTACAACCACGTGGTCACCATGCACACCATGGGCTACTTAGTAACTATGCATGCCCAACTCGTGCCCGTACTAGTGCGGTACTTCTTTGGCTACCATTGTACTTTTTGGGGTATATAAAAATAAAAACGTGACACAAGTGTGTTAACATGGCACTTCAACAAAATTAGTATGAGTTTTGGACAAATATGAGATAGATCGAATTTTAAAGACTGATAACCCTCATTTTGTTGGATCATGTCATTATCGCTACCAAAGAATTCGACACGTGATCAGCATCATATTGCAGAAGATATTTATCAAGCCACGTTGGGTAATGGGAAGATATTACGAAAATCATGTGACGTGTCAAAGATGCCAAATCATATGCAATGGATGTGAATTGCAGCACATAATTTAAGTGGAGGGACCATAAGAAGAGCAATATCGCTCCCATTAGCAATAAATGAAAAGCATCTCCAAAGATCACCGGCACCGAAATTCCTCTATCTTAAAGGAAGACCACGTTGATGGTAATTTAAAGGAAGCGACACAGCAATTCAAAAATTAAATCATGACTAGTAATTTTTGAATCCATTACTGATATTATATTATCGAATGATTTGTACTCTTTATTGTTTTGTGAATACGTAAATATAATGTTGTCATACTCGGCATGGGAGTTGGCTAGGTTTTCATTAATCGTGGCATAAAGCATTGATAAATGTCATGACCCAAGTCCCTTATGCACGTGATCAAGTGGAGTCCTCATTTTATATCCCGAGATGCATCTCTATGTTTGTCAAAGGTTTTGGCAGGAGGACGTAGTCTAGCACATGACGCAAATTTTGCTGGAAGTTATTGGAAGTTATAGCAGTAGAGAGTGAAAAATTAAGAAGAAGTTGGTAACAAATGTCAAACAAATGTAATGCTTATTGAACACGTTTGGGTTTGCTTACTCCTTTGTTTTTACTATGTATTTTAAATTGATTTTTACAATTATCTTAACGTTAGTCTTATGTGAGTTCACAAATCGAGATATCTACATTCAATACCCCATTGACCAAATACACATAAACTTAGCATATATGTAATAATACCCCCACATAACTTATCATATTATATACGGTGATATCTAGTCGACCTACACAACAGAGACTTAATAAAATACAAAATATTTGTAAAAAAAGACAAAATAATACCCACTCTTTAACTATGCTATTCATTCTGTCCAATAAACAATACTTAAGACAAACCAATACATATGGCAAGGACATAGCCACACACGTGACACTTGTTATTTTTGTTTTTACAATATGTATATAATAATATTAATATGAAGCACCGGATTGTATTTTCTATCTTGGTTTTTAGTATTT
This sequence comes from Larix kaempferi, assembly GCA_027924585.1. NCBI lineage: Eukaryota > Viridiplantae > Streptophyta > Pinopsida > Pinales > Pinaceae > Larix > Larix kaempferi. Next base: position 153,101 of record BSBM01001277.1, read on the forward strand.
TCCTAATCTAATCATGTGTTGGAATACTAAGTCCATTTTTTTAATGTACGAGTCTTTCTTATTTCCTATCAAATGTGTCATTTTAAAAATGATTTAGCTTTAATATAATATTTGAATTAGCTTTAATTATTATATTAAAGTATTTATTTTATATTTATAAATTAATTAATAGTGAAGTTTTATTAAAAAATATTACAATATAAATTCTCTAATTTTCTAATAATGTTGTTTTAGATTGTTATGATTTCACAAGGAAAGTGAAACCAAGTAAAATGTACAAATCAATTTAATAATTTTTTTTTACATATTTTTAGCATATTGGTTTGTTTAATCACAAAAATTATAAATTAATTTGTTGAAGGCATATTTCATAGAGTTTGGACATTGATTATATTTGACCTCAGCATGAATTTCAAGATATGAGTATGTGACTTTTTAGAATTATGCATGGTATAAAGATACGAGTGTGATTTTTTAGAATCACGCATGGTATATGAGTTAAGGACCCAAGATCGCACATAATTTTTTGAGGTCATGTTGGTATAATGATTAAAGATTCACATTACATTAGGCCTTAACCTTTGGTCATTACATTAGGTTTTTGTAAGTTATGTTGATGTGGGTACCTTGCCACATACCAACATCTGAATTTCTATTCATGCATTCATACATTGGTCAAGGACCCAATTTGCTTTCCTATTGATTTGATTGGACTTTGATTTCTTGACTCCCTATTGAGACCTTCTATTCACTACAATGAACTTTTGCATGTTATGTTGATATGGGTACTTTGCCACATACTATTACTCGACTTTTTAGTATCATATGTTAGTACATTGGTTAAGGATCCATGTTACTTTTGTTTTAAGTTATCTATTCCCACTCTGATTTTAATTCTCATCCTCTATAGTGATTTTTTACAGTTAATGTTGATAGAGTACATTACAATAGCAAATATTTTTGTGGAATCTCTTCTCTTTTCTTCGATTTTAGTAGAAGTTTCTAGCGAAGGTGTGTAATCATAGGTTTTAGACCAACTGATAGGTTAGATAACTCCCGAATGAGATTCTTATTCACCAAGCATATGAATATATACATATCTTTGAGACCTTTGGTTTCCAAATTCCAAAGGGTACGTTAGTGACTCTTTGTCTACCTAAACTATTCATATTCTTTTATTTACATATGTACATATGGAGCTATAATCCGAGGATTAAGCTTCCAACATTCCCCCCCTTAATCCGAAGGAGAGTTTGTAAGACCAAGCATGGTTCTAAATCTTTCAAACTTTTCTCGTCCAAGTGCTTTGGTGAAGATATCCGCAGTTTGATCATTTGTGGAACAATGACGTAAATGAACTATCTTGGCCTCTACATGATGTCCAATCAGATGATACTTTGTGTTGATATGTTTGGTTCGATCATGGAATCTAGGGTTCTTGGCCAACTTGATTGCAGAAGTGTTGTCAATCAAAAGTAGAGTTGAGTCTTCCTGTTTCTCCTGCAAATCTTCAAGTATCTTCCTGAGCCACACAATTTCTTTGGTTGCTTCTGCTGCTGCTATATATTCTGCCTTTGTTGTCGAATCTGCTGGAACTGATTGTTTGCGTGATCTCCAGGAGATAGCTGCTGATCCAAGACTCATTGTGTATCCAGAAGTGGATGCTCCTGTTTCCTTGTCTCCATCGAAGTCTGAATCAGAGTACCCAATAAGTCTGAAGTCATCCACCTTAGAATATTTGAGTCCCTTTCAAGTATCTTAGAACTCTCTTTGCTGCAGACCAATGTCCTTCACAAGGTTTGTGCATAAACCGTGAAAGAATGCTAACAACATAAGAAATATTTGGTCTGGTGGTAGTAAGGTAGATAAGGCTTCCTACAAGCTGTCGGTACTTAGTTGCATCCTCGAATTCTTTTCCTTCACTTGATGTGAGCTTCAGCTTTTGTTCCATTGGATTTGAGAGCGGACTGCAGTCTGTCATCCCAAATTTGTTTGACAGTTCTTCAATATACTTTTTTTCTGAGAAATGAAAATGTACTTAGGATGTTGAGTCACTTCAATTCCTAAGTAATAGTGAAGATGTCCTAGATCAGTCATTTCAAATCCTTTCCTTAGGTATTTATTTATGGATGCTATATAACTTTCATTGTTCCCTGTCATCAAAAGATCATCCACATATACTACAAGAAACACAACGGATCTTCCAACTTTCTTTACAAATAGAGTTGCATCGTCAAGATTGTAGTGTTTGAAATTCAGCTTTAGAAGATGTTCGGTTAGCTTTTCATACCATGCTCGAGGTGCTTGTTTCAGGCCATACAAGGACTTGACAAGTTTGCATACCTTGTGTTCTTGTCCCTTCACAACAAAACCTTCGGGTTGAGACATGAAGACATTTTCTTTCAAGTCCCCATTCAAGAATGCAGTCTTTACATCCATCTGACGAACTTTCCAACCATTTTGTGCAGCCAAGGAAAGTATAGTGCGGATGGTGCCCCATTTTGCTGTGGGAGAGAATGTTTCTTCATAGTCAATTCCTTCTTTCTGTGCATAGCCTTTTGCCATGAGCCTTGCTTTATGTTTGTCAAGTGAGCCATCTGATTTGTATTTGTTCTTGTACACCCACTTGTTTCCAATTGGTTTGGTTTCGACTGGAGGGTCAACCAGCTTCCAAGTCCCATTCTTTATGAGTACATCATACTAATTTTGCATGGCTTCTTTCCACTTGTCACGAGTAGTAGCCTCTTCAAAGGAAGTTGGTTCAATGTTAGCAGAAAAATTCAATTCACAATCAAATGAGACATCCATGTCATCACCTGAGTTCTCTGCATTTCCTCCATCTTCTCGTTTGGTTGAGCTTCTTGTTCCCGTCTTTCCTACTTCATTTGCATGGACACTTTCAAGTGTCTTTGTGGCCCATTTCGAAATCTTCCTTGATGATCTAGGTTGATCAGCTGGTGGTGCATTATTCTCTTTTAGGTTTAATCTTCCAATCCTTGTAATTACATCATCCAATTGAGTCTCTTGTTTAGTTGAAGTGGCAGGAACTTCTTCTTCATCATTCTCTTCATCGGGGGTTGTTGGTGCTGCTTCAAATGGAAATTCCGTGGATTGATCCAAGATAGGGATCCCCCCTTCAATATGTGGAATTTCATTATCACATTCATAATTTGTCTTTAGATGAGAAAACCTCTCCAGACGATCAAGTTGTCTTTCAATAGACTTGTCATTTTTATTAGTTTCAATAAAAATGACATCTCTGGAAATAACAAACTTTTTGTTTACCTCATCGTAAAGATTATATGCCTTGGACGTTTCTGAGTATCCCAAGAAAATACATCTTCTGCTTCTAGCACCAAGCTTGTTTCTTTGCTCCTTTGGTATTAAGGCATAGCAAACAGAACCAAAAATTCTAAGATGCCTAACCGAAGGGAGGTGGCCAAACCACATTTCATGTGGAGTCTTATCTTCTAGAACATGAGAAGGACTTTTGTTTCTCAAATATGCTGCACATAGGACTGCATCACCCCAAAACATTAGCTTCACATTCTTAAAAAACATCATTGATCGTGCTGCATTCATTAGGGTTCTATTCATCCTTTTTGCTACACCATTTTGTTGGGAATTGTAGGGAACTGTTGTTTGATGTTTAATTCCATGTTTGCAAAGATAGTCTTCAAAGTCCTTAGATTTATATTCTTTACCATTATCAGATCTGAATGTACCAATATGTACTTGTGCTTGATTTTCTATCAATGCATGAAACTTCTTGAAAGTTTGAAATGCTTCATCTTTTGTTTTCAACAAATACACCCAACACATTCTACTATAATCATCAACAAATGTCATAATGTACCTATTTCCATTTGCAAAAGGAATAGGCATGGGGCCGCATAGGTCAGAATGCACCAATTCTAACTTTCTACATGCTCTAAATTTTGACTCTGGAAATGGCTTCTTACTATGTTTGCCGAGTATGCATGCATCACACTTGTTCCTTTGCTTCGGAATGGTGGGCAAACCAAATACACCATTCTTTCTTAACAATCTAAGACTGTTGTAATTAAGATGACCAAATCTAGCATGCCATAATAAACTGGATGACATATTACCTTCTTCATGCTGAGAGATATAGGCAAAGTTCTGAACTCTTGCAGAAGAGCCTCTCAACTTTAATAGCTGTCCATCTTCATAACCAATCATGATGACCTTGTTGTCAGAGGATTTTCTTATCTCTACAATCCCATCAAACATGTGGATTGAATGGCCTTGCTGTCGAATCTGCACCATGGACAACAAGCTTCTCTGCAACTGAGGAAGATAGAGAACATTTTTTAATATGAAATCAGGGAATCCAGGCAATTTTAGCCTGATTGAGCCAATTCCCTGTGGTTTGAGGCTTGACTTATCTGCAAAATATACTATGCCATTAACAATGTCATTCGGTTCTACAAAACAATCTTTTCTAAACGTCATATGAGATGTTGCATCAGTATCAAGCAGCCAACAATCTTTGTAAGGTGAAAGAGAAGTCATTTCATTAATTCCAAGATTACAATGTGCAACAATACAATGAGCAAAATCAGGGTATTTACTACCCTCTTGGTTTTTATTCTTATCCTCTTTATTCTGTCTACCTTTGATGGAGTTCCAAGATGCCCAACACTGATATGCTTCATGTCCATTTCTGCCGCAGCGTGTGCACTTCACATCTGATCTATTGCTTGAGCTTTTTCTTCCTCCTCTTCCTCTGAAATTTCTTCTTCCTCTGCCTCTTTTGCTGCTATCTCCCCTGAAAGAGTCTTTCGGCTTGTTCTTTGCTTTCTGAGCAAAGCAAACAGATTCTGTGGTACTTTCACTTGTTCTCTTCCCAAACGCTTTCTCTTTGTCTGCAATCTTTTCTAACAAAACTTCAAAGGTGAGGTATTTGAACTTGTCGCTTGCTTGCAGGGATTCAAGGTAGTTTGAATGTGTGGGATACAACGATTTTACAAATGCGGGAAGTGGAAGGTCTAGTTTCATACCAGAAGCTTGAATCTTATGCATGATGGATTTTATTTCTGATGCTACAAGCATGGGGTCATTATTTTTTACTTCAAGACTGAATAACGTTTACATCAACTGAATGATCTCCATTTCTGTGTGTGAATCATACAAGTCTTTCAGATTTTTTATGGCTTCATAACATGACTTTGCGGGAAGAATATGCTGGCTCACCTCTTCACTTATTGTGGCAGAAATCATGGCCAATGCTTTCTTGTCTCTAGACTGCCAAATAACAAGCTCTTTTTCTGATGATGGAAGTTTTGGTACTGAACTAATGATGGTGCCTTCGTCGGTGAGGGTGGTCTTTCCCTCGCAGATGCCGTCCCACAAATCATTGTAGATAAATGCAGCCTTGAGTTTTCTCCACCATTCTGGAAATGTGTCTTTGTCAGTGAGTGTGGCACCAACAACTGATGCAATAGAATGCATCTTGAGTCTGCAGGTGTTAGAGAGACTGTATACGCTATCTTCAAGGAGAAGCAGGTATCCACGAGTTCCACGAGTAACTGGACTTCCACGAGCTCAAATACATCATCCAGCTATCTTCCAGTCGCATTCTTTGTGTGCAGGTCGCAGCAACGTCCAGTGTGCAGGTCGCAGATGAGAGCAGCAAAGTATCAATCGTCAAGCAGAAGAGAGAGACTTCCAGTCTCACGCACAGATGTATCAAGTCTGCACCGGATGCGCAGATGTGAAAAGAGAGACTCAGGTCTCAGGTCTGCACCAGATGGGGTCTTGCAAAGGAGGAGAGCTCTAAGAGCTAGCAGCACGTGGAGAGGTTAATGCATTCAATGCATTCAACGCAATGTCTTTGATGGAGAGAGACTTGTCTTCACCCACAGAGAAATCGCAGCAGTAGTAACAACAGCTCTATTCTGGAGGATTCTTTCCACAGGTATGCAACTGCAATGTGATCTCAGACAATCTTCACACAACATTCAACACATCTTCACGTAGCACTTCACTCGACACAAGTCACATCTCTCAAGGAGAAGCAGGTCGAATGTATCCACCTCGAACAGCTTGCAGTCGCAGGAGTTGGTCCAGGGAGATGGCACGGTCTCAAGGGAGATGGCACGGTCACAAAGGAGATGGCAGCTCACACAGTCTCAAAGGAGAAAAACGCAGCTGGATAAATCGTGTAGCAACTCTCCAACAAGTTCGCAACACTCAACAGAAGAAGACTTCACACTCAGAATTATAGCTTCTCGATACCTAAGGTTACGAATGGTCGCCTGCAACAGAGACCTCGGAAAACGCTGGCAGAAGGCAGGTTTGGAAAGCCTGAGGGACGCAGTGCCAAAATGGGCAGGCTACAGCACTGGAAGGATCCCAAGAGTTATGGCTGGAGCAGGTCTGTGCTCTGATACCAAATGACAGATTAGATAACTCCCGGATGAGATTCTTATTCACCAAGCATATGAATATATACATATCTTTGAGACCTTTGGCTTCCAAATTCCAAAGGGTACGTTAGTGACTCTTTGTCTACTTAAGCTATTCATATTCTTTTATTTACATATGTACATATGAAGCTATAATCCAAGGATTAAGCTTCCAACAAGTAAATGGATTTTGTTTGGTGTGTTTCAACCACACTATCACACACCATGTAGTGTTAAAGGGCTTCTCATTATGCATGTAGGACCTTCGTGGTTTTAGAATCTTTTATGAGTGGTTAAAGTGTTCAACAATTTTGTGGACATGGGACAAAGGGCCGCACATACTCTCGGTGTTCACAAATCATGATTCCTGGTAGACCTCATCAAACTAAAATCCTATGAGTGTGCCTTGATGTGGATATTTATGTTACAAATTCCTCAGGTCCCAAGCTACACTCCTTCATACCACATGTTGCAAGATCAATTGTGTGGAGCTTATTGCCATACTCTCACCCTCTACATTCTACATGTCTTGGGATGGAAGGAGCGAAGGTCATGTTGGTTTGACATGAACCTCCTGGGTTTCCTGGAATAAAATTGGTTTACCAAAGGAGCTAGGAGGATGGGATTGAAACACCCTTCCTGTTTTGCAAATGCCTTAGTTTCAAAGGGGATTTGGAGAATTTTGAAGGGGGGAGGCCTTTGGGTTAAAGTAGTCAATAAGAAATATATTCATCCACTCTCATATGAGGAATGGTTCAGGAATGTGTCTCCTAAGAATGTGTCTCCCATATGGTGGACACTGATATCTTCCTTTGATGTGATTGGGGCCCGGTTAGTCTTGAAAGTAGGGAATGAAAGAAGGATTTGAATAGGTTATGATCCATGGATTGGTAGCTCTACACATAGGAAACAAACCAACATTAACACCTACGTTCCCTACACCACCATTACAAAGATAATAAAAGGAAAAAAGTTTGACAAAAGACATTAGGCCCTAAAACCAATTATATTGGATTCCAGACATGATAACCTTTTTACTAGTCCTAGAGCAAGAGCCATTACCCACTGGTTGTTGAATTAAGATGATTTTTATTTGATTTATTCCCTATTCACACAGGATTTCTTCAACCAATTCCATTAGGATACAATTATATCAAACAAAATTTGACTAAAATCCTTGTTTTTTCATTCTCCTAAGTAACACATCATCCATTTGAATAATTTCATAAGCGGTGTTGGTTCATCTAATTTATTATATCAGAAATTATCCATTACAATTTGTTTAAAAATATGGTATGTTAGGAAGCCCTAATTCAGATTGATAGGGCTAAATGTGGGAATTTATCATTGAATAAGGAAGGGAAATGATCATTCAATCACAACCAATTGTTTTGTTGGTTACAATGTTCATAAATTGTGTGCACTACATCATGTCTATGTTGGCTACAACTTAGATGGGATTGATGTTATTGGTGAGATAGGGTTGTCAAATAAGTTGGGGACTTCTTTCTTAGATTGCACAAGGCCCACCCTAATAATTAAGTGAGTGACAAAATTGAGTTTAATCAAGCTCAATCATTTACACTTTACTAATGACCTTCAATGAGAAGTTAGGTACGATATTTTTTATCCTATCTAGGAGCCATGTTGCTTGGAACTTGATAGAGAAAAAGAAGCTTATCACCTAAAAGGGTGGCTAGAAAACAAGGTGGGAATGGTGTATATAGAAATTTTGTTCCATTGTGCCGTCGACTTCGACGAAATGATAGAATTAGAGAGGGGAATCAACCATTTTTAAAAAAATGGTACCCATTTTTATTGTGCTTTGTTGTGAACTATCTATATTGTCAGAAGACGTGTGAATCCTTGATCCGGTGAGAGTCATTGAAAACCAGTTACTTTCCTTGGTTTATTAGTAATTTTCAGAAGATTAGTTCATGTAGTGACAGGTCTATTCGCCTTTACGTGGTTGAGAAGCATGTAAATTTTTTATTGTGGACTTGAAATCCTCAATGAGAAGAAATAAAGATATTTGGGTTTCCCACTATATCTTCCATTCTTGAATAAAGCATAACGAAGATTCATTTACAACTTAGATTGTGGCACTATCAAGAGTTGGTCCATGAAAGAGTTCTATACCTATACTTGTATATGGAGATTCCTAAATTTATTGCTACAACACATGGCATGAAAGCAAACTTTTATTCACAAGTAGTTTGTGCAGTTTAGAAGCTATTATAATCATTGTTTTCATTGATATTATTGCAGAATTATTTTTTCAAATTGCTTATATATTCCAGATATAGTAGTAATCTATAGTGTTGAGATTACTACTATAGAGATTGTGAGAAAAGCAATTGTAGTTGGCTCACTGTATTAATGAACTTAACATTATTTTTTGTTATGGGTTGAGTGCCTATGTCTTTGTAATCAAAGATTGTTACAAACTTTGTTATTTTCCTACCAGTATCCTTCGCTACTTGTGCCTATGTTTTTGTTCCTTCTAACTTTTCTCTTTTCCTACCGACGTTCATTTTTGCCCCTCAAGGGGCAAATGCTAGTATATATATAGAGAGCGCCTATGAAGTGAGCGTTGTTAAATAACCGAAACATTACAGTCACTTGGACCAAAGCGCCTCTTGGTGCCATTAAAATAAATGTTGTGCGGGGAACTCATCCCTGCCGTTTCTGCATTTTCGAAAGCTTTGGAACGAGAACAGAATGTTCCCAAATCAATTGGGAGCAATTCAAATAGCACAATAGATGTTTTGGGAACGTTTAAGCTGCGGATTGAACGCTCTGTATACTCCCTCTATGTTCCCTCGTTCGGGAGCACTTAGAGAATTCCATTCTGTCAGGAGCAACCACACACTCGAGAAAAATTCCCAGTCCATCGGTGAGCATCCACGCTCCTTGAGAAGAGAGGAGGCTCTACACGCTTCCAGCTGCGTCGGGACCAATTTAATCTCATTTTTCACCATGATTACTTGGTGACGATTTGATTTGTTTTACTTTGTAATACACGATGAGGTTGGGTTGCTTAGTGGTGAAATAACTCATTTCGTATACACTACAAGTTTTCTGAAATAATAAGTTTAAGATTTGATGAAATCGCTTGTAAATTGATAATTCATTAGTTTGAATTTGTGGATAACTAGCAGAGATCCATCTCAAAAAGGGGATCTACCAAGTGTCTAGAGGGACCAAATCTCTCTGAGTGCAAACTCCTTTTTAAAGTGAAAAGGTGGAGGAAGTGTTTCAATTTATCTAATTTGTGTAGTTTTTTATATATGCTGTTATAAATGTTTTAAATCTAATTTTAGCTACACTTATTTTTTATAGTATTTTATTATTTTTTAAAAAGACACCTGTTGGCTCTAGAATGAGCACTGAAGGAGTTACACATCTCCCTTCTGGGCTGTAGAATGCGCCTCATCGACACAATCACTGATAATGAGTGGTTTTGCTGATATTAAGGCAGCTGTTATAAAAATGTCTGAATATTCATGTAAATGAGTGCTGAAATCACTGATAATGAGTTTGCCGGTGAAGGAGTCTACTTTATAATGAGAGTCCGAATGCAAATCATATTTCTTATACAGCATAAGCTATTCATGTTTACCGTAGGTTGCCTTAAATTCTCAGTCTTCATTCGATATATTGCTCATACACCAGTATTCAAAAATTGATTGTACTATAGTTTGAATGTACTTGCAACATGAACAACTTTTATCTCTGCAGTAGCTAAATCTATTATCTTGTCTAACACTAAACTGATTTTGACATGAAATGCTCATAGCCATTACTAGCAACCAATCTTATTATCCATACTTTTTCAGACAATCATAGCAAAGGTGAAACACAGGTTCTTAGGACACTGCACATAACCTTATTCCTGACCTTCCTTGGCACCTTGATCTCTGTTGACCTTGAATCTATTATTTGAAGGTTCGATTCCATAAATCTAACACGCCCTCTATTTCAAGAATTTTCGTTCATCCTATCTAGTGACGTCAATCCCATAAAGGCTTCTTATTATTTTAATATCAAGCTAAATGCAAAGTGCAAACCCACTATATCAACCTTCCTTATCATATTAATGAATGCTGAAAACACTGATAATGTGTTTGCATATGCAGATTTAGTAATGCATGATGAGGTGGGGTTCAATATGAGTCATTTTGGGAATGTCAGGTCACAAGTCACATCTGCATGAGATAAACTTTCAAGCATTAAATGATAGATCCAAAGATAAATGAATGCTTCTTTTTCAAAGAAATATCATGATCTGAGATAAACTTTCAAGAATTTGTTCATTTCATATTCTTTTTCAATTGCCAAAGTTTTCCCCTAATCTCTCTCACACACACACACACACATATATATATATTACTACTGGTCCCAATTGTTGTCTCTTGTAAATTTGGGTGAAGCTTCTAGCTGTTCCCAACACTCCCCAATGTTCTTGTATCCTGGAAGCCCATGCAATATTGATTAAAATACATTTAGCTACAAATTTTGCTCATGTATGCTTTGTGACCCAACATATGGGAGCTATCCTAATATGAACTCCTATCTAGCACTTCCCAATGTCATGATGGTAGCATGTCAGAACCTGTTCTAGATTCTAGAACGTCTTGGAATAGCTACAAAGCCATGCACTTTTATGCTACAATTTGACTACAAGACCAAGCTTGTGTAATCTGCGAGTAATATGTTATATTTTGAAGTTTTTAGGTAAGTAGTCAACCACCATATGGTCTGCCCCAAAATTCTGCATGTCAGGGGGGCCCAAGTCCTACTAGCCCCCTATAACAACTGTTTCCTAACATTCATAAGAATGGTATGAAGAGTACTCTGACTTGATCAAAAGTCTCTCGACTGCTGTCAAAAGTTGTCTAAGTCAAGCCTTGACCGACTTAGGGTAGCAATGCAAGCAACTAGTCTAAGCAGCACATGGCCACTAAAAATTCAGTTAAATCGACATCAAAGGGTAAATGTCTTGAGGAAGAGATCCCTAGAAGAGAATTCTCACCTGGAGGTGACATAGACTTCCACTAGAAGCATGTAGAAGGGTTCCTAGAATCTTCACAAGAAAATGAAGACAAGGAGAGGGAGGACGAAGAGTCATTTGTCCATCAAACACCTCCTGTCAATGGTCATCTTAGAAACGAAGAAAGGCACCATGAGGATCATGGAGAAAGTGGCCATATAGACAAAGAAGCCACAATGAGGAACAAAGAAAAGATGTTCATTATGCAAGAGAAGATGGATTTTACTCTAACCCATCTGGATTCCAACCTTTTAGGGAACAACGAATGGGCATGACCATTTTTTTAACCCTTTATACCATATGGGAAGCTAATGAACAAAAGAGGCTAGAACAAAAAGCTATATCTAAAAGTCTCTTAGAGGATACACCTTTAATTGTATCCATTGGTTGACGGTCAATATAACTTCTGAACTTTCCCACAAGTGGTAGAAAAATTCAAGCAAGAGTATGGCTATCCTAACCTTCCGCTTTCCACTAGATGAGAAATTGCAAGTAGAAGAATGAAGAATGCATAAGAAAATATGACTCTCCTATCAAATAGCTCTTATCCTAGTTAACATATCAAACATAGGAGAATGAGAGAAACAGTTGCTTTGTGTTTGGCTTGCAGTCGTACATCGGAACTCAATCAAAACACAAAAACTAGCTACCTACGAGGCAACAATGGAAACAACTCTAGAAATGTGGAAGCAACTCTAAAAATGGAGCATGAATTTGATTGGAACACCCAAGATAGAGAGAGTTAATATGGAGCTAAAAGAAGAATTAAATGAAGTAAAGAAACTTATCGATGAGTTGGCTCAATGGTCTACCTCAAAGCCCTAAGAAAAGTTTAAGAGAGAAGATTTAGAGGAGCTAGAGAAAGATCAAAAGGGTCGAAGCCCCTAATAAACAAACGGAATACACATTGGAAAAAGCATTGAACTTAGATCACACATGGTTTAATTGTAGAGACAACCCTAGAAATGTCCATAAAAGAGATAAAATGGGAGAAGAACAAACAACCTTAGCCAAATGTCTATTAGGTTATAGCTCAGGGTCAGCCTATTCCTCCCCCTCCACCCATGCCTCCCCTAGCAATCTCTATTCTCCATGCAGTCACAAAGGACGGTCCAGACCAAGGCTAGTCACATGATTATGAATAGATGCGAATAACCTGTATGTGCTTAGAAGGGGTATTGTTCTTCATCCAGACCAAGAAGGGATCTTGTAAGTACAAACTCCATCCAATGAAGATTCAGATGTCATGATAGCCAATTTGTAGTAGGAATTACATGAGTTGTAACTAAGCTTTGTTCGCACTATCTATAGAGTCCAAGCTTTCAAATATGATTGGAAGATGGGAGATGAACAAATAGTTCAAAGAATTCAACCTGTTACCACTTAAACTAACATCTAAGATGCATAGTCTTCACCAAGGGAAACTTTAAGTGGAACTCGGAATAGTTACCACTGTCACCTTAGCACCCTCTTCCCTCATTTCAGGATGGTTCACAACCAACACTAGGGGGATTCCCTATCTTCTCTAGATTCAATGATGTAAACTCTTAGGCATAGGGCTTATGAACTGTTTACAAATCTGTGTTTAAGATATTTTACTGTCATGTATTCCAGATTTATAGGACAGCAAAGGAAGCCTGGTATTTGATTCAACAAATGATGGTATGTGAGACTTTTAAGGGTAGATTTAAGATTTGAATACAAGGTACAATCTTTCCACCTTTATTCAGAAATAATAGAGGGTATTTTGGGCCCCTACAAATTTGTTTTAAATGGTGTTTGAGAATATAAAGTACAGATTTATATCGCAGAATTATATTCTAGTTCAGGATGCTTCAAACAGTGTTCTACTAGACTATTAGGGGAAGATATGGAGTATGATAACATGCTATAGTTTCCGGCCCTGTTTTGCAGAAAATTAAAAGGGTATATACTTATTTTTGGGTGGTTAAATAATAGTACCAGTGCCTATATTTTTCAATGGGAAAATGGGGTTCATTGCAGCTCAAAGGGAGTCTGTCTCAAATAAGAGATTTCCAGAAATATGGCTGTAGATCACAAGCGATACTTTCTTTCTCCTTGCTGTCCTATATTTCAGAAATCTGCAGTTTGAATTTGTTATAACAGATAAATTCAAAGGAAATGAGGTTTATATTTATCAAGTGTTGCCGCCTGATACGCACCTTGGGGTTAGCGTGGCAGAAATATTCAAGCCACTGGGTGCATCCTTGGGGGCAAGTCATGAGTTGAAATACTGTCACTCAACACTCAACTCCTCTGTCTAGGCCAACTCCTAGCGAAGCCAAGACGAGTGGTCCCTAAGAAAATGAAACTATGGCTTTTATGCTACAGCAGAAAAGAGAGACTAGGATTTTAAATTACCGAAACAAGAAAGCAACAACACATGAATTAAAGATAGCAGCATGCAAGATGATTATTAATGACACATAATTGATTTAACCAAAATGATTGAATAGTAAACCAGTGCCAATGGAGACAAATAGCTGCTGGTAAAAAAGAAATATGTTGTCGTGCTTCTTGGTCAGTTTTAGATTTATTATGATGAGTGGATTAGAAGTGGGTTCGTTCTTGGTTTGACCCACTAAGAATTTATCTCCTTGAACTAAGCGCAATAGCAACTATGCCAAGTGTCCAACGAGGCGAGACATAAAGTCTACTATGGGAAGCCTCTTGACTCTATAGCAAGTTCTAAGCGACATCCCGAGTTTTTAAAGATAAATTTTAGGTGGATTGTCCTATTAAGACTAGTCACTTTAATCCCTTTTTTATTATCCCATCGATCCAGCAAAAGGCCTGCAGTGTACACAAGAGCATACAGGGACTTCGAGCAGAGATTCATTTTACAAGAATTTACCACTTATGAAGAAGATAAAATGTTATTTAATTAATATAAACTACGAATCTATTTTCTGAATACCACCTACTCAGGCAAGCCTTTTCAGCAGCACCATACTTCAGGAAACCGTAGCGGGCTCATTACTCTTTATTGCAAAATGAAAAGAAGCTAAGTTAAGTGATATGTGTGCAAAGATGTGATTAATTATTCTAATCTAAGCAAATACACTAACAAAAACTAAAAGCAAAAAGCAAAAAGAGATACGCCAAGAAAATTATGCAGATCCCAGGGGGGTGGAGTGTGGACGCTGGGTAGCCCACTTGATTTTATTATTATTTTACAACTTTTAAAAGGTGGATATCTTTGGTCCTTTTAGATCTGGATCCAAAATCTTACAAGGTTTCACAAAAAATGACTTCAAGGCAGGGAAGGTGCTCCTGGGGTCCTGGATGTCCTGGATCTTCAATTTTTCGGCAGCACTTCCTCTTACCTGTTCATCAAAAGTGAAAAAACAGACACCAACTTTGCAACCAATGTGTTGATTAAGATGTTAGAAGCATAAAAATTTCAAGTACTTGAAAGATATAAATTTTACAATAAACTAAGTACTTGAAAAGGGACTAGATCTACAAGATAAGCCTTGAGAAACTAGATCTAGCTAATAGAAAAACATGCCTAAACAAATTAGACTATAGATATTCTTTGAAAGAAACTAATTTGACTCAGTATGCAAGAATTGCAACCGAAAGAAGGAACTTAATAAAGTGAAGGAAGGAGAGAAGAAGGGGAGAGCTCAAGCCCGAATGTCTAGATCTATGGAATCTAGTGGAGGGACTATGTCCTTCTGAAAGTGATCGAACAGATGGGAGATTCAAACTAGATCAGTTGCCTATTCAAGCAAGGAAACCTGCACCACTAACAATACTTGCAAAAAGAGGATTAAATCTAGTATTTCCTATACTAGAGGTCAAAATAGCATGAATATAAACTTATAAAGCATGCAAATTCTAGATCACAATGTATAAAAAGATAGTAAATAAAATCTAACTAGAATCATTTACCCTATGAGTTGATAGCAACCTTGCACAAGGCTAGATAAATCACAACAAGAAGCAAAGCAAAATAGCAACACAGTTACCTCATATACCATTGGCAATGATCATCCACACACTAATGCAACACACCATGGACCTCCAAAGCCTTTCTGTTCATTAACAAAGATATTACAAATGAGCTCAGAGATTCAGCAAGGGTTCCACCCTCCGACCATGAGAAAATGAGAGCCAAAGCATTGCTTAAATAGCCACAGAGAGCCCAGGGGGAGTGCATTCCAAAGAGAGATCTAACTAGAGATGGGAGGGCGAGTTCTGTGAGAGAATTGTGGGCTTGATTCTAGAATTTTCACATTTCAAAGGTGGACGAAGTTAAAGTTACCATAACTATTGGATCATACAAGTATACACCTTGAGGACCATGAAACAATAGGGGATTTCTATCCCAATTAAATTCTTAAAGTAAATGTGGGCACTCTCTTGTATCTTCCTTTTCTATCCTTTTTACCTAACTTTTTACCATTACCATTAAAAGTTCTAGGATGTTTGAGAGTGGTTCCATGCTCATCAGAATTCATATGAAGAATATAATTTCATATCCTGTTAGCCGCTGGATACGCACCTCGGGGAAAAGGGGTTAGCGTGGCAGAAACCTTCAATCCACTGGGTGCATCCTTGGGGGCAAGCAAAGAGTTGAGATACTGTCACTCAACACTCAACTCTTCCGTCTAGGCCAACTCCTAGCGAAGCCAAGGGGGGTGGACCCTATGAAAATAAAACTATGGCCTTTAAGCTAAGTTAGGGAATGGAATTAATTCTAGGACTTTGAGTACAAATTAATATTGAACCAGAGATTGAAAATAGAAATAGATCAACATCATGAAATAGACTTATCCATCTAACACATTGATTCACTTAATTAAATTGTGCAATTGTTGCAGATTGTACCAGTTCCAATTGGAGTCACATGAGATTATTGGAGTGTTGTTGTATCGTGAAAGTGTTGCAAGACTCTTGTTGGTCAGTTTTAATTGATTTATTAGATGTGTGGATTAAGGAGTGGGTTAGTTCTTGGTTTTGCCCAACTCCAACTTGGTCCTTCGAACTGAGTGCAATGACAACTATACCAAGGGTCCAACTGGGTGAGGCATAACCTGCTTAAAGTAGACCACTAACTCTGTAGTTAGTTTCACGCGACCTCCCGAGTTATAGTGATTAAATTTTTGTTGGATTGCCCTATTAAACTAGTCACTCAAGTCCCTTTCTGATTGGTCAACTGTCCAAACTGAGCTACAGCGATCAAGAGCATACAGGAACTTAAGCCTTGGAAGATTTTATTAAATAAAATGGAGTTTTTTATTAAGAGGATGAGAATCTCTTTTCACCTACCGGGGATAAACCCTTTCAGTTTACTTCGGGAATACGCAGCCTTAATTATTCGTTAAAAGAACAACAATTGTACAAGTAAAATTATTGACGACTGAGAATCTCTTTTCCCTTTCGGTACTTCGGGAATGCACAACCGGATTTATTTTGTATGAGTTTGTTTATTGTGAAATAAAATATAAAATTGTAAAAGGAAAATAAAGTACACTAACTATATAGCCTGTTAGGGCGGAATGTGTGCATGTGATGATTTAATAAAGCAAAGAAAAGTTAGAAATAAAGAGGTTAATCTACTCTAACAAAACAACTAAACTAAAAAAAATCACACACACAAAACAGACACGGACCCCCCCAGGGGGTTCTGTGGGCGCTGGGTAGCCCAACTGCTTTTATTAATTACAATTACAATCTTTTTTGAGGTGGATGCCTCTGGTCTTTATGAATCTAGATGCAAAGGCCTTACAAGTTTCAGAAATGATACAAGATGGAAGAATATTGCTCCGGGAAGCCTTGGATGGCTTTAGATCTTCGATTTTCCGGCAGCACTTCCTCTTGTTATGGCGATAAAAATGTGAAAACAGCCACCTAAAGTGCACCAAATGTGCCCGAATAAACATTAAAAGCATAAAAATTTTAAGTACTAAAAGATAGGAAATAAGTGCAAGTAGTTAAAAATAAACTAGATCTACAAATTTAAACATCAAAACTTAGATCTAGCAACAACACTCAAATAAAATCAGCCTTTAGATATTCCTTAAAAGCAAGCTAATTTACTTAAGCATGCAAGTAACCGTAACCAAAGAGAAATTTGAATAAAAGGCGAAAGAAAGAAGGAATAAAAAGAATGTTCAAGCCGAATGTCCGGATCTATGGAATCCAACGGTGTGAAGTGGAGGGACTATGTCCTTAATTGCTCGAAAAGCAGTAGAGTCAAACAAGATCATCCGCACGTTCAAGGTAGGAAGCCTGCACAGTTCACAATACTTGCAACAAGGAGATTAAATCCGGCACTTTCTACACGAGGTTAGAAGAGCATGCAAATAAACAAATTATACATGCAAATCCTAAATCTCTAAGCATAGAACAATAGCAAATAAAATCAAACTAGAATTATCTACACTATGAGTTGATACCAACTTTCATCAAGGCCATATCAATCACCACAAGATGCAAAATTGAAACAATGCAAAGTTACCTCATACATCACTTGACAATGATCATCCACACACAATTGCTACACACCATGGACCTCCAAAGCCTTTCTTTTCAATGAAAAAATTACAAGCAACCTCAAAGCTTGAGTAGACGTTCTACCCTCTAACCATGAAGAAATGAGAGCGAAAGCCCTTCCTTTATAGAGTTTGGAGAAGAGGGGGTGCATCAAATGAGGGATGGAGAGGTTTACTCCATGATTTAAGTCTCAAATTGGGTGAAGATTGAGAGAGGTGGACGCCACCTCAACAAGAGGTGTGCCCCCTCCATTGGAAACCACATCAAGCCATACCAAATTTGCCACAATCGCCAAGTCGCCCTCCTTTGGAAGAGGGCACATCTATTGAAGTAGATACACTCGCCTTTCCAAAATCCTTGATTAAAATCACCTCCGATAATGATTGTTGACTTAACTGGGCCTTCAGTTTGACAAATTTCCTCTAATTTAGGAAATTTGATTTTCTCCAAATCTTTATTTTTTGAATTAAATAATTATTTTATTAATTTCAAGAGAATTTTTATTTGAGTGAATAATATTCACTTAGAACCTAGGAAAAGTAGGTTTAGGGGTTTAACGAGTGCTCTGGGTTATAAAACGAGCACCCCCATGGAAAATTTCACCTCCTAACCACACTTTTATCATATTTTTGATTTTTTTAATTAAAATATTAAAAAAGCCCGTTTTACAAAAGAAAAAAAAAAAGAAAAAAAAACTCGGAATTGACCGAAAATCCTAGGGGACCTAGTGCATGTTCATAATGACTCAATTCGATGTCTAGCATGCTCATAAACATTGACACTTTAACTTTAATAACCTCCTAAGGCCTAACCACCAAGACAACCATTCCAGCTTTGGAGGAGCGGGTGAAAAACCTGTTGATTATACAATGCTTATTCAACATTGCATAATTGACAAGGGAAAAAACACCATAGAATGACCGGATTGATATCTAAGTCCTAGGAATCCAAGCTCTTTATAAAAGACCGTCATACTAGCACATTTTTACAACATCCCCAAGGGGGTATGAACATGCAATTATTAAAAAAGGGCCAAAATTTGGCCTGATGGACCTCGGAACACTGATGATGAACAATTGGATTGTTCAAGTCTTCGATGGTTGACTCGAAATCTACTAAGTGCAATTTTAGTGGATAACATCTGGCTCCAACTGCGGGACGTGTGCTTGACCAGGCCTTCAAGCAAGGGGAGGATGCGAGAACACCAGAATCTCTGGTTTATATAACCCATAAAATAATCTCAATTTGACAAGAAAAACCTTTAGCAGCACAAGTTTTGTTAAGAATCCAATGAATCACCAATTGCATTTATTCATAAAAAATGAAACTAACTAAGGAAAAAGGTTATTATTCCTAAGTACTAGAAAGAAATGCATAAAGTAAATGCTCACTTTGAGGAGATTTTTTCCTACTCTAAGCATGATATAAAGCAATATGTTAAGTGTAATAAAAAATCCAATGTAACCATCTAAGCATTTCATCAATATAATAGTTTTTTGCCTTGTCTTTGGTTCCCAACCAAAGCAAGGACACGTTTATTAGAAAGTGAAAACTTGCATGAATATTCTGGATGCGAGATCATAGGTATGTAGTAAATCTTCGAAATGCTTCCCCAAATGGTAAGTCCTCCTGCAGGATTCCTCCATCCAATGACTGGATAGGACTGAGGAAAAACTTTAAATGGTGAGGTAGATCAACTACTTCATCATATTGATCTGAAGGGATTCTCTGATGATAACTCTTTGTGAAAGCATAAGCCCTGAATTGCTCCAAATCATAAGGAACCTCTGTATGCGGAGACGATGGCTGAGACTGCTCTTCAATTAGCTGTATCTGATCTGACTTTTCACTGCACTGCTTCTTCAGGTCTTCATTACCGATACTCATGCATGGCTCTAACTGATCATATGAAAAAATTTCATGCTCCTTTTCCACGCAAAGATTTCCCAAGTTCTCAATGTCCATGCTTCCTTCTCTGAATACCTCATAAATGGGTCTTTCAATAAAACCATCAAGAGACTCTAATTCAAACTTCCTTTATTCAAATATATCATATATGGGATTTTCAATCATGCCTTCAAAGGATTCCGGTTCATTATTTGCTTCTTCAGACATGGCATAGACGGTGTTTTCCATAAATGTCCATTTATCATCATCAACATCTATGTCAGTCATGAGGGATTCTTCGTCACTTATATCATGTTCTAGGCTATGTATGTCCTCTTCATGCTCATAATCCTTCTCTTTGGAAAAATGGTCATATAAGGAAGTAAGCCTTCCAAACTATCATCATTATACACATTACAAGCCTCCTCATGGATTTCAATATGGGTTTTTGTAATGGTTTCTTCTGGAGGTTGATCAGGAGTACAAATGTGCTCATCATCACCGAAATAGTCTTGAAGAAATTCCCATTCTGTAGCATTTTTTGTTGAGGTGACATGAGGAGGGTCTTCATTAATATCTTCAATGCATGGTTCCTCATGCTCATCTTCAATGGGATCAACATGAATCTCTAAAAAATGGAATGTCATATATCATGTTAACATTGGGTAGCTCAGGCTTGTCAACTTGAAATTCTTTCAAAGGAAAGAAGTAAGCAAGAGTGCTTCTAAATTTCTAATGAGTGATTCAATATGATCTCCACCATGATGCCACTGCCTCAAAAATATCTTAAAAAAGCAAATGAGGGAAGTAATTGATTTATCAGGAAGGCCCTCATGAAACCAACATGAGGCATCCCCTTGCAAAGAACAAGCAAACATATGCATCATATGATCTTCATGGCGTATGTTAAATTCACTCATACATGAAAGGAATGTCACAACATGGAATCTGGCTGAATGATCCCCATCACGACCATAAAAAATAGGAAGGGAATAAGATGTCTTTTCACCCTCAAATTGATTAGGAAAGCCTGGAATTTTGAAGTAATCAATGGGCGAACATGCAAGGAAGATCTGAGCAGTAGTTTCTATTCTCTTTCCATATCACAACAAATCAATGACCTCGACTACTGAAAAAGCAAAGTTGTCCGACAATGAGCTTTAAGATTTTCTGTGTTTGCATGGACTCATCTACACACAAGAAGTCTCAATAAAAAATGAGATACAAGGGTTTTATCCCTTCAATGGAGTCGCCATGTGAGAATAAAAATATGCATTTAAAAACTCTCACAAAACTTTTACATTTTTGGTTTTCTTTGAAAATTTTATAAAAAGGAAAAAAGGTTAGTGGAGTCACCAGATGAAAATAAAATATCTACTCTAAACATTCATCAAACAAAGCAAAAACAAAAAAGGAGAAAACAAAAATCATACGTGGGATTAAAAAGATTTATCCCCGGCAACGGTGCCAAAAATGTTAGTTGTCGGATACACACCTCTGGGAAAAGGGATCAGTGTGGCAAAAATATTCAAGCCAATGCGTGCGTCCTTGGGGGCAAGCAAAGAGTTGAGATACTGTCACTCAACACTCAACTCCTCCGTCTAAGCCAACTTCTAGCGAAGCCAAAGGGGGTGGTCCCTATGAAAATAAAACTATGGCCTTTAAGCTAAGTTAGAGAATGGAATGAATTCTAGGAATTTGAGTACAAATTAATACTGAACCAGAGATTGCAAATAGAAATTAGATCAACAGCATGAAATAGACTTATCCATCTAACACATTGATTCACTTAATTAAATTGTGTGATTGTTGCAAATTGTACCAGTGCCAAATGGAGTCACATGAGATTATTGGAGTGCTACTATGTCGTGAAAGTTTTGCAAGAGTCTTGTTGGTCAGTTTTAATTGATTTATTAGATGTGTGGATTAGGGAGTGGGTTAGTTCTTGGTTTAGCCCAACTCCAACTTGGTCTTTCGAACTGAGCATAGTGACAACTATACCAAAGGTCCAACTGAACGAGGCATAACTTGCTTAAGGTAGCCCACTGACTCTGTAGTTAGTTTCATGCCACCTCCCGAGTCCTAGTGATTAAGTTTTTGTTGGATTGCCCTATTGAACAAGTCACTGAAGTCCCTTTCTGATTGGCCAACTGTCCAAACTAAGCTACAGTGGTCAAGAGCATACGGGAACTTAAGCCTTGGTAAATTTTATTAAGTAAAATGGATTTTTTTATTAATAGGCTGACTTTTCACCTACCGGGGATAAATCCTTTCAGACTTCGAGAATACACAGCCTTAATTATTCGTTAAAAGAACAACAATTGTACAAGTAAAATTATTGACAGCTAAGAATCTCTTTTCCCTTTCGGTACTTCAGGAATGCATAGCCGAATTTAGTTTTTATGAGTTTGTTAATTGTGAAATAAAATACAAAATTGTAAAAGGAAAATAAAGTACACTAACTATATACAGCGCGTTAGGGTGGATTGTGTGCATGTGTTGATTTAATAAAGCAAAGAAAAGTTAGAAATAAAGTAGTTAATCTACTCTATCAAAGCAACTAAACTAAAAAAATCACACACACCAAACTGACATGGACCCCCTAGGGGGTTCTGTGGGCGTTGGGTAGCCCACCTGTTTTTATTAATTACATTTTTTGAGGTGGATGCCTTTGGTCCTGTTATCACATATATAGTAACTGGGCTACCATACATTTTTTGTCAGATTCCAGTACACTATTCAGCCAGTTCCCTTACATTGAGATGCTGGGATGAGCATCTACTATGCATCACTATCAGATTTTGGACAGCAGATATATTCCCCATGCCATGACTGAGTCTAAGGACACTCAGGGAGATGACCGATGTAGCCATCTAGCCATTTGTACAGAGCAGTCAATATTTCCTAGAGTTACAGCAGCAGTTTCAGAGGTCAGATGTTGGTTCAGATGATGAGCATTCAGGTATATGACTCAGCAGGTATATTATGGTGTTGTGGTTCTACCTCTTTTATTTCCATTATCTTAGCATGTCTTAGCATTTAGTATCATGATCTGGCAATCATATAGATATGTGGACCTAGTTGTACTATATATATCATATTTGTCCCTACTCAGACTTAGAAGTTCTTGGCCTATACTCATTGGTTTTACCCTCCCTAGGGAGAATAGAGGTGATCATTCCCGTCATACATTGGCTTGCTAGTGTTGGTTTCATTATTCACTGTCTTCATCCATCCATGACTTGCCCAGTTTGTTCATTACCTCGACTTACTACTTGACTAGTGGCACGGAGGACCTTCCCCCACTGTAGCCTCTAAATTGGATAAGCTTCCCTGTTTATTGTGTCTCATCTCTGAGTTGGTGACAAAACTTACCTATGGTGAGTTGGATTTCCTTGAGAAGTCCCCCTAGTCACTAAAGATGTTGTTGGCCAAGCCTGAAACTTTTAGTGCTGCCATGAATACAAAGTATGGAAATCAAATGTTATATCTTGTATGAAAAGTAAGCCAAATGAAAATGGCTATGAAATATCAAATGCTATATCTATTGTGAAATACAAATACCTAGGTAAACAAGCTGTTTGTGACACACCTAGAAGTGCTCAGGTAAACAAGTGCCTTAAAAACACACCTGCAGCAAGAAGCCTAAATTAAATGTAAATCTATGCAATGTGTTTATAAACACACATAGATCAAAGGCTATGGAAACTCTAGGCCCAAAAAGCAATGGAACTTAAACTCTATATCAAAAAGATTGCTAGCCTCATTTGTATTATGGATTGTGCACATCTGTGTAAGGTGAATAAACACTCTTTGAACAACTTATCCATTTGTGAGACATCGACATTCCCTGTGTGTTGTTGCTTGTCCACTATATGCTATGGTGTGTATTCCCTTTTCCATTTCCAAAGTGTCACAGTGTTAAGTCAGTAAGTCATCCTTTGACCTAGCAAATTGTTTCTTAGCCTTCACCCTTCACTAGCAAATTGATCACAACTATGAAGTGAGTATGACCTTGAAAGTCTTGTATGAGTAATTCATAATAATTAATGACATTATATTTGGATTTAGATCGCCAGTAATGATTGATACTTGTTATAATTGCTATGTGAATGGATTGTAAAGCATGTTTTAACCCTTGACACCTTGCAGCAGCTTGATGACAGTTTGAGTCATATTTTGGTCATGTTGACTTGGTCAAACCTCAGTTTGACCAAAAGTCAACCACAGGACATGAGGTGGCAAACCTCAGATGTTACAGATAGATGATATATGGTCTGGTACAGGTCACCATGGTGGGCTTATGTAGTGGTTTCAGGCTTATGATGATGATTTGTGCTTTTCAGCACTTTTACAGATTATTATTATTTGGTCTGCCAGATATGATGAGTATTTATTTTGGACCATGCAGAGGTTTACATGGTGTATGAGTACACATCTTAGATGGATTTGGACCTTCTGAGTCCAATGAGACAGTCTGTTTTCAGTTCCGGGCAGTTACAGTGATGATTGAGCCTCAGTTGGCTATCCTAGTGCAATTTTGGTCTGTCGGAGGCCCTGTCAGAGCAGTGATGAGATTTACTTTGTTCACCTAGGGCGCTATGCATGGAGGGGGTGGTCCAGCCACTTGTTATTACCATATTACCCCCCTCCCAGACTCATTGGTGAGCTCACCTTGACAGCGCAGGCACTCCAGGAGGCAGTTTGGGCAGTTTCACATTTCCCGAGGCACTCTAGAAATGGTAAAAATGGCTACAGAGGAATTCGATTTGGGCTACTGAGGCAAGGTTATGGCATGGGATGATCAGTGATGATGAGTGGGATGTCTTCCACACCTTCTCCAGCAGTTTCAGCTTCATCGGGACCCACATCCATCACTTATGACACTTTTTGATGATTTCTGGAGCCTCCTAAGGCTCACGACTTTCCCAGAGAGGCACGATTTGGTGTCTAGAGCATTTATTCTTGGATATTGTGTCATGGGGATTGACCAAGGGTGTTAGAAATTACCCCTTGGACCCACCATGAGCTATATTTTATGTTTTGTCATCATGATTTGGTGGGATCCCCTCTCCTAGGGCGATTTTGTCCACTTATTGTTATATTTTATTAGTGATCCATGTATTGTATTATTGAGCTCATCTCAACCATTGATTAGATCTTTTAATCTTAGCCACTCATTTAAAAAGTGGTTAGATTGTGGACTCACTCCTTCCTATTTAAAGGAGAGCTTCTCATTGTAAATGGGACTTTTGGCTCTGGATTATTGGAATAGAAATTATTATTGCATCTATCTGTTGTGTTGTGGTGAATGCTTTTGGAGTTCGTTCGTTGATTCTTCCATTGCACTGGGTTTTTGGAGATATTGTCTTGCTTTTGTACCACATTTTGTCATCTACAGGTGGAGGCCGAATTGGTTCAAGGAGGACATATTGGTAGGGGAGGACACTCCCTACTTATTTCTTGGGTTTCTTCGCTGGTAACAGGGAGAATTATTGTCTTTGACCTTCTATTTCATGTTACTATTGCATTTCGCTTGTATTTCCTCCATACTTGATCTTTCTGATTGAATCGATTTCCTTGGTTTGACAGGTAGAGGAGGTCGCACTTGTGGGCTAGGGCATCATTTTGGCAAGCAAAATCAACAATTTCTCATTTGATCTCTGCGGGAGTCTTCCTCAACAACAAGGCATCTACTTCCATCACTCAGGTATGATCTCAAGGTAATTTCTCATTCCATGATCTATCCATTTGTCTAAATGCTTCAAACCCTCATGAATTAAAACCCTCATTTTATATTTTCTCAGATCTAGCAAGATCTACTTAGCTTTTGGGTATAAAATTTAAAACCCACCTCTATAGTATCCACAGCGATTCGGATCTATAGTTTGGTGTGGATTGGCCTTCATCCGAACCATTTTTGAAAGCAAAGAAGCTTCTCCAAGGGAGGTCGCACTTCCTAGGAGGGGTGAGTTTGCTAAGATCTAGCACCTGGGTAGGCGAGATCCCACTTGATCCTTCATCTACACACTTGATAACCTACCCCTAGTGTGTCACTTCAGTGATTTTCACCTTGTGGGCCCCATTCCTCATTTTGAGGGTTGAGCCCCACTTGGGTCACTTTGTGATACATTTCAATCTCAGATCTACTGAGATCTAGCCATTGGATGATCCTGATCTTCAAGACCCACCTAGCTTTACACCTCAACATCCCTGATCTACAATTTGGTGGACATCCGACTCCATTTGGCCCATTTCCCAAAGCACGAATCTTCTCCAAGCCAATTCAACTTTCTTGGATTGTTGAGCTAGCTTGTGGTTTGACCTTTGTCTTGCATGCTTGAACACCTAAGCACTGTCATATCCTGTCATCAAGATTATATCTGGTACTGGTTAGCCCCAAATTGGTCCCTAACTACCCTGCATGGGACACGGTTCCCAAGGCAGTGGATTTTCTCATCTTTGATTAGTACCCAAATCATAGATCTAATTCTACGTTTCATAAGTCACTTGCATAACCAAGTTGGACCAAATTTACACTTAAACCTCTTGGTCCAACCCATTACTCATCTTGTGACTTCATCCATAGATCTAGGGTTTACCATACACCTTACGTATTTCATCCATATTTGATTTGATCTGGTGTCTTGGTCTAATCTTTCCTATCGGGAGTAGATCTGGGTCTCCCCCTTTGTTGTCTTGGGCTAGATAACATAAGGTGAAGATTGCCTCGATTGGCATGACAACCATCCATTGGGAGTTGAGGCTATCTTGGTTGCACCTCTTTGGTTGCCCATTCCCTCTGCCATCCATCTTGGATCTATCTTTAGGGGCAACTACAAGTTTGGTGATAACAAGTCCTTATGAATCTCGATCCAAAGGCCTTATGAGTTTAAAAAATAATACAAGATGGAAGAATATTGTTCTGGGAAGCCTTGGATGGCTTTAGATCTTCGATTTTCCGGCAGTACTTCCTCTTGTTATGGCGATAAAAATGTGAAAACAGCCACCTGAAATGCACCAAATGTACCCAAATAAGCGCTAAAATCATAAAAAATTTAAGTACTAAAAGATAGGAAATAAGTGCAAGTACTTAAAAATAAATTAGATCTACAAATATAAGCATCAAAACTTATATCTAGCAACAATACTCAAATAAAATCAGCCTTTAGATATTCTTTAAAAGAAAACTAATTTACTTAAGCATGCAAGTAACCATAAGCAAAGAGAAATTTGAA
This sequence comes from Larix kaempferi, assembly GCA_027924585.1. Classification (NCBI taxonomy): domain Eukaryota; kingdom Viridiplantae; phylum Streptophyta; class Pinopsida; order Pinales; family Pinaceae; genus Larix; species Larix kaempferi. Next base: position 180,235 of record BSBM01001277.1, read on the forward strand.
TAAAAGGTGAAAGAAAGAGGGAAGAAGAAGAATGCTCAAGCTGAATGTTCGGATTTATGGAATCCAACGGTAGGAAGCGGAGGGACTATGTCCTTAATTGCTCGAAAAGCAGTAGAGTCAAACAAGATCATCTGCACGTTCAAGCTAGAAAACCTGCACAGTTCACAATACTTGCAACAAGGAGATTAAATCCGGTACTTCCTACACAAGAGGATAGAAGAGCATGCAAATAAACAAATTATACATGCAAATACTAAATCTCTAAGCATAGAACAATAGCAAATAAAATCAAACTAGAAATTATCTACACTATGAGTTGATACCAACTTTCATCAAGGCCATATCAATCACCACAAGATGCAAAATTGAAACAATACAAAGTTACCTCATACATCACTTGATAATGATCATCCACACACAATTGCTACACACCATGGACCTCCAAAGCCTTTCTATTCAATGAAAAAATTACAAGCAAGCTCAGAGCTTGGGCAGAGGTTCCACCCTCTAACCATGAAGAAATGAGAGCCAAAGCCTTGCCTTTATAGAGTTTGGAGAAGAGGGGGGCACATCACATGAGGGATGGAGAGGTTTACTCCATGATTTAAGCCTCAAATTGGGTGAAGATTGAGTGAGGTGGGCGCCACCTCAACAAGAGATGCGCCCCCTCCATTAGAAACCACATCAAGCCATACCAAATTCGCCACAATAAGCAAGTCGCCCTCCTTTGGAGAAAGGGCGCATCTCTTGAAGTAGATACACTCGCCCTTCCAAAATCCTTGATTAAAATCACCAATCCTTGATTGAAATCACCTCCGATATTGATTGCTGACTTAACTGGGCCTTTAGTTGGACAAATTTCCTCTAATTTAGGAAATTTGATTTTCTCCAAATCTTTATTTTTTGAATTAAATAATTCTCTTTTATTAATTTTGGGAGAATTTTTATTTAAGTGAATAATATTCACTTAGAACTTAGGAAAAGTGGGTTTAGGGGTTTAACAGGTGCTCTACGTTAGAAAACAATCACCCCGATGGCAAATTTCACCTCCTAACCACACATTTATCATATTTTTGAGATTTTTAATTAAAATATTAAAAAAGCCCATTTTACGGGAAAAAATATATTTTCTTGGAATTAACCGAAAATCCTAGGGGACCTGGTGCATGTTCATAATGACTCAATTTGATGTCTAGCATGCTCATAAACATTGACACTTGAACTTTAATAACCTCCTAAGGCCTAACCACCAAGACAACCATTCCAGCTTTGGAGGAGCGGGTGAAAAACCCATCGACTATACAATGCTTATTCAGCATTGCATAATTGACAAGGAAAAAAACACCATAGAATGACCAGATTGATGTCTAAGTCCTAGGAAGCCAAGCTCTTTATAAAAGACCGTATTTGATTCCAAGGAAGCCAAGCTCTTTATAAAAGATCGGCATGCTAGCACATTTTTACAACATCCCTAAGGGGGTATGAACATGCAATTTTTAAAAAAGGGCCAAAATTTGGCCTAATGGACGTTGGAACACTAATGATGAACAATTGGATTGTTCAAGTATTTGACGGTTTACTCGGAATCTACTAAGTGCAATTTTAGTGGATAACAATATCCCATTCAGAATTCAATGGACTTAACATTTCTCAGGATTTCAGCATTCAAGGATTGGCAAGATTGCAACATTTTAGGATTGGATTCTATCATGTACGAGGATAGGGGATTAGCATTTGATTGAGAGCACTGAACCCTCTATGTGTTTTGATGTTGGTGGTGTTGGCTAGTGAATGCAGTTGTCATAACCTTAGTAAAAATGTACCCTTCACTCGAGCCAAAACCAATAATTAAGCATGTTAAGATTTCTGCCTCAATTTAATTAGATCAGCCAATTACATCAAAATTGAGGGGTGTTGACTTGAGCAATAGTGGTGTGGATGGATTTGTATCCTCAAGTAACAGCAAGACCTAGTAGTGATGTCCTTAGAAAATCGAGATAGAGGTGAAAGGAGGAGGCAGAAGGCACTATGGATGATGAGGATTGTTGGGGTGTGTTATCCACTAAATTGCACTTAGTGGATTCTGAGTGAACCGTTGAAGACTTGAACAATAAAATTGTTCAACATCAGTGTTCCGAGATCCATCAGGCCAAAAGTTTTTGGCCCTTTGTAAATTTTGCATGTCCAGACCCCTGCGGGGGAATTGTAATAAGTTGGTCTAAGCATGATACTTTTGTAAAAGGCTTGGCCCACCTTAGGGTTTTCCATCAATGGGATACTCTAGAGTGTTTTTCCGTTAGGAATTATGCGCTACTGTTCAGTGGAGCATAATTCCTGAGTTTTCCACTCATACCTCCAAAGCTGGAGTATTATCCATGGTGGTCGATCTTAGGGGGGTTATTAAAGCCTATGTGTCTATGTATTTTTACATGCTAGCCATCAGTAATAAGTCGTATGGACATGCACTAGGTCCCCTAGGAGTTTGAGGTCATTCCGACAAAAAAAAAAAAATTCCGTAAATTAGACCATTTTTTTAATGGTTTAAATGGAAAAATAATGTAGTAAAAGAGTGGTCTGGGGCGGATTTTGGCGCGGGGAGGCTCGTTTTGATGCTTAGAGCGTCCTCTTTACCTAAGTGCCCACTTTCTCCCGGTTATGGGCGATTACCTCCTTTCTGGGAGCATTTTTCATTAAAAATGTGACAAAATGGCATTTTAATGTTAAAAAAAACAAAATGCATTGTTATCACATTTATAGTAGTTGGAGCTACCATATATTTTTTCCAGATGCCAGTATATTTTTTAGCAAGTCCTTTACACTAAGATGCTTGAGATGAGCATCTATTTTGGATCACTCCTATGATGATGAGCAGCAATATATTCCTTCGCCATGACTGAGTCTCAGGAAACTCAGATTAGATGATCGATGTAGCCATTTTTCCATTACAAAGGAGTATGCAGTGCCTAGAGTTGCAGTAGTGGGTTCTCAGTGGACAGATGATGGTTCAGATGTGTTACACAGGTATATGATCCAGCAAGTATTATCTTGTGTTCTTGGTTATATTGCTTTTGTAGTCATTCTAGTGCCATGTTCTAGCATTTAGTGTCATGATCTGGCAATCATATATATAGTATTGGACTTGGTTGTTTTTATCTAGTGTCCTGCTCAGGTTTTAGAAGTTCTTGTCTATACTCATTGGTTTTACCATCCTTAGGAGAATGGATGTGATCATTCCCACCATTATTTGGCTTGCTAGTGTTGGCATCATTTTCACTATCTGCTTCCATCCATTACCTTTCAATTATTGTTTTACCTTGACTTACTACTTGACTTGTGACATGGAGGATTTCCCCCCACTCTAGCCTCTTTGTTGGATGAGTTTCCCTGTTATATTGTGTCTCGGCTCTGAGTTTCCTAAGTTGTGTTGGCTAGACCTGAAACAAATAGTACTACTATCATTACATGTATCTGGAAACATTATTGTATATCTTAAATGAAAGCCCATTCTAGAATGTGTTTTTCAACACACGTGAATGAAAGGCATGTGAAATGAATGTAAATCCAAGAATGTGTTTCTCAACACACATGGATCAAAAATCCTAATAAATGTAAATCCAAGAATGTGTTTTTCAACACACACGGATCAAGGCTATGGAAATGAATGAAAGGCCCAAAAAGCAGTGATTAAATGTATGCTATACCTAATGATCTGCTGGCCTTATACTGTAATGATTTATTCCTCATTAGCCTGCGGGTTGTGATATGAGATGGAGCAAGGGACAACTAATTCTAAGTGTCCCCTAGAGTCTTGAGTTACGGTTGCCTGGCACCTGGTCATGGCGGCTCTAGAAAAGATCCTCACGGAGCTGTATCAGCTTGGATGTGAGTTGTAGGCATCTATCAAGGTTGAATAAGCACTTCCCAAACAACTTACCCATTTGTGAGACACTGCCATCCCATGTGTTATTGCTTGTCCAGCATATGCTTCGGTGTGTATCCCCTTTCCCACTTCGAAAGTGTCACAGTCAGTACAGTCATTCCTTAGCCTAGCCTTGCATTTATACACCCTCACCCATCACTAGCAAATTGATCACGGCCATGAAGTGAGTATAGTCTTGAGGTTCTAGTTTGAGCTATTATTATTATTGAAAATCACGAATATCTTGTTTTAGATCGCCAATGAAATGATTACTTTATGTTTATATTGCTATTGGAATGACTTATGAAGCATGCCTTAACCAGTTACACTTGCAACACTTTGATGTTTTTTCCTGGATCATATTATGGGTCAGTTTGACTTGGTCAAACCCAGTTTGACCAAAGTCAACTACAAGATATGAGATGAGTTAGACCCTAGATGATAACTATTGACGATATGTGGTCTATTATTGGTCACCAAATGGTTCCATGAAGCATTTACAGGCTCAAATAGTGATCTGTGGATTTTTAATGATTTTTATCATTTGCAGATTATTATCAGTTTTATTATGTTCGGGCATGGTATTGATTTTATATGATTATCCAGTCATCCATATGGTGTATGAGTATGCATCTCTAGTGCATTTGGGCTCTCTCAGTCCATTGGGATAGTCAGTTTTCAGTTCCGGTCAGTTTCAGTTGGTATATGTCTCCGTTTATCACTTCAGTGCAGATTTGCCATTAAAAATAGTCTGTCAGAGCAGTGTCATGATTTGATTGGTTCACATATTGCGCTACAGAGGGAGTATAGGGTCCAGCCACTTGTTTTTACTATATTGCTATACACCCAGACATGTTGGTGCGATCAGATTTGGCCTCGGGTGACCGGGCAGAGAGATATAGGAATTTTTATATTTTACAGGTGATTTACGAAGGCATAAAAAATGGTAAAATTGGCTACAGAGGAATTTGAGTTGGGCTACTGAGGCAAGGAAATGACATAGGAATGGTTTTGATGATGTGTATGATGTCTCCCACACCCTCCAGAGTAGTTATATCAGTCAGTGGGGCCCACACATCTTTCCCCGACACATTTTTGAGTTTTCATGGTGCCTTTGGAGACTCACGACTTTCCCTAGTGGGCATGATTTTGTACTTAGATGATATATTTGATGTTATTGTGCCATGGGGACACACTAGGAGGGAATTATATCACCCCCTAGACCCACCATGAGCTTATTGTTATATTTTCATAGTCGCTTTATGAGGACGTCCTCCCTAGGGCGATTTGACTAGTGGGATCTTTATGTTTTGGAGTTGATCCGTGTACTTTATTTGTTGAGCTCATCTCAACCGTAGATTATAACTTATGTATCTTTTAATCTTAGCCACTCATTTAAAAGGTGGTTAGGGTTTTGGTCTATCCCATAGCTATAAAAAGGAGAGACCCTCTCATTGTAAAGGGACTTTTGGCTCTTGGCTTTTGGAATAAAATATATTCTTGCAAACTCTTGTCTTGTGGTTGTGGATGCTATTGGTGTTGATTGAAATTGTTCTTCATTTGCACTGAGAGTATTGGTGAAGATCCTTTGCATATTTTTCTCCACGTTTTGATCTACAGGTGAAGAAGTCGATTTGGTGAGGAGGGCGCATTGGCTGGGGAGACCCACCCTGCTACTTTCTCTTCTCTTCGTCGGTTATAGGGAGTATCACTATCTTAGTACCTCTTACTCTTTGTTATCATGTTCATCATTTGTATTTCTTCCATTCTTGCTTTGAACTGATTGAGCGTACTGTCCTTGGTTCAACAGGAAGAGGAGGGCGCACTTGTGGAGCTGGGCAATTCACATGGGCAAGGAAACTCTTCAAACTTTCATTTGATCTCTGCGGGAACAATACTCGACATCATAGCAATCATCTCCATGACTCAGGTACGCTTGCAAGGTATGTAATTTATTTCTCTAACCTACCCATCTGTCAATTTCATTTAAAACCCTAAGTAAATTTCTTAGAAAACGACTTGGTTTATTGGAAAACCATTTCTAGGTTTTTGATATCTTGCATATTGCTAGGTGGGTTCTCCTAGGCGTCATAGTTGGAGGACTTCATGGCCCAAATCTCAAGGCACTGGGTCTCTTCAACCCTTGCGCATTCCCTGAGAGAGTCAGTTTGCCTGTCATTTGAACCTTTTTGCTGAGCTTGTGTACTTTAACACTGTTACATCCATCTACCAAGCTATGCTAAAAAGCCCTAATTCTCAAATCCACTCTTTGGGACACTTTCCCTCTTTTAAAGGTCACGTTTCCCAAGGCAGCTGAATTTGATCATTTACACTAACACCTGAATCCTGGAATCACTTTTAATTATTGAATCACTGTGTCTAATCACTATTCATTGCATCACATCTTTCCTAAGCCTCCACAGTGATCCTAATTCCTTAAATCTAGGGTTCCATACCTGTCACCTTATGTACCCTATAGTTATAGCTTGATCTGGTGATCTGGTTAGATCTCTCCTGTCGGGAGTAGATCAGGGTCTCCCCCTTTGTTATCTTGGCTTTGATAACATTAAGTGAAGGGTGCCTCGATTGGTGTGACAACCAATCCATTGGAGATTGAGGCTCTCGAGGTTCACCACTTTGGTTGCCTATTCATTCTACCATCCTGCTAGATCCATCTTTAGGGGCAACTATAAATTTGGTGATAATATTTTGGCGCCGTTGTCGGGGAGGTAGAGGCTTACCTTCGGTGTCTGCGAGTGTCCACGCGTTATTTATTATCTTATCACATCCAGTATTTTGCATTGGTGATTGTATTTTCCAATTCATAATATTTCCAATCACCATCTTAATTCACTCATCTCACCTCTCCTACGACATTTATCCTATTGGTGAATTACTTGTGTGGTTCACCTGGCGACTCTACTGAGGACCAAACCCAACATATTAATCTTAAGTTCTTAGAACGTCCAACAAATTCTGAAGGAATCCCTGCAACTTATACTCGAAACCGAAGACACATTAAAGAGAACTCATCCAATTTCTTTTGGAAGATTTCTAATCCTAACTCTTCATCGAGTCATCCTTTAGGATCTCCTTTATCTTCATCTAGTCCAATGGCCGGAACAAACATTGGTGGAAACCAGAACAATCCTCCTCAAAATCCTAGGATTTTGGAAGGAAGGCTAAGCCATCTCCTTCAGATTTTTCCCAAATCCAGGGAGCCCCCCATGACATGCCAGAAAAGTATTTTGAGAAAGTTCCCAAGTTTGATGGAGTGTTTGCTATAACCATAGAAGATCATGTTGACAAGGTCTGGGAACATATGGAAGCATATGGAGCATCTGATGAAGATGTCTTCATGAGGGGCCTCCTGGCATCTTTGGAAGGAGATATCTAGAAGTGGTTTGATAGATTGCCTGCTTCGTCAATAGATGGGTATGACAGTTTTGTCACAAAGCTTAACAGTGAATGGTCACATAAGTTAGATGGGAAATTTCTCTTGCATCAATTGTTTGATATCAAGAAAAAAAGAACGAAGCAGTCCATGAATTCAACCTTAGATTTGATAAGACTGTAGCAAATATCCCTGATGATCAACCCGAAAACATCAACTTCATTGAGGATATATCTTATGATGATGATTTTGGGAGAATTCTATTAGAAGAAGAGCCATGGGAGCAAGAAGAATTTAGCGAAGAACCAAGCTCCTCATGTTGTGCCATTAATCTCCCTGAACCTAAGGAACAACCCAAGTTTAAAATTTACAAGCGAAGAAGTGATGATTCCTAGTAACCTTCTTTCCTATACAAACGTAACATGAATAATGAAGATAAAAAGGAAGAAGATGAAATTTCCCCTCATGACTATAGTTTGAATATTGATATCAAAAAGGAATTGGGCAAAATAATGTGTAATATCCCCGTGACTGAGTTAATGAAAGTGCCCTCAGTAGGGAGCCAAGTAGAAAATTTTTTTGAAGGCATTGGCCAAGAGAAGACTCCTGAAACTATTTTAGAATTCTGTCATATACAGATTCTTAGTGGAACAAAAATTAGAAAAGTTGAGAAGGATCCACCCATTAATATCCATTTGGCTATTTATGAAAGAAAGAATGGTGGTCACCCTCCTTTTTACCTTACCCTGCACATTCAAAATATGCTCCTACATAATTGCATGTTAGTTTCTGGAGCCACCATGAATGTTATGCCCTTGCATGTTATGAAGGAGATGGGTTTGGAGGTGACTAGACCTTATGGAAATTTTTGTGTCATTGGTTCAAGACCTGTACAGTCCTACAGTTTGATCAAAAACCTGAGGACTGATCTTTTCGTATGCTCTGACATTTCCACCATGATGGATGTTGTTGTTATAGACTTGCCCCCAACAAATGGAATGCTCTTATCTAGGAAGTGGGCAGTTGGTTTAGGTGGATACCTCGTGATGGACCTATCATATATTTGTGTTCCCAATTCAGATGGTGCCTTAATCAGGATTAATAGAGAACCATGCATTGATAAATATTTGGAAACTTTTGAGGAAGGGATAAAGAACACTTATGGGGATGAACTGTTGAATAATGCCAAAGCTAATATGATTAAGAATGATGATGAAATTTGGGAGTTGTCACAAACAGAAAATATTTTCATGGTGATGGGAGATACCGATTCTTCACAAGAGGAAGAAGACATAGCTGAGCTTGCTAGGAGAATAAATCTGGAAATGCTTAGGAGTGAGTTTTCGGAAGAGTTAGATGAATTGAGAAGAAATTAAAAGCAACTTTAGGGTCAAGAGCTTAATAATGAAATAAATCAAGAACAAGTCAATGAAAATCCAACACCTAAAGTTGTAGATGATTTGGATGACATAAGGCGTGGTGAACATATTCCAAGAACAGTTAGGGAATTTAATGCGCTTTATGATAATAATTTAGTACGAGAAAGTCAAGCACTTGAGCTTGTTATCCCATGGGAAAACCATTCAGAGCAAACACATCCCTCTCATGTATTAGAAAGTGATGATGAAATCAATGAATCCCATTATTCTGATGTTCCTAATTCCTTATCTCATTTATATTTAGAAGATGGTATTTTAAATCAAGTCCATGATAATTCCTTAAGCTGGGAAGAGGATGCCTTAATTAATGATGCCCCCGAAGGAGATTTTGATTTAAACAATCTTGCTATTTTTCAATCATCTCCTTCACATAATCAAAACAAAGCTTTATCTGCATATCCTCTTATCCCTGATTTTCTTTTACCACCTGAGTCATCCAGTTATCAAAATCATGATCCTTCTCACATTCCTAGTTCTTCAGTTTCTCATTTAGAATTGTTATCCACTGGGTTAGAAAATATGCACATTCTAGTTCCTACAGGGGAAGGCTCTAGTCGTTCTAATGATGTCTCACAAACGCCTCATCCCTTGGAAGAGCATAGAGATTTTTGGACTGTAGGGGAAGTTGTTAAACATGTAATGTCTCCCTAAGAGGAAGAGCCTAATGTAAGTGCTTAGGAGACGAGAAGAGAGATTAAAGAAGTCCTAGTTGGTAGGGTAGCCATTCCCATTGATGGTGGTCCACCCAAATTTGATGCAGTTCCTTCTAGAAGGAACTCAAGAGTTGTCACACCGCAATCGCGAAACCTTGTTGAGATCCATCCCATTCCTATACGTAATAATGGAGTCGTTCCTGAATCTGTAAATAGGAATAGATTTCCTACTGGAAGTCAAGTCATCATTCTGAATCATTTGTTGTATATCAAATCTGGACAGGCTGATGACATTTGGGTTGGACCTTGTTGTCCGCCAGATTGCACACCAGCAGCGGAAATCTTTCGAAAGCTGTCTCCCTCACTGGAAAGTGGGTAGAGGTGTGGCCTTGGGGGAAAGCAATGAGCTAGGTACTGTCACCTAAATCCCAGCTCCTCCGTTTAGGCTAACTCCTAACGAAGCCAAGGGGGGTAGTCCCTACAAAGAGTTGACTATGGCTCAATGTGTTTTAATGTTTTAAGTGTATGGTATGATGCGGATGGGTGTTGTTTAGGAGTTTTTGTGATGAGACCAAATTATAAATGTGATAAACAAGATAAGATGCAATCCACGTTGCTAAATAAGATATCAAAATGATAGTACGTTTCAAGAAAAAATGCATCCACAAGATAAAGTAAAACCACAAGGACAAATGGTCCTGGTCAAGATATGAATTTTAAATAACCAGTGCCTTATGGAGTCAAACAATAATAAAGATGTGATGCTGAATGTGTGGGTCTTGAAAGGTACTATTCGTGAGATCGTTGTGCAAATTATCTTGATAAATTACAAGTTTTAATGGTCTTGATTATTAGGCTAAGAACAAGGATATCAAAAGTCCGAAAATAATACTGGTAACCTCTTAGATGATAGGTCGAAGCCACCCAGATTGCAAAAGGGTAAGTGTTCAATTGGCTTAACCACCCTTGAGTCTGACAGCGGGATTTCGGCACCACCTGTTTCAGGAAACTTCCTCAATAAATCTCGAAAAGGCAACGCCAGTTCGTTGGTTGGGGTAAAGTTTTATTAAGTTATCACTTGTAAGATTAGCAAATCCAACACCTTTATGAGTACTAGCCCAACCCTTTCAGGTTGGCAGAGCATACGAGTGTTGGATAATCGACCAAGATAAATTAATTATGAAGAGGTGTGAGTTGGAATGTTTTATTATTAAAGCACAGTTCAACTCTCCGATAGAGAGCGCTCTTGACTTAGTCTTAAGACCAAAGTTCAAGAGACTTTAATTAATCTAAATGCCTAATGCAAGGGAAATGCAACAACTAAATGCTCTCCAACAGAGAGTGCTTTTGACTTGGATTTGGCCAAGTTCAAGAGACTTTAATTCTTTTTATGAAATAGAAGCAATTGTAACTTGTGTTGTCCGCCAAACTGCACACTAGCAGCAGAAATCTTTCGAAAGTTGTCTCTTCACTACAAGTGAGAGAGGTGTGGCCTTGGAGGCAAGCAACGAGCCAGGTACTGTCACCTGAATCCCAGCTCCTCCGTTTAGGCAAAACTCCTAACGAAGCCAAGGGGGGTAGTCCCTAAAAAAGAGTTGTCTAAGGCTCTTTGTGTATTTTAGTGTTTTTGATGTAGTGATGCGGATGGGTGTTTTTTAGGAGTTTTTTTGAGATGAGAGACAATATAAAAATGAAATATAAGACAAGATAACGCAATCCACGTTGCAAATACAAGATGAAAGGTGCACTTGGGCAATAAGTAAATCACTTTTCACGAAATATAATAGATAACTCCAATATTGATATTTAGGCGAACAAAATGTAAGATAAAGGACCAGTGCCTTATGGAGTCAAAAATTAAATATGAATTGTGAAAACTTGATACAAGTGCTTGAATTGAAAGTTTGTGAGAACGTTATGCAGCTTATCTTGGTAAATTCAAAGTTTTAGTTGTCTTGATTATTAGGGCTAAAACCAAGGATATTCAAAGAAAGTCCGGAAAAGACAATATCAAGTGCCTCCGTTCAAGGACCTGTCAGGCCACCCAGTGCTCTAGCCAGGCTGCGCAATGCAAGCCAGCAAACTAGAGGCTGAACATGGAATCCCGGCGCCCTCACTAAGAGATTACCCACTGAAATTATCTTATCGATCAACTCCGGATTGGTTGGTTATGGGGGTGAAAATTTTAATTAGATTTTCGCTTGTAGATTAACAAGTCTTCCACCTTTCTGAGTACTAGCCCAACCTTTTCAGGTTGGCAGAGCATACGGGTGTAGGACAGAAACCAAGATAAATTAATTAAAGGGTGTGTGAGTGGAAAATTTTTATTATTAGAAAGCCTTGTTCAACTCTCCGACAGAGAGCGCTCTTGACTTGGTCTTATGACCACAGTTCAATAGACTTGCTAGGTTAACAATGCCTAATGCAGGGAAATGCAAGAAACTAAAATGCCCTCTGATAGAGGGTGCTCTTGACTTGGATTTGGCCAAGTTCAAGAGACTTTGGTTTATTTTAAGAAGCAGATAAATTGTAGTAGCAGTATATCTTAGATTTTAAAACAGATTTAAACAATAAGATGATTGATCAACGAGATACAAATGCTATCAACAACACTACTTGCAAGATAAATAAATCTAGTGTTCTACCACACAAACTTTAATCTACTAGGTAGGATTGATCCCCGAAACAGGATCAACCACTAGAACCGCCTGCACTTGAGAACTTCCAGCTAGCTGAAAGCTCTGCCAAGGAAACTGACGGGGATGGAAGAGTAACCACAAATTATGTGGTCATGCCCTTGAGACGAAATCTCAAGGATACAACTTTCGGCTGAGGGCTTTGGAAGAGAAGCAAGATAACAATAAAATAAAACTAAACTACCCAAGAATCTCTTTCAGGTCAAAGACCCTACTCGGGAGAGCATGGGGTTAAGTGAATATGGAAGATAACTTTGAATGACTTATTAAGCAAAATACTAATCTAAGAATATGAGATCACAAATCTAAGCTAAATCAAATCCCCGAGACCCAACACTCTTCCCCAAATGGGGAAGAAAACCCAAGAATGGAGGACCTCTCCACTATAAATTTTATTAATCTTTTACAAGTGCCTCAAGGGAAAATCCTTGGAAGGTCTTTAATGACTATCTATGAATAACTTATAAACATTGGAAAAAATGAAGCCCTCAATGGCTTTTACAGAGGATAAGAGGGATCTAGCTTTGCTTGTTTGTCCTTTTTGTGTTTTTAATGGCTTCTCGCCTTGAAGTTTATTGACTTCTACTCCCTGGAAAAAGTCTATAACAAAATAATTGCTCCAATACCCATTGGCATTAGTAAATAACAAAATGACACTAGCTATTTACCAAAAGAATGAAAAAAGTGAAGTGGCAGCCAATAATAAGATTTTCAAATGACTACTTTGTACTCACCTAGGACTGTCTAATCAAATGCTGGCAGCCAAATAGACTTCCTAACTGTGGGTGGCAGTCAATACATCATTTTAGGACAGTCAAAGTCAAAGTTTGAATGGCGGTCAAGGACTTATAACAGTCAGCCTAATGATGTTTAAGTTGGCACTCAACAGGGAAGGTGTTTATGATAGTTGATTTAGATGTGTGAGATGGCAGCCCACAAAAAGTTATAACAATCTTTAAGGTCTTAACAACCCTCTCAATGCTCAAAAGGCAGCCAACAAATCTATAAAATAGTCAACAGTGAATTTAAATGGCAGCCTACAAGTCTAGGACAGTCAACAATGTTGAAGAGGCAGCCCAACAAGGATTTTACAGTCAACCAAAGTTTATAAAGGCAGCCAACAACACAACAAGATATGGAGTTCAATGCATGTTGATAAAATTTGAGACTAGACGGTAACTTAGGAAAAGATCTATGATAATCACCCCTAACAATGCAAATTAACTATCAAATTTCCAACAAAGCTAGTAGCTAATCTAGCATGTCATGAGATATGAGTGTTTAAATTTTGAAATGCAAATTAGCTAGTTTAACAAACTAACTAGACTCTAACAAAATCAAATGATACAAAGTAAGATCCTCAAATGCAAAAAAAACTAACACCTAGCATATATCTAATCACTTGATTGTTTTTTGTTGTTTGTTTTGATGTGTTTTGATGTGTTTAGGGCTGATATGAAAATGGACGAGGAGGAAAGATGAGCAAAAACGAAAGGTATGGGAGATAGGGCAGAATGGAGGTGGGACGAGAGCAATAGAGGAAACCTTAAAGGAGCTAGGACGAATGGAGAAGAGGGCTAGACAAGAGTGGAAAGAGGGAAAAGAAGCTTGGATGAGATGGATGAAGGGAGAAGATGAATGGGAGGAAAGCCAAAGGGTGAAGGATCTAAGGCCTAACTCTAGTAACCAATTTTGAAAGTGAAGATTTTTGTTGATGGATATAAGCAAGAGAACCCTTGGTTTTCCTCTTATGACAAAGACAACAAGCTTTGTAGATCTAGATCCTGCAATCACAAAATGTTAAACCCAAACAAAAGTTGATTGAAGCTTGGGATAGATGTAACCGAACTCATTCCCTTCTTCAAATTTGTGAAACCTGATCAAGCACGACAAACTCAATACCAAAGTGAGATCAAAACAACTAGTATGCTAAGAGAATCAAAGCTCTATCAATATTGGTATAACCAACTACATCCTACTCATATCACTTTGATAATCGTTGCATAATGAATCAAATTGACAATACAAATGACAAATCTTATGTTCTAGAAATAGACCTCTAAAGCTAGCATTTGATCACCACATATAAGTATTGAAAAAAGAAGTACTTAGAAAGAGATCACCTCAACCATGACGAATTCATCATAATGAACAAGAATCCATGGACCTCCAAAGTCGAAATATTTTATTCATAAGTTCAAAACAAAAGCTTGATACAATTTTCTCAGAGTAACTTTGCACAAATTCTCCATGAGATAATAGCCCCTAATGGGCCTCTCTTTATACTAAATCCTAAGCTAAAACCCTAGGTCGAATTGGCAAATAGACAAGTAGATCGAATTCCAATCATGAGAGGGCTTGGAGCAAAAGACAATAGACAAAGTCGAGTTTGTGTGGTAGGTATGACTGAATATGTGGCAAACTCAACTTGGGTGGTAGGTTTGGATATATCAACAACCAATAAACACCCTCCAACAAGGATCCACGTGAGGCATGGTAGGTTGACGTGAGGATAATGGAAGGTGCGAGTTAGAGGATGGAGAGACAAGTGTAATATGGTAGGTGTAACTCGCATGGTAGAAGGAGCCAAGTGTAATGTGGTAGGTGTAACTCGAATGGTAAGAGCATGGGATGTATCACAACCAATAGGCAAGGTCCAACAAGGCTAAACTCGAGCTTAAATGAGGTTGACGTGAGGATTTAGGGGATATGCGAGTTGCTTGTGTGGAGACACGTGTAGATGGTAGGTATAACTCGAGTCTCAACAAGGAGCCAAGCTTTGGATTGATTGGTGAGTCATGAGGGCGCCTACCTTAGGCTTTAATACAAACTACCACCCAATCATCAACTTACAACACATCAAACTCGAGTTTTGCATGAGGAGGGCAAGTTTGCTCAAGTGGATAACCTTCTGGTGACTGGATAATTGATTGGAGTGACTGGGAGTTGATTGGAATCCTCATAAATGTCCATTGCCATGTCATTTAGCCTTTTATTTTAATCAAATTGATTAATTTTGGAGAGATTTGGATTATCTCCAAAATATTCAATTTTATTATTTTAATTAATAATTTCTCTGTAAATGACTTTTCAGAGAAAATATTAATTATGAGGCTGAATTGACATCCGAAAGTTGGGTTTAGCTGCTCCATGGGTCATGTGTGATTTTTGGCTTATGAATCGAGCCATCAAACACTAAATTCGGACCCCGAATGACTGACATAATTACAGACCCAAATTTCTCTATTTAAACTATAGAGAAATTTAATTAAAATTTAAAAATAATTAAAAAATTAAAAACCTCAATTTCGACGCGTCCGGTAAAATTTTTTCGAAATTTTTTCTGGGGGTCCTAGAGACCTAGGACATGACCAAAACCTATTCTAATAGTGTCTAGTAGGTTTATACATTATAGTTGGACCCTAATAACCCCCCATGGCCAAATTTCCAAAATCGGGCATTCCAGCTTTGGAGGAAGCAGGAAAAAAACCAAGAGATTATATTTCGCCTGAAGCAAAGTATAATCTGACGGTGAAAAAACTCCCTGGAATACCTTAGTTGTTTAATCTAGTCATGGGGAACCGAGCCACTCAGACCCTACTAGCACACTTTGATACAAACCCCCATGGGGCCATGGTCATGTCGACTCAAAAACAAAACTGGCTAGACCCAAATACAATGAAACCCAGATACTCTGGAAGTGAACACTGATGTGTTCCAACACTGGCGGCTCAATAAGGTTTCAACTATTTGTACAAATCAGTTGATAACTTGAAGAACCAATATGAAGCTTTAGATAACAAAAAATGAAATGATGATAGCAAGATGACTAAAAATGAACTTAGTGTACTACCAAACAATATTAATCTAAAAGTGGGATCTACTTCCGAACAAGGTTGATCACTAGAAACACTAGTCCTTGAGACTTTCCAGCTAGCTAAAACTTCGGCAAGGAGGCTCATGGGGAACGAGAAGCTACCACAAAGCTATGTGGCCTTTGGGATGCAATCCCAAAGTTTGCTTACTCTAGTCAAAACTTGGAAATGGAGTACAAAAATTAAATATTAATCTAAGAACTAAAAGAGAAAGGGAGATCTAAACTAAGCAAAGCACAACACTCCTCCCCAAATGGGGAAGAAAAACCCAAAAAAGTGGAGGACTCCTCCACTTAGCTTTTTATTTAACTTGATACAATTGCCTTGGGAATGAGATCCTTGCAAGGTCTTTTGAGAAGAATGAAATAACTAATGAGAACTTTTAAACCTGGAAACCCTTGAGGGCTTTTTACAAAGGATAATGCTTGTAGTATTTGTCTTTCTTGGTTTAAGTCTTCTCTTGGGTTAGATCTTCTTGAGTCTTGCTTCCCAAAAGCACCTCTTCTTCTTCAAAGTAACCTACACAAATCTCAAAAAATATCTCAACAAACACCCATTAGATGTTAGTGAAAATCAAACAGAACTTGAAACTACTTAAATCTAGGATTTATAAAAAGACTTTTAAAAGCTATGTGCATGAGATTTTATTTCAAAAAAGTGCACAAATGTAAAACGGACCAGCAAACAACATATGCCTAAAAGATGCTAGGAATGAGATCTAAAACATAAAAAATTTGAAATATTTTTGGTATATAAAATCTAAATCCGGTACTTCCTACACAAGAGGATAGAAGAGCATGCAAATAAACAAATTATACATGCAAATACTAAATCTCTAAGCATAGAACAATAGCAAATAAAATCAAACTAGAAATTATCTACACTATGAGTTGATACCAACTTTCATCAAGGCCATATCAATCACCACAAGATGCAAAATTGAAACAATACAAAGTTACCTCATACATCACTTGATAATGATCATCCACACACAATTGCTACACACCATGGACCTCCAAAGCCTTTCTATTCAATGAAAAAATTACAAGCAAGCTCAGAGCTTGGGCAGAGGTTCCACCCTCTAACCATGAAGAAATGAGAGCCAAAGCCTTGCCTTTATAGAGTTTGGAGAAGAGGGGGGCACATCACATGAGGGATGGAGAGGTTTACTCCATGATTTAAGCCTCAAATTGGGTGAAGATTGAGTGAGGTGGGCGCCACCTCAACAAGAGATGCGCCCCCTCCATTAGAAACCACATCAAGCCATACCAAATTCGCCACAATAAGCAAGTCGCCCTCCTTTGGAGAAAGGGCGCATCTCTTGAAGTAGATACACTCGCCCTTCCAAAATCCTTGATTAAAATCACCAATCCTTGATTGAAATCACCTCCGATATTGATTGCTGACTTAACTGGGCCTTTAGTTGGACAAATTTCCTCTAATTTAGGAAATTTGATTTTCTCCAAATCTTTATTTTTTGAATTAAATAATTCTCTTTTATTAATTTTGGGAGAATTTTTATTTAAGTGAATAATATTCACTTAGAACTTAGGAAAAGTGGGTTTAGGGGTTTAACAGGTGCTCTACGTTAGAAAACAATCACCCCGATGGCAAATTTCACCTCCTAACCACACATTTATCATATTTTTGAGATTTTTAATTAAAATATTAAAAAAGCCCATTTTACGGGAAAAAATATATTTTCTTGGAATTAACCGAAAATCCTAGGGGACCTGGTGCATGTTCATAATGACTCAATTTGATGTCTAGCATGCTCATAAACATTGACACTTGAACTTTAATAACCTCCTAAGGCCTAACCACCAAGACAACCATTCCAGCTTTGGAGGAGCGGGTGAAAAACCCATCGACTATACAATGCTTATTCAGCATTGCATAATTGACAAGGAAAAAAACACCATAGAATGACCAGATTGATGTCTAAGTCCTAGGAAGCCAAGCTCTTTATAAAAGACCGTATTTGATTCCAAGGAAGCCAAGCTCTTTATAAAAGATCGGCATGCTAGCACATTTTTACAACATCCCTAAGGGGGTATGAACATGCAATTTTTAAAAAAGGGCCAAAATTTGGCCTAATGGACGTTGGAACACTAATGATGAACAATTGGATTGTTCAAGTATTTGACGGTTTACTCGGAATCTACTAAGTGCAATTTTAGTGGATAACAATATCCCATTCAGAATTCAATGGACTTAACATTTCTCAGGATTTCAGCATTCAAGGATTGGCAAGATTGCAACATTTTAGGATTGGATTCTATCATGTACGAGGATAGGGGATTAGCATTTGATTGAGAGCACTGAACCCTCTATGTGTTTTGATGTTGGTGGTGTTGGCTAGTGAATGCAGTTGTCATAACCTTAGTAAAAATGTACCCTTCACTCGAGCCAAAACCAATAATTAAGCATGTTAAGATTTCTGCCTCAATTTAATTAGATCAGCCAATTACATCAAAATTGAGGGGTGTTGACTTGAGCAATAGTGGTGTGGATGGATTTGTATCCTCAAGTAACAGCAAGACCTAGTAGTGATGTCCTTAGAAAATCGAGATAGAGGTGAAAGGAGGAGGCAGAAGGCACTATGGATGATGAGGATTGTTGGGGTGTGTTATCCACTAAATTGCACTTAGTGGATTCTGAGTGAACCGTTGAAGACTTGAACAATAAAATTGTTCAACATCAGTGTTCCGAGATCCATCAGGCCAAAAGTTTTTGGCCCTTTGTAAATTTTGCATGTCCAGACCCCTGCGGGGGAATTGTAATAAGTTGGTCTAAGCATGATATTTTTGTAAAAGGCTTGGCCCACCTTAGGGTTTTCCATCAATGGGATACTCTAGAGTGTTTTTCCGTTAGGAATTATGCGCTACTGTTCAGTGGAGCATAATTCCTGAGTTTTCCACTCATACCTCCAAAGCTGGAGTATTATCCATGGTGGTCGATCTTAGGGGGGTTATTAAAGCCTATGTGTCTATGTATTTTTACATGCTAGCCATCAGTAATAAGTCGTATGGACATGCACTAGGTCCCCTAGGAGTTTGAGGTCATTCCGACAAAAAAAAAAAATTCCGTAAATTAGACCATTTTTTTAATGGTTTAAATGGAAAAATAATGTAGTAAAAGAGTGGTCTGGGGCGGATTTTGGCGCGGGGAGGCTCGTTTTGATGCTTAGAGCGTCCTCTTTACCTAAGTGCCCACTTTCTCCAGGTTATGGGCGATTACCTCCTTTCTGGGAGCATTTTTCATAAAAAATGTGACAAAATGGCATTTTAATGTTAAAAAAAACAAAATGCATTGTTATCACATTTATAGTAGTTGGAGCTACCATATATTTTTTCCAGATGCCAGTATATTTTTTAGCAAGTCCTTTACACTAAGATGCTTGAGATGAGCATCTATTTTGGATCACTCCTATGATGATGAGCAGCAATATATTCCTTCGCCATGACTGAGTCTCAGGAAACTCAGATTAGATGATCGATGTAGCCATTTTTCCATTACAAAGGAGTATGCAGTGCCTAGAGTTGCAGTAGTGGGTTCTCAGTGGACAGATGATGGTTCAGATGTGTTACACAGGTATATGATCCAGCAAGTATTATCTTGTGTTCTTGGTTATATTGCTTTTGTAGTCATTCTAGTGCCATGTTCTAGCATTTAGTGTCATGATCTGGCAATCATATATATAGTATTGGACTTGGTTGTTTTTATCTAGTGTCCTGCTCAGGTTTTAGAAGTTCTTGTCTATACTCATTGGTTTTACCATCCTTAGGAGAATGGATGTGATCATTCCCACCATTATTTGGCTTGCTAGTGTTGGCATCATTTTCACTATCTGCTTCCATCCATTACCTTTCAATTATTGTTTTACCTTGACTTACTACTTGACTTGTGACATGGAGGATTTCCCCCCACTCTAGCCTCTTTGTTGGATGAGTTTCCCTGTTATATTGTGTCTCGGCTCTGAGTTTCCTAAGTTGTGTTGGCTAGACCTGAAACAAATAGTACTACTATCATTACATGTATCTGGAAACATTATTGTATATCTTAAATGAAAGCCCATTCTAGAATGTGTTTTTCAACACACGTGAATGAAAGGCATGTGAAATGAATGTAAATCCAAGAATGTGTTTCTCAACACACATGGATCAAAAATCCTAATAAATGTAAATCCAAGAATGTGTTTTTCAACACACACGGATCAAGGCTATGGAAATGAATGAAAGGCCCAAAAAGCAGTGATTAAATGTATGCTATACCTAATGATCTGCTGGCCTTATACTGTAATGATTTATTCCTCATTAGCCTGCGGGTTGTGATATGAGATGGAGCAAGGGACAACTAATTCTAAGTGTCCCCTAGAGTCTTGAGTTACGGTTGCCTGGCACCTGGTCATGGCGGCTCTAGAAAAGATCCTCACGGAGCTGTATCAGCTTGGATGTGAGTTGTAGGCATCTATCAAGGTTGAATAAGCACTTCCCAAACAACTTACCCATTTGTGAGACACTGCCATCCCATGTGTTATTGCTTGTCCAGCATATGCTTCGGTGTGTATCCCCTTTCCCACTTCGAAAGTGTCACAGTCAGTACAGTCATTCCTTAGCCTAGCCTTGCATTTATACACCCTCACCCATCACTAGCAAATTGATCACGGCCATGAAGTGAGTATAGTCTTGAGGTTCTAGTTTGAGCTATTATTATTATTGAAAATCACGAATATCTTGTTTTAGATCGCCAATGAAATGATTACTTTATGTTTATATTGCTATTGGAATGACTTATGAAGCATGCCTTAACCAGTTACACTTGCAACACTTTGATGTTTTTTCCTGGATCATATTATGGGTCAGTTTGACTTGGTCAAACCCAGTTTGACCAAAGTCAACTACAAGATATGAGATGAGTTAGACCCTAGATGATAACTATTGACGATATGTGGTCTATTATTGGTCACCAAATGGTTCCATGAAGCATTTACAGGCTCAAATAGTGATCTGTGGATTTTTAATGATTTTTATCATTTGCAGATTATTATCAGTTTTATTATGTTCGGGCATGGTATTGATTTTATATGATTATCCAGTCATCCATATGGTGTATGAGTATGCATCTCTAGTGCATTTGGGCTCTCTCAGTCCATTGGGATAGTCAGTTTTCAGTTCCGGTCAGTTTCAGTTGGTATATGTCTCCGTTTATCACTTCAGTGCAGATTTGCCATTAAAAATAGTCTGTCAGAGCAGTGTCATGATTTGATTGGTTCACATATTGCGCTACAGAGGGAGTATAGGGTCCAGCCACTTGTTTTTACTATATTGCTATACACCCAGACATGTTGGTGCGATCAGATTTGGCCTCGGGTGACCGGGCAGAGAGATATAGGAATTTTTATATTTTACAGGTGATTTACGAAGGCATAAAAAATGGTAAAATTGGCTACAGAGGAATTTGAGTTGGGCTACTGAGGCAAGGAAATGACATAGGAATGGTTTTGATGATGTGTATGATGTCTCCCACACCCTCCAGAGTAGTTATATCAGTCAGTGGGGCCCACACATCTTTCCCCGACACATTTTTGAGTTTTCATGGTGCCTTTGGAGACTCACGACTTTCCCTAGTGGGCATGATTTTGTACTTAGATGATATATTTGATGTTATTGTGCCATGGGGACACACTAGGAGGGAATTATATCACCCCCTAGACCCACCATGAGCTTATTGTTATATTTTCATAGTCGCTTTATGAGGACGTCCTCCCTAGGGCGATTTGACTAGTGGGATCTTTATGTTTTGGAGTTGATCCGTGTACTTTATTTGTTGAGCTCATCTCAACCGTAGATTATAACTTATGTATCTTTTAATCTTAGCCACTCATTTAAAAGGTGGTTAGGGTTTTGGTCTATCCCATAGCTATAAAAAGGAGAGACCCTCTCATTGTAAAGGGACTTTTGGCTCTTGGCTTTTGGAATAAAATATATTCTTGCAAACTCTTGTCTTGTGGTTGTGGATGCTATTGGTGTTGATTGAAATTGTTCTTCATTTGCACTGAGAGTATTGGTGAAGATCCTTTGCATATTTTTCTCCACGTTTTGATCTACAGGTGAAGAAGTCGATTTGGTGAGGAGGGCGCATTGGCTGGGGAGACCCACCCTGCTACTTTCTCTTCTCTTCGTCGGTTATAGGGAGTATCACTATCTTAGTACCTCTTACTCTTTGTTATCATGTTCATCATTTGTATTTCTTCCATTCTTGCTTTGAACTGATTGAGCGTACTGTCCTTGGTTCAACAGGAAGAGGAGGGCGCACTTGTGGAGCTGGGCAATTCACATGGGCAAGGAAACTGTTATCACACAACTTGTAGTTGCCCCTAGAGGTATCCCATCCGGGACGGTAGAGGAGTTAGGCAACTAAAGAGGTGACCTAAGAGATGCCACGGTTCCCAATGCAATGTGGGAGTCACGTCAACCGAGGCACTCTTCGCTTTAGGTCAAGATACAACTAGACCAAGGGGGAGACCCTATACCCCAATTACAGTTGATTGGAAACAAGCAAAGGTTTCAAAGGGTGAAAAAATGATAAGTCACGGGAACCAATGCAAGGCTAAGTGGACATAATGTTTAAGGTATGGTTGAAGGTGGTATCATGGATAGTTATTGTTTCAACCTATGTATGGTTTAGGCCACTTGATGGGGTATGATTATTAAGTATAGTACCATGTGTTTACACAAGTGGGTCTTGTTGCCTTGGGAAGTGTGAAATGGTTCTAGAAAGGCCCACAAGGTGAAGTTAAGTGTGAAGATGGTACTATAGGCTAGATATAGGTTAGATCTACAAGTTAGAGTTGGTTCTAGGATTACCCATGTGCTAGATCTAGGGTTTGACACTAATCCCAAGAAGTGCGCCTTGCTTGGAGAAGGACTAGTGCCTTGTTGGATGGGCTAATGGGGTCAAGAAGAATGTCAAAGTGTAGATCGGGACACCTAGAAGCCAAGTCAAGTGGTTTGGATGAGATCCAATGGTTGGATCTTGCTAGATCTAGGTTTTTAGGTGATGACCAAAAGTGGACCACAATTCCTCAAAACAAGGAATGCAATCCCCAAGGTAGATCGGGACAAAAGGACAGTCTAGACCTAGGTTTCAAGGTATGGGCAATCCAAATCCACAAAAATCTCCAACACCCACTTCCTAGAAGTGGTCCAACTCAAAATTCCCAAGGGGTGCGACTTTCTCAAGGAGAGGCAAAAAGTGGTTTTGGTGGACCAAACTAAGTCCAATGGCCACCAAAATGTAGATCCGGGATGCTAGTACCCCGATCTATGCATGTTCAAAGTTTCAAGTGAATCCAATGGGTAGATCTTAGTAGATCTAAGTTTTAAGTTACCAAGGAAAACAAAAGGGGGTTTCAACCCCTCAAAACATGGAGAGATGTCCACAAGGTAGTTTTCACCAAAGTAAGGACATGGGTTTAGGTTATCAAGTGTCTAGATGCCAAATCATGTGAGATCTCACCTACCCATGTGCTAGATCTAGCCCAACAAGCCTCTCTCAAGGAAGTGCGCTTTAGGTCAAGGAGAGCTTTTTATCTTAGAAAATGGATCAATTCTTAGCCAATCACCACCAAACTATAGATCCAACTAGGGGTGGATGCTATAGAGGTGGGTTTTCAATATCTTTTCAAAATGAGGGCTAGATCTAAGTAGATCTAAGAAATACCAAAAATTGGGGTTTTGATTTAATTAGGGTTTTATGACCAATGGAGATAGAATGGATGAAAGAGGCACATACCTTGTAGATCTTACCTCAATTGCTTATGGCCACCTTGCAAGTTGATAGCATTCTCCTATGTTTATATTCAAGAGTGAGATCCAAGTGCTTCAACCAAATCGCCCTTCTCCAAGATAGCCAAATCGTCCTCCTCCTACAAGACAAGATCAAAGAAACAAGTCAAGCAAGATGATTATGAAAATGGTAGAAAGATGTAATAGAAAGCATCAACTATGTCACGAAGATACAATAATGATACTCCCTGTCACAAGATCAACCCAAGAGAGAATATGTGGATCCCTCCAACAATAACCCTCAAAAAGTCGCCCTCCTCTCTCCAATTCGACTTTCCTGTCAAAAGGTTAGCAAAAACACCAAAATCCACAATGATACATAGAAAAGATACTTTATATTCAATATGCAAGAGAATCCACAAGCCAAAAGAGATATGCTCCACAAAAAATCTTCTATTCCAATATTCCAGAGCTCCAAAGGTGAGCTTTACAATGGGGGGTCTCCTCCTTATATAGGATAATAAAGACCAAAACCCTATACCACTCTACAATACTACATCACATGAGTGGTTGAGATTATAAGATCTCATCATACAATCAATGGCTAGGATGAATCCATAACAATATATCACATGGATCACTCAACATAACAATAGCGCCCTCACTAAGTGGTACAATGGAGGGTGACGTCATCCCTCAAGAGGGGTATAAAGTACAATAATCCACCTCATGATGACTAGGCCATGATAAAATAAGCACATGGTGGGGCTAGGAGGTATAAATCCTTGCTAGCTCACCCCAAGGCACAATAAAATAATAAAATATGTCCAATATAATGATAATGACCAAAACTGTCCTCAGAATCCATGACAGTCGAGCAGTAAATGTCCTCCTGTGATCAATCAGGAGATACCCACATGGTGAAAACTGACTGGAAGATAGTGAGATCACCCTGGAAGACCTCTGTGAAAACCAAATGCCAAAACCTTGCCTCAATTGCCCAAATCGATTTCCTCAGTGACCACTTTATCCCATTTTTAAACTGCCTCGGGAACTGTGAAAGTGCCAAAACTGCCTCCTAGGGTGCTAGCGCTGTCAATCTGAGCCCACCAGGCTCTCCGGGAGGGGGGATAAATGGTAATAACAAGTGGCTGGACCACCCCCTCCATCATCAGCGCCCTAGGTGAACCGGCCTCTCGGGGCCCCTGCTGCTCAGGCTGGGAAATCAGCCCCAAATCTGGTCAACAAGTGTAAAACTGCATCAATCACTGTCAGAAGTGCCCGGAACTGAAAGATAAGTGTCTCAATGGATCCAGAAGACCCAAATCCACTAGGAATGAGTACTCATACACCCTGGGTTGCCCTAATGGGCCAGCTGTAGGGTCCACCATATATGGACAATGTATAATCTGCTGATCTGTAATGATAATAACCTGCTGAACTGGATCAATCATCATCTGTATCATATGTCCATCATATGATATCATCATCAAACATGTGGGACCATAAATCATCATCAATAATCATCCATACATGGTCCACATCATCACGGATCCCAAGAATATATATAATCAAGGATAAATCACATCAGTAGACTAAGACAATGCTTCTTTAATCATTCCATAGCTAAGCTCAAAGTACAAATTCCATTCAGTGGCATTAATTATATTAACATATTCCGTTGTTATATAAAATTACTTGCACCATAGTTCAAATGACAAACTCACCCATCGGACATGGTCAAACTGCTAGTGAAGGATGAAGGCTAGGAGCAAGGTTGGGCCAAGGGTTTGACTTGTCTAACTTAACTCAAAAATACTTTGGACTGGGAAAGGGGGGAAGCTACAAACTCTGTGTTGGACAAAAATAACACGGGGAATGGCTGTGCCTTACAAATGGATAAGTTGTTTAGAGAGTGTTTATTCAACTTAGGCATCATGTCTACATCAAGTTGATCCAGGTTCATTAGGATCATTCAATTTTATTCCATGGCCTTTTTGGCCTACATAACCCTTCGGATTTCAGATGTGCTGAGAAGCACAACTAGTTGCAGCTTGCATCCAGGGCATGTTTTTCACATATTTATAAGGTCAGCAATTGTTTAGATATAACTTTTAAGAACCATTGCTTTTTGGACCTTTCTTTATACTCTTCGAGGAGTATTTTTAGCTTTTCATTGCTCTTGCCCTTTTTTGTTTCCATGGGCGAATTTATTTAGTTTCCACAGGTAGAACATGAGCTTTCAGTTTTAGCCAACAACATCTCAAGTGACTAGGGGGAGTTCGAGCCAAGGCCTACAATCCAACTCACCAAAGGCAAGTTCTGTCACCAACTCAGAGCCGAGACACTGAATAAACAGGGATGCGGTCCAAACACAGAGGTAGAAAAATAGGGAAGTCCTCAGTATCAGAAAGTCAAAATAAGACAAGTCAGGGTTTAAAGTCAAACAGGAAGGTCATGTATGGATGGAGACAAGTGGATATGGAGCCTACACTAGCAGACAATAGGTGTCGGGAAAGACCATGTCTATGTAAGGTGAAATACCAGTAAGTTTTGTTAAATGACCTAAAAGTGCAAGCAATTGTCCATTTTATGATTTACAGTTCATTTTAAATAGTTTGCCACATCAGGAATAATATACCAAGCACATGCCATGATCATGACTAAATCAACAAGATAATAATCCACAGTCAGTGAGAACATATCCATAACATCATCATAATAATCATCATCATGCATCATCTGAAACACTACTGAAATACATCTCTAGGCACTGAACTGAAACTATAATGGGATAAGTGGTCACATCAGTCATCAAATCTGAACTCTCAAGGCTCAGCCTTGACACAAGGTCATAAAATCTGAATAATGTATTGCTCTGATCATGAGTGATCCAAAATATATAGCCATGCTCTGGAATAAAGGAAGCTCTGGAATGTGCAGATATCTGCTGTACAAGAATAGTAGCCCTGCTACTTGTTACCACCTAAAGTTGCACTTTAGTTGGACTTCAGTGAGCCGCCAGTGTTGCACAATCACTTGTGCTTTTCAGTGTTCAGAAGTTCCAAGCTTGGCCTGTTCAAGGCCCCTTTTTTTTAATGTTTTGTAGTACATGACCGTGCCCCACGGGGTTTGTAATAAGCGTACTAGCATGGTGGTTTTTTGAGTGACTCGGTTCCCTAGGACTTAACAATCAAAGAAGGTATTCCAAGGAGTTTTTTCCCTTGTCGATTATGCCTTGCCTTTAGCCGAGTATAATCGATGAGGTTTTCTCCTGCTCCTCCAAAGCTGGAATGCCCAAAGTGGGGGTTAGGCCTTAGGGGATTATTAGAGCCCATTTTGCAACATGTATGAACATGCTAGACGCTAGAATTTTATCGTTTTGTCATGTACTAGGTTCCCCTGAAGTTTCAGTCGATTCCGAGAAAAAATATTTTTCGCATTTTTTAAGCCATTTTTTAATGGTTTAATTAAAAAATTTCAAAAAGTGATAAAAGTCTTATCCGGAGTCGGAATTCGACGCAGGGATGCTCGTTTTCAAGCTCAGAGCACCCTCTTTTCCCCCGCACCCAGTTTTCCTACATTTTGGGCGACCGAGAACCCTCGTTGAGCAGTTTTGCCTATCAGAGCTTCAGATTAGCACTTTAATGCTAAAAAATGCATCAAAATGCACTATGATCAAAAGTCAAAATTATTAAAAAATGAATATTGGCACATGCCAATTAAGGTCGCTTACATCATCATGAGATAAAACAACTATGCTAAAGATTTGAGTATGTAATATGGTGGACTAAATTAATGTGTGAAGCATTTAAAAGAAGACCGTACGGCCACCTTCACGTGGGTCCAAGCGCTCTCATCACATGGCAGCGTTAAATTTAGAACCTTGCTATATGAATCATTTGGATATGCTACCATATTAAGGATTAAACCTTATGTATTTAAGTCAAATTGTAAAAGGTTGAGAAATTGTATTAAACCAAAGCCGTACGGTTTTCCTTCACGTGGAACCACTCCTCCTCACGGCCGTACGGTTTAATTTGTTGATAAGTCAGTTAGTGGGGTCGATTTTCCTCATATTGAGGTGGCACTAAGCGTGGATGAGATACTAATTCAACGCACCCACCATCCACGTTAATCCCACTCACCCTCTCCATATTCGTGTGGGCCATATTCCTTCACGGCTTGGTATAGTTTGAGTTGGCATGTATTTCACGGCTTGGTATAGTTTGAGTTGGCATGTATCAATCACGGTGGGCGTTTAATTCAAAGGTTAAAACATTGTGACATGGGCAAATATTTATCCAAGGTTTCAAAGTAAAGATTCGCCATCCATATTCACACGTGGGCCAACTCTCTCACCATTCGGCAGCCATTTGATTGGTTATTGATAAAGCATGAGGTGGCTCTACCAATATGGACAGATTTCATTATTAAAAAAGCGACCAGCCTGCTGTTCATTCCAACCCAGCGAGAAAACATTTTGGCGCCGTTGCCGGGGATAAACCTTTCTATTCCCGGGTCACGACTTTTTGTTTTCTCATTTTTTGTTTTTTGCTTTGTTTGATGATTGTTTAGAGTAGACCTTTATTCTTTCATCTGGCGACTCCACTAACCTTTTTCTCTTTATAAAATTTTAAAGTAAAACAAAAAATATTTTTGTGAGAGCTTTTAATGCATATTATTTTTCTCACATGGCGACTCCATTGAAGGGATAAAACCCTTGTATCTCATAGATTTGTTGAGACTTGTTGTGTGTAGATGAGCCCATGCGACACAGTAAACTTAAAAGCTCATCATTCTGACAACTCCTTTGATTCAGTACAAGTTGGCCTCCATGATTATTTCAGACTGACGCTTTTGACACCAATATGGATGATGAAGAGTCTGGTGATCAAATTGCTAGTGCATATCCTCCCCTCAATTTTGCATATATCCCAGGTTTTCCTAACTTTCACTATGGTGAGGAGGATATATCAAGCTATTTTCCGAGGTTTTATGGAAATGGTGATCCAGTCGTCCAACACATCATGTCTTTCCTTAAGGTTCTGGCTGACTTCAATGTTTTGTACGAAGATAATATGATGCAAATGTTTGCGGGTACTCTGGAAGGAGAGGCTTATTATTGGTTTACTGAGGACCTTCCTAACAAGTGTATTACCTCCCTTTCATGCTTCCTTAGAATTTTCTTAAAGCAGTGGCAGTATGATGATGACACTGTGGAAAGATTCATTGAAAAATCCTTGGCTTACTTCTTACCCGAGATAGAATATCACATGGAAAACCCTGAGCCTCTTTGTGTTGTCATGACAGAGAACATTGAATATGTGGAGGTTCCTATAGCCTCTCTCACTAAAGAAGAGATTATGCAGCTTATTGAAAATCATGGTGCCATTCTCCCTGGAGCACAATTTGACTTTGAGAGAATGATCCATGATGATCCCATTGAAGAGTTTCATGAAGCATCCTTGATTGAGGACATTGTTGAGGACCCTCCGCATTTCACTTTAACAGAAAATATGGAAGATTCAGAATGTTCCCTGGTCCACTTCAATAATGATGATCATATGTATGTTCCAAACTTACCTGAAGAGGAAGCCATTGCAAAGATTAATGAAGACATTCATGAGGGATCTTTAATTGAGGAGGTCTTTGAGGAGTTTTCTCACATTGCCATGGTAACAAACATTGAAGATTTGGGATTTCAAGATTACTTTAGTGAAGATGACGACATTTGTACTCCTAAGCCACCTCCAGAAAAAACTATCACAGAAGCCCTTATTGAAAATGAGGAAGTTTGCAATGTGTATAATGATGATGGTTTGGAAGGCTTACTTCCTTGTGATCCTTTTTCTGAAGAGGAGTATTATGAGCATGAAGAAGCCATTATGGAGGTTGATGAAGAAACTCTTAAGCATCCATTAATGGAAGATTTTATTGAAGAACCTCTTCATATTGCCATGATGAAAAGCATTGAATATTTGAAGCTTTCTCAGCATAATTTCAGAGAGGATGATGACACTTGTACTTCGCATCTACCTTCAGAAGAAACCAGTATAGAGGCTTATAGAAAAATTTATGACGAAGACAATATTATGTATGATGATACCCCTCTTGACTCTCCACATGGTAACGAAGTTAGAGAAAGCTTGTTCTCTTGTAAACATTTTGAAGACAAGCCTTGTAAAGAAGTTTATTATGACCATGAGGAAGATAGATCTAGCCAGGGACATGATACGAATAGTGAAGACTCCTCCATCTTTGCCAAAAATACCTATGATGATTATTGGACATACATTGAGAAACCCATTTTTGATGTATCTAGAGAAGGGAGTGTGTATTCAGAAATATTGGGAGATCTTGATATAAAAGAGGAGCATGCATGTGATCAGTCGAAACCAAACATGAGTACTATTATTGAAGACCCGAAGGTGCTATGCATTGAAGATTCAGATGGAACTCAGTCAATTGAACGTCAATCACAACCTTCAACTTCACATTCAGAATTCTTTTATGATTTGGAGCATCCTGGGGCTTATGTCACTACAGAAGTTTTTCATCCTATAAGCCCCCTAAGGCAGTATGGTGGTGTGGTTGATCTACTTCATCCTACAGATTTATACATTAGTCCTATCCAATCTTGGATAGAAGCAGCCTGCGAGAGGACCTGCCAGTTGAGGAAGCAATTTGATGATATTCTGCATGGTCATGATCTCCCATCCAGCCCCCCCATCCTCAACATTTTCGTAGGTTTGCATCTTGTGAATAAGGTATCCTTGTTTTGGCTGGTAACCAAACACGAGGTAAATTTCTTTTTTGATGAAATGTTAAGGTGGTTGCATTGGATTTATCATTTTACTTAGCATTTTTATCATGTTATGTTTAGAGTAGGAAATAAGCTCCTCAAGGTGAGCATTTACTTTCTGCATTTCCTTTTTATTAGTTAGTTTTTTTCCTTTTGAATAAAGTAACTTATTGTTCATTGGTTTCTTGCAAACACTTGTGCTACTGAAAGGTTTTCTTGTCAAGTTGAGATGTTTTTACAGGTCATAGAAACCGGAGATTCTGGTGTTCTCGTATGCTCTCCTTGCCTCAAGACTAGATCAAGCACACGTCCCGCAGTTGGAGCCAGATGTTACCACCTAAAGTTGCACTTTAGTTGGACTTCAGTGAGCCGCCAGTGTTGCACAATCACTTGTGCTTTTCAGTGTTCAGAAGTTCCAAGCTTGGCCTGTTCAAGGCCCCTTTTTTTTAATGTTTTGTAGTACATGACCGTGCCCCACGGGGTTTGTAATAAGCGTACTAGCATGGTGGTTTTTTGAGTGACTCGGTTCCCTAGGACTTAACAATCAAAGAAGGTATTCCAAGGAGTTTTTTCCCTTGTCGATTATGCCTTGCCTTTAGCCGAGTATAATCGATGAGGTTTTCTCCTGCTCCTCCAAAGCTGGAATGCCCAAAGTGGGGGTTAGGCCTTAGGGGATTATTAGAGCCCATTTTGCAACATGTATGAACATGCTAGACGCTAGAATTTTATCGTTTTGTCATGTACTAGGTTCCCCTGAAGTTTCAGTCGATTCCGAGAAAAAATATTTTTCGCATTTTTTAAGCCATTTTTTAATGGTTTAATTAAAAATTTTCAAAAAGTGATAAAAGTCTTATCCGGAGTCGGAATTCGACGCAGGGATGCTCGTTTTCAAGCTCAGAGCACCCTCTTTTCCCCCGCACCCAGTTTTCCTACATTTTGGGCGACCGAGAACCCTCGTTGAGCAGTTTTGCCTATCAGAGCTTCAGATTAGCACTTTAATGCTAAAAAATGCATCAAAATGCACTATGATCAAAAGTCAAAATTATTAAAAAATGAATATTGGCACATGCCAATTAAGGTCGCTTACATCATCATGAGATAAAACAACTATGCTAAAGATTTGAGTATGTAATATGGTGGACTAAATTAATGTGTGAAGCATTTAAAAGAAGACCGTACGGCCACCTTCACGTGGGTCCAAGCGCTCTCATCACATGGCAGCGTTAAATTTAGAACCTTGCTATATGAATCATTTGGATATGCTACCATATTAAGGATTAAACCTTATGTATTTAAGTCAAATTGTAAAAGGTTGAGAAATTGTATTAAACCAAAGCCGTACGGTTTTCCTTCACGTGGAACCACTCCTCCTCACGGCCGTACGGTTTAATTTGTTGATAAGTCAGTTAGTGGGGTCGATTTTCCTCATATTGAGGTGGCACTAAGCGTGGATGAGATACTAATTCAACGCACCCACCATCCACGTTAATCCCACTCACCCTCTCCATATTCGTGTGGGCCATATTCCTTCACGGCTTGGTATAGTTTGAGTTGGCATGTATTTCACGGCTTGGTATAGTTTGAGTTGGCATGTATCAATCACGGTGGGCGTTTAATTCAAAGGTTAAAACATTGTGACATGGGCAAATATTTATCCAAGGTTTCAAAGTAAAGATTCGCCATCCATATTCACACGTGGGCCAACTCTCTCACCATTCGGCAGCCATTTGATTGGTTATTGATAAAGCATGAGGTGGCTCTACCAATATGGACAGATTTCATTATTAAAAAAGCGACCAGCCTGCTGTTCATTCCAACCCAGCGAGAAAACATTTTGGCGCCGTTGCCGGGGATAAACCTTTCTATTCCCGGGTCACGACTTTTTGTTTTCTCATTTTTTGTTTTTTGCTTTGTTTGATGATTGTTTAGAGTAGACCTTTATTCTTTCATCTGGCGACTCCACTAACCTTTTTCTCTTTATAAAATTTTAAAGTAAAACAAAAAATATTTTTGTGAGAGCTTTTAATGCATATTATTTTTCTCACATGGCGACTCCATTGAAGGGATAAAACCCTTGTATCTCATAGATTTGTTGAGACTTGTTGTGTGTAGATGAGCCCATGCGACACAGTAAACTTAAAAGCTCATCATTCTGACAACTCCTTTGATTCAGTACAAGTTGGCCTCCATGATTATTTCAGACTGACGCTTTTGACACCAATATGGATGATGAAGAGTCTGGTGATCAAATTGCTAGTGCATATCCTCCCCTCAATTTTGCATATATCCCAGGTTTTCCTAACTTTCACTATGGTGAGGAGGATATATCAAGCTATTTTCCGAGGTTTTATGGAAATGGTGATCCAGTCGTCCAACACATCATGTCTTTCCTTAAGGTTCTGGCTGACTTCAATGTTTTGTACGAAGATAATATGATGCAAATGTTTGCGGGTACTCTGGAAGGAGAGGCTTATTATTGGTTTACTGAGGACCTTCCTAACAAGTGTATTACCTCCCTTTCATGCTTCCTTAGAATTTTCTTAAAGCAGTGGCAGTATGATGATGACACTGTGGAAAGATTCATTGAAAAATCCTTGGCTTACTTCTTACCCGAGATAGAATATCACATGGAAAACCCTGAGCCTCTTTGTGTTGTCATGACAGAGAACATTGAATATGTGGAGGTTCCTATAGCCTCTCTCACTAAAGAAGAGATTATGCAGCTTATTGAAAATCATGGTGCCATTCTCCCTGGAGCACAATTTGACTTTGAGAGAATGATCCATGATGATCCCATTGAAGAGTTTCATGAAGCATCCTTGATTGAGGACATTGTTGAGGACCCTCCGCATTTCACTTTAACAGAAAATATGGAAGATTCAGAATGTTCCCTGGTCCACTTCAATAATGATGATCATATGTATGTTCCAAACTTACCTGAAGAGGAAGCCATTGCAAAGATTAATGAAGACATTCATGAGGGATCTTTAATTGAGGAGGTCTTTGAGGAGTTTTCTCACATTGCCATGGTAACAAACATTGAAGATTTGGGATTTCAAGATTACTTTAGTGAAGATGACGACATTTGTACTCCTAAGCCACCTCCAGAAAAAACTATCACAGAAGCCCTTATTGAAAATGAGGAAGTTTGCAATGTGTATAATGATGATGGTTTGGAAGGCTTACTTCCTTGTGATCCTTTTTCTGAAGAGGAGTATTATGAGCATGAAGAAGCCATTATGGAGGTTGATGAAGAAACTCTTAAGCATCCATTAATGGAAGATTTTATTGAAGAACCTCTTCATATTGCCATGATGAAAAGCATTGAATATTTGAAGCTTTCTCAGCATAATTTCAGAGAGGATGATGACACTTGTACTTCGCATCTACCTTCAGAAGAAACCAGTATAGAGGCTTATAGAAAAATTTATGACGAAGACAATATTATGTATGATGATACCCCTCTTGACTCTCCACATGGTAACGAAGTTAGAGAAAGCTTGTTCTCTTGTAAACATTTTGAAGACAAGCCTTGTAAAGAAGTTTATTATGACCATGAGGAAGATAGATCTAGCCAGGGACATGATACGAATAGTGAAGACTCCTCCATCTTTGCCAAAAATACCTATGATGATTATTGGACATACATTGAGAAACCCATTTTTGATGTATCTAGAGAAGGGAGTGTGTATTCAGAAATATTGGGAGATCTTGATATAAAAGAGGAGCATGCATGTGATCAGTCGAAACCAAACATGAGTACTATTATTGAAGACCCGAAGGTGCTATGCATTGAAGATTCAGATGGAACTCAGTCAATTGAACGTCAATCACAACCTTCAACTTCACATTCAGAATTCTTTTATGATTTGGAGCATCCTGGGGCTTATGTCACTACAGAAGTTTTTCATCCTATAAGCCCCCTAAGGCAGTATGGTGGTGTGGTTGATCTACTTCATCCTACAGATTTATACATTAGTCCTATCCAATCTTGGATAGAAGCAGCCTGCGAGAGGACCTGCCAGTTGAGGAAGCAATTTGATGATATTCTGCATGGTCATGATCTCCCATCCAGCCCCCCCATCCTCAACATTTTCGTAGGTTTGCATCTTGTGAATAAGGTATCCTTGTTTTGGCTGGTAACCAAACACGAGGTAAATTTCTTTTTTGATGAAATGTTAAGGTGGTTGCATTGGATTTATCATTTTACTTAGCATTTTTATCATGTTATGTTTAGAGTAGGAAATAAGCTCCTCAAGGTGAGCATTTACTTTCTGCATTTCCTTTTTATTAGTTAGTTTTTTTCCTTTTGAATAAAGTAACTTATTGTTCATTGGTTTCTTGCAAACACTTGTGCTACTGAAAGGTTTTCTTGTCAAGTTGAGATGTTTTTACAGGTCATAGAAACCGGAGATTCTGGTGTTCTCGTATGCTCTCCTTGCCTCAAGACTAGATCAAGCACACGTCCCGCAGTTGGAGCCAGATGTTACCACCTAAAGTTGCACTTTAGTTGGACTTCAGTGAGCCGCCAGTGTTGCACAATCACTTGTGCTTTTCAGTGTTCAGAAGTTCCAAGCTTGGCCTGTTCAAGGCCCCTTTTTTTTAATGTTTTGTAGTACATGACCGTGCCCCACGGGGTTTGTAATAAGCGTACTAGCATGGTGGTTTTTTGAGTGACTCGGTTCCCTAGGACTTAACAATCAAAGAAGGTATTCCAAGGAGTTTTTTCCCTTGTCGATTATGCCTTGCCTTTAGCCGAGTATAATCGATGAGGTTTTCTCCTGCTCCTCCAAAGCTGGAATGCCCAAAGTGGGGGTTAGGCCTTAGGGGATTATTAGAGCCCATTTTGCAACATGTATGAACATGCTAGACGCTAGAATTTTATCGTTTTGTCATGTACTAGGTTCCCCTGAAGTTTCAGTCGATTCCGAGAAAAAATATTTTTCGCATTTTTTAAGCCATTTTTTAATGGTTTAATTAAAAATTTTCAAAAAGTGATAAAAGTCTTATCCGGAGTCGGAATTCGACGCAGGGATGCTCGTTTTCAAGCTCAGAGCACCCTCTTTTCCCCCGCACCCAGTTTTCCTACATTTTGGGCGACCGAGAACCCTCGTTGAGCAGTTTTGCCTATCAGAGCTTCAGATTAGCACTTTAATGCTAAAAAATGCATCAAAATGCACTATGATCAAAAGTCAAAATTATTAAAAAATGAATATTGGCACATGCCAATTAAGGTCGCTTACATCATCATGAGATAAAACAACTATGCTAAAGATTTGAGTATGTAATATGGTGGACTAAATTAATGTGTGAAGCATTTAAAAGAAGACCGTACGGCCACCTTCACGTGGGTCCAAGCGCTCTCATCACATGGCAGCGTTAAATTTAGAACCTTGCTATATGAATCATTTGGATATGCTACCATATTAAGGATTAAACCTTATGTATTTAAGTCAAATTGTAAAAGGTTGAGAAATTGTATTAAACCAAAGCCGTACGGTTTTCCTTCACGTGGAACCACTCCTCCTCACGGCCGTACGGTTTAATTTGTTGATAAGTCAGTTAGTGGGGTCGATTTTCCTCATATTGAGGTGGCACTAAGCGTGGATGAGATACTAATTCAACGCACCCACCATCCACGTTAATCCCACTCACCCTCTCCATATTCGTGTGGGCCATATTCCTTCACGGCTTGGTATAGTTTGAGTTGGCATGTATTTCACGGCTTGGTATAGTTTGAGTTGGCATGTATCAATCACGGTGGGCGTTTAATTCAAAGGTTAAAACATTGTGACATGGGCAAATATTTATCCAAGGTTTCAAAGTAAAGATTCGCCATCCATATTCACACGTGGGCCAACTCTCTCACCATTCGGCAGCCATTTGATTGGTTATTGATAAAGCATGAGGTGGCTCTACCAATATGGACAGATTTCATTATTAAAAAAGCGACCAGCCTGCTGTTCATTCCAACCCAGCAAGGAAACATCAGTTTCGAGCTCCACCTTCACGTGGGCAACCTACTTCAATTCGGCACCTTCCATTTTCAAGAGCTTTTGTCCAAGTTTGATGGTGCATTGCTATTGGCCATTAAGTTTATTTGCTCTACAAGTTAGGAGTTTGGTCTCTTAGGGTTTTGTGCCCTAGTTGGGTTGGCATTTTCTATAAATTGAGGAGCTTAGCTCCATTGTAAGGATCTGGAAGGTGGAACCTCTGCACATTTCTATTTGTAATATTTTTATTTTTTGAGTTAATAAAGAGAAGGCTTTGGAGGCTAATCTGATTTGGTGATTGTCTTGGATTGGATCCACATGCATGAATGAGGTAAACTGTACTTATGTTCCATTGATTAATATTGTTGGGATTGCATTTCTTGGGTAAAGAAGTTATCTTCTTATAGATCTGTAAGTAACTCTTTATAGGCTGCTTACATATGTAAATGATATCATGATGCAAAGAATGATGGTGTTTCTTGCTTGAAATTCATTTTTCTATTGTTTTATGGTTTATTGTTATACAAATGCTCTTAATCCCCTTGTTAGTTCTTGGTAGCTATTTACAGGTAGCCCAAGTTGGAGAGCACAAAGAACTTGCTTGATCTTGTCTTCATTTCAACATTGTCGATCGAAGTGTAGATCTTATCGGTGCATCAAGGAGTTTGACTCCATAACCCTTCTCTTCAAAAGCACTCAAACCCCATGGGTTCATCTTTCTAGATCTCCCTTTTTTAAATCTATCTCGGTTACTGTCCTATTTAAATCTAAATCTTGCTTCAAAGTTAATTTGATTAATAGATCAAAGCAAGTAGCAATCTAAAGAGTCTGATAGCTTCATTTTTTATTTAGTTCTAGGTTGCTAGCTAAGTTAGAAATTTTTGCAATTTTTTGTAGCAACGTCAAAGACACTTTTTAAGTGTTTCTTGGCATTTTTAAGACTAATTCAGTTCGCTGGTTTTTTTTGTCTTTTAGCAGGTCCGAACCTTTTAAAGCTCAAACTCTGAGATTCGGAGGTGTTCGTAGCCATCCGGGGAGCTAGTTTTACCTCCCTTACATCATTCTAACATCTGTAAACTGTACTGGTGCCTAGTTAAAGGACCAGCAGTGTTTCTTGAGCTTCATGTGTAAATCATAAAAAATAAAAAGAGCACAGCAGGCAATTCCAGCGCCTGAACCCAATCCCCCCAGGGGGGATTCGCACCCTTCCCTTTTTTATTTTTTATTTTTTTATTTTTTTTTATTTTTCGTTTTAGATTAGTTTTCATTCAAGCAGTAGTAATTAAATAAACACACTCAAGCACACAACGTCCTCCAAGGACCCGTTTATCATTTTATATGCTTTTGTGTTTATTTCAAATTATTATTCTGTGCTTAAAATTTAATCCTAAAATTAACCCCCCTTGCTTTATGCTTGGGGTTTAGTGTAGATTAATCATCCACTCATACCTATTTAATAAAACGAACAACGCCCCAAACTCGGAGTATGCTC
This sequence comes from Larix kaempferi, assembly GCA_027924585.1. Lineage (NCBI taxonomy): Eukaryota > Viridiplantae > Streptophyta > Pinopsida > Pinales > Pinaceae > Larix > Larix kaempferi. Next base: position 218,291 of record BSBM01001277.1, read on the forward strand.
TTGACCACTGCAGCTTAGTCGGAACAGTTGGCTCAATCAGAAACGGGTGCAAGGTAATTAGTGTTAATAGGACAATCCATTAGAATTCAATCCTAAGAACTCGGGAGGTTGCATGGACTGAATCCACAGAGTCAGCAGGTTCTTAAGCGGGTTCATCCTCGCCTGGTTGGACACTTGGTAAGGTTGCTAGAGCACTCAGTTCGAAGTTTAGTTTTCTTTTGGGCCAAACCAAGAATCAACCCACTCCTTAACTACTCATTTAATAACTATAAAATTTACCAACCGAGCCACTGCAATACTTTCACTGAGACTACACAAGCAACCCCACACGACAGTACTTACAAGCATTTTTTTTATTCTCGGCACTGGTCTTTAATTTTCTGTGTTTAAGTATCAATCATAAATGTCGTGAATGCTTATTTATCTTATGTTGGGTTAGCTATTTGATTTAATTCATAAGCAGTGCTTTGTTGTTATATTTTATCATCTCGTCATCTTTAACTCCTAGAATAGACTTTTATCTTTTGTTGTAGATTAAAAGCCTTAGATTATTTTTCATAGGGACCACCCCCCTTGGCTTCGCTAGGAGTAAGCCTAGACGGAGGAGTCGAGTAATCAGGTGACAGCACTTGACTCTCACTTGCCCCCAAGGACACACCGAGCGGCTTGAAGGTTTCCTGCCGCGTCCCCCCCAGGTGTGTATTAGGCGGCAACACTACTATGGTGTGATAACATCTGGCTCCAGCTGGGACAAGTGCTCTAAGGGAGAGAGCGCTTGAGAACCTCAGAATCTCTGGTCTCGAACTGCTCTGCATCGATCTTCAATCCAGCACTGCACCATCCTTGCTTTCAGCTTTTATCTTGCACCTGTTCCTGCTCTCACAAAAACTAGAATACCATCATGGAGCATGTATGGGATAAAAATAAAATAAAACTAAACTGAAATTTAATCTAAAGCATGAACTGAAATGCGCTAAAATATAAATATAAACTAACATGGCATATATCATTATCATTTTTTTTTACTGTGCAGGAGGAAAAGAGTACATTCTTAAATCAGGCAAATCTCAACTTGCACAGGCAGCCAACAATGTAAATGCTAACTATAATTTCTTAAAAATGTATGCAGGAGAAGAGACAAGCTTAGGAAGGAGCAAGACTCAACTCAGGCAAACACAAAGCAAGCAGAAAAGCAAAGGGGGCAATACTCAGCACACAGAAAAAGGAAAAAGCACACAAATCCTATTGCTCAAGTGAGCTTATTCAAGACCTACCTACCCTACTCTAACCAGTCAACACAAATGCTAGGTAAAATCATAAATCCAGTGTAACCATTCGTCAAACAGGTTAATGATTCTTATTTGACTTTTGATAATAGAACAAGTCAAGATCGGGCTAAAGATTAACAAATTTGAAGGCACAATCTTCCTGACTTGTTCAAACATAGAAGAATGGTTTAAATGATGTAGTATGAAAATATGCCAAGGAGAAGATTGTCTGATACAAACATCCTCCATCAAAGAACTGATAGGATCATAAAATTTATGCAAGTTAAACTCAGAGATGGATGGACGGAAGACATAAGACATGTGATTCGGTTCATTTTCACACAAATTAACTTCTTCATTTGCTTCTCTCACATATTCAATTTGATTCTCCTTGGGACTGATGATCAAATAGAAACCAAGTGGGGACAAATTAAAGCTTAAAAGATGAAAAATCAAAGTTAAACCCACTTGATGCTCAAAAATGGAGAAAAGATGGAATTGATCTTTAAACACCTTTTCTAGCCACCCAGAATGATTAATAACTTGACAATAAGCATTATGGTTCAAAAGTGACTGAAAAGGGAAATGAAGTGTTTTTTCTCCAAACATGTAATCATGCTTATACTTTTTGTTGAAAAAATCAAAAGCAAAAATTTTACTAGAGCACCAACCCAAAGATGATTGAAAGAGTTGGGAAGGGAGGGTGGATTGCAAATATGAAAATTCTCCCAAATGAATAAATAAGTTTGACTTTGGATTTTGGCAAAAGAAAGCACTCTTTACTGTAGGAATGATTTTAATCTTTTGGTCAAGTTTAATATTTACAATCTGAGGACAAGATTGACCATAGCTACCTAACTCTAAGTTGTCTTGATTAAGGATGGGAAAAATTAAAGACTCATTATAAGAAGTGGAACACAGATTAGAGCATCTAGTGTGATTCACTAATTCATCCTCATCTTGAGATTGACCTTCTATTGGTTCATCATTAAAATTATAAGAGGATAGGTGATCATTTTCATTTAATTGATCAGGGGGAAAATTAACAAGCTTATTTAAAGTATCCTGATTATTTGCACAATGATCACTAGAGATCACCACTAAAGGATCTTGGTCTATGCTTTCACTTTCTTCTTCTTCCATAAGGTGATAAGGAATTGAATGATCATTAAATATGGAATGATTAATGAGTTTCTCTGAGGGAGGAACTTCAATAGATTGACTGACTAAAGGCTCATCCTCAGAAATTTCCTCAGGATCAAGACTAGGGCTACCTAAAAAGAAATTTGAAAACTTATGATTTATACAATGATTATGGATTTGACTTTCAATCGGCTCAAAACTGGAAGACTTATCCTCAAAAGAAATTGAGCAGGAGGGGTCATCTTCGGATGTTGGCAATTCACTTGATGTTTGATTATTAACAGATTCAACAATAGGATCAAAAAGGGGAAGGTTTTGATTTGAAAAATATACATCATCGGATTCATTTCCCCATCTTTCTAAGAAATTTTGCTCAAACATGCCATACCCGGAAATGCTATTGGGCTTCAAATCTAAGAACCAGATCTCAGCTCTTCCTTTGAAGGATGAAGCCAATAGTTTCATACACACATCCTCGTGGGTTATGGATAAATCTTTAATAATTTCCCTAAAAAGTTCAAGGTGTCTTTTAGCAGATACTTCATGACTTCCATCAAATTTAGACAACCTTTCACGGGCTTGATGAGGGATATGATGAGGATACCCAACAATTTTTGAGAAGTCAAAAACTTTCAAACGACCAAAGGTCCTAGGCCGCTCAGAAGCAGCCATGGATGGCAAAAATTTATTTTTTTAATTTTTAATTTTTTTAATTTTTTTTTGTTATTAAATCAAGAACCTAAATACAAAAAGATGCACCCCATGGGTTCTAGATAATGATAGGATCGATCACCAGTGGAGTCGCTTATGTGGAGTCGCCAGGTAGATTTTAAAACTCTTCTACCAAGATGTATGTCGTTTAAAGTGCAGGGATAGAGTGAGACAAAACAGGTATGATGAACCAAGGTAGGCCTCTACCTCCCCGGCAACGGCGCCAAAGATGTTATCACACAACTTGTAGTTGCCCCTAGAGGTATCCCATCCGGGACGGTAGAGGAGTTAGGCAACTAAAGAGGTGACCTAAGAGATGCCACGGTTCCCAATGCAATGTGGGAGTCACGTCAACCGAGGCACTCTTCGCTTTAGGTCAAGATACAACTAGACCAAGGGGGAGACCCTATACCCCAATTACAGTTGATTGGAAACAAGCAAAGGTTTCAAAGGGTGAAAAAATGATAAGTCACGGGAACCAATGCAAGGCTAAGTGGACATAATGTTTAAGGTATGGTTGAAGGTGGTATCATGGATAGTTATTGTTTCAACCTATGTATGGTTTAGGCCACTTGATGGGGTATGATTATTAAGTATAGTACCATGTGTTTACACAAGTGGGTCTTGTTGCCTTGGGAAGTGTGAAATGGTTCTAGAAAGGCCCACAAGGTGAAGTTAAGTGTGAAGATGGTACTATAGGCTAGATATAGGTTAGATCTACAAGTTAGAGTTGGTTCTAGGATTACCCATGTGCTAGATCTAGGGTTTGACACTAATCCCAAGAAGTGCGCCTTGCTTGGAGAAGGACTAGTGCCTTGTTGGATGGGCTAATGGGGTCAAGAAGAATGTCAAAGTGTAGATCGGGACACCTAGAAGCCAAGTCAAGTGGTTTGGATGAGATCCAATGGTTGGATCTTGCTAGATCTAGGTTTTTAGGTGATGACCAAAAGTGGACCACAATTCCTCAAAACAAGGAATGCAATCCCCAAGGTAGATCGGGACAAAAGGACAGTCTAGACCTAGGTTTCAAGGTATGGGCAATCCAAATCCACAAAAATCTCCAACACCCACTTCCTAGAAGTGGTCCAACTCAAAATTCCCAAGGGGTGCGACTTTCTCAAGGAGAGGCAAAAAGTGGTTTTGGTGGACCAAACTAAGTCCAATGGCCACCAAAATGTAGATCCGGGATGCTAGTACCCCGATCTATGCATGTTCAAAGTTTCAAGTGAATCCAATGGGTAGATCTTAGTAGATCTAAGTTTTAAGTTACCAAGGAAAACAAAAGGGGGTTTCAACCCCTCAAAACATGGAGAGATGTCCACAAGGTAGTTTTCACCAAAGTAAGGACATGGGTTTAGGTTATCAAGTGTCTAGATGCCAAATCATGTGAGATCTCACCTACCCATGTGCTAGATCTAGCCCAACAAGCCTCTCTCAAGGAAGTGCGCTTTAGGTCAAGGAGAGCTTTTTATCTTAGAAAATGGATCAATTCTTAGCCAATCACCACCAAACTATAGATCCAACTAGGGGTGGATGCTATAGAGGTGGGTTTTCAATATCTTTTCAAAATGAGGGCTAGATCTAAGTAGATCTAAGAAATACCAAAAATTGGGGTTTTGATTTAATTAGGGTTTTATGACCAATGGAGATAGAATGGATGAAAGAGGCACATACCTTGTAGATCTTACCTCAATTGCTTATGGCCACCTTGCAAGTTGATAGCATTCTCCTATGTTTATATTCAAGAGTGAGATCCAAGTGCTTCAACCAAATCGCCCTTCTCCAAGATAGCCAAATCGTCCTCCTCCTACAAGACAAGATCAAAGAAACAAGTCAAGCAAGATGATTATGAAAATGGTAGAAAGATGTAATAGAAAGCATCAACTATGTCACGAAGATACAATAATGATACTCCCTGTCACAAGATCAACCCAAGAGAGAATATGTGGATCCCTCCAACAATAACCCTCAAAAAGTCGCCCTCCTCTCTCCAATTCGACTTTCCTGTCAAAAGGTTAGCAAAAACACCAAAATCCACAATGATACATAGAAAAGATACTTTATATTCAATATGCAAGAGAATCCACAAGCCAAAAGAGATATGCTCCACAAAAAATCTTCTATTCCAATATTCCAGAGCTCCAAAGGTGAGCTTTACAATGGGGGGTCTCCTCCTTATATAGGATAATAAAGACCAAAACCCTATACCACTCTACAATACTACATCACATGAGTGGTTGAGATTATAAGATCTCATCATACAATCAATGGCTAGGATGAATCCATAACAATATATCACATGGATCACTCAACATAACAATAGCGCCCTCACTAAGTGGTACAATGGAGGGTGACGTCATCCCTCAAGAGGGGTATAAAGTACAATAATCCACCTCATGATGACTAGGCCATGATAAAATAAGCACATGGTGGGGCTAGGAGGTATAAATCCTTGCTAGCTCACCCCAAGGCACAATAAAATAATAAAATATGTCCAATATAATGATAATGACCAAAACTGTCCTCAGAATCCATGACAGTCGAGCAGTAAATGTCCTCCTGTGATCAATCAGGAGATACCCACATGGTGAAAACTGACTGGAAGATAGTGAGATCACCCTGGAAGACCTCTGTGAAAACCAAATGCCAAAACCTTGCCTCAATTGCCCAAATCGATTTCCTCAGTGACCACTTTATCCCATTTTTAAACTGCCTCGGGAACTGTGAAAGTGCCAAAACTGCCTCCTAGGGTGCTAGCGCTGTCAATCTGAGCCCACCAGGCTCTCCGGGAGGGGGGATAAATGGTAATAACAAGTGGCTGGACCACCCCCTCCATCATCAGCGCCCTAGGTGAACCGGCCTCTCGGGGCCCCTGCTGCTCAGGCTGGGAAATCAGCCCCAAATCTGGTCAACAAGTGTAAAACTGCATCAATCACTGTCAGAAGTGCCCGGAACTGAAAGATAAGTGTCTCAATGGATCCAGAAGACCCAAATCCACTAGGAATGAGTACTCATACACCCTGGGTTGCCCTAATGGGCCAGCTGTAGGGTCCACCATATATGGACAATGTATAATCTGCTGATCTGTAATGATAATAACCTGCTGAACTGGATCAATCATCATCTGTATCATATGTCCATCATATGATATCATCATCAAACATGTGGGACCATAAATCATCATCAATAATCATCCATACATGGTCCACATCATCACGGATCCCAAGAATATATATAATCAAGGATAAATCACATCAGTAGACTAAGACAATGCTTCTTTAATCATTCCATAGCTAAGCTCAAAGTACAAATTCCATTCAGTGGCATTAATTATATTAACATATTCCGTTGTTATATAAAATTACTTGCACCATAGTTCAAATGACAAACTCACCCATCGGACATGGTCAAACTGCTAGTGAAGGATGAAGGCTAGGAGCAAGGTTGGGCCAAGGGTTTGACTTGTCTAACTTAACTCAAAAATACTTTGGACTGGGAAAGGGGGGAAGCTACAAACTCTGTGTTGGACAAAAATAACACGGGGAATGGCTGTGCCTTACAAATGGATAAGTTGTTTAGAGAGTGTTTATTCAACTTAGGCATCATGTCTACATCAAGTTGATCCAGGTTCATTAGGATCATTCAATTTTATTCCATGGCCTTTTTGGCCTACATAACCCTTCGGATTTCAGATGTGCTGAGAAGCACAACTAGTTGCAGCTTGCATCCAGGGCATGTTTTTCACATATTTATAAGGTCAGCAATTGTTTAGATATAACTTTTAAGAACCATTGCTTTTTGGACCTTTCTTTATACTCTTCGAGGAGTATTTTTAGCTTTTCATTGCTCTTGCCCTTTTTTGTTTCCATGGGCGAATTTATTTAGTTTCCACAGGTAGAACATGAGCTTTCAGTTTTAGCCAACAACATCTCAAGTGACTAGGGGGAGTTCGAGCCAAGGCCTACAATCCAACTCACCAAAGGCAAGTTCTGTCACCAACTCAGAGCCGAGACACTGAATAAACGGGGATGCGGTCCAAACACAGAGGTAGAAAAATAGGGAAGTCCTCAGTATCAGAAAGTCAAAATAAGACAAGTCAGGGTTTAAAGTCAAACAGGAAGGTCATGTATGGATGGAGACAAGTGGATATGGAGCCTACACTAGCAGACAATAGGTGTCGGGAAAGACCATGTCTATGTAAGGTGAAATACCAGTAAGTTTTGTTAAATGACCTAAAAGTGCAAGCAATTGTCCATTTTATGATTTACAGTTCATTTTAAATAGTTTGCCACATCAGGAATAATATACCAAGCACATGCCATGATCATGACTAAATCAACAAGATAATAATCCACAGTCAGTGAGAACATATCCATAACATCATCATAATAATCATCATCATGCATCATCTGAAACACTACTGAAATACATCTCTAGGCACTGAACTGAAACTATAATGGGATAAGTGGTCACATCAGTCATCAAATCTGAACTCTCAAGGCTCAGCCTTGACACAAGGTCATAAAATCTGAATAATGTATTGCTCTGATCATGAGTGATCCAAAATATATAGCCATGCTCTGGAATAAAGGAAGCTCTGGAATGTGCAGATATCTGCTGTACAAGAATAGTAGCCCTGCTACTATGGTGTGATAACAGAAACTCTTCAAACTTTCATTTGATCTCTGCGGGAACAATCCTCGACATCATAGCAATCATCTCCATGACTCAGGTACGCTTGCAAGGTATGTAATTTATTTCTCTAACCTACCCATCTGTCAATTTCATTTAAAACCCTAAGTAAATTTCTTAGAAAACGACTTGGTTTATTGGAAAACCATTTCTAGGTTTTTGATATCTTGCATATTGCTAGGTGGGTTCTCCTAGGCGTCATAGTTGGAGGACTTCATGGCCCAAATCTCAAGGCACTGGGTCTCTTCAACCCTTGCGCATTCCCTGAGAGAGTCAGTTTGCCTGTCATTTGAACCTTTTTGCTGAGCTTGTGTACTTTAACACTATTACATCCATCTACCAAGCTATGCTAAAAAGCCCTAATTCTCAAATCCACTCTTTGGGACACTTTCCCTCTTTTAAAGGTCACGTTTCCCAAGGCAGCTGAATTTGATCATTTACACTAACACCTGAATCCTGGAATCACTTTTAATTATTGAATCACTGTGTCTAATCACTATTCATTGCATCACATCTTTCCTAAGCCTCCACAGTGATCCTAATTCCTTAAATCTAGGGTTCCATACCTGTCACCTTATGTACCCTATAGTTATAGCTTGATCTGGTGATCTGGTTAGATCTCTCCTGTCGGGAGTAGATCAGGGTCTCCCCCTTTGTTATCTTGGCTTTGATAACATTAAGTGAAGGGTGCCTCGATTGGTGTGACAACCAATCCATTGGAGATTGAGGCTCTCGAGGTTCACCACTTTGGTTGCCTATTCATTCTACCATCCTGCTAGATCCATCTTTAGGGGCAACTATAAATTTGGTGATAATATTTTGGCGCCGTTGTCGGGGAGGTAGAGGCTTACCTTCGGTGTCTGCGAGTGTCCACGCGTTATTTATTATCTTATCACATCCAGTATTTTGCATTGGTGATTGTATTTTCCAATTCATAATATTTCCAATCACCATCTTAATTCACTCATCTCACCTCTCCTACGACATTTATCCTATTGGTGAATTACTTGTGTGGTTCACCTGGCGACTCTACTGAGGACCAAACCCAACATATTAATCTTAAGTTCTTAGAACGTCCAACAAATTCTGAAGGAATCCCTGCAACTTATACTCGAAACCGAAGACACATTAAAGAGAACTCATCCAATTTCTTTTGGAAGATTTCTAATCCTAACTCTTCATCGAGTCATCCTTTAGGATCTCCTTTATCTTCATCTAGTCCAATGGCCGGAACAAACATTGGTGGAAACCAGAACAATCCTCCTCAAAATCCTAGGATTTTGGAAGGAAGGCTAAGCCATCTCCTTCAGATTTTTCCCAAATCCAGGGAGCCCCCCATGACATGCCAGAAAAGTATTTTGAGAAAGTTCCCAAGTTTGATGGAGTGTTTGCTATAACCATAGAAGATCATGTTGACAAGGTCTGGGAACATATGGAAGCATATGGAGCATCTGATGAAGATGTCTTCATGAGGGGCCTCCTGGCATCTTTGGAAGGAGATATCTAGAAGTGGTTTGATAGATTGCCTGCTTCGTCAATAGATGGGTATGACAGTTTTGTCACAAAGCTTAACAGTGAATGGTCACATAAGTTAGATGGGAAATTTCTCTTGCATCAATTGTTTGATATCAAGAAAAAAAGAACGAAGCAGTCCATGAATTCAACCTTAGATTTGATAAGACTGTAGCAAATATCCCTGATGATCAACCCGAAAACATCAACTTCATTGAGGATATATCTTATGATGATGATTTTGGGAGAATTCTATTAGAAGAAGAGCCATGGGAGCAAGAAGAATTTAGCGAAGAACCAAGCTCCTCATGTTGTGCCATTAATCTCCCTGAACCTAAGGAACAACCCAAGTTTAAAATTTACAAGCGAAGAAGTGATGATTCCTAGTAACCTTCTTTCCTATACAAACGTAACATGAATAATGAAGATAAAAAGGAAGAAGATGAAATTTCCCCTCATGACTATAGTTTGAATATTGATATCAAAAAGGAATTGGGCAAAATAATGTGTAATATCCCCGTGACTGAGTTAATGAAAGTGCCCTCAGTAGGGAGCCAAGTAGAAAATTTTTTTGAAGGCATTGGCCAAGAGAAGACTCCTGAAACTATTTTAGAATTCTGTCATATACAGATTCTTAGTGGAACAAAAATTAGAAAAGTTGAGAAGGATCCACCCATTAATATCCATTTGGCTATTTATGAAAGAAAGAATGGTGGTCACCCTCCTTTTTACCTTACCCTGCACATTCAAAATATGCTCCTACATAATTGCATGTTAGTTTCTGGAGCCACCATGAATGTTATGCCCTTGCATGTTATGAAGGAGATGGGTTTGGAGGTGACTAGACCTTATGGAAATTTTTGTGTCATTGGTTCAAGACCTGTACAGTCCTACAGTTTGATCAAAAACCTGAGGACTGATCTTTTCGTATGCTCTGACATTTCCACCATGATGGATGTTGTTGTTATAGACTTGCCCCCAACAAATGGAATGCTCTTATCTAGGAAGTGGGCAGTTGGTTTAGGTGGATACCTCGTGATGGACCTATCATATATTTGTGTTCCCAATTCAGATGGTGCCTTAATCAGGATTAATAGAGAACCATGCATTGATAAATATTTGGAAACTTTTGAGGAAGGGATAAAGAACACTTATGGGGATGAACTGTTGAATAATGCCAAAGCTAATATGATTAAGAATGATGATGAAATTTGGGAGTTGTCACAAACAGAAAATATTTTCATGGTGATGGGAGATACCGATTCTTCACAAGAGGAAGAAGACATAGCTGAGCTTGCTAGGAGAATAAATCTGGAAATGCTTAGGAGTGAGTTTTCGGAAGAGTTAGATGAATTGAGAAGAAATTAAAAGCAACTTTAGGGTCAAGAGCTTAATAATGAAATAAATCAAGAACAAGTCAATGAAAATCCAACACCTAAAGTTGTAGATGATTTGGATGACATAAGGCGTGGTGAACATATTCCAAGAACAGTTAGGGAATTTAATGCGCTTTATGATAATAATTTAGTACGAGAAAGTCAAGCACTTGAGCTTGTTATCCCATGGGAAAACCATTCAGAGCAAACACATCCCTCTCATGTATTAGAAAGTGATGATGAAATCAATGAATCCCATTATTCTGATGTTCCTAATTCCTTATCTCATTTATATTTAGAAGATGGTATTTTAAATCAAGTCCATGATAATTCCTTAAGCTGGGAAGAGGATGCCTTAATTAATGATGCCCCCGAAGGAGATTTTGATTTAAACAATCTTGCTATTTTTCAATCATCTCCTTCACATAATCAAAACAAAGCTTTATCTGCATATCCTCTTATCCCTGATTTTCTTTTACCACCTGAGTCATCCAGTTATCAAAATCATGATCCTTCTCACATTCCTAGTTCTTCAGTTTCTCATTTAGAATTGTTATCCACTGGGTTAGAAAATATGCACATTCTAGTTCCTACAGGGGAAGGCTCTAGTCGTTCTAATGATGTCTCACAAACGCCTCATCCCTTGGAAGAGCATAGAGATTTTTGGACTGTAGGGGAAGTTGTTAAACATGTAATGTCTCCCTAAGAGGAAGAGCCTAATGTAAGTGCTTAGGAGACGAGAAGAGAGATTAAAGAAGTCCTAGTTGGTAGGGTAGCCATTCCCATTGATGGTGGTCCACCCAAATTTGATGCAGTTCCTTCTAGAAGGAACTCAAGAGTTGTCACACCGCAATCGCGAAACCTTGTTGAGATCCATCCCATTCCTATACGTAATAATGGAGTCGTTCCTGAATCTGTAAATAGGAATAGATTTCCTACTGGAAGTCAAGTCATCATTCTGAATCATTTGTTGTATATCAAATCTGGACAGGCTGATGACATTTGGGTTGGACCTTGTTGTCCGCCAGATTGCACACCAGCAGCGGAAATCTTTCGAAAGCTGTCTCCCTCACTGGAAAGTGGGTAGAGGTGTGGCCTTGGGGGAAAGCAATGAGCTAGGTACTGTCACCTAAATCCCAGCTCCTCCGTTTAGGCTAACTCCTAACGAAGCCAAGGGGGGTAGTCCCTACAAAGAGTTGACTATGGCTCAATGTGTTTTAATGTTTTAAGTGTATGGTATGATGCGGATGGGTGTTGTTTAGGAGTTTTTGTGATGAGACCAAATTATAAATGTGATAAACAAGATAAGATGCAATCCACGTTGCTAAATAAGATATCAAAATGATAGTACGTTTCAAGAAAAAATGCATCCACAAGATAAAGTAAAACCACAAGGACAAATGGTCCTGGTCAAGATATGAATTTTAAATAACCAGTGCCTTATGGAGTCAAACAATAATAAAGATGTGATGCTGAATGTGTGGGTCTTGAAAGGTACTATTCGTGAGATCGTTGTGCAAATTATCTTGATAAATTACAAGTTTTAATGGTCTTGATTATTAGGCTAAGAACAAGGATATCAAAAGTCCGAAAATAATACTGGTAACCTCTTAGATGATAGGTCGAAGCCACCCAGATTGCAAAAGGGTAAGTGTTCAATTGGCTTAACCACCCTTGAGTCTGACAGCGGGATTTCGGCACCACCTGTTTCAGGAAACTTCCTCAATAAATCTCGAAAAGGCAACGCCAGTTCGTTGGTTGGGGTAAAGTTTTATTAAGTTATCACTTGTAAGATTAGCAAATCCAACACCTTTATGAGTACTAGCCCAACCCTTTCAGGTTGGCAGAGCATACGAGTGTTGGATAATCGACCAAGATAAATTAATTATGAAGAGGTGTGAGTTGGAATGTTTTATTATTAAAGCACAGTTCAACTCTCCGATAGAGAGCGCTCTTGACTTAGTCTTAAGACCAAAGTTCAAGAGACTTTAATTAATCTAAATGCCTAATGCAAGGGAAATGCAACAACTAAATGCTCTCCAACAGAGAGTGCTTTTGACTTGGATTTGGCCAAGTTCAAGAGACTTTAATTCTTTTTATGAAATAGAAGCAATTGTAACTTGTGTTGTCCGCCAAACTGCACACTAGCAGCAGAAATCTTTCGAAAGTTGTCTCTTCACTACAAGTGAGAGAGGTGTGGCCTTGGAGGCAAGCAACGAGCCAGGTACTGTCACCTGAATCCCAGCTCCTCCGTTTAGGCAAAACTCCTAACGAAGCCAAGGGGGGTAGTCCCTAAAAAAGAGTTGTCTAAGGCTCTTTGTGTATTTTAGTGTTTTTGATGTAGTGATGCGGATGGGTGTTTTTTAGGAGTTTTTTTGAGATGAGAGACAATATAAAAATGAAATATAAGACAAGATAACGCAATCCACGTTGCAAATACAAGATGAAAGGTGCACTTGGGCAATAAGTAAATCACTTTTCACGAAATATAATAGATAACTCCAATATTGATATTTAGGCGAACAAAATGTAAGATAAAGGACCAGTGCCTTATGGAGTCAAAAATTAAATATGAATTGTGAAAACTTGATACAAGTGCTTGAATTGAAAGTTTGTGAGAACGTTATGCAGCTTATCTTGGTAAATTCAAAGTTTTAGTTGTCTTGATTATTAGGGCTAAAACCAAGGATATTCAAAGAAAGTCCGGAAAAGACAATATCAAGTGCCTCCGTTCAAGGACCTGTCAGGCCACCCAGTGCTCTAGCCAGGCTGCGCAATGCAAGCCAGCAAACTAGAGGCTGAACATGGAATCCCGGCGCCCTCACTAAGAGATTACCCACTGAAATTATCTTATCGATCAACTCCGGATTGGTTGGTTATGGGGGTGAAAATTTTAATTAGATTTTCGCTTGTAGATTAACAAGTCTTCCACCTTTCTGAGTACTAGCCCAACCTTTTCAGGTTGGCAGAGCATACGGGTGTAGGACAGAAACCAAGATAAATTAATTAAAGGGTGTGTGAGTGGAAAATTTTTATTATTAGAAAGCCTTGTTCAACTCTCCGACAGAGAGCGCTCTTGACTTGGTCTTATGACCACAGTTCAATAGACTTGCTAGGTTAACAATGCCTAATGCAGGGAAATGCAAGAAACTAAAATGCCCTCTGATAGAGGGTGCTCTTGACTTGGATTTGGCCAAGTTCAAGAGACTTTGGTTTATTTTAAGAAGCAGATAAATTGTAGTAGCAGTATATCTTAGATTTTAAAACAGATTTAAACAATAAGATGATTGATCAACGAGATACAAATGCTATCAACAACACTACTTGCAAGATAAATAAATCTAGTGTTCTACCACACAAACTTTAATCTACTAGGTAGGATTGATCCCCGAAACAGGATCAACCACTAGAACCGCCTGCACTTGAGAACTTCCAGCTAGCTGAAAGCTCTGCCAAGGAAACTGACGGGGATGGAAGAGTAACCACAAATTATGTGGTCATGCCCTTGAGACGAAATCTCAAGGATACAACTTTCGGCTGAGGGCTTTGGAAGAGAAGCAAGATAACAATAAAATAAAACTAAACTACCCAAGAATCTCTTTCAGGTCAAAGACCCTACTCGGGAGAGCATGGGGTTAAGTGAATATGGAAGATAACTTTGAATGACTTATTAAGCAAAATACTAATCTAAGAATATGAGATCACAAATCTAAGCTAAATCAAATCCCCGAGACCCAACACTCTTCCCCAAATGGGGAAGAAAACCCAAGAATGGAGGACCTCTCCACTATAAATTTTATTAATCTTTTACAAGTGCCTCAAGGGAAAATCCTTGGAAGGTCTTTAATGACTATCTATGAATAACTTATAAACATTGGAAAAAATGAAGCCCTCAATGGCTTTTACAGAGGATAAGAGGGATCTAGCTTTGCTTGTTTGTCCTTTTTGTGTTTTTAATGGCTTCTCGCCTTGAAGTTTATTGACTTCTACTCCCTGGAAAAAGTCTATAACAAAATAATTGCTCCAATACCCATTGGCATTAGTAAATAACAAAATGACACTAGCTATTTACCAAAAGAATGAAAAAAGTGAAGTGGCAGCCAATAATAAGATTTTCAAATGACTACTTTGTACTCACCTAGGACTGTCTAATCAAATGCTGGCAGCCAAATAGACTTCCTAACTGTGGGTGGCAGTCAATACATCATTTTAGGACAGTCAAAGTCAAAGTTTGAATGGCGGTCAAGGACTTATAACAGTCAGCCTAATGATGTTTAAGTTGGCACTCAACAGGGAAGGTGTTTATGATAGTTGATTTAGATGTGTGAGATGGCAGCCCACAAAAAGTTATAACAATCTTTAAGGTCTTAACAACCCTCTCAATGCTCAAAAGGCAGCCAACAAATCTATAAAATAGTCAACAGTGAATTTAAATGGCAGCCTACAAGTCTAGGACAGTCAACAATGTTGAAGAGGCAGCCCAACAAGGATTTTACAGTCAACCAAAGTTTATAAAGGCAGCCAACAACACAACAAGATATGGAGTTCAATGCATGTTGATAAAATTTGAGACTAGACGGTAACTTAGGAAAAGATCTATGATAATCACCCCTAACAATGCAAATTAACTATCAAATTTCCAACAAAGCTAGTAGCTAATCTAGCATGTCATGAGATATGAGTGTTTAAATTTTGAAATGCAAATTAGCTAGTTTAACAAACTAACTAGACTCTAACAAAATCAAATGATACAAAGTAAGATCCTCAAATGCAAAAAAAACTAACACCTAGCATATATCTAATCACTTGATTGTTTTTTGTTGTTTGTTTTGATGTGTTTTGATGTGTTTAGGGCTGATATGAAAATGGACGAGGAGGAAAGATGAGCAAAAACGAAAGGTATGGGAGATAGGGCAGAATGGAGGTGGGACGAGAGCAATAGAGGAAACCTTAAAGGAGCTAGGACGAATGGAGAAGAGGGCTAGACAAGAGTGGAAAGAGGGAAAAGAAGCTTGGATGAGATGGATGAAGGGAGAAGATGAATGGGAGGAAAGCCAAAGGGTGAAGGATCTAAGGCCTAACTCTAGTAACCAATTTTGAAAGTGAAGATTTTTGTTGATGGATATAAGCAAGAGAACCCTTGGTTTTCCTCTTATGACAAAGACAACAAGCTTTGTAGATCTAGATCCTGCAATCACAAAATGTTAAACCCAAACAAAAGTTGATTGAAGCTTGGGATAGATGTAACCGAACTCATTCCCTTCTTCAAATTTGTGAAACCTGATCAAGCACGACAAACTCAATACCAAAGTGAGATCAAAACAACTAGTATGCTAAGAGAATCAAAGCTCTATCAATATTGGTATAACCAACTACATCCTACTCATATCACTTTGATAATCGTTGCATAATGAATCAAATTGACAATACAAATGACAAATCTTATGTTCTAGAAATAGACCTCTAAAGCTAGCATTTGATCACCACATATAAGTATTGAAAAAAGAAGTACTTAGAAAGAGATCACCTCAACCATGACGAATTCATCATAATGAACAAGAATCCATGGACCTCCAAAGTCGAAATATTTTATTCATAAGTTCAAAACAAAAGCTTGATACAATTTTCTCAGAGTAACTTTGCACAAATTCTCCATGAGATAATAGCCCCTAATGGGCCTCTCTTTATACTAAATCCTAAGCTAAAACCCTAGGTCGAATTGGCAAATAGACAAGTAGATCGAATTCCAATCATGAGAGGGCTTGGAGCAAAAGACAATAGACAAAGTCGAGTTTGTGTGGTAGGTATGACTGAATATGTGGCAAACTCAACTTGGGTGGTAGGTTTGGATATATCAACAACCAATAAACACCCTCCAACAAGGATCCACGTGAGGCATGGTAGGTTGACGTGAGGATAATGGAAGGTGCGAGTTAGAGGATGGAGAGACAAGTGTAATATGGTAGGTGTAACTCGCATGGTAGAAGGAGCCAAGTGTAATGTGGTAGGTGTAACTCGAATGGTAAGAGCATGGGATGTATCACAACCAATAGGCAAGGTCCAACAAGGCTAAACTCGAGCTTAAATGAGGTTGACGTGAGGATTTAGGGGATATGCGAGTTGCTTGTGTGGAGACACGTGTAGATGGTAGGTATAACTCGAGTCTCAACAAGGAGCCAAGCTTTGGATTGATTGGTGAGTCATGAGGGCGCCTACCTTAGGCTTTAATACAAACTACCACCCAATCATCAACTTACAACACATCAAACTCGAGTTTTGCATGAGGAGGGCAAGTTTGCTCAAGTGGATAACCTTCTGGTGACTGGATAATTGATTGGAGTGACTGGGAGTTGATTGGAATCCTCATAAATGTCCATTGCCATGTCATTTAGCCTTTTATTTTAATCAAATTGATTAATTTTGGAGAGATTTGGATTATCTCCAAAATATTCAATTTTATTATTTTAATTAATAATTTCTCTGTAAATGACTTTTCAGAGAAAATATTAATTATGAGGCTGAATTGACATCCGAAAGTTGGGTTTAGCTGCTCCATGGGTCATGTGTGATTTTTGGCTTATGAATCGAGCCATCAAACACTAAATTCGGACCCCGAATGACTGACATAATTACAGACCCAAATTTCTCTATTTAAACTATAGAGAAATTTAATTAAAATTTAAAAATAATTAAAAAATTAAAAACCTCAATTTCGACGCGTCCGGTAAAATTTTTTCGAAATTTTTTCTGGGGGTCCTAGAGACCTAGGACATGACCAAAACCTATTCTAATAGTGTCTAGTAGGTTTATACATTATAGTTGGACCCTAATAACCCCCCATGGCCAAATTTCCAAAATCGGGCATTCCAGCTTTGGAGGAAGCAGGAAAAAAACCAAGAGATTATATTTCGCCTGAAGCAAAGTATAATCTGACGGTGAAAAAACTCCCTGGAATACCTTAGTTGTTTAATCTAGTCATGGGGAACCGAGCCACTCAGACCCTACTAGCACACTTTGATACAAACCCCCATGGGGCCATGGTCATGTCGACTCAAAAACAAAACTGGCTAGACCCAAATACAATGAAACCCAGATACTCTGGAAGTGAACACTGATGTGTTCCAACACTGGCGGCTCAATAAGGTTTCAACTATTTGTACAAATCAGTTGATAACTTGAAGAACCAATATGAAGCTTTAGATAACAAAAAATGAAATGATGATAGCAAGATGACTAAAAATGAACTTAGTGTACTACCAAACAATATTAATCTAAAAGTGGGATCTACTTCCGAACAAGGTTGATCACTAGAAACACTAGTCCTTGAGACTTTCCAGCTAGCTAAAACTTCGGCAAGGAGGCTCATGGGGAACGAGAAGCTACCACAAAGCTATGTGGCCTTTGGGATGCAATCCCAAAGTTTGCTTACTCTAGTCAAAACTTGGAAATGGAGTACAAAAATTAAATATTAATCTAAGAACTAAAAGAGAAAGGGAGATCTAAACTAAGCAAAGCACAACACTCCTCCCCAAATGGGGAAGAAAAACCCAAAAAAGTGGAGGACTCCTCCACTTAGCTTTTTATTTAACTTGATACAATTGCCTTGGGAATGAGATCCTTGCAAGGTCTTTTGAGAAGAATGAAATAACTAATGAGAACTTTTAAACCTGGAAACCCTTGAGGGCTTTTTACAAAGGATAATGCTTGTAGTATTTGTCTTTCTTGGTTTAAGTCTTCTCTTGGGTTAGATCTTCTTGAGTCTTGCTTCCCAAAAGCACCTCTTCTTCTTCAAAGTAACCTACACAAATCTCAAAAAATATCTCAACAAACACCCATTAGATGTTAGTGAAAATCAAACAGAACTTGAAACTACTTAAATCTAGGATTTATAAAAAGACTTTTAAAAGCTATGTGCATGAGATTTTATTTCAAAAAAGTGCACAAATGTAAAACGGACCAGCAAACAACATATGCCTAAAAGATGCTAGGAATGAGATCTAAAACATAAAAAATTTGAAATATTTTTGGTATATAAAATCTAAATCCGGTACTTCCTACACAAGAGGATAGAAGAGCATGCAAATAAACAAATTATACATGCAAATACTAAATCTCTAAGCATAGAACAATAGCAAATAAAATCAAACTAGAAATTATCTACACTATGAGTTGATACCAACTTTCATCAAGGCCATATCAATCACCACAAGATGCAAAATTGAAACAATACAAAGTTACCTCATACATCACTTGATAATGATCATCCACACACAATTGCTACACACCATGGACCTCCAAAGCCTTTCTATTCAATGAAAAAATTACAAGCAAGCTCAGAGCTTGGGCAGAGGTTCCACCCTCTAACCATGAAGAAATGAGAGCCAAAGCCTTGCCTTTATAGAGTTTGGAGAAGAGGGGGGCACATCACATGAGGGATGGAGAGGTTTACTCCATGATTTAAGCCTCAAATTGGGTGAAGATTGAGTGAGGTGGGCGCCACCTCAACAAGAGATGCGCCCCCTCCATTAGAAACCACATCAAGCCATACCAAATTCGCCACAATAAGCAAGTCGCCCTCCTTTGGAGAAAGGGCGCATCTCTTGAAGTAGATACACTCGCCCTTCCAAAATCCTTGATTAAAATCACCAATCCTTGATTGAAATCACCTCCGATATTGATTGCTGACTTAACTGGGCCTTTAGTTGGACAAATTTCCTCTAATTTAGGAAATTTGATTTTCTCCAAATCTTTATTTTTTGAATTAAATAATTCTCTTTTATTAATTTTGGGAGAATTTTTATTTAAGTGAATAATATTCACTTAGAACTTAGGAAAAGTGGGTTTAGGGGTTTAACAGGTGCTCTACGTTAGAAAACAATCACCCCGATGGCAAATTTCACCTCCTAACCACACATTTATCATATTTTTGAGATTTTTAATTAAAATATTAAAAAAGCCCATTTTACGGGAAAAAATATATTTTCTTGGAATTAACCGAAAATCCTAGGGGACCTGGTGCATGTTCATAATGACTCAATTTGATGTCTAGCATGCTCATAAACATTGACACTTGAACTTTAATAACCTCCTAAGGCCTAACCACCAAGACAACCATTCCAGCTTTGGAGGAGCGGGTGAAAAACCCATCGACTATACAATGCTTATTCAGCATTGCATAATTGACAAGGAAAAAAACACCATAGAATGACCAGATTGATGTCTAAGTCCTAGGAAGCCAAGCTCTTTATAAAAGACCGTATTTGATTCCAAGGAAGCCAAGCTCTTTATAAAAGATCGGCATGCTAGCACATTTTTACAACATCCCTAAGGGGGTATGAACATGCAATTTTTAAAAAAGGGCCAAAATTTGGCCTAATGGACGTTGGAACACTAATGATGAACAATTGGATTGTTCAAGTATTTGACGGTTTACTCGGAATCTACTAAGTGCAATTTTAGTGGATAACAATATCCCATTCAGAATTCAATGGACTTAACATTTCTCAGGATTTCAGCATTCAAGGATTGGCAAGATTGCAACATTTTAGGATTGGATTCTATCATGTACGAGGATAGGGGATTAGCATTTGATTGAGAGCACTGAACCCTCTATGTGTTTTGATGTTGGTGGTGTTGGCTAGTGAATGCAGTTGTCATAACCTTAGTAAAAATGTACCCTTCACTCGAGCCAAAACCAATAATTAAGCATGTTAAGATTTCTGCCTCAATTTAATTAGATCAGCCAATTACATCAAAATTGAGGGGTGTTGACTTGAGCAATAGTGGTGTGGATGGATTTGTATCCTCAAGTAACAGCAAGACCTAGTAGTGATGTCCTTAGAAAATCGAGATAGAGGTGAAAGGAGGAGGCAGAAGGCACTATGGATGATGAGGATTGTTGGGGTGTGTTATCCACTAAATTGCACTTAGTGGATTCTGAGTGAACCGTTGAAGACTTGAACAATAAAATTGTTCAACATCAGTGTTCCGAGATCCATCAGGCCAAAAGTTTTTGGCCCTTTGTAAATTTTGCATGTCCAGACCCCTGCGGGGGAATTGTAATAAGTTGGTCTAAGCATGATACTTTTGTAAAAGGCTTGGCCCACCTTAGGGTTTTCCATCAATGGGATACTCTAGAGTGTTTTTCCGTTAGGAATTATGCGCTACTGTTCAGTGGAGCATAATTCCTGAGTTTTCCACTCATACCTCCAAAGCTGGAGTATTATCCATGGTGGTCGATCTTAGGGGGGTTATTAAAGCCTATGTGTCTATGTATTTTTACATGCTAGCCATCAGTAATAAGTCGTATGGACATGCACTAGGTCCCCTAGGAGTTTGAGGTCATTCCGACAAAAAAAAAAAATTCCGTAAATTAGACCATTTTTTTAATGGTTTAAATGGAAAAATAATGTAGTAAAAGAGTGGTCTGGGGCGGATTTTGGCGCGGGGAGGCTCGTTTTGATGCTTAGAGTGTCCTCTTTACCTAAGTGCCCACTTTCTCCAGGTTATGGGCGATTACCTCCTTTCTAGGAGCATTTTTCATTAAAAATGTGACAAAATGGCATTTTAATGTTAAAAAAAACAAAATGCATTGTTATCACATTTATAGTAGTTGGAGCTACCATATATTTTTTCCAGATGCCAGTATATTTTTTAGCAAGTCCTTTACACTAAGATGCTTGAGATGAGCATCTATTTTGGATCACTCCTATGATGATGAGCAGCAATATATTCCTTCGCCATGACTGAGTCTCAGGAAACTCAGATTAGATGATCGATGTAGCCATTTTTCCATTACAAAGGAGTATGCAGTGCCTAGAGTTGCAGTAGTGGGTTCTCAGTGGACAGATGATGGTTCAGATGTGTTACACAGGTATATGATCCAGCAAGTATTATCTTGTGTTCTTGGTTATAATGCTTTTGTAGTCATTCTAGTGCCATGTTCTAGCATTTAGTGTCATGATCTGGCAATCATATATATAGTATTGGACTTGGTTGTTTTTATCTAGTGTCCTGCTCAGGTTTTAGAAGTTCTTGTCTATACTCATTGGTTTTACCCTCCTTAGGAGAATGGATGTGATCATTCCCACCATTATTTGGCTTGCTAGTGTTGGCATCATTTTCACTATCTGCTTCCATCCATTACCTTTCAATTATTGTTTTACCTTGACTTACTACTTGACTTGTGACATGGAGGATTTCCCCCCACTCTAGCCTCTTTGTTGGATGAGTTTCCCTGTTATATTGTGTCTCGGCTCTGAGTTTCCTAAGTTGTGTTGGCTAGACCTGAAACAAATAGTACTACTATCATTACATGTATCTGGAAACATTATTGTATATCTTAAATGAAAGCCCATTCTAGAATGTGTTTTTCAACACACGTGAATGAAAGGCATGTGAAATGAATGTAAATCCAAGAATGTGTTTCTCAACACACATGGATCAAAAATCCTAATAAATGTAAATCCAAGAATGTGTTTTTCAACACACACGGATCAAGGCTATGGAAATGAATGAAAGGCCCAAAAAGCAGTGATTAAATGTATGCTATACCTAATGATCTGCTGGCCTTATACTGTAATGATTTATTCCTCATTAGCCTGCGGGTTGTGATATGAGATGGAGCAAGGGACAACTAATTCTAAGTGTCCCCTAGAGTCTTGAGTTACGGTTGCCTGGCACCTGGTCATGGCGGCTCTAGAAAAGATCCTCACGGAGCTGTATCAGCTTGGATGTGAGTTGTAGGCATCTATCAAGGTTGAATAAGCACTTCCCAAACAACTTACCCATTTGTGAGACACTGCCATCCCATGTGTTATTGCTTGTCCAGCATATGCTTCGGTGTGTATCCCCTTTCCCACTTCGAAAGTGTCACAGTCAGTACAGTCATTCCTTAGCCTAGCCTTGCATTTATACACCCTCACCCATCACTAGCAAATTGATCACGGCCATGAAGTGAGTATAGTCTTGAGGTTCTAGTTTGAGCTATTATTATTATTGAAAATCACGAATATCTTGTTTTAGATCGCCAATGAAATGATTACTTTATGTTTATATTGCTATTGGAATGACTTATGAAGCATGCCTTAACCAGTTACACTTGCAACACTTTGATGTTTTTTCCTGGATCATATTATGGGTCAGTTTGACTTGGTCAAACCCAGTTTGACCAAAGTCAACTACAAGATATGAGATGAGTTAGACCCTAGATGATAACTATTGACGATATGTGGTCTATTATTGGTCACCAAATGGTTCCATGAAGCATTTACAGGCTCAAATAGTGATCTGTGGATTTTTAATGATTTTTATCATTTGCAGATTATTATCAGTTTTATTATGTTCGGGCATGGTATTGATTTTATATGATTATCCAGTCATCCATATGGTGTATGAGTATGCATCTCTAGTGCATTTGGGCTCTCTCAGTCCATTGGGATAGTCAGTTTTCAGTTCCGGTCAGTTTCAGTTGGTATATGTCTCCGTTTATCACTTCAGTGCAGATTTGCCATTAAAAATAGTCTGTCAGAGCAGTGTCATGATTTGATTGGTTCACATATTGCGCTACAGAGGGAGTATAGGGTCCAGCCACTTGTTTTTACTATATTGCTATACACCCAGACATGTTGGTGCGATCAGATTTGGCCTCGGGTGACCGGGCAGAGAGATATAGGAATTTTTATATTTTACAGGTGATTTACGAAGGCATAAAAAATGGTAAAATTGGCTACAGAGGAATTTGAGTTGGGCTACTGAGGCAAGGAAATGACATAGGAATGGTTTTGATGATGTGTATGATGTCTCCCACACCCTCCAGAGTAGTTATATCAGTCAGTGGGGCCCACACATCTTTCCCCGACACATTTTTGAGTTTTCATGGTGCCTTTGGAGACTCACGACTTTCCCTAGTGGGCATGATTTTGTACTTAGATGATATATTTGATGTTATTGTGCCATGGGGACACACTAGGAGGGAATTATATCACCCCCTAGACCCACCATGAGCTTATTGTTATATTTTCATAGTCGCTTTATGAGGACGTCCTCCCTAGGGCGATTTGACTAGTGGGATCTTTATGTTTTGGAGTTGATCCGTGTACTTTATTTGTTGAGCTCATCTCAACCGTAGATTATAACTTATGTATCTTTTAATCTTAGCCACTCATTTAAAAGGTGGTTAGGGTTTTGGTCTATCCCATAGCTATAAAAAGGAGAGACCCTCTCATTGTAAAGGGACTTTTGGCTCTTGGCTTTTGGAATAAAATATATTCTTGCAAACTCTTGTCTTGTGGTTGTGGATGCTATTGGTGTTGATTGAAATTGTTCTTCATTTGCACTGAGAGTATTGGTGAAGATCCTTTGCATATTTTTCTCCACGTTTTGATCTACAGGTGAAGAAGTCGATTTGGTGAGGAGGGCGCATTGGCTGGGGAGACCCACCCTGCTACTTTCTCTTCTCTTCGTCGGTTATAGGGAGTATCACTATCTTAGTACCTCTTACTCTTTGTTATCATGTTCATCATTTGTATTTCTTCCATTCTTGCTTTGAACTGATTGAGCGTACTGTCCTTGGTTCAACAGGAAGAGGAGGGCGCACTTGTGGAGCTGGGCAATTCACATGGGCAAGGAAACTCTTCAAACTTTCATTTGATCTCTGCGGGAACAATCCTCGACATCATAGCAATCATCTCCATGACTCAGGTACGCTTGCAAGGTATGTAATTTATTTCTCTAACCTACCCATCTGTCAATTTCATTTAAAACCCTAAGTAAATTTCTTAGAAAACGACTTGGTTTATTGGAAAACCATTTCTAGGTTTTTGATATCTTGCATATTGCTAGGTGGGTTCTCCTAGGCGTCATAGTTGGAGGACTTCATGGCCCAAATCTCAAGGCACTGGGTCTCTTCAACCCTTGCGCATTCCCTGAGAGAGTCAGTTTGCCTGTCATTTGAACCTTTTTGCTGAGCTTGTGTACTTTAACACTGTTACATCCATCTACCAAGCTATGCTAAAAAGCCCTAATTCTCAAATCCACTCTTTGGGACACTTTCCCTCTTTTAAAGGTCACGTTTCCCAAGGCAGCTGAATTTGATCATTTACACTAACACCTGAATCCTGGAATCACTTTTAATTATTGAATCACTGTGTCTAATCACTATTCATTGCATCACATCTTTCCTAAGCCTCCACAGTGATCCTAATTCCTTAAATCTAGGGTTCCATACCTGTCACCTTATGTACCCTATAGTTATAGCTTGATCTGGTGATCTGGTTAGATCTCTCCTGTCGGGAGTAGATCAGGGTCTCCCCCTTTGTTATCTTGGCTTTGATAACATTAAGTGAAGGGTGCCTCGATTGGTGTGACAACCAATCCATTGGAGATTGAGGCTCTCGAGGTTCACCACTTTGGTTGCCTATTCATTCTACCATCCTGCTAGATCCATCTTTAGGGGCAACTATAAATTTGGTGATAATATTTTGGCGCCGTTGTCGGGGAGGTAGAGGCTTACCTTCGGTGTCTGCGAGTGTCCACGCGTTATTTATTATCTTATCACATCCAGTATTTTGCATTGGTGATTGTATTTTCCAATTCATAATATTTCCAATCACCATCTTAATTCACTCATCTCACCTCTCCTACGACATTTATCCTATTGGTGAATTACTTGTGTGGTTCACCTGGCGACTCTACTGAGGACCAAACCCAACATATTAATCTTAAGTTCTTAGAACGTCCAACAAATTCTGAAGGAATCCCTGCAACTTATACTCGAAACCGAAGACACATTAAAGAGAACTCATCCAATTTCTTTTGGAAGATTTCTAATCCTAACTCTTCATCGAGTCATCCTTTAGGATCTCCTTTATCTTCATCTAGTCCAATGGCCGGAACAAACATTGGTGGAAACCAGAACAATCCTCCTCAAAATCCTAGGATTTTGGAAGGAAGGCTAAGCCATCTCCTTCAGATTTTTCCCAAATCCAGGGAGCCCCCCATGACATGCCAGAAAAGTATTTTGAGAAAGTTCCCAAGTTTGATGGAGTGTTTGCTATAACCATAGAAGATCATGTTGACAAGGTCTGGGAACATATGGAAGCATATGGAGCATCTGATGAAGATGTCTTCATGAGGGGCCTCCTGGCATCTTTGGAAGGAGATATCTAGAAGTGGTTTGATAGATTGCCTGCTTCGTCAATAGATGGGTATGACAGTTTTGTCACAAAGCTTAACAGTGAATGGTCACATAAGTTAGATGGGAAATTTCTCTTGCATCAATTGTTTGATATCAAGAAAAAAAGAACGAAGCGGTCCATGAATTCAACCTTAGATTTGATAAGACTGTAGCAAATATCCCTGATGATCAACCCGAAAACATCAACTTCATTGAGGATATATCTTATGATGATGATTTTGGGAGAATTCTATTAGAAGAAGAGCCATGGGAGCAAGAAGAATTTAGCGAAGAACCAAGCTCCTCATGTTGTGCCATTAATCTCCCTGAACCTAAGGAACAACCCAAGTTTAAAATTTACAAGCGAAGAAGTGATGATTCCTAGTAACCTTCTTTCCTATACAAACGTAACATGAATAATGAAGATAAAAAGGAAGAAGATGAAATTTCCCCTCATGACTATAGTTTGAATATTGATATCAAAAAGGAATTGGGCAAAATAATGTGTAATATCCCCGTGACTGAGTTAATGAAAGTGCCCTCAGTAGGGAGCCAAGTAGAAAATTTTTTTGAAGGCATTGGCCAAGAGAAGACTCCTGAAACTATTTTAGAATTCTGTCATATACAGATTCTTAGTGGAACAAAAATTAGAAAAGTTGAGAAGGATCCACCCATTAATATCCATTTGGCTATTTATGAAAGAAAGAATGGTGGTCACCCTCCTTTTTACCTTACCCTGCACATTCAAAATATGCTCCTACATAATTGCATGTTAGTTTCTGGAGCCACCATGAATGTTATGCCCTTGCATGTTATGAAGGAGATGGGTTTGGAGGTGACTAGACCTTATGGAAATTTTTGTGTCATTGGTTCAAGACCTGTACAGTCCTACAGTTTGATCAAAAACCTGAGGACTGATCTTTTCGTATGCTCTGACATTTCCACCATGATGGATGTTGTTGTTATAGGCTTGCCCCCAACAAATGGAATGCTCTTATCTAGGAAGTGGGCAGTTGGTTTAGGTGGATACCTCGTGATGGACCTATCATATATTTGTGTTCCCAATTCAGATGGTGCCTTAATCAGGATTAATAGAGAACCATGCATTGATAAATATTTGGAAACTTTTGAGGAAGGGATAAAGAACACTTATGGGGATGAACTGTTGAATAATGCCAAAGCTAATATGATTAAGAATGATGATGAAATTTGGGAGTTGTCACAAACAGAAAATATTTTCATGGTGATGGGAGATACCGATTCTTCACAAGAGGAAGAAGACATAGCTGAGCTTGCTAGGAGAATAAATCTGGAAATGCTTAGGAGTGAGTTTTCGGAAGAGTTAGATGAATTGAGAAGAAATTAAAAGCAACTTTAGGGTCAAGAGCTTAATAATGAAATAAATCAAGAACAAGTCAATGAAAATCCAACACCTAAAGTTGTAGATGATTTGGATGACATAAGGCGTGGTGAACATATTCCAAGAACAGTTAGGGAATTTAATGCGCTTTATGATAATAATTTAGTACGAGAAAGTCAAGCACTTGAGCTTGTTATCCCACGGGAAAACCATTCAGAGCAAACACATCCCTCTCATGTATTAGAAAGTGATGATGAAATCAATGAATCCCATTATTCTGATGTTCCTAATTCCTTATCTCATTTATATTTAGAAGATGGTATTTTAAATCAAGTCCATGATAATTCCTTAAGCTGGGAAGAGGATGCCTTAATTAATGATGCCCCCGAAGGAGATTTTGATTTAAACAATCTTGCTATTTTTCAATCATCTCCTTCACATAATCAAAACAAAGCTTTATCTGCATATCCTCTTATCCCTGATTTTCTTTTACCACCTGAGTCATCCAGTTATCAAAATCATGATCCTTCTCACATTCCTAGTTCTTCAGTTTCTCATTTAGAATTGTTATCCACTGGGTTAGAAAATATGCACATTCTAGTTCCTACAGGGGAAGGCTCTAGTCGTTCTAATGATGTCTCACAAACGCCTCATCCCTTGGAAGAGCATAGAGATTTTTGGACTGTAGGGGAAGTTGTTAAACATGTAATGTCTCCCTAAGAGGAAGAGCCTAATGTAAGTGCTTAGGAGACGAGAAGAGAGATTAAAGAAGTCCTAGTTGGTAGGGTAGCCATTCCCATTGATGGTGGTCCACCCAAATTTGATGCAGTTCCTTCTAGAAGGAACTCAAGAGTTGTCACACCGCAATCGCGAAACCTTGTTGAGATCCATCCCATTCCTATACGTAATAATGGAGTCGTTCCTGAATCTGTAAATAGGAATAGATTTCCTACTGGAAGTCAAGTCATCATTCTGAATCATTTGTTGTATATCAAATCTGGACAGGCTGATGACATTTGGGTTGGACCTTGTTGTCCGCCAGATTGCACACCAGCAGCGGAAATCTTTCGAAAGCTGTCTCCCTCACTGGAAAGTGGGTAGAGGTGTGGCCTTGGGGGAAAGCAATGAGCTAGGTACTGTCACCTAAATCCCAGCTCCTCCGTTTAGGCTAACTCCTAACGAAGCCAAGGGGGGTAGTCCCTACAAAGAGTTGACTATGGCTCAATGTGTTTTAATGTTTTAAGTGTATGGTATGATGCGGATGGGTGTTGTTTAGGAGTTTTTGTGATGAGACCAAATTATAAATGTGATAAACAAGATAAGATGCAATCCACGTTGCTAAATAAGATATCAAAATGATAGTACGTTTCAAGAAAAAATGCATCCACAAGATAAAGTAAAACCACAAGGACAAATGGTCCTGGTCAAGATATGAATTTTAAATAACCAGTGCCTTATGGAGTCAAACAATAATAAAGATGTGATGCTGAATGTGTGGGTCTTGAAAGGTACTATTCGTGAGATCGTTGTGCAAATTATCTTGATAAATTACAAGTTTTAATGGTCTTGATTATTAGGCTAAGAACAAGGATATCAAAAGTCCGAAAATAATACTGGTAACCTCTTAGATGATAGGTCGAAGCCACCCAGATTGCAAAAGGGTAAGTGTTCAATTGGCTTAACCACCCTTGAGTCTGACAGCGGGATTTCGGCACCACCTGTTTCAGGAAACTTCCTCAATAAATCTCGAAAAGGCAACGCCAGTTCGTTGGTTGGGGTAAAGTTTTATTAAGTTATCACTTGTAAGATTAGCAAATCCAACACCTTTATGAGTACTAGCCCAACCCTTTCAGGTTGGCAGAGCATACGAGTGTTGGATAATCGACCAAGATAAATTAATTATGAAGAGGTGTGAGTTGGAATGTTTTATTATTAAAGCACAGTTCAACTCTCCGATAGAGAGCGCTCTTGACTTAGTCTTAAGACCAAAGTTCAAGAGACTTTAATTAATCTAAATGCCTAATGCAAGGGAAATGCAACAACTAAATGCTCTCCAACAGAGAGTGCTTTTGACTTGGATTTGGCCAAGTTCAAGAGACTTTAATTCTTTTTATGAAATAGAAGCAATTGTAACTTGTGTTGTCCGCCAAACTGCACACTAGCAGCAGAAATCTTTCGAAAGTTGTCTCTTCACTACAAGTGAGAGAGGTGTGGCCTTGGGGGCAAGCAACGAGCCAGGTACTGTCACCTGAATCCCAGCTCCTCCGTTTAGGCAAAACTCCTAACGAAGCCAAGGGGGGTAGTCCCTAAAAAAGAGTTGTCTAAGGCTCTTTGTGTATTTTAGTGTTTTTGATGTAGTGATGCGGATGGGTGTTTTTTAGGAGTTTTTTTGAGATGAGAGACAATATAAAAATGAAATATAAGACAAGATAACGCAATCCACGTTGCAAATACAAGATGAAAGGTGCACTTGGGCAATAAGTAAATCACTTTTCACGAAATATAATAGATAACTCCAATATTGATATTTAGGCGAACAAAATGTAAGATAAAGGACCAGTGCCTTATGGAGTCAAAAATTAAATATGAATTGTGAAAACTTGATACAAGTGCTTGAATTGAAAGTTTGTGAGAACGTTATGCAGCTTATCTTGGTAAATTCAAAGTTTTAGTTGTCTTGATTATTAGGGCTAAAACCAAGGATATTCAAAGAAAGTCCGGAAAAGACAATATCAAGTGCCTCCGTTCAAGGACCTGTCAGGCCACCCAGTGCTCTAGCCAGGCTGCGCAATGCAAGCCAGCAAACTAGAGGCTGAACATGGAATCCCGGCGCCCTCACTAAGAGATTACCCACTGAAATTATCTTATCGATCAACTCCGGATTGGTTGGTTATGGGGGTGAAAATTTTAATTAGATTTTCGCTTGTAGATTAACAAGTCTTCCACCTTTCTGAGTACTAGCCCAACCTTTTCAGGTTGGCAGAGCATACGGGTGTAGGACAGAAACCAAGATAAATTAATTAAAGGGTGTGTGAGTGGAAAATTTTTATTATTAGAAAGCCTTGTTCAACTCTCCGACAGAGAGCGCTCTTGACTTGGTCTTATGACCACAGTTCAATAGACTTGCTAGGTTAACAATGCCTAATGCAGGGAAATGCAAGAAACTAAAATGCCCTCTGATAGAGGGTGCTCTTGACTTGGATTTGGCCAAGTTCAAGAGACTTTGGTTTATTTTAAGAAGCAGATAAATTGTAGTAGCAGTATATCTTAGATTTTAAAACAGATTTAAACAATAAGATGATTGATCAACGAGATACAAATGCTATCAACAACACTACTTGCAAGATAAATAAATCTAGTGTTCTACCACACAAACTTTAATCTACTAGGTAGGATTGATCCCCGAAACAGGATCAACCACTAGAACCGCCTGCACTTGAGAACTTCCAGCTAGCTGAAAGCTCTGCCAAGGAAACTGACGGGGATGGAAGAGTAACCACAAATTATGTGGTCATGCCCTTGAGACGAAATCTCAAGGATACAACTTTCGGCTGAGGGCTTTGGAAGAGAAGCAAGATAACAATAAAATAAAACTAAACTACCCAAGAATCTCTTTCAGGTCAAAGACCCTACTCGGGAGAGCATGGGGTTAAGTGAATATGGAAGATAACTTTGAATGACTTATTAAGCAAAATACTAATCTAAGAATATGAGATCACAAATCTAAGCTAAATCAAATCCCCGAGACCCAACACTCTTCCCCAAATGGGGAAGAAAACCCAAGAATGGAGGACCTCTCCACTATAAATTTTATTAATCTTTTACAAGTGCCTCAAGGGAAAATCCTTGGAAGGTCTTTAATGACTATCTATGAATAACTTATAAACATTGGAAAAAATGAAGCCCTCAATGGCTTTTACAGAGGATAAGAGGGATCTAGCTTTGCTTGTTTGTCCTTTTTGTGTTTTTAATGGCTTCTCGCCTTGAAGTTTATTGACTTCTACTCCCTGGAAAAAGTCTATAACAAAATAATTGCTCCAATACCCATTGGCATTAGTAAATAACAAAATGACACTAGCTATTTACCAAAAGAATGAAAAAAGTGAAGTGGCAGCCAATAATAAGATTTTCAAATGACTACTTTGTACTCACCTAGGACTGTCTAATCAAATGCTGGCAGCCAAATAGACTTCCTAACTGTGGGTGGCAGTCAATACATCATTTTAGGACAGTCAAAGTCAAAGTTTGAATGGCGGTCAAGGACTTATAACAGTCAGCCTAATGATGTTTAAGTTGGCACTCAACAGGGAAGGTGTTTATGATAGTTGATTTAGATGTGTGAGATGGCAGCCCACAAAAAGTTATAACAATCTTTAAGGTCTTAACAACCCTCTCAATGCTCAAAAGGCAGCCAACAAATCTATAAAATAGTCAACAGTGAATTTAAATGGCAGCCTACAAGTCTAGGACAGTCAACAATGTTGAAGAGGCAGCCCAACAAGGATTTTACAGTCAACCAAAGTTTATAAAGGCAGCCAACAACACAACAAGATATGGAGTTCATCGCATGTTGATAAAATTTGAGACTAGACGGTAACTTAGGAAAAGATCTATGATAATCACCCCTAACAATGCAAATTAACTATCAAATTTCCAACAAAGCTAGTAGCTAATCTAGCATGTCATGAGATATGAGTGTTTAAATTTTGAAATGCAAATTAGCTAGTTTAACAAACTAACTAGACTCTAACAAAATCAAATGATACAAAGTAAGATCCTCAAATGCAAAAAAAACTAACACCTAGCATATATCTAATCACTTGATTGTTTTTTGTTGTTTGTTTTGATGTGTTTTGATGTGTTTAGGGCTGATATGAAAATGGACGAGGAGGAAAGATGAGCAAAAACGAAAGGTATGGGAGATAGGGCAGAATGGAGGTGGGACGAGAGCAATAGAGGAAACCTTAAAGGAGCTAGGACGAATGGAGAAGAGGGCTAGACAAGAGTGGAAAGAGGGAAAAGAAGCTTGGATGAGATGGATGAAGGGAGAAGATGAATGGGAGGAAAGCCAAAGGGTGAAGGATCTAAGGCCTAACTCTAGTAACCAATTTTGAAAGTGAAGATTTTTGTTGATGGATATAAGCAAGAGAACCCTTGGTTTTCCTCTTATGACAAAGACAACAAGCTTTGTAGATCTAGATCCTGCAATCACAAAATGTTAAACCCAAACAAAAGTTGATTGAAGCTTGGGATAGATGTAACCGAACTCATTCCCTTCTTCAAATTTGTGAAACCTGATCAAGCACGACAAACTCAATACCAAAGTGAGATCAAAACAACTAGTATGCTAAGAGAATCAAAGCTCTATCAATATTGGTATAACCAACTACATCCTACTCATATCACTTTGATAATCGTTGCATAATGAATCAAATTGACAATACAAATGACAAATCTTATGTTCTAGAAATAGACCTCTAAAGCTAGCATTTGATCACCACATATAAGTATTGAAAAAAGAAGTACTTAGAAAGAGATCACCTCAACCATGACGAATTCATCATAATGAACAAGAATCCATGGACCTCCAAAGTCGAAATATTTTATTCATAAGTTCAAAACAAAAGCTTGATACAATTTTCTCAGAGTAACTTTGCACAAATTCTCCATGAGATAATAGCCCCTAATGGGCCTCTCTTTATACTAAATCCTAAGCTAAAACCCTAGGTCGAATTGGCAAATAGACAAGTAGATCGAATTCCAATCATGAGAGGGCTTGGAGCAAAAGACAATAGACAAAGTCGAGTTTGTGTGGTAGGTATGACTGAATATGTGGCAAACTCAACTTGGGTGGTAGGTTTGGATATATCAACAACCAATAAACACCCTCCAACAAGGATCCACGTGAGGCATGGTAGGTTGACGTGAGGATAATGGAAGGTGCGAGTTAGAGGATGGAGAGACAAGTGTAATATGGTAGGTGTAACTCGCATGGTAGAAGGAGCCAAGTGTAATGTGGTAGGTGTAACTCGAATGGTAAGAGCATGGGATGTATCACAACCAATAGGCAAGGTCCAACAAGGCTAAACTCGAGCTTAAATGAGGTTGACGTGAGGATTTAGGGGATATGCGAGTTGCTTGTGTGGAGACACGTGTAGATGGTAGGTATAACTCGAGTCTCAACAAGGAGCCAAGCTTTGGATTGATTGGTGAGTCATGAGGGCGCCTACCTTAGGCTTTAATACAAACTACCACCCAATCATCAACTTACAACACATCAAACTCGATTTTTGCATGAGGAGGGCAAGTTTGCTCAAGTGGATAACCTTCTGGTGACTGGATAATTGATTGGAGTGACTGGGAGTTGATTGGAATCCTCATAAATGTCCATTGCCATGTCATTTAGCCTTTTATTTTAATCAAATTGATTAATTTTGGAGAGATTTGGATTATCTCCAAAATATTCAATTTTATTATTTTAATTAATAATTTCTCTGTAAATGACTTTTCAGAGAAAATATTAATTATGAGGCTGAATTGACATCCGAAAGTTGGGTTTAGCTGCTCCATGGGTCATGTGTGATTTTTGGCTTATGAATCGAGCCATCAAACACTAAATTCGGACCCCGAATGACTGACATAATTACAGACCCAAATTTCTCTATTTAAACTATAGAGAAATTTAATTAAAATTTAAAAATAATTAAAAAATTAAAAACCTCAATTTCGACGCGTCCGGTAAAATTTTTTCGAAATTTTTTCTGGGGGTCCTAGAGACCTAGGACATGACCAAAACCTATTCTAATAGTGTCTAGTAGGTTTATACATTATAGTTGGACCCTAATAACCCCCCATGGCCAAATTTCCAAAATCGGGCATTCCAGCTTTGGAGGAAGCAGGAAAAAAACCAAGAGATTATATTTCGCCTGAAGCAAAGTATAATCTGACGGTGAAAAAACTCCCTGGAATACCTTAGTTGTTTAATCTAGTCATGGGGAACCGAGCCACTCAGACCCTACTAGCACACTTTGATACAAACCCCCATGGGGCCATGGTCATGTCGACTCAAAAACAAAACTGGCTAGACCCAAATACAATGAAACCCAGATACTCTGGAAGTGAACACTGATGTGTTCCAACACTGGCGGCTCAATAAGGTTTCAACTATTTGTACAAATCAGTTGATAACTTGAAGAACCAATATGAAGCTTTAGATAACAAAAAATGAAATGATGATAGCAAGATGACTAAAAATGAACTTAGTGTACTACCAAACAATATTAATCTAAAAGTGGGATCTACTTCCGAACAAGGTTGATCACTAGAAACACTAGTCCTTGAGACTTTCCAGCTAGCTAAAACTTCGGCAAGGAGGCTCATGGGGAACGAGAAGCTACCACAAAGCTATGTGGCCTTTGGGATGCAATCCCAAAGTTTGCTTACTCTAGTCAAAACTTGGAAATGGAGTACAAAAATTAAATATTAATCTAAGAACTAAAAGAGAAAGGGAGATCTAAACTAAGCAAAGCACAACACTCCTCCCCAAATGGGGAAGAAAAACCCAAAAAAGTGGAGGACTCCTCCACTTAGCTTTTTATTTAACTTGATACAATTGCCTTGGGAATGAGATCCTTGCAAGGTCTTTTGAGAAGAATGAAATAACTAATGAGAA
The DNA here is from genome assembly GCA_027924585.1 of Larix kaempferi. Classification (NCBI taxonomy): domain Eukaryota; kingdom Viridiplantae; phylum Streptophyta; class Pinopsida; order Pinales; family Pinaceae; genus Larix; species Larix kaempferi. The sequence goes on from BSBM01001277.1 coordinate 253,200, forward strand.
CTTTTAAACCTGGAAACCCTTGAGGGCTTTTTACAAAGGATAATGCTTGTAGTATTTGTCTTTCTTGGTTTAAGTCTTCTCTTGGGTTAGATCTTCTTGAGTCTTGCTTCCCAAAAGCACCTCTTCTTCTTCAAAGTAACCTACACAAATCTCAAAAAATATCTCAACAAACACCCATTAGATGTTAGTGAAAATCAAACAGAACTTGAAACTACTTAAATCTAGGATTTATAAAAAGACTTTTAAAAGCTATGTGCATGAGATTTTATTTCAAAAAAGTGCACAAATGTAAAACGGACCAGCAAACAACATATGCCTAAAAGATGCTAGGAATGAGATCTAAAACATAAAAAATTTGAAATATTTTTGGTATATAAAATCTATCTTTTAAGTGAGAAAGAAAATGCAAACAAATGCAAGCTAAATGCAAAATTTTCACTACCCTATGTGCTCAATAAACTTAACAAATGCAAGATCTAAACTTCTAATATGAGATTTAACTACTATGAGATGCAAATAAAGAGATCTAAGATTAAAACTTTGAAACTTTTTATGAGATTTGAATACTTCAAGAGACTAGATGCAACCTACAACAAATAAAACTAACTACTAACACTCTAACTTGTTTTTTTTTGTTGTTTTTTATGAAATTAGGGCTTTCTTGAAGGTGGACGAAGAGGAGGAAAAAGGAAAGTTTTGAAAGCAAAAACGAATGGGTGAAGAAAGCTTAAGGAGGTTGGACGAATGGAGTGAAAAGTAGAGATGGCAAGGGGAGGTTGGACGAATGGATGAAGGGCGAAAGCTAGAGGAGGGGCTCAAAACGAAAGCAAGAAGAAACTTGGAGGGAGGAGGATGAGGCTTAGCAAATCAAGTCAAAAAAAATGGAGATTCAATGGAGAAAACTAGATAGCTAGAGGATGGAAGCTAGGGTAACCAAGGTAATTAAAAGTTTGAAATGCTTGTTGATGGAGCAAGAGGCCAATCTGTCCTATTCGCTTCTTCTCTTGATATAAAAAGATCCTTTGGGAACCTGCAAGAAAGTTTGATTAGGTGCTAATAGCCATTGGTATGCAAAGAGTAACTTGATCTCCAAGTCGTTCTCCACCTTATATGAATCCTGCAAAACCCTTACACATTAAACAAGCCAAACCGAATAGTACATTTCTAACAATTATAGAACATATACTAAATAATGAAAAGCTTGAAATAAGGAATAAGGTGAGAAAGATGTCACCAAGCAATGTGAAAGACAACCCCAAAGGTCTTGTATGGACCTCCAAAGTCAATATTTTATTCAAGAATCAAACAAATGTTACAATAATATTTTGGCAGAGTGTTCATGCTCAAAATCTCCATCAGAGAATGGCCAGAATGGCATCTCTTTATAGCAAAGACAAGCTACCTAACACCTAATTCGAATTGGCATCTAAGGGAGCCAATGGCACTAGTCTCAAAATCGAACTCTATGTCAAAATCCCAATCATATCCAAGTTAAGCCAAGTCTTGGAGTTAAACTCCACCAAAAAGTCAAGTTGTATTGATTGAGATGAGGAGGTGGCCTCCACCTTGGCAAGGCGCCCCTCATCTCCACTCTTGGAATAATCACCCATCAAATAGGCATGTGCCATGTGGTAAACTCAAACTCCAACCAAATATCAACGTGAGCAAGAGGATATGCGTGAGCTTCTGTGATGGATAGCTTGTACATTTTTTCTGCCCTTTAACTGCCTGCTAGTTTGTGTTAACAAATGTGCTTTTCACCTACAGCCGGTTTTGCATTGGCTGTAGGTTACTTATGAATTTTTTCTATAACAGTCAAACACGCAATTAAATGCTACTTACAGGATGCAAACAAATTTAACAACATTCACACATAATAATGACTCAGAGATTTTTGGCCAAATCGAGCCCTGGAAAAACCCCCACGGGGAAAACTAGTTGAGAGAGAGAGATGTTTATTATTTCTTCAGCAAGGTAATGTAACAGCAGTACAAAAACAAATACAACTTATCTCCATTAAATGCACTCCAGATTGCCTCGATTTCTGTGCATAACAGGTGTCTAGAAATGTGTGCTAAAGCCTCTCGATTTCTGTGCAATTAATGGCATTGGTACTTGCTGTACCTTCCTCTATTTTTGTGCATACTACCCTGTATATGCTGCTGCTGCTGTTACCCGAATTTGTGCAGGAACCAATCCTCTAAACCGTGAAGGAGGTGACTGCTGTACATATCACAGTACCAGTCAACCTTTATAAGACCGTGCAGACTGTATCCTGGAGCTGCGTGACAGTTAACTCAAGATTTGCTCCTCGAACTGCGTGTTGATGGAATACTTCTGTACAGGATGAATCAAGGGTTTAATGCTGAGGATGGCTGCTGCTAACAGGAAACCATTGCTGATAACAAATGGAAAACACATGCCTCAAAATCTGAGCCAGAATTAAAGCTGAACTCCTGCCTAGGAACTCGTGCCTATGGAAACTCGTACCCTGTGGAAACTCGTGCCCTGTGGAAACTTGTGCCCTAGCAGCTCTCTCGACCTCTCTCTCTTCTTCATTCATTCACTCAATAATGAATTAGGTTTGGAGCCTCCCTCCCTTTTTGTTCAATCCCTAAAAGTGATTCTAATCCAATGGTAGTGAATCTCCCAATCCAATGGCTAGGATTAAATGTGAGCAAAAGTCACATTAATTAAATCACTTAAATAATTATTGCTCACCCACTTTAACTTTAGACAAAAAGTGACTTTAAAAACATAAAGTCTCATTAATGTGTAATTAATGTGAGGGTCACTTTTCCCCCTCCTTAGTGACTTAGGCTAGGAATCACTAGGGGAACACATACCAAGGTACAAAAAACTAACACTCCCTCTTGCCGAGGAAGGTGTTCCGCACCACTCCCAACTTATCTCTGAAGAAGACAAACTTCCCCCTCCCCAAAGATTTCGTCAGGACATTTGCAACCTGTTGATCAGTGGATATATACTGTAGCTCAACTGCTCCTCTCTGAACGTAGTCCCGAATGAAGTGGTACCTGATCTCAATGTGCTTCAACTTGTCATGAAAAACTGGATTCTCAGAGAGCTGAATGCAACTCTGATTGTCGCAGTAAATCACCGTAGGCCTCAGCTGCTGATCAAATAAATCTACCAATAACTTACGAAGCCACAGTGCTTCGCAAGTCGCCTGACTGACTGCCATATACTCAGCCTCAGCAGAACTCAATGCAACGGACTTCTGTTTCCTACTGAACCACGACACTGCTGCCGAGCCCAAGCTGAAACAACAACCGGAAGTGCTTTTCCGGTCCCTCACACAACCTGCCCAGTCTGAATCTGTGAACCCAACCAAGCTGACTCCACCTGAACCCCTGTAGTCCAGACCATAATCCACCGTCCCTGCTAGGTATCTCAAGATGTGCTTTACAGCACTCCAGTGTACACTCCTAGGCTGCACCATGAACTGGCTAAGAGTGTTGACTGCAAAGCACAAGTCTGGCCTGGTGTTGACCAGATACATCAACGATCCGATGAGCTGACGATATAGTGTGGGATCCACCAACTTACCATCTGAAGCATGAAGTTGCTTCAAGTTGGTGATCATAGGTGTAGACATAGGCCTGCAGTCGTCCATCCGAAAACTCTTCAGAATCTCTGTTGCATACTTCCCCTGTCCTAGGAAAATATGTCCTGGCTCCTACCAAACCTCCATCCCCAAATAGTAATGCATCAGCCCAATATCTGTCATCTCATACTCAGTAGCAAGATCTCTCTTGCACTGAGCAATAAGACGCTCATCTCCAGTGATAAATAAATCATCAACATATAGCAGAAGAATGAGTGGATCTCCACCAACCACGATGTAGTATAGGTTGGGATCAGCCTCACTCTTCTGGAATCCCATCGAAATCAGATATGCATCTATCCTGGAGTACCAAGCTCTGGGAGCTTGCTTCAGACCGTATAAGGCTTTCCTAAGCCTGCACACATGAGAATCTCTCCCATGTACCTCGAAACCCTGTGGCTGCTCCAAATACACCTCCTCCTGTAGAAGACCATTGAGAAATGCGGTCTTCACATCCATCTGGTGGATCTTCCAACCCATCTCTGCTGCAATCGATATCACTGCCCTGATAGAGGAATACCGAGCCATTGGAGCAAAAGTCTCATCATAGTCGACTCCCTCAACCTGTGAGAACCCCCTAGCCACAAACCGAGACTTGAATTTCTCTACACTGCCATCTGCAGCATGCTTGACCTTGTAGAGCCACTTGGAAGTCACAACTGACTTCCCCTCAGGTCTCGGTACAATCTCCCAAGCATCATTCTTCATGATGGAATGGTACTCTTCCATCATGGCATCTCTCCATACCTGATGCTGAGAAGCCTCCTCAAATGTAGAAGGCGCAGAGTCATGAAGACTCGCAACAAGGGCCATCCCATATCTGTCTGGCTCAACAATCGTCCTGATCTACTCCTGAGGTCTGCCAAATGCCTCTGCTTCCTTCAAGGTGTCCTGAAGCCACTTAGGCTTCTTCTTCCTTGAAGGCTCCTACCAAACTGGTGTCTCCTCATCTGAGGAAGTGCCAGAAGCATGAGGTCTAACACCCCTAGGACCTGTAGCTGATGAACTAGTCCCTGAAGACCCTGCAATCTGTGAGCCTGAAACCGGTGATCCTGAACCTGTGCCAATCCCTGTACCTGTCCCTGAAGTACTTGTAATCTGAACCACTGACCTAGTAGAACTTGTGCCTGTACCCTGTGATCCAGTCACCCCAGAAACCTGCGGACCTGAAACCTGTATCGAAGAAGCCTGAACCAACTAAGGTGTGGGAGCTGGTGGCTCCCCCTGCTCCATCTCTCTCGACATCCTCAAGGCCCTCTCCTCATCAAACTTTACTTCCCGCCTAACTACAACTCGCCTCTGGCCAGGAATGTAAAGCCGATATGCCTTCGAAGTCTCGTCGTAACCCACAAAGATACCTCTCTGCGGTGGGCTCGAACTTCGTCCTCCTCTCAGAGGGGACGTGAGAGTAAGTCAGAGAGCCAAATATCCGAAAATGGCTCACCTGAGGCTTCTTGCCTGAATACATCTCCTCTGGAGTCATCCTCCCCAAGGCACGGTGGGGACTCCTGTTCTGCAGATACACTGCAGTGTTGCAAGCCTCTGCCCATAGAAAGAATGGTAACCCCTGATCATGAAGCATGGCTCTCGCTGCTCCAACGATCGACCTGTTCTTCCTCTCTGCTACTCCATTCTGCTCAGGAGTGTAGGGAACTGTCAACTGTCGCTGTATACCCTCCTGTCTGCAGAAAGCGCTGAACTCCTTGGAGGTATACTCACCCCCATTGTCTGACCTCAACATCCTGATCTTCCTCCCCGTCTGCTTCTCCACAAGGGCTTTGAACCTGTTATCACACAACTTGTAGTTGCCCCTATAGGTATCCCATCCGGGACGGTAGAGGAGACAGGCAACTAAAGAGGTGACCCAAGAGATGCCACGGTTCCCAATGCAATGTGGGAGTCACGTCAACCGAGGCACTCTTCACTTTAGGTCAAGGTGTAACTAGACCAAGGGGGAGACCCTATACCCCAATCACAGTCGATTGGACCCAAACAAAAGTTTCTCAGGGTAGGTAAGTGGTGAGTTACGGAAACCAATGCAAGGCTAAGTGGACCTAAAGGTTAAGGTATGGTTGAAGGTGGTGTGATGGATAATAAGTGTTTCAACCTATGAATGGTTTAGGCCACATGATGGGGTATGATTACTAGGTATAGTACCAATGTGTTTGCACAAGTGGGTCTAGTTTCTTGGGAAGTGTGAAATGGTTCTAGATGGACCCACAAGGTGAAGTTAGGTGTGAGGGTGGTACTATAGGTTAGATCTAGGATAAATCTATAAGTTAGAGTTGGTTCTAGGATTACCCATGTGCTAGATCTAGGGTTGGACACTAATCCCAAGAAGTGTGCCTTGCTTGGAGAAGGACTAGTGCCTTGTTTAGTGGGCTAATGGAGTCAAGAAAGATGTCAAAGTGTAGATCGGGACACCTAGAAGCCAAGTCAAGTGAAATGGATGTGATCCAATGGTTAGGTCTTACTAGATCTAGGTTTTTGAGTGATGACCAAAAGTGGACCACAATTCCTTAAAACAAGGAGTGCAATCCCCAAGGTAGATCGGGGCAAAAGGATAGTCTAGACCTAGGTTTCAAGGCATGGGCATTCCAAATCTACGAAAATCTCCAACACCCACTTCCTAGAAGTGGTCCAACTCAAAACTCCCAAGGGGTGCGACTTTCTCAAGGAGAGGCAAAAAGTGGGTTTGGTGGACCATGCCAAGTCCAATGGCCACCAAAGTGTAGATCCGGAGTGCTAGTACCCCGATCTATGTTCCTTCAAAGTTTCAAATGAATCCAATGGGTAGATCTTAGTAGATCTAAGTTTTAAGTTACCAATGAGGTCAAAAGGGGGTTTCAACCCCTCAAAACATGGAGAGATGTCCACAAGGTAGTTTTCACCAAAGTAAGGATATGGGTATGTGTTATCAAGTGTCTAGTTGTCAAATCAAGCGGGATCTCACATACCCATGTGCTAGATCTAGCCCAACAAGCCTCTCTCAAGGAAGTGCGCTTTAGGTCAAGGAGAGCTTTTTGTCTTAGAAAATGGGTCAATTCTTAGCCAATCACCACCAAACTATAGATCCAACTAGGGGTGGATGCTATAGAGGTGGGTTTTCAATATCTTTTCAAATTGAGGGCTAGATCTAAGTAGATCTAAGAAATACCAAAAACAAGGGTTTTAATTTGATTAGGGTTTTTGTGATCTAGAAATTATGGAAGATTCAAGGAAGAGAAGATCATACCTCTTGGGACATACCTGGATGAAGAGATGAATGCTAGTTGAGACGAGGATTACTTTGCCAAAGATCAAATGGAGAATTGTTGAAGCCCTCTTGCCAAATCGATTTTTCCAAGCCACATGTGATTCCTTCTAACCTGTCAAGCCAAGGAGCAAAGCATCAATTAGTTTAACAAATTGAAGGTAGATGCAAGCAAGAGAGAGAAAAACATAGAATAGTTGACACAAAGGCAAAACCACTCCCTGTCAAACCCAAAACGACTTCTTCCAAGCTCGAAGGGCAAGCCTCCCCACCAATTCGCACTTGTCAAAGTCGCCCTCTCAACCTGCAAATAAAGTATGGCAAATACGCAAGATAGCTACAATAGATCCTCCAGTGCAATGGACAATAGCATTTACAATCGAAACAACCAACATCCACTCCAATCCAAGCATGTACTCCAAAAGATAGAAATTTTATTCCAAGAGCCAAGAGCCAAAAATCTCTAGATGAATTTTACAATGAGGGGGTCTCCTCCTTATATAGGATAATAAAGACCAAAACCCTAGATCTCAAAACCACTTTTTGAAATGAGTGGTTGAGATTAAAAGATCTCACAACATAATCAACGGCTAAGATGAATCCATAACATAATATCACATGGATCACTCAACATAACAATAGCGCCCTCACTAAATGGTACAATAGAGGGTGACGTCATCCCACAAGAGGGGTATAAAGTACAATAATCCACCTCATGATGACTAGGACATGATAAAATAAGCACATGGTGGGGCTAGGAGGTATAAATCCTTGCTAGCTCACCCCAAGGCACAATGAAATAATAAAAATATGTCCAATATAATAATAATGACCAAAACTGTCCTCAGAATCCATGACAGTCGAGCAGTAAATGTCCTCCTGTGATCAATCTGGAGATACCCACATGGTGAAAAATGACTGGAAGATAGTGAGATCAACCTGGAAGACCTCTGTGAAAACCAAATGCCAAAACGTTGCCTCAATTGCCCAAATCGATTTCCTCAGTGACCACTTTATCCCATTTTTTAACTGCCTCGGGAACTGTGAAAGTGCCAAAACTGCCTCCTAGGGTGCTAGCGCTGTCCATCTGAGCCCACCAGGCTCTCCGGGAGGGGGGATAAATGGTAATAACAAGTGGCTGGACCACCCCCTCCATCATCAGCGCCCTAGGTGAACTGGCCTCTCGGGGCCCCTGCTGCTCAGGCTGGGAAATCAGCCCCAAATCTGGTCAACAAGTGTAAAACTGCATCAATCACTGTCAGAAGTGCCCGGAACTGAAAGATAAGTGTCTCAATGGATCCAGAAGACCCAAATCCACTAGGAATGAGTACTCATACACCCTGGGTTGCCCCAGTGGGCCAGCTGTAGGGTCCACCATATATGGACAATGTATAATCTGCTGATCTGTAATAATAATAACCTGCTGAACTGGATCAAACATCATCTGTATCATATGTCCATCATATGATATCATCATCAAACATGTGGGACCATAAATCATCACCAATAATCATCATACATGGATCCCAAGAATATATATAATCAAGGATAAATCACATCAGTAGACTAAGACAATGCTTCTTTAATCACTTCATAGCTAAGCTCAAAGTATAAATTCCATTCAGTGGCATTAATTAAGCTAACATATTCCGTGATAATATAAAATTACTTGCACCCTAGTTCAAATGACAAACTTACCCATTGGACATGGTCAAACTGCTAGTGAAGGATGAAGGCTAGGAGCAAGGTTGAGCCAAGGGTTTGACTTATCTAACTTAACTCAAAAATACTTTGGACTGGGAGAAGGGGGAAACTACAAACTCTGTGCTGGACAAAAGAACACGGGGGATGGCTGTGCCTCACAAATGGATAAGTTGTTTAGAGAGTGCTTATTCAACTTAGGCATCATGTCTACATCAAGTTGATCCAAGTTCATTAGGATCATTCAATTTATTTCCATGGCCTTTTTGGCCTACATAACCCTTCGGATTTCAGATGTGCTGAGAAGCACAACTAGTTGCAGCTTGCATCCAGGGCATGTTTTTTATATATTCACAAGGTCAGCAATTGTTTAGATATAGCTTTTAAGAACTATTGCTTTTTGGACCTTTCTTATACTCTTCGAGGAGTATTTTTAGCTTTTCATTGCTCTTGCCCTTTTTTTGTTTCCATGGGCGAATTTATTTAGTTTCCACAGGTAGAACATGAGCTTTCAGTTTTAGCCAACAACATCTCAAGTGACTAGGGGGAGTTCGAGCCAATGCCAAACATCGGGACAACCGACCAGAATGATTTAGGCCTACAATCCAACTTACCAAAGGCAAATTCTGTCACCAACTTAGAGCCGAGACACTAGATAAACAGGGATGTGGTCCAAACACAGAGGTAGAAAAATAGGGAAGTCCTCAGTATCAGAAAGTCAAATGAGACAAGTCAGGGTTTAAAGTCAAACAGGAAGGTCATGTATGGATGGAGATAAGTGAGTATGGAGCCTACACTAGCAGACAACTGGTGTCGGGAAAGACCATGTCTATGTAAGGTGAAATACCAGTAAGTTTTGTTAAATGACCTAAAAGTGCAAGCAATTGTCCATTTTATGATTTACAGTTCATTTTAAGTAGTTTGCCACATCAGGAATAATATACCAAGCACATGCTATAATCATGACTAAATCAACAAGCTAATAATCCACAGTCAGTGAGAACATATCCATAGATCATACAACATCATCATAATAGCAATCATCATGCATCATCTGAAACACTGCTGAAGCACATCTCTAGGCACTGAACTGAAACTGTAATGGGATAAGTGATCACATCAGTCATCAAATCTGAACTCTCAAGGCTCAGCCTTGACACAAGGTCATACAATATCTGAATAATGTACTGCTCTGATCATGAGTGATCCAATATATATAGCCATGCTCTGGAATAAATGAAGCTCTGGAATGTGCAGATATCTGCTGTACAAGAATAGTAGCCCTGCTACTATGGTGTGATAACATCTGGCTCCAGCTGGGACAAGTGCTCTAAGGGAGAGAGCGCTTGAGAACCTCAGAATCTCTGGTCTCGAACACCTCTGCATCAATCTTCAGTCCAGCACTGCACCATCCTTGCTTTCAGCCTTTATCTTGCACCTGTTCCTGCTCTCACAAAAACTAGAATACCATCATGGAGCATGTATGGGATAAAAATAAAATAAAACTGAACTGAAATATAATCCACAGCATGAACTTGAAAAACTAACATGGCATATATCATTATCATTTTATTTACTGTGCAGGAGGAAAGGAGTACATTCGGAATTCAGGCAAATCTCAACCAGCACAGGCAGCCAACAAAATAAATGCTAACTATAATTTCTTAAATGCATGCAGGAGAAGAGAAAAGCTTAGGAAGGAGCAAGACTCAACTCAGGCAAAAAAAAAGAAAAACGGGACAATACTCAGCACACACAAATCCTACTGCTCAAGTGAGCTTATTCAGAACCTACCTAATCTAAACATGCAAGGCAAGGTAAGGAAGGTCAGGGATAATAATCCCTTAGCTCCCTTTGATTTATAGGGAGTAAGATGCGTTGGCCAGTCCCAGTGGTGAGAAAACACATCTCATCAATGCAGCGCTCAACAGTAAGTGGTCCAACCCAAAAGTCACCTGATCCCCTGGATCGTATATAAAATAAATCATTAGGTACTACAACCTTATCACCAATTTCGAAACTTTGGCGATTTACAGATTGAGGGATGACTTCAATAACATGTTCAGGAAAAGGTTGGATATCAGAAGTGCATTGGGGTTGAGGTGTAACTATATTTGAATTCCTATTAGGAGGAATTTCATCACATCTGGGAGGTCCACCGTTCAAGGGTACAACCATGCTACCAATCAAGATTTCTCCTATAGTCAAAAGGTCAGAATCAACATCCTTATTCATTTCAGCTTGGGTTAAGGGTGGAGGGCTTTGATTTTCACTACTTCCGCTACTACCCTCTCCTGATGGGATAGGAATGGTCATGTTTTCTAAAAATGCCAAATGGTCATCAGAGATGGGACTATGAATTGTGCTAGGTGTACTTTGGCTCCTCATATCCCAAGATACTGGTGTAGAGTCAACATCCTCTTCACTACTAGGTAACTCTCTAGGCAAAAGGAAGCTAGGGTAAGGATGAAGCAACTGTGGGTCAGTGGGTTCTTCTTGAAAAATGGCTAGATTATTCAATGAAAAGTCTTCCCCAGGGGCATCATGGCTCAAGGCATGTTCTTGCCAACTCATAGAGTTGTCATTCACTTGCCTTAAAGCCCCATCCTCTAAGGACAAATGGGACAAGTGATCAGGCACATCAGAGAAGTGATAATCAACTAGTTCTTCGTCATTCCCCTCAGGTGAGGGAGGGTGTGTTCCTTCATTGTTATTTGTCCAAGGAGTGATGTGAGGTAAACCCTGTCTTCCTCTTTCTGTGTTAAGGTCAACTAGGAAAAGCCACTCATGTACTGTCCTAGGTGTGTACTCACCCCTTCTAATTTGGTCAAAGTTATCCTCCGAAGTGTTTAGCTGAATGGGAGGTGCAGGTTGGTCAATGTTTGGCCCTACACTATTGGGTTGGTTCGAGGTCCTAAGGTTTTCTGACACTTGAATGGAGTGAGGGTCAACTTCAATAATTCTTTCTTCTACCATGCTAGGATCATCATCATGACCACCCATGACCATAAAGATACCCTCTGGTAATAACTCACCCTCACCAAAAGTGTTTCACACACCATCCTCATAATTCTCAAGATGTCCATCATAAAATGGCTCCCGATATACCCTAACCAAAGACCCATCAGAGTTGGGGATGGTAGCATATGACAAGTCCATCTGAAGATGTCCCCCTAGCCCAGCGGACCACTTCCTACAAAGGAGCATGCCATAGGCTGGAGGGAGATCTATGACTACTATATCCATCAGCATAGATATGTCGGGGCATGAAAACAGGTCAGCTCTCAGGTTTTTGATCAAGCCAAAGACTTTTACTGGTTTAGAGTCAATCCCACAAACGTTCCCATAAGGTCTAGTTATTTTTAGTCCCATAGCTTCCATGACTTGTAAAGGCATCACATTCATGGAGGCACCAGAATCCAACATACAGTTATGAAGGAGGAGATCACCTATGCGTAGTGTAAGGTAAAATGGTTGATGACCCCCATTCTTTCTCTCGTATAAGGCAGTTTGGATGTTAATGGGAGGGTCATCCTCTTCCTCAACCACATCACAAGGTGCTGGGTTTTTGGAAGATGAATCCTCACCACTAGTCGTGGCTGTCTCAGGGATACTCTCGAAAAACTCTACCACTTGTTCTTTTATCGAAGGGATTTTCATTAGCTCAGTGAGTGGAATGTTGTGCATGACTTTGTCTAACTCTCTTTCGATGTTGATATCAAAGTCATACTCAGGCAAAGGGCAAGGCTCACTTACTGGACTAGGCAACTCTTTGTTTTTCTTTTCGCTAAAAGGCATAGGCTTTTGGCCATCCTTCCTTCGTTGATAAGTTTTAAAAGGAGCTTGGTCATTGTTAACCTGTTCAGTAGCAAAAATGGGACCACTAGGGTTTGTTTCTTCTATGGTGTTTTCTTCATGATCAATCAGGATTCTTCCAAAGTCTTTGTCAAATTTTAAGTCATCAACCCAATTAATGTTCTTTGGAGAATCCGGAGTATCATCACCATGGGTGGTATACTCAGGATCTTCCAACTTCTGCTCTTCAGACCAGTTTATGATAGGAGGTTCTTGATTCATAGGGTTTCTTCTATCTCCTTCATTAGGTTTCTTTTGTTGATTCCAATAAGGTTTAGGACCATAGGGCTGCCTATATCTATCCCCTTCTCTGTTCTTGGCTAGGTCCCTAGTTAGGAGAGTTAAGTTTTTCATCATTTCATGCATACTCTCCATCATTTCACTGGGCTCTTTGCTAGATTCCTTACTCTTCTTAAACTTAGGTTCAGATCTGGAGGAAGAAGGTCCACTAATTAGGTCAAAGAAGTTTTGTTTTCCCATGGAGGCAGCATTTGCCTCAGCTTTCTTGGCGTTGTCTTGGGCTTCCTTCAAATTATTAGGGTCTTTGTCCTTTAGGTGGTAACCCAGGTAACCTTCATAAGCATTAAGGTAATGGATCAAGATGGCTTGGTCAAGGGGCCTTATGTTACTTGGGATGTTGGCAACAGTCCTATCAAAGCGTTGGTTAAACTCATGGACAGACTCATTCTCCTTCTTTTTGATGTCAAAAAGTTGGTGTAAAAGGAAACGCCCATCTAACTTGACTGACCACTCTTGCTTGAGTTTATCGGCGAAAACATCATACCCATTGATTGATGATGGGGGCAATCGGTCAAACCATTTGCGAGCATCACCCTCCAAGGATGCAAAGAGACCCCTAATAAACACATCCTCTTCCTCAGCCCCATATGCTTCCATATGAGCCCAAACATTGTCTATGTGGTCCTCAATAGAGGTGGCACAGTTGCCATTGAATTTTGGAATCTTTTCAAAGTACTTGTCTGGCATACTATGGGGAGCACCCAAGATCTGAGAGAAGTCTAAGGGAGAAGCTCTAGCTTTATGACCAAAAGCCCGAGCAACAGGAGGGTTGTTTTGGTTGTTGGTACCGGAGTTTGACTGACCTTGTCCTGCCATTGGATTGATTGGGCTTGAACTAGAGTTGTGATTAGATGATAAAGGAGGAACCGGATTGAACAAAGGGGATCCTAAAACACGGTTTGGAGAACCTGAGTTAACAAGTTTCCAAAAGAAATTAGTTGATTGGGTTTTAGGATCTCTTTTGTGATACGTGAGTGGGGTTCCTTCCACTTGATTTGGATTTGATTTACTTCGTGTGTTGTAAGGATGACTATGAGCTCGCTCCTCAGCGGAGTCACGATTAGGAGTCGCCAGGTAGATTTTTAGGCTCTACTACCAAGAGATATGTCGTTTGAAGTGCAGAAAGGTAGTGATACACAAAGATGTGTTGAACCAAGGTAGGCCCCTACCTCCCCGGCAACGGCGCCAAAAATGTTATCACACAACTTGTAGTTGCCCCTATAGGTATCCCATCCGGGACGGTAGAGGAGACAGGCAACTAAAGAGGTGACCCAAGAGATGCCACGGTTCCCAATGCAATGTGGGAGTCACGTCAACCGAGGCACTCTTCGCTTTAGGTCAAGGTGTAACTAGACCAAGGGGGAGACCCTATACCCCAATCACAGTCGATTGGACCCAAACAAAAGTTTCTCAGGGTAGGTAAGTGGTGAGTTACGGAAACCAATGCAAGGCTAAGTGGACCTAAAGGTTAAGGTATGGTTGAAGGTGGTGTGATGGATAATAAGTGTTTCAACCTATGAATGGTTTAGGCCACATGATGGGGTATGATTACTAGGTATAGTACCAATGTGTTTGCACAAGTGGGTCTAGTTTCTTGGGAAGTGTGAAATGGTTCTAGATGGACCCACAAGGTGAAGTTAGGTGTGAGGGTGGTACTATAGGTTAGATCTAGGATAAATCTATAAGTTAGAGTTGGTTCTAGGATTACCCATGTGCTAGATCTAGGGTTGGACACTAATCCCAAGAAGTGCGCCTTGCTTGGAGAAGGACTAGTGCCTTGTTTAGTGGGCTAATGGAGTCAAGAAAGATGTCAAAGTGTAGATCGGGACACCTAGAAGCCAAGTCAAGTGAAATGGATGTGATCCAATGGTTAGGTCTTACTAGATCTAGGTTTTTGAGTGATGACCAAAAGTGGACCACAATTCCTTAAAACAAGGAATGCAATCCCCAAGGTAGATCGGGGCAAAAGGATAGTCTAGACCTAGGTTTCAAGGCATGGGCATTCCAAATCTACGAAAATCTCCAACACCCACTTCCTAGAAGTGGTCCAACTCAAAACTCCCAAGGGGTGCGACTTTCTCAAGGAGAGGCAAAAAGTGGGTTTGGTGGACCATGCCAAGTCCAATGGCCACCAAAGTGTAGATCCGGAGTGCTAGTACCCCGATCTATGTTCCTTCAAAGTTTCAAATGAATCCAATGGGTAGATCTTAGTAGATCTAAGTTTTAAGTTACCAATGAGGTCAAAAGGGGGTTTCAACCCCTCAAAACATGGAGAGATGTCCACAAGGTAGTTTTCACCAAAGTAAGGATATGGGTATGTGTTATCAAGTGTCTAGTTGTCAAATCAAGCGGGATCTCACATACCCATGTGCTAGATCTAGCCCAACAAGCCTTTCTCAAGGAAGTGCGCTTTAGGTCAAGGAGAGCTTTTTGTCTTAGAAAATGGGTCAATTCTTAGCCAATCACCACCAAACTATAGATCCAACTAGGGGTGGATGCTATAGAGGTGGGTTTTCAATATCTTTTCAAATTGAGGGCTAGATCTAAGTAGATCTAAGAAATACCAAAAACAAGGGTTTTAATTTGATTAGGGTTTTTGTGATCTAGAAATTATGGAAGATTCAAGGAAGAGAAGATCATACCTCTTGGGACATACCTGGATGAAGAGATGAATGCTAGTTGAGACGAGGATTACTTTGCCAAAGATCAAATGGAGAATTGTTGAAGCCCTCTTGCCAAATCGATTTTTCCAAGCCACATGTGATTCCTTCTAACCTGTCAAGCCAAGGAGCAAAGCATCAATTAGTTTAACAAATTGAAGGTAGATGCAAGCAAGAGAGAGAAAAACATAGAATAGTTGACACAAAGGCAAAACCACTCCCTGTCAAACCCAAAACGACTTCTTCCAAGCTCGAAGGGCAAGCCTCCCCACCAATTCGCACTTGTCAAAGTCGCCCTCTCAACCTGCAAATAAAGTATGGCAAATACGCAAGATAGCTACAATAGATCCTCCAGTGCAATGGACAATAGCATTTACAATCGAAACAACCAACATCCACTCCAATCCAAGCATGTACTCCAAAAGATAGAAATTTTATTCCAAGAGCCAAGAGCCAAAAATCTCTAGATGAATTTTACAATGAGGGGGTCTCCTCCTTATATAGGATAATAAAGACCAAAACCCTAGATCTCAAAACCACTTTTTGAAATGAGTGGTTGAGATTAAAAGATCTCACAACATAATCAACGGCTAAGAAATCAGCCCCTGCTGCTCAGGCTGGGAAATCAGCCCCAAATCTGGTCAACAAGTGTAAAACTGCATCAATCACTGTCAGAAGTGCCCGGAACTGAAAGATAAGTGTCTCAATGGATCCAGAAGACCCAAATCCACTAGGAATGAGTACTCATACACCCTGGGTTGCCCCAGTGGGCCAGCTGTAGGGTCCACCATATATGGACAATGTATAATCTGCTGATCTGTAATAATAATAACCTGCTGAACTGGATCAAACATCATCTGTTTCATATGTCCATCATATGATATCATCATCAAACATGTGGGACCATAAATCATCACCAATAATCATCATACATGGATCCCAAGAATATATATAATCAAGGATAAATCACATCAGTAGACTAAGACAATGCTTCTTTAATCACTTCATAGCTAAGCTCAAAGTATAAATTCCATTCAGTGGCATTAATTAAGCTAACATATTCCGTGATAATATAAAATTACTTGCACCCTAGTTCAAATGACAAACTTACCCATTGGACATGGTCAAACTGCTAGTGAAGGATGAAGGCTAGGAGCAAGGTTGGGCCAAGGGTTTGACTTATCTAACTTAACTCAAAAATACTTTGGACTGGGAGAAGGGGGAAACTACAAACTCTGTGCTGGACAAAAGAACACGGGGGATGGCTGTGCCTCACAAATGGATAAGTTGTTTAGAGAGTGCTTATTCAACTTAGGCATCATGTCTACATCAAGTTGATCCAAGTTCATTAGGATCATTCAATTTATTTCCATGGCCTTTTTGGCCTACATAACCCTTCGGATTTCAGATGTGCTGAGAAGCACAACTAGTTGCAGCTTGCATCCAGGGCATGTTTTTTATATATTCACAAGGTCAGCAATTGTTTAGATATAGCTTTTAAGAACTATTGCTTTTTGGACCTTTCTTATACTCTTCGAGGAGTATTTTTAGCTTTTCATTGCTCTTGCCCTTTTTTTGTTTCCATGGGCGAATTTATTTAGTTTCCACAGGTAGAACATGAGCTTTCAGTTTTAGCCAACAACATCTCAAGTGACTAGGGGGAGTTCGAGCCAATGCCAAACATCGGGACAACCGACCAGAATGATTTAGGCCTACAATCCAACTTACCAAAGGCAAGTTCTGTCACCAACTTAGAGCCGAGACACTAGATAAACAGGGATGTGGTCCAAACACAGAGGTAGAAAAATAGGGAAGTCCTCAGTATCAGAAAGTCAAATGAGACAAGTCAGGGTTTAAAGTCAAACAGGAAGGTCATGTATGGATGGAGATAAGTGAGTATGGAGCCTACACTAGCAGACAACTGGTGTCGGGAAAGACCATGTCTATGTAAGGTGAAATACCAGTAAGTTTTGTTAAATGACCTAAAAGTGCAAGCAATTGTCCATTTTATGATTTACAGTTCATTTTAAGTAGTTTGCCACATCAGGAATAATATACCAAGCACATGCTATAATCATGACTAAATCAACAAGCTAATAATCCACAGTCAGTGAGAACATATCCATAGATCATACAACATCATCATAATAGCAATCATCATGCATCATCTGAAACACTGCTGAAGCACATCTCTAGGCACTGAACTGAAACTGTAATGGGATAAGTGATCACATCAGTCATCAAATCTGAACTCTCAAGGCTCAGCCTTGACACAAGGTCATACAATATCTGAATAATGTACTGCTCTGATCATGAGTGATCCAATATATATAGCCATGCTCTGGAATAAATGAAGCTCTGGAATGTGCAGATATCTGCTGTACAAGAATAGTAGCCCTGCTACTATGGTGTGATAACAGAACCCTTGGAAGACACTCAATACAAGTGGGGACTTCTTGCTCCTCAGGAAGTAGATCCAGGTCTTCCTGGAGTAGTCATCAATGAAGCTGATATAGTACTCATGGCCAGTCAAAGATACTGAGGACATAGGACCACAAATGTCAGAATGAATCAGGTCAAGCACTCCTGCTGCTCTCGTGTCACTGCTAGGAAACATGGTCTTGGTGTACTTTCCCAAAGCACACCCTCTGCACACATCACTCTGCTCGGTCTCAAACTCAGGTAAACCTGTGACCATGCTCCTCAACAATCTCAGAGCGGGGTGATGTAGATGGGCCATCCTCCTGTGCCATAACTCACATAGCTCACTGCTGCTGCTGCTGTGTGCTAGAGCATGCTGTGGCTGAAACAATAACTTGTACAGTCGTCCACATCTAACTCTAATATCCATGGGAGTAGATACACCTGTGGTCTTGGGAAACACCTGCACTCTCCCATCTGAGAAGCACACCCCAAGACCCCTGTCCTCAATTGTGGAAACTGAAACAAGGTTCTTTTTCAGCCCAGGGACGTACAACACATCCCTCAAAGTCATGGGACTCATGGACTCCCTCTCAAATATGACTGTCCCCTGACCCACTGCTCTAACAATGGTGTTGTCACCAAGTACCACCTCCACCTCTCTCTCTATCCGTGATAACTCGGAGAAGAACTCCCGAGTACCTGTCATGTGTCTCGAGGCTCCGCTGTCAATATACCACGTACCAGTGGTGGATGGACCTATCTGATGCCCTGTCAATAATGAGTGCTCAATCTCCAAATCCATGTCAATGCTGGTGGCTAAGGAGACTCTCTCTCTCTCACTCTACCCAGCATATAAGGAAAACTCCCTCTGAAACCTGTCACCAAACTCATCAATCTCTGCTGAGGCTGCTGTCTGTTGTCCCTTCTTCCTCTTCTTGTTTGGACACTGAGATGCATAGTGCCCAAACGCCTGACAACAGTAGCACTTGATTTTACTCAAGTCCTTCTTCTGCCCACCCTGTGGATGCTGCTGCCGCTGCTGCCCCTTGGCCCCATTCTTCTTGGGACCCTTCTTCTTCTTCCCCTTGGCTATCAGTGCCACGTTCTCCTCATCTGCTCCACCACCTGATGAACTACCCTGTACAAGACCCCTCCTGGTCTCCTCCTGCACAAAGTCATCCCACAACCTCTCCCAAGATGGTAGGTTCTCCCTGCCCACAATGGCCTGCACAAATGCACTCCAGGGCCTTGAAGCCCCATTCACTGCTGTGCGTACTAGCTCTGTAGGGGATACTACTTCACCAACCGCTGCCAGTTCATCCCGAACTGCAGAAATCCTAGTGAGGTAAGCTGTGACTCCCTCTCCTCCAGTCATCCTGATACTCTTGAGCTTCTCCTTGAGAACCATCTTCCTGTTCTCGTTGGAGCTCTCATACAAGCTGATCAAGGCAATCCACATCTCATGTGCCTTGGTCTTCCCGGAAATGTGAGGGATGATGTGGTCTTTTACTGCATCAAGTATGATTCTCCTAGCCTTACAGTCTTTCTTGTTGAAGGTTGAAAGAGCTGTAGCATCTGAGCCATCTGGAATGGTGATGGGGTTGGTGGTGGTGTTCCTCACCACCTCCACCCATAACTCATTCTCCTCCAAAAGCAACAAAATTCTGGCCTTCCAAGGAACAAAATTTTCTGTCCCATTCAACCTGTCTTCAATCCTCAAACCTGTAGCCATCTGAAAATCAACCCAATAGAACGCTGCCCACTAACAGAAGGTAAGAATACTGAAATTTCTAAGATCTGCAATTTTTATGTGTGTCTGCAAATCAACTTGTTTTCTGCCCCCTTTGCTCTGATACCATGTACATTTTTTCTGCCCTTTAACTGCCTGCTGGTTTGTGTTAACAAATGTGATTTTCACCTACAGCCGGTTTTGCATTGGCTGTAGGTTACTTATGAATTTTTTCTATAACAGTCAAACACGCAATTAAATGCTACTTACAGGCTGCAAACAAATTTAACAACATTCACACATAATAATGACTCAGAGATTTTTGGCCAAATCGAGCCCTAGAAAAACCCCCACGGGGAAAACCAGTTGAGAGAGAGAGATGTTTATTATTTCTTCAACAAGGTAATGTAACAGCAGTACAAAAACAAATACAACTTATCTCCATTAAATGCACTCCAGATTGCCTCGATTTCTGTGCATAACAGGTGTCTAGAAATGTGTGTTGAAGCCTCTCGATTTCTGTGCAATTAATGGCATTGGTACTTGCTGTACCTTCCTCTATTTTTGTGCATACTACCCTGTATATGCTGCTGCTGCTGTTACCCGAATTTGTGCAGGAACCAATCCTCTAAACCGTGAAGGAGGTGACTGCTGTACATATCACAGTACCAGTCAACCTTTATAAGACCGTGCAGACTGTAACCTGGAGCTGCGTGACAGTTAACTCAGGATTTGCTCCTCGAACTACGTGCTGATGGAATACTTCTGTACAGGATGAATCACGGGTTTAATGCTGAGGATGGCTGCTGCTAACAGGAAACCATTGCTGATAACAAATGGCAAAACACATGCCTCGAAATTTGAGCCAGAATTAAAGCTGAACTCCTGCCTGGGAACTCGTGCCTATGGAAACTCGTACCCTGTGGAAACTCGTGCCCTGTGGAAACTCGTGCCCTAATTCATTCACTCAATAATGAATTAGGTTTGGAGCCTCCCTCCCTTTTTGTTCAATCCCTAAAAGTGATTCTAATCCAATGGTGGTGAATCTCCCAATCCAATGGCTAGGATTAGATGTGAGCAAAAGTCACATTAATTAAATCACTTAAATAATTATTGCTCACCCACTTTAACTTTAAACAAAAAGTGACTTTAAAAACATAAAGTCTCATTAATGTGTAATTAATGTGAGGGTCACTTTTCCCCCTCCTTAGTGACTTAGGCTAGGAATCACTAGGGGAACACATACCAAGGTACAAAAAACTAACATAGCTTGGAGTGTAACTCGCCTTTGATTGAGAGCTTTGATGGTTGAGAGTGGGAGGTGGCCTCCACTTAGGCAAGGCGCCCCCACTCCCATTCAATATAACTCAAAACCAACTCCAATTCCCATTAATTAATATGCCACATAACCAAATCGAGCTCTGCATGCAAGGTGGGCGAATTAGCTTGGTGAAGATAAGCTTGTGTTGACTGTATACTCAACTGAATGATGACTGAGATGATTGGAATCTTCATTAATGTCCAATGCCATGTCAATTAGCCTTTTATTTTATTCCTTTTGGATTATTTTGGAGAGTTTTGGATTATCTCCAAAATAATCATTTTTATTATTTTAATTAATAATTTCTCTGTAATTGGGTTTTTTGAGAAATTATTAATTATGAGGCCTAATCAACATCCGAAACTTAGGATAAACTGGTCCGGGGATCATGAATGATTTTTGGCTTAAGTCTAGAGCCTTCAATCACTGAATTCGGATCCCAGATGACTGACATATTACAAATTGAAATTTCTCTATTTAAACTATAGAGAAATTTATTAAAATTTAAAAAATAATTAAAACCCAAAACCGGAGGACCGGGTAAAAAAATTTTGAAAATTTTTCTAGGGGTTCTAGGGACCTAGGACATGACCAACACCTATTCTAATAGTGTCTAGTAAGCTTATATACATCAGTTGGACTCTAATAACCCCCCATGGCTAAAATTTTCAAAATCGGGCATTCCAACTTTGGAGGAAGCGGGAGAAAACCTCATCGATTATAGCTCGGCTATAGGCAAAGTATAATTGACAAGGGAAAAAACTCCCTGGCATACCTTAGTTGCTTAATCAAGTCATGGGGGACCGAGACACTCACAATCCTACTAGCACACTTTATTACAAACCCCATGGCGCCATGGTCATGTCTGTTATCACATATATAGTAGCCGGGCTACCATACATTATTTTCCTGATGCCAGTACACTATTCAGCCAGTTCCCCTACATTTGAGATGCTGAGATGAGCATCTATATTGGATCACTATCAGATTGTGGACAGCAGTTGTATTCCCCATGCCATGACTGAGTCTCAGGACACTCAGAGAGATGACCGATGTAGCCATTATACCATTGGTACAGAGCAGTCAGTAGTGCCCAGAGTTACAGCAGCAGTTTCAGAGGACAGATGATGGTACAGGTTGATGAGCATTCAGGTATATGACTTAGCAGGTATATCATTGTGTTATGGTTATATTGCTTTTATACTTATTCTTATAGCATGTCTTAGCACTTAGTGTCATGATCTGGCGATCATATAGATATGTGGACCTGGTTGATCTTATATATATATATATTATTGTCCCTACTCAGACTTAGAAGTTCACTATTCATATTCATTGGTTTTACCCTCCTTAGGGAGAATAGAGGTGATCATTCAACCATACCTTGGCTTGCTAGTGTCGGCTCCATTATTCATTGTCTTCATCCATCCATGGCCTACCTTTTAGTTTATCACCCTGACTTATTACTTGACTAGTGACATGGAGGATCTCTTCCCCACTGTAGCCTCTGTATTGGATGAGCTTCCCTGTTTATTATGTCTCGGCTCTGAGTTGGTGACAAAACTTACCTATGGTGAGTTGGAGTTCCTTGTGAATTCCCCCTAGTCACTAAAGTTGTGTTGGCTAAACCTGAAACTTTTAGTGCTGCCATGAACACAAAATCTGGAAAAATGAAATGCTATATCTTGTATGAAAAGCCCATTCATGCAATGTGTTTCTAAACACACATGAATGAAAGGCATGCCAAATGAAAATGGCTATGAAAATAAAATGTTATATCTTTTGGAAAATAAATATCTAGGTAAACAAGCTGTCCATGACACACCTAGAAGTGCTCAGGTAAACAAGTGCCTTAAAAACACACCTGCAGCAGAAAGCCTAAAATAAATGTAAATCTATGCAATGTGTTTATAAACACACATAGATCAAGGCTATGGAAACTTCAGGCCCAAAAAGCAATGGAACTTAAATGCTATATCAAAACAATTGCTGGCCTTATTTGTATTATGGATTGTGCGCATTTGTGAAGGTGAATAAACCCTCTTTGAACAACTCATCCATTTGTGAGACACTGCCATTCCCTGTGTTATTGCTCATTCAGTATATACTATGGTGTGTATTCCCTTTCCCTTTGCCAAAGTGTCACAAAGTTAAGTCAGTCAAGTCATCCCTTAGCCTAGCCAGTTATTTTAGCCTTCACCCTTCACTAGCAAATTGATCACAGCTATGAAGTGAGTATGATCCTAAAAGTCTAACCTAAGTAATAATAATAATTAATGACATTATATTTGGACTTAGATCGCCAGTAATGATTGCTTTGTGCTATAATTGTTATTTGAATAAGTTGTAGAGCATGCATTAACCTTGGACACTTTGCAGCAGCTTTTGATGATGTTCTGAGTCATATTTGGTCATGTTGACTTGGTTAGACCAAGGTCAACCATAGGACATGAGATGGTTGGACCCTATGATGATATGGATAGATGATATATGGTTTATGTATACATACATGATGACTCTATGCAGCAGCTACAGGGTTATGATGATGATTCTTGGTTTACAACAGTATTTGATCATTTACAGATTATTATTATTGGCCCTGTTCCGGTATATTGGATATATATTTTGATCATGCAAAGACTCATATGGTGTATGAGTACACATCTTGGATGGATTTGGACCTTCTGAGTCCAATGAGACAGTTTGTTTTCAGTTCCGGGCACTTTCAGTGATGATTGAGCCTCAGTAGGCTATCCCAGTGCAGTTTTGGTCTGTCGGAGGCCCTGTCAGAGTAGATGTGATTTTTATCCGGTTGACCTAGGGCGCTGATGATGGAGGGGGTGGTCCAGCCACTTGTTTTTACCATATTACCCCCCTCTCGGACACACTGGTGCCCTCACCTTAACAGCACAGGCACTCTAGGAGGCAGTTTGGGGCAGTTTCACGCTTCCCGAGGCATTTCAGGATTGGTAGAAATGGCTATTGAGGAAATCGATTTGGGCTACTGAGGCAATGTTATGGCATGGGATGATCAGTGATGATAGATCGGGGTCCTCCACACCTCCTCCAGCAGTTTTAGCTTCATCAGGGCCCGCATCCATCACTTATGGCACTTTCTGAGGATTTCTGAGGTCTTTTTGAGGCCTACGATTTGACTATGGAGACACGATTTGGTACATTGATGATTATTTATTGATTATTGTGCTATGGGGATTGACCAAGGAGGGATAAAATTACCCCTTGGACCCACCATAAGCCCCTTATTATATTTTGTCATCATGATTTGGTGGGATTCCCCTCTTCTAGGGCGATTTTGTCCACTCACATAATATTTTATTAGTGATCCATGTATTTTATTGTTGAGCTCATCTCAACCATTGATTAGACATTTGTATCTTTTAATCTTAGCCACTCATTCAAAAAGTGGTTAGGGTTTTGGTGCCTCTCCTTCCTATTTAAAGGAGAGAGCTTCTCATTGTAAGGGGTCTTTGGCTCTTGGATTATTGGTATAGAAAAACTTTCTTGTGGTCTCCTTTGCATCTGGTGTTCTTAGATGGTGATTGGGAAGTCTATTGCAACCTAGCATTTGGAATTTGTGGTAAGATCTATCTTTTTTGGAAATCATTGTTTGTCTACAGGAGGGCAACTTCAACAAGGGCGATTTTGCAAGGTTTCTTCAAATCGACTTTCTTGGCATTCGCTTGTGATCTATGCTATCTTTCTGTTACTTCTCTTGTGGCATTAGTCTTATCTCTTGATTACATCAAATCTGATATTGTTGACGTTTGTTGTGCAGGAGAGAGGGCGCATTGGCTTCTTGGACTAAATCGATTGCATATAAAACTACCTCAAAGCTTCTCAAATTGATCGGGTTTGCATAGATCATCATCATCAAGGCATCTACAAGGTTACCCAGGTAAGATCCACAGGTTTGTTTCTCTTACCTTGATCCAATCCATTGACATAGCACATAAATTGATAAAACCCTAATTACTTTAAAACCCCCATTTTACATTTTCTCAGATCTACTTAGATCTAGTGGGTTGTTGGGCATAATATTGAAAACCCACCTCTATAGCATCCACGGCATCCCGGATCTATAGTTTGGTGAGGATTGGCTTCCGTTTAACCCCCTTCCCAAGCCAACTTAGCTTCTCCCAAGCAAGGCGCACTTCTTGGTGGTTGTGGTTTGACCTAGATCTAGGTGGTGGGTAGTTGAGATCCCGCTTGATCCATAATCTACATATCAAATAACATACCCCCAGATTGTTACTTTTATGATTTTCACCTTGTGGGCCCTATTCCACATTTTAAGGGATTTAATCCCCATTTTGGACCACTTGGAACACTTAAACTCAGATCTAATAAGATCTAGCCGTCGGATTGCCGTGAAATTATAGATCCACACTCCTACTTGACTAACCTATCCGGATCTAAAGTTTGGATGCCATTGGACTTGTCTTGACCCACCTAACCCACATTTTTAGCCTCCTTGGGTAAAGTCGCACCACCTTGGAGAAGTGAGTTGACTCACTTCTAGGACGTGGGTACTTGAGATTCCTGCGGATTTGGAACGAGAATAATTCAAAACCTAGGTCTAGTGTGTCATCTTCTCAAATCTTGCCTTGGGGATAGCATTCCTTGTTTTAAGGGATTGTGGTCCACTTTGGTCAAACCTAGATCTAGACCTATTCAACCATCAAGACCTTAATTGCCCACTTGTCCCATGTACTAGGAGTCCTTAACCACAAGTCAATCCTATTTTGACTCCATTATCCCAATTCCCAAGGCACTGGTTTCTCTCCAAGTCAATTCGACTTTCCTAGATTGTTGGATTAACTTGTGGTTTGACTTTAGTTTGGTGAACTAACCCCTTGATGCCATCATGTATCATGGTCAAGCTTGTCATGTGTACTAGTTAGCCCCAATTCAACCCCTAAACTACCCTGCATTGGACACGGTTCCCAAGGTAGTGGATCTTCCAACATTGAACTAGTACTCTAATCCTAGATCTCATTTCAAATATCATAAGTCACTCTCACCTCAACAATGAACCAATAGCTATACTCTTTGAACCCCTTACTTGTCTTGTGACTTCAACCTAGGGTCTAGGATAAACCATACACCTTACTTCATGTAGAATCAACTTGATTTGGTGTCTTGGTTTTGATCTCTCCTGTCGGGAGTAGATCAGGTCTCCCCCTTTGTTGTCTGGGCTAGATAACATAAAGTGAAGGTTGCCTCGACTGGTGTGACAACCATATATTGGAGGTCGAGGTGATCGTGGTTGCACCTTCTGAGTTGCCCTTTCCTATTGCCATCCATGATTGGATATAACCATAGGGGTAACTACAACTTAGGTGATAACAATGTCAACTGAAAAACAAAACTAACTAGCCAAAATTGGCTAGGCACAAATGCTGGATCATCTAATACACTGGAGTACAAACATTCATCATGTTTTTCAAATGGCGTCTCTTCAGATAATCCAACTATGGTACAAATAAGTTGGTAACAGACCTTTCACAGTAGAGCAATGCATTGGAGACATGTGTTTTCTAACGACTGGTAATGGACGACGAATTATGCTTCCTATCAATCAGAGGGAGTTAAGGGATTACATCCCTGACCTCACTTAGCCTTGTATTTCTCGCTTGCCTGGTAGATTAGAGTAGGTAGAAGTGAATAAGCTCACTTGAGCAGTAGTTTAGTTTTTCAGCCATTGAGTCTGGCACCTTTGTCTTTTCCTAAGCTTGCCTTTGAAGCTCGTAGTTAATCTTGAGTACTTGCCATTTTCTTTTCCTGCACAATAATAAAATTTGAAATTATGTTAGTAGATTAGTCTTTACTTTCTGCATTTCATTTTCAGTATTGTTTTATTTTGGAGATTTACATATATACATGCATTGTTCTGACGACCGGTCTGCGAGTTTGGTATAGCTATGGACATTTTGGAGATAGCAGGTGCATTTTGTAGATGATGCAAAGCTAGAGTGCATTGATCGAGGATACAAGTAGCCGAGTGATGAGGACCAGAGATTCTGAGGTTCTCAAGCGCTCTATTAAGCAGAGCACTTGTCCCAGCTGGAGCCAGATGTTATCACATTTATAGTAGCTGGGGCTACCATATATTTTTTCCAGATGCTAGTATATTTTTCAGCCAGTCCTTTACACTGAGATGCTTGAGATGAGCATTTATTTTGGATCACTCCTATGATGATGAGCAACAGTATATTCCTTTTCCATGACTAAGTCTCAGGAAACTCAGATTAGATGACCGATGTAGACATTTTGCCATTACAGAGTAGTATGCAGTGCCCAGAGTTGCAGCAGCAGGTTCTCAGTGGACAGATGATGGTTCAGATGTGTTACACAGGTATATGATCCAGCAAGTTTTATCTTGTGTTCTTGGTTATATTGCTTTTGTAGTCATTCTAGTGGCATGTTCTAGCATTTAGTGTCATGATCTGGCGATCATATATATAGTATTGGACTTGGTTGTTTTTATCTAGTGTCCTGCTCAAGTTTTAGAAGTTCTTGTCTATACTCATTGGTTTTACCCTCCTTAGGAGAATGGATGTGATCATTCCCACCATTATTTGGCTTGCTAGTGTTGGCATCATTTTCACTATCTCCTTCCATCCATTACCTTCCAATTATTGTTTTACCTTGACTTGTGACATGGAGGATTTTCCTCGACTCTAGCCTCTTTGTTGGATGAGCTTCCCTGTTATATTGTGTCTCGGCTCTGAGTTGCCTAAGTTGTGTTGGCTAGACCTGAAATAGATAGTACTACCATCATTAAATGTATCTGGAAACATTATTGTATACCTTAAATGAAATCCCATTCTAGAATGTGTTTTTCAACACACGTGAATGAAAGGCATGTGAAATGAATGTAAATCCAAGAATGTGTTTCTCAACACACACGGATCAAAAAGCCTAATAAATGTAAATCCAAGAATGTGTTTTTCAACACACACAGATCAAAGCTATGGAAATGAATTAAAGTCCCAAAAGGCAGTGGTTAAATGTATGATATATCTAATGATATGCTGGCCTTATACTGTAATGATTTATTCCTCATTAGCCTGCGGGTTGTGATATGAGATGGAGCAAGGGACAGTTAATTCTAAGTGTCCCCTAGAGTCTTGAGTTACAGTTGCCTGGCATCTGGTCATGGCGGCTCTAGAAAATATCCTCACGGAGCTGTATCAGCCTGGATGTTAGTTGTAGGCATCTGTCAAGGTTGAATAAGCACATCCCAAACAGCTTACCCATTTGTGAGAAACTGCCATCCCATGTGTTATTGCTTGTCCAGCATATGCTTTGGTGTGTATCCCCTTTCCCACTTCGAAAGTGTCACAGTGTTGAGTCAGTACAATCATCCCTTAGCCTAGCCTTGCATTTATACACCCTCACCCATCACTAGCAAATTGATCACGACCATGAAGTGAGTATAGTCTTGAGGTTCTAGTCTGAGCTATTATTATTATTGAAAATCATGAATATCTTGTTTTAGATCGCCAGTGAAATGATTACTTTATGTTTATATTGCTATTGGAATGACTTATGAAGCATGCCTTAACCAGTTACACTTGCAGCACTTTGATGTTTTTGCCTGGGTCATATTATGGGTCAGTTTGACTTGGTCAAACCCAGTTTGACCAAAGTCAACTACAGGATATGAGATGAGTTAGACCCTGGATGAGAGTTATTGATGATATGTGGTCTATTATTGGTCACCAGATTGTTCCATGTAGCATTTACAGGCTCAAATAGTGATCTGTGGATTTTTAATGATTTTGATCATTTGCAGATTATTATCATTTTTATTATGTTCGGGCATGGTATTGATTTTATATGATTATCCAGTCATCCATATGGTGTATGAGTATGCATCTCTAGTGCATTTGGACTCTCTGAGTCCATTGGGACAGTCAATTTTCAGTTCCGGGTAGTTTCAGTTGGTATATGTCTTCGTTTATCACTTCGGTGCAAATTTGCCATTAAAAATGGCCTGTCAGAGCAGTGTCATGATTTGATTGGTTCGCCTATGGCGCTAAAGAGGGAGTATAGGTTCCAGCCACTTGTTTTTACTATATTGCTATACTACCAGACATGTTGGTGCAATCATATTTGGCCCCGGGTGACCAGGCAGAGAGACACAGGCATTTTTATCTTTTACAGGTGATTTACGGAGGCATAAAAAATGGTAAAATTGGCTACAAAGGAATTCTATTTGGGCTACTGAGGCAAGGAAATGGCATAGGAATGGTTTTGATGATGTGTATGATATCTCCCACACCCTCCAGAGCAGTTATATCAGTACAAAAAAAATTTCAAAATTTTTTATTTGTTTAAATTCATTTCCATCCTATTCTAATTTAGAATGCTTGTTGGTTTTTAGCAGGTCCAAGGATTTACAGAAGGAAGCTCTGGCCATTTTCCGCCAGAAAGTGCCAAAAACGACCTCCCGTGGACCTCTTCTTGCTACCTTTCATTTCTAAATTATTGTAAGCCCTTGGATCCATAAAACATGGACTAAAGAGGCATTCTTCTTGAGCAATATTGTAAAATTTTAAACGAGAGCAGTGGTATACCCAGCGCCCAAACCCCATCCCCCCAGGGTGGATTATGTACTAGTGTAAAATTTGTGATTGAATTTTTCTAACAACACAATCATCACACACACACAATTTAACTGCAGAGTTTATACTTTTCATAACTTTCTTGAAGTTCATTTAAGTTATTTTTTGCAAGCGTAAAGTAGATATAACACATCCCTTATTACCACGAAGTATGCTCTCTCCACCACACAAAGGCTTTGCCGATTAGTGGTGGATGATCAGAAAGTGACACATAGGTTTGTGCATTTCTTGTTTTCAGTCATTTTTGCAAAATTAACTTAGAAATAAAACCAGTTTCGTCGCCACGAAGTATGCTCTCACCACCACCTAAAGGCATTGCCGATTAGTGGTGGTTGATCAGAAAGTGATGCATAAACTTGGAGAGCCATATCTTTCCATTTTGCAATTTACTTTGTTAAGCTCTCCATTTCTCCACAGTACAATTGTTCAAACAAACTGGAATTTGCACTTAATTAATACTCATCTAATAAAATCAACCACCCTTTAACATAAGTGAAAATCCTGCACTTCGATTGGATTTTGTGTGGGGAAATTCTTCAGAGAACGCAGGACCAACTGGGAGGCGACCTCAAGGAACAGTTAGGCTATACCCTAGTTTGGTATAGTGTTGAACACTGCCTTAGAGACTCCATTCCAACCCACATGTTCTCGTGAGGAGCCACTGATTTCTAATTTCCAGACATTCCTCCCTGTACCTTACGATATCTCAGGAGTTCCCCTTTTTCCCTAACAAGATCAAATCTTAATAATTTAAAAGCAACCAAGAGGCATTTGCAAGACACTTTCCCTTTCATTCAGCACTATTATATTGTTATATTGACTCCATAAGGCACTGGTCCACTACACATTTAATTTGCTTAATACCATATCAAACATTGTGCATCTATTTGCAAGTTATTTTAATTCATGTTGGTGAAAGTAAATCTTTATTTTATTGCAAAGCTACTTTGGATTACTTTTGAACATCAACACCCTAATAAAATCCTAAAAACATAAACACCTTTAACTATTTCACCGGAATTTCTAAAGACCTTAGAAACTTTCCTTAGGGACTACCCTCCTTGGCTTCGTTGGGAGTTTTTCCTAAACGGAGGAGTCAAGATCAGGTGACAGCCTTGACTCGAGACTTGCCCCCAAGGGCACACCGAGAAGTAGCAAAGATTTTTTTGCTGCATTAACCAGGTGTGCTAATCCGGCGGCAACACAACCTACACAAAAATGGTTAATATAGTACAATATAACTAAAGTAAAGATACTAAAATCAACCTCCTTTTTTGCAAATTACAATAAGATTTAATCAAACAATTTACTTAAATCAAACCTTATCATTCAGGGTAAAAATACCCTTTCCAAGGCCTAGCAAAATAAAACAAAATTAACAATTATACACTGGTACAAATTACCTCATAAGAACTAGACAATCAAGCATCCACACATTGAGAAGTTGCTCCACAAATGACCTCCAAAGTCTTTCTTTATTCAGCAATATTGCTCTCAAAAGGGAAGTTACAATAGCCTCAAGCATCAACTCACAAAGAAAAGAGAGGGGGTGCACTTTCTTAAATAGCAAAATGAGAGAAGGAGGCTCCCCTCCAAGTGTCATCCTTCATGCATGAGCTTAAGCGCCACCTCTAGGAGTTAACTAGATCTCAAGGCACCACCTCTAGAACTAACTAGGATCTCATGCACCATCTTTGGGGACAAGTAGGGGACATCCCAACCACAACTGGAGCAAACTGGAGCTCAATGTGACTTCTCTGTAGTTAACTCCTAGACTAGGAAATGCACCCACCTAAAAGGAAATATTCTCTTTCACCTACCACCATAAATCATGGAAGTTTGTCTCTAGAGTGCAAAAATCAGGGATTTTGTCTAGAGAAGGTGTGCTAGGCCTCATGAAGGGAGATAAAGGGGTTTATTAGGTGTTTGACACCCCCTTAATCATTTTAATAAAATTTTACAACATTTACCCCTCTAAGGGACCTAAATTGACATCTAAAACAAGAAAAACATGGTGACACAAGTAACGCATGACAAAGGGACTAACGGCTAAGAACACCAACCTATGGCAGATGTAGTAAGGATGCTCATGGCTTTGGAGGCATGATTGAGTGAAAAAAACTTCGACAATATAGATCACAAGGATCTATATTTATTTAAGTAAAAATAACACTACAGAGCACCGTTTACTATAACCATCATAGTTGGGCTAGCCCTTTTACACATGCAATATAGGTGTCTTGTGATTTTACAATCATCATCTTTTGACCATGGGCAAAAGAGATATAGAAAATGAAGAAGAAGAATGCTAGCGATAAGCCTGGGAACTACAAATCCCCTAGTTCTTTGTCATCTCCTGTCCTCACAATCATCTTTGTGCAAACTGAGTGGTAACAATCCATTTGGTATTTGTCAAACTAGGTTGCGAATCAGGTTGGGTATAGGGAGCAAAGAAAATATCTATATTATTACTAGGAGAGGCAATGGAAGCGGAACTTGAATGTGGGAGAGGTAAAGAACAATCAATAGCCGGTGCTTTCAACAACAACAACAAATATTTCCCTATCTTGGCTTTCAATCTTTTTCTCTTAGATTTATTATCAATTATAGACCCTATTACCCCCCATTTTGCATGGGTGTCCAGTTGTGATTTTTATCACAATCTTCTACGTGGTTTACATGTTGATGGATATTGGATGACCTAGAGTTATGCTTGTAGACGATGATGCCCTAAATAATTGCTTGATGGATCTATTTCTGCTGGTAGCTATGACATGGATATTTTTTATAATCTCATATTGGCATACTTAGGGATATATCTTGCTAACACTTTGATAAAGAGCCCTATCATTCCTGGGGTATTCTGTATTTTGTTTTCCTCGTGGATAGATCATCCTGCCTTGCATTCTAGTTCTCTTAAGCTACACTTGTCACCTAGATCACATGGAGTGCTTGGGAGGTTCCTTCATGAAAGTGCCCTCTAAGTTTTGGTTTGGATGGCATATTTGCTGAAAGCTCTAGCCTACTTGACATATATTTTGATGACTTTTGAGGTGTTCACTTGATGATCAAAGGCAAACTGGTCAAAGGACAGAAGAACAGAATAGTGAAGTAATCTCTTAAGTGATTTCACTGCAGGAAGAATGTTAACGTCTGGTCACTGTAAGGTCACACTGGACAGAATTTTTAATGATTTCTGCAATGAAAAGATTTTCTTGTAGCGGGGGCATTTGAAAATCTGTCATATATATCAGCAAAGAATAGATTTTCAACCTCATAACAGCAGCAGATTTTGGGTAGTGTGACTCAAGTAAAGGAACCAGAATGAAAGAAATCAGCGTCCTGTAGCTGATTAGTCATTTCCAGCCCTTGTTTCTTCCCGCCAGCAGTACCATAAGAAGGGCATTGCAGTTAGCTCTGATATAGACTCAGGAAATCACCCCTTTTTACTCAGATTTGAAGACTGTTGTGGATGAAAACAAACCATGGGTCAGTCCACCTTTTTCTAGGAACAGGGGTGTGCTGCAATTCTAAGTCTGAATATTCTGGGCCTAAAGATGACATTTTTCTTCCTGAAGCAGCTAGCAAAGGGTTTCTGTAGCAGATTTTTATTAGCATATCGTCTGGACTTGTTATTAAAGGGCAGCGATAGTGCTGTAGCAGTATGACAGCAAGTTTTTGCTGCACCATTAGCAGACTCGGGTGTCCCAGCATCGTTTGGCAGGTCCTTCATCATTATACTAAAATGAAAAGGTGTATTTCCAGACCTGGAGCAGTGTTTTTTCTGCC
This sequence comes from Larix kaempferi, assembly GCA_027924585.1. Classification (NCBI taxonomy): domain Eukaryota; kingdom Viridiplantae; phylum Streptophyta; class Pinopsida; order Pinales; family Pinaceae; genus Larix; species Larix kaempferi. Next base: position 286,508 of record BSBM01001277.1, read on the forward strand.
TAAATGCCCTTGACCTGTAGCATGTTCTTTGCATTGGGTTAGGACTGATGATCCAGTTGGTGCAAGGAGGTTGAACGCTCAGCCTTTAGGGGTGTCACATCTGTTCTTAGGGATGACTTATGATATTGTGGAGGAACTGTCCCTCTTTGGATGGCATTTGGGCACACTCTTAGAGCATTCATGATGAGGCTGTCCTCTATTGGAGAAGTTTCTGGTATACTCGGCAATGGGCATTCTCTTATAGAAGAGCATTCACCTTTTTAAGGTTTTCACACATGTCTTGATTTTCACATATGTCTTGGCACTTATATGATGAAACGTTCACACTTGGGAGGCCATTTGACATAGCATTCCACCTTTGGAGGATTCTTGGCATAGTTTTTGAGGTATCCTTGGAGGAGCATTCTTTGTTGTGGGATTGCTTGAGATTTAGCCCATGCATTTTGAGGTAGCACGCTACCATTTGGAGGACCTTTCCTTAAGGCTGTTTCATTATTTTGGGGTATGATCATTGAAATATCATCCTTTGGAGAAGTTTGTTCCACATGTATGGTGGATTTGGCACATGTATTGATGATATTGTTGAGGTTGTTCCCTCTTGGAGGACCTCTACTTGATTGTTAATGCCATGATTAGAGTAACCATCCCCTGTAGGAGTTATTTCGCACATGGATCTCATCTATTTCATGGAGGCCGTTATCATGTTTGGAGGATCCACTTGCTATTTTGATGCTAGTGAGGGTCGTTTCGCTTTTGAGAGATCTAGGATCTAGGATTTTTTCATCTTCCTTAGAGCGCTAGCCTTTGGAGGCTATTTTGGGGATGTTATCACATTTATAGTAGTTGGAGCTACCATATCTTCATATCAGATTCCAGTATTTTTTTCAGCCAGTCCTTTACATTGAGATGCTTGAGATGAGCATTCATTGTTGGATCACTCCTATGTTTATGAGCAGACAGTATTCTTGTGCCATGACTGAGTCTCAGGAAACTCAGATTTGATGACCGATGTAGCCATTTTTCCATACAGAGCAGTATGCAGTGCCCATAGTTGCAGCAGCAGGTTCCCAGTAGACAGGTGATGGTTCAGATGGTTTGCACAGGTATATGACCTAGCAGGTATTATCTTGTGTTTTGATTTTTATTGCTTTTCTGGTCATTCTAGTAGCATGTTTTAGCATTTAGTGTCATGATCTGGTGATCATATATATACATTGGACTTGGTTGTTATTATGTATCTATCTAGTGTCATGCTCAAAATTATGAAGTTCTTTTCTATACTCATTGGTTTTACCCTCCTTAGGAGAATGGAGGTGATCATTCCCACCATTGTATGGCTTGCTAGTTTTGGCATCATTTTCACTATCTCCATCCATCCGCTACCTTCCAGTTATTGTTTTTACCCTGACTTACTACTTAGCCTGTGATATGGAGGACTTCCCCACTCTAGCCTCTTTGTTGGATGAGCTTCCTTGTTTACTTTGCGTCTCGGCTCTGAGTTGCCTAAGTTGTGTTGGCTAGACCTGAAACAGATAGTACTACCAACATTACATTGTATCTGGAAACTTTATTGTATATTTGAAATGAAAGTCCATTCTAGAATGTGTTTTTCAACACACGTGAATGAAGGCATATTGAAATAAAAATCCAAGAATGTGTTTTTCAACACACACGGATTAAAAGACTAATGAAATGAAATCCAAGAATGTGTTTTTCAACACACATGGACAAAAGGCTATGGATATTGAAATGTGAAATGAAAAGGTCCAAATAAAGCAATGGTTTAATCAATGCTAAATCCAATGATTGCTGACCTTATTTGATGTAATGATTTATTCCTCATTAGCCTACGGGTTGTGATATGAGATGGAGCAAGGGACAGCTAATTCTAAGTGTCCCCTAGAGTCTTGAGTTACGGTTTGCCGGGCACCTAGTCATGGCGGCTCTAGAAAAGATCCTCACAGAACTGAATCAGCTTGGATGTGAGTTGTAGACATTTGTCAAGGTTAAATAAGCACTTCCCAAACAGCCTACACATTTGTGAGACACTGACATCCCCTGTGTTATTGCTTGTCCAGCATATGCTTTAGTGTGTATCCCCTTTCCTACATCCAAAGTGTCACAAGTGTTGAGTCAGTACAGTCATCCCTTAGCCTAGCCTTGCATTTATCCACCCTCACCCATCACTAGCAAATTGATCACAACCATGATGTGAGTATAGCCTTGAGGTTCTAGTCTGAGCTATTATTATTAATGAAAATATTGAATATCTTGTTTTAAATCGCCAATGAATTGATTACTTTATGTTTATATTGCTATTGGAATGATTAAAGAAGCATGTTTCAGCTTGGATCATATTATGGGTCAGTTTGACCTGGTCAAACCCAGTTTGACCAAGTCAACCACAGGACATGAGATGAGTTAGACCCTGGATGATAGCTATTGATGATATGTGGTCTATTGTTGGTCACCAGATGGTTCCATGTAGCAGTCACAGGTTTATAGTAGTGATCTGTGGTATTTTAATGATTTTGATCATTTACAGATTATTATTATTTTTATATGTCCGAGCATTGTATTGATATTATATGACTATGCAATCATCCATATGGTGTATGAGTATGCATCTCTAGTGCATTTGGGCTCTCTGAGTCCATTGGGACAGTCAGTTTTCAGTTACAAGCAGTTTCAGTTGGGATTTCTCTCATTTTATCACTCCAGTGCAGAGTTTCCATTAAAAATGGCATGTCAGAGCAGTTTCATGATTTGTTTGGTTCACCTATGGCGCTATAGAGGGAGTATGGGCTCCAACCACTTGTTGTTACTATATTGCCATACTCCCAGACATTTTGGTGTAGTCAGATTTGACCCCGGGTGACCATTCAGAGAGTTACAGGCATTTTTATCTTTTACAGGTGATTTACAGAGGCATAAAAAATGGTAAAATTGGCTACAGAGGAAATCGATTTGAGATATTGATGCAAGGAAATGGCATAGGAATGATTTTGATGATATGTGTGATGTCTCCCACACCTTCCACAGCAGTTACAGTAGTCAGTGGGGCCCACACATCCTCTTGAGCACATTTTCATGGTTTTATGGTGTCTTTGGAGGAACACGACTTTGCCACTTGGGCACATTGTTGTACTTTGATGAGTCATTTGATATCATTGTGCCATGGGGACACACTAGGGAGGATATATGTTACCCCCTAGACCCACCATGAGCGTTATTTCATGTTTTCCTAGTCGCTTGGAGTGGGACGTCCCCCTAGGGTGATTTTGTCCATGGTGTCTTGTTATATTTTTGAGTTGATCCATGTACTTTATGTTGAGCTCATCTCAACCGTAGATTATCACTTATGTATCTTTTAATCTTAGCCACTCATTAAAAGGGTGGTTAGGGCTTTGGTCTCTCCCATAGCTATTTAAAGAAGAGACCCTCTCATTGTAAAAGGACCTTTGGCTCTTGGAATTTGAATAATAGAAGATTTATTTGCAGATACTTTCGGATCTTTTTTTGTTGTGATATTCTTAGATGTTGATTGGAAAATCTATTGTCACCTAGCATTTGAGATTTTGTGGTGAATCCATATATATTTTTGGAAACAGTGTTTTGTCTACAGGAGGGCGACTTCACTTGGGCATTTTTGCAAGGCTTCCTCAACTCGCTTCACTTGGATTCGTTTATACCAGGGGGTTTTCAATAGCTTCAATGTGATCTTTGATTTCATCTTGGTATGTCTTTTGTTGCATTAGTCATTCTTTCTTGGTGCTCTGAATCTAACTTAGGTAGTTCGTTGTGTAGGAAGGGAGGGTGCATTGGCTTCCTTGGGAAAATCGATTCTCATTGGATACTCGCTCAAAACACCTCAAATTGATCGGGAAGGCATAGATCATCATCATCAAGGTATACGCAATATCATCCAGGTAAGATCTACTTGTATTTCAGTTATTTTTGGGTTCCAATCCATTGACCATCTTCATTTTAATTCAAAACCCTCACTTAAAATAATCGAAAAATTATCTGGCTCAAACGACTTGGTTTACTGGCAAACCATTTATGGGTTATTTGTCTATTGCATATCCCTAGGTGGGTTCTCCAAGGCGTCATCATTGGAGGACTCTACCTGCCCAATTCCCAAGGCACTAGTTCACCTAACCCATGCGCATTCCCTAAGTGAGTTGTTTCTCTTGTCATTTGATCCCTATTACTGAGCTTGCATACCTTGATACTGTTAGATCTCTTAACCAAGCTGTGCTAGAAAGCCATAACTCTTAGATCCACTCTTTGGGACACTTTCCCTGTTTTAAGAGTCACGTTTCCTAAGGCAGCTGAATTTGATCATTTATACTAGCACCTAAATCCTGGAATCATTTTTAATTGTTGAATCACTGTGTCTAAACACTATCGATCATATCATACCTTTCTTAAGCCTCCACAATGATTTCATTTCCTTAAATCTAGGGTTCCATACCCTTCACCTTACGTACCCTATCTTAATAGCTTGATCTGGTGATTGGGTTAGATCTCTCCTATCGGGAGTAGATCAGGGTCTCCCCCTATACTATCTTTGGCTTTGATAGTGTAAAGTGAAGGATGCCTCGATTGGCGTGACAACCAATCCTTTTGGGAATCGAGGCTCTCATGGTTCACCTCTTTGGTTGCCTATCCCCTCTACCTTCCTGTATTGGATCTATCATTTGGGGTAACTACAAGTTTGGTGAAAATAGGGACTCCTTAGCATTATTCCTTCATTTCTTGGAGGCATTCTCTCTTTCTTGGGCCTTATGTATCTTTGACATTGTACTTGTTTGACCACCTCATTTATGGATTTTGTTAGAGTTTGTTAGGGTTTAGAGGAGTATTTTGATTTGTTGACTCCTCCTGGGGATAGATCTAGGGTTTTGGTAGATCTATTATTATTCTATTGTAAAGGAAGTTGAGCTCCTCTTCCATATAAGAGAGCCTCTTCCTGATTTGTACTCAGGGTTGGATTTTTGGAGTTCTCTCTCTCTTGATCCCAATTGAGATATCTTTTTTCTTGGAGCAAATTTTGTCTTAAGGGTTTTCCTTCTTGTTCATGTGCAGTGCATCTCTCTTGCTTGAGCTTCATGGTTGTAAGTTGTGTTAGGTGTTTTTACCTAGTCGTTTCTATGTTTTGTTTGGGTCATTGAAAGGGCAGTACTACCCCATTGGAGAAAGATGTTTTAGGATAATTTCTACTTCATCCTTTCTTGCATTTTATTTATACAAGATTTATATGTTGTATATTTTCTTTGATTCAGACTGAGTAGGCATAAACCTTTATTTATAGGGTGTACCTTGTAGAACTACAAAGGACGTGGATGCTTTATTTGATCCCTTTCCTTGTAAACCCTAGTTCACCTTCAATCCACCGAGTGGATTGGAGTTGATGGATGTAATTCTCTTCTCTTGGTGACCTATTTAGCAAGGCCCTCTTAGTTGGTGATCCTTTGACTCCATTTCCCCTTGATTGGATTGGCACTAGTCCTTGGAGCAGTCCCCTTTATCCTCCCATCATCTATTATATATTCCTATACTACAGAGACCCATGTTTTGCTAGAGATACTCTTCATTTCACCTTGCACTCCACTGCTTATTGCTATATTAATCCTATTTAAGGAAGCTCCCCTTGATTTGGAGAAGGGCCAATCAAAAGTACGAAGGGGATTGGTGTGGTGATATTGATCTTTCCTCTTGGCTCCTCTCAGCTAGCTTGCTTCTTTGGGACTTTAATCACACATGCTAGTTTGGGAGGTAACAAATCCTAGATTGGTTGTAACTTGATGACTAACATCTATCAATAATTTCAAATAAATGGTAAATTATAGTTAGTAACTTTAATGGGTGATACTTTATGCCATTTACTTTCCCACTTATTGGTATATTTTAAATTTCACATTTCACCTTACCTCAAGAAAGTCCTTGCAAAATGACCATACAAAGTCTTTTGTATTCACCATTTTTAAGGTTTAAGGAGAAATAATACCTTTAAAATGGCCAGAAAGTACATCCAAATTATTTCAAAGTACTTTCACTTTTTTAGAAATTAGAACTTGGATTTGACAATCTTTGTCTATCCTCCCCGTTATTTTAGCTCATTTAATTAATTAATATGTAAATATTAGTTAATCCAAATACAAATCTTGCAATTTTTTTTAGCTCAATGTTAGGTAGTAGCTCCCTAAATTTTCTAAGTACTCATTGCTCATCAATTCCCTAAAAACCAATAGAAACCCTTTCCCACTACCAAACACCTTCTTAGTCTGTAATGGGTCTCACAAATCACAAAATACTACCAATAGACCACAATGGCATCCAGCAAGGTGCTCACTTAAACTAGATTGATTTGGAGATGAAATTGATAGAATGGAGTCGAGTAGCGAAAAAAATTCCCCCACAGATAACACTAAAAAATTTCTTGCAAGTTTGCAAAAATTAAAAGCAGAAAAATAGAATTACATTAAGTCTCTTTTCAGATTAAAATTGCATTTGTAATTGTATAGGGATAGGTGAGTTAATGAAGGGTCAGCGTCCTAATTTTCAGTGAGTACTATCAAACTCATCAACTTCCACAATTGAGATTAAGCAAGTCTTAAGTTGGAAAAAATTCAGGCAAGCTGATCTGACTCCTAAGTTTCAAGGAATATCTTACGGTGATTCTTGTAGAGAGTCAGACAGAAAATAAAATAAAAGTGTTGAGGACAGAAAATGGTGGGGGGTGGGGAATTCTGCGGGAATGCATTTGAGGAATTCTGTAAAAAGTGCGGTATAGCAAGGTAGAAGACTACTCCATACACACCTCAACAGAATGGAGTTGCAGAAAGAATGAATAGGATGCTGATGGAAAAGGTAAGGAGCATGTGCAGTGGTGACAGGATAGGGAAGGTCATACTTTATCCAAGAATCATATATGCAACTCCTAAAGGTTGTCTATAGTCAAGGACATAAGAGTAATCAAGGAGGATAAGGATGGGAATGAAAAAGATTAACAAGAAGTTATTAATATTCTGAATAGTTAGCAAAGGAAGCCTACAAGAAGGCCGTAAAAAGAGAGCTAGACAGTTAGCAAAGCAAAGGAAAGCCGGTTGAATAACAGAGTCTGACGCTACTTAAAGCACAAAACGCTTATGCAACAAGAATCAACAACCATCCTTGTGTTTAAAATACAATTGTTTCAGCCTTGTATTTAAAATAACATTGTTTGGATCTCATAGGGCTCTGTATCAACTGATGAGCATAAACAAATTACCATCAAAATTAAATTTTGTGATTCAATTTAAACCTGTATTTGAGATGTTTCCCGAGCACGAGCTTGAAGAATGGAGTGGGGAGTTCGTAGTGTTGGGCTTTGGGTGCTTCACTGTTGATTGCTATGGGCATCTGTTTCAGACCTGCATGCATTTATAATCCAAAATTGACCAAATCCGGGTAAGTTAAAAATAAATGCAGAATCAGAAAGTGTGATAAAAGAAGCTCATTACCGTCGATGAAGGCCATAAGCTCTGCGAGCTGAAGGCGGGCATTGGGCTTATAGCCGAGTCGCAGACGACGGGCCAAAAGAGCTGCAGTGACTTTCCTGATGATGTAATCGGGAACGAGATTTGCCTCTAACCAACGCATGAATGCTCTCACAGATACGTTGTATGAAACATTCATTATTCCTCCTCGTTGTTGGGTTTCCATCATCGTCTCAAACTGGAGCCAATGAAGCGGGAAAACTCAACTTTTCCGAATATATGTGTTACTTTACTCTCTGCTCTGCTCCTGAAATTCTAAATTTTCATAAAATACACCAAACAGTCATAGATGAATTCCTGATATGAACTATCTAGATATAAATATCCATATAGATCCTTAATATAAATTCCAACTAAATTTTATCCACTCATCAACTAAATTTTATCCACTAATTAGCTTACTCCTGCCATCATTGTTCTTACAGCATGAGCTTTGATCGAAAGGATAATTGTACGTTGCATAATGCTAAAAGCTTCAGTTCTTTCAAACTCATTTCCCAGGCTCGTGCATGGCTGGCTATACGTGACAAATGTTAAAAGCTGTAGGCTTTTTATCGAACTCATTATCGACCAGTCATGCATAGCTGGCTGTACGCTATAAAGTGCTAAAAGCTGCTAGGTTTTTTTCGATAAGGTTTCCTCTGTCATCTGTCACGCCGAGAATTCATTAGATATTGCTGGATTTTTACAATTAAAGAAAACCCACTGAATAACCAAGAAATCAAAATCGACTAAATATGGCAATACCAAGTGACATCATTAATAGTATGTGTGTTTCAGAAAGATGCTCAGCTCAGCTCCCTTCATTATGAGGACACCACTTTCATTTTTTGTTTTTATTGGTGGCTGGTTAAAAAATCTTGGCGTGGAATAACGGGTTGTGAAAATTGTTATCAAATATTAAATTGGATACGAATCTTGAGAAGTCAGAAAAGTCAGAGTTCTGTCTCAATGGTAATTTTGTTCCAACTTTGTGGTGATCTAGATTTTCAGATTTAAAAAAAAATGCACTTTAATCATAAATAAATGAAGCAATTTGAACCCCCTTGTCAACCTCACAAATCATTTCAATCAACACAAATGGTTATCCTCTTTTATAATGTTGAGTATAGTAAGTTTATAATCTCATCATTAAAATAAATAATCTACACATAAATCCAATGACTAAAATTTTAATATGCTTTCAAAAGTGAATGAATTGTCCCAACAAGGAGTATAATTGAAAGTAGATATCTTGTTTAGGAGAGACTTTAAAAGTTAGTTTTAACCTTTTCTCTTTTTTATTAGTTTGAATTTTGTTTAACATTAGCAAGATACAACTTTTCCCAACTAAGAGTATAATAGAGAGCAGATATGTGGTTTAGGGGAGAGACTTTAGAAAGTAAGTTTTAACCTTCTTTTTTTTAATTATTAGTTTGGATTTTTTTTTAACATTAGTAAGATACACGGTTGTTAAAGATTATATTTTTAATATGTATTTGACAATTATTGGATTGTCCAAAGTAATTGTAATTAGAAGTTTGTATTAAATGATCTTGTGACCTTGTCAATTCTCACTAGTTCATTCGGTTAAGGTGTGGGTCTCATCAACAGGGCAACTCGAATTCAATTCCCCTTAGGGATGAGCTAGTTGGGAGGAGACACCCAAAAATCCATCCATCATAAGGATTGGTGTGGCTCAGGCCGAGTGTGATCCTCGTGTGGCTTTGATGGCTTAGGTGCCCCTGGGTTGCGGTTCTTAACCAATGGTTCATTGCTATTGGCCCCGAGTGACGGGCAATCGAACAAACAAACAAAAAATGATCTTGTGACCCATGCACACATAAGTGGATCAAAGCCCATCTCCGTGTAGATTTTAAAAAATCAAAGTATCTTGATAATGTAATCCTCACGGATAAGACATGGAAGCAAATATTTTAAAGGGGCCTCCAATGTTTGGAAATGGCTATTAAAAGCTTATGATATCCTAGGCTCTTGGGTAGCTTGGAAAATTGGAAAAAGTAATAAATTGAATAGGCGAGGACCTTTAGATAGGTTGTTGTGGGAATTTTCAGTTGTTAGAGGCCTTAAGTCGTTCACTTCAAGATAAAGTTGTCCTTAGGTTGAAAGAGGTTGCAAGTGTTAAGGTTCACAGGAATGGAATTCAGTGGTGGAAGTCTACTGAGGATTTGGAGCTGCAAGGAGATCAAGTTGTTGAGCAGTTGCAATATATGTGTCTTTTACAACATAATGCAATTAGGCCTTGGGATCGTGATGACGACTTGAAATGGCATTGGAACAAGACCTATGGAGTCCTCACAACCAAACATGCTTATGAGGCCAAAATTAATGAAGAAGCATGGGAAGAGAGAAAATAGTGGTGGAAATTTGTGTGGAAGATGCATAGTCCCCTGAAAACAAGTTTGGCTGGCTTTGGCAAACAAAATACTAACCTGGGACAATAGAGAAAAAATGAATTGTGTCGATCCTAGTTGGTGCTATCTATCTCGAAGTAAAAGTGAGATGGTTGATCATCTCTTAGCTACTTGTCATTTTATAAAAGTTATCTAAAGGGGTGTTTGAGAGTTTCAATATTCGAAATTTATGGGAAAAGGAGTCATTATTAGAGTGTCTTTAAGACTAGATTCTTGACAGGTTTGTAGTTGAGCATAGAGTTATCCCTTGCTATGATAATTTATGGGGATTATGGTTAACCAAAAACAATTTAATTTTTTAAGGAAAGGAGGTTCAAATTGAAAGGCTAATGCATTAAATCAGGTTATCTTATAATGAAGGTAAAAAGTTTGCTTCTCAAAAAGATCCAAGACGAATTCAAGAATTGAGTCTAAACTATTCCAGTCCTTTGGGCTTCTTTGATGGAGCCAACCAAGGGACTCCTAGTAGGTGTGGAGCAAGGGATGTTCTATGTCTTTCAAAATCTCATTATGTTCTACTAAAATATGAAGCGGGTTGTGGATCAAACAATAGAGAAGAGTTTTTTGCTATGTGGATTTTGTTATGTGCAACTATTGAAAGAAATATTAAAAGCATACAGATTTTTGGAGATTCAAAGCTTCTTATGGATTGGGATATAGGGAAATGTAATATTCCTAACCTAATCGTTGAGCCAATCATGGAAAGAGTGAAAGAAAAAATAACTCTTTTTTAGCATATGTATTTTGCTCACATTTAGAGGGAATTCAATCATAAAGTTGATCATTTGTCCAGGGAAGCTTTAGGCTTGCAAGAAGGAATTTTGGTCAAGAAGGAAGTTAAGGACAATACCCAAGAAATTGTCCAAAAGTCTCTTTTTTGATTCAAGGTTGTCATACGTTTTTGTTTAGACCTAAAGTAAGAATTGAAGTCTCATGTTGTCAAATGAAAGGAGAGTATGCATATTTAGTAAAGTCTTTCCAGTTGTTTTTATTTACTTGTTGTAAGATAGTTGGTTAATTGCGAACCAAAAATTCAATAGAGATACTGAGCCAAAAGGCCAAAAGAAATGTATTTTCATTTATTCTTGAAATATCAAATACACGGATTTTTTTCATGGAAAAAATGTAATTGAAAGTTTGCTAACTCCATATGTCAAAATACCAACATATATCCATCTTAACTATAGATCTACCAAGATCCCAAAGGGATCAAATCCTTTAAGGTTCAAACCCTTTTTAGAGTGCAAAATTCGAGGAAAGGTTTGCACCTTAAGGAATTTGATATCTCTAGGTGCTTGGTAGATCGAGAGTTAAGATGAGTCTATGTTGGTTTATTTTATTATAATGTTTTTTTTTCATTTTTCAAAGGTCAATTTTTTCTATTTAATTTATTAATGTTACATGTGTGATAGATGATTCTAGATGCATCTAGTTACTTTCTATGAAATGCCTACTCTTACTTTACTAACAATGCCTCATATTTACAGATATGAAATGCCTACTCTTACTTTACTAGCAATGCCTCATATTTACAAATTCATTGATTACAAACAACAAAGAAAAGTAGCAATGAGATTCCAACATAATTATTATTACTTTATTTCTAATTTTGTAAAATATTGTATTGGACAAACATCCAAATCAACCAAAGGTCCCACGTTTCTCTTTTTAGAAAATGTCAAAAATAAAGATTAATTATCCATTCATAGCGCCTTGCTTGAAATCCATTTTTTTCCATGTTATGGACAATCCACAAATAAAAAACTACTTGGTCCAAGTCTTATTTAAAACAAATCATTTGCAATTTATGGAAGCTTTATACTAATAACCCTAAAAGTTAAATCAATTAGCACTTGCTCTTGTACGAAAGTTCATGTTAGTCTTGGGATCAAACCTCGTGTCTCCTGGAATTACTAACTTCATTAAATGCTTTGAAGTTACAATGCATATTATGCTACATTTAACATCAAAAACAACATTTCATACAAAATAGAGAACAAACTAGAACTTTCCAAAGAAATGAAAAATTATTTTAAAAAAACCCAAATTTCATGCATGGTTCACCTACAACATATCTAGAATCAAAGTAGAGAATAATCTAGAATTTTCCCAAAAATATAAAACAAAAATAATTGGTTAGAACCAAAAAGTAAACCATAGATAATAAAAAAACATTATGGACCAAAAACACACTAAGCATAAATTAAATAAAACCCAAGTCAATATACATGGATATGGAAGGACATTAGCATTCACGTAGGGTTTGGAAATTGTATCCAATATTGAAGCAAAGGCTTGTACAACTTATCAAAGAGTTGTGTTTTTCGTAGGGAAAATTGAAGAAAAGAACACAATTCTCGGACATTCTATTTATAATCATATAGATCCTTATTTAGAAAAAATCATCCCCTTGTCGCAGTCATGCTTGCAGTGTTCGTCAAATCCTATCACTTGTACAAGACTTTGAGAGATTTTATTCTACCAAATAAGGAGGCATTTAAAACCATTAGCTAATAACATAGAAAACAAGGGATCCATGAAGTTTGAAGGCACCATAAGATTATGAAAAGAGGGGAGGGATATGAGGCAGTAGTTCCCATCCCATGAATACGAGTAATTTCCAATATAAAAAATAGGTCAAGCGACCCCATTATTCACCAACTTCTCTAATCATGGTGAGTGAACGAGTTAAGACTCGTTATCCTTGCTATTCATGGGCATGTTGTATTGTGTCGCCCTCTTTAATGGATTCATGGTGTGAAATGAAATTGATCTCATTGGGGTGTGGGAAGAATAAAAGGCCATCATGACTATCTTGGAAATTATGTTAATAACATAAGCATGCACATTGTTAAAAAGAAGGTTTTATATGGACATTTTACGTTGTTATTTTGTTGGGTTTTACTATGTCGAAGGCCATGTCTTTTTATCTTAGGAAATCTTTCTCAGACATAGGTGGGCCTATAGGTGAATCTTGTGTGTTATTAGTCTTCAATGCGAGGATGGATATTATGAAAGTTTTTTAGAAAATGTGGGGGACATTTATGAGGTTTCAAGTTATTTTAACTATTGCTCCCAAGGCTAGTGCAAGCTAATGCTTTCCTCTTTGACATGTTAGTTGCAATGGGAATATATAAAAACAACAATCTATTGACTAGAAGGAATTATTTGAGGTACCTGCACAACTTATTAGAATATAGTGTAAAAAGAAGAATGGTAGGAAATCAAATTAAATTTCAGAATATATGACTTTGCTTTATGGAAAATTTATGTAACCTAGATTAAATCATTATCTTCCATTGAATGTTACTTTTCTTTTAAAATATAATGCATGTGTTTGCACGAAGAAATTAGTTCAGTATCTAACTAAAAAAATTCCTGAAACAAATTTGCCCAATTGTAGATAACAGTCTACTCTTGTGCATCGCTATTTTTGCATGTTTTTTACACACACACACATCTTTCAGCTTCATGTCTAGTCCTACTCCATCTAATCTGTCTCTTTAATTTTGAAATATGCCATAACTTTTATGTTTGTTTATTATTTATCATTAGTCCACAATGCCTAGACCATAGACTTATTTGGGTGATTTCAAAGATGAATTTGAAAAAAAAAAGTTTCACTATAATCAAAAGTACAAACTCACACACACACACACACATATTACTAAAGTCAATGAAGCTTTGAAATTATGAGGTCAAGCATTAAGATAGGGTGTGAGGGTACTTGATATGTACTTGATATCAATTATTTTTTAGTGTAGGCCTTGATATGTACTTGTACACCATATAGTTTTATTTACATATGGGCAAGGAAATAAAAAATTTATGCCAAAAAAACAAAAGACTTATATATTTTAGAATTATGATAAATGTGCAAATAAAAACCATTATATATATATATATATATATCCTGCATACAAAGCTCTCTAAGTGTGTGTAGTTTCACTGGTGATGAATGTATGGACCATATTCAAAAACTAATTGAAATACAGATAAGAATAGGTAGTTGGAGAAAAATAAGTGTGCTTTGGTGTATGCAACCTGACCACTAGGTTTGTCAATTTGAATCTAAAACCAAAACCAAAACCAACTCATCCAACACGTAGAGAAAAAGAGACAATCCCATATTTTTTTTAAATCTATAGGAACACACATGTTAGTAACATGTACATTTTATTTTATACATAAAATGAAAACCATGTAAAACTCCCTCACCTTGACATGTTTCAAAAGGAAATCTTTACCATCGAAACCTTCTTTAAAGGGCATAGGACCTATTTTCCTCTCTTGGGCATAGTCAAGGCCCCTAGACTCATCCTCTTTGTGCAAAACTACCTAATGGCCCTGGAATATTGCTCCAAGGTGAAAGGCCCCACATAGAGGGCATGTGTTGTGGTTGGGGGCCTATCACAATGCTTGAGGCCTAGACTGTGCGTTTTCTTGTTAAGGCTCTTGTTTTTCATTTTGACCATAACATAGCCCCTAGACCCATCACTAATATTTAAAACCAATTAATGGCAACAATATCCCACTTAGAGGCCAAAGGTTCCATCGAAAGGTCCTATGTGGTGTCTCAATGCAATTTTCACAATGCTTGAGCTTGAGAAGCTTTGTTAAATTCCCATGGACCTTGTTATACTTCCTTGGCCTTTATCAAGTTGTAAAGATCCATCAATGTTAATAAAAGCATCATAATTTTCCCCTTATAAACTACTTCGTCAAAAGATTCCCAAGAGATGGAATGCTTTGACATCGATTGTAGGTGTTTTTCATAGCATTTGAGTCCGAAAAGCATCATTTAGGGCACACGGCCTCTAAACCTATTCATAGTACACAACTAACCTTTTCATGGCGCCCATAGCACCATTAAGGGCAATTGATAACTAATATAGGTCGAAATATGGTGATTTAAGGACTCGTCTATGGTGCTTGAGCCCAAGCAACAATATTTAGGGACACATGCTCTTATTTCCCTGATTCGACCATAGTCACAGACCTAAGACCCACCCATGATGCCCAAGATCTCATAATCGTTCTCATATTCAACTCAATTGCTAAATAATTCTTGGAGAAGGGTTGTGTCATTATTTCTAGGTGTTTTTCATAGTGCTTAAGCTCAAGAAGGTTCAATTAGGGTTTAAGGATGTTGTTTCCACCTTGACCATGTTTATGCCTTAACACACATTTCTAGAGCACAAAACCTACTCATGGTGTTTGTATCTCGTTCAACATACATAAATCCCCTCCAAAATTCCTTTGTGTTGGTTCAAGACTTGTTAAAGTCTCTTGAGCTCAAGAAGCTTCAATAATATCCTAAGACACTTGTTTTCATTCTTTGAAGATGGTCGAGGCCCTGTGACCCATCCATTGTCATGTGTGGAAATATGAGGATGCGTTCATGGCACTTGAGGTTAAGAAGCTATGATGAGGGATTGGGGTTGTTGTTTCCCTCACTTGACCATGGCCAAGGGAATGGGGCCTTTTTTCCCTACCATGATTATGGTCAAGTCCTCAAGACCAATATGCCATATACCTCCTAGTGAAGGATTCAATTATAATTTCTAGGTTTCATTCACGGTGCTTGATCTCAAGAAGCTTCAATTATGACTTAGGGATATTTTTCCCCGTTGACCATGTTTAAGCATCGAGACCCATTTCCAATGAAGAAAATATACTCATGGTACCCATATCCCACTTGAAGGTATGCAAAGAAACCCTGCAAACTAATCATGTATCAGTGAGAACTTGTTCAAGGCTCTTGAGCCTAAGATTATGCAAAAATATACCAAGGTGCTTTTATTCCTTCCTTGAACGTGGTCAAATCCTCATGACCCATCCTTGGTGCATGAGACCTCCTAATGGCATACATATCCAACTATGATGCCAAATAACCCCTTGAGAGGGCTTGTGTTGTGGTTTGTAGGTGTTGTTCATGTTGATTGATCATAAGAAGAAAAGTTCAGGGCCTTTGGCCCAATTACTTACCTCATTAGCCACGATGCTTAAGATCAAGAAGGCTCATTTAGGGCTTAAGACTCCTGTTTCCCCCCTTAACCATGTTTACACCTCAAGACCCGTTTCTAATTCACAAATCCTACTCAGGGGGATCATGCTCTACTCCAATGTTAAAAAACCATGACCATGATCCTGAGAACCATTCCTAGTGTGGGTCAAGACATTCATGTTTAGATCCTACACCATGGCTTAATCATGGAACCCATATGCCTATGGTAGGACAAAGATACCCTATAAGGGTCCCATGTGTTGGTTAGAGGACAAGTTCAACATTATAGCTAAGAATATTTATCACTTGTAGGTGTTGTTCATGGCACTTAAGCTCGAGAAGCTTCATTTAGGGAACAAGGCAATTGTTTTCCTCCCCTAACATTGGTTATACCTTGAGACTGATTCTCATTTCATAACTAACACCGTCATGGCTCCCATATCCTAGTTGGAAATGAATCATACTCTACAAAGGTCATATGTGGTGATTTGAGGACTTCTCCATGGATTTTGAGCCTGAGAGGCAAGTTTGGGTTTGAGGGCTCTTGTTTCCCTCTCTCAACTATGGTCAAGGACCAAGACCGATCAATGATGCCCAAGATCTCAAAATGATGTCCATATTCAAATTGGATGCCAAAGGATCCCTAAAGAGGGCTTGTGTTATGGTTTCTATGTGTTGTTCATGGCGCTTTATCTCGAGAGGTTCAATTAGGGATTAAGGTTATTCCCCCCCACTAACCATGTTTATTCCACGACACACATTTCTAGAGCACAAAACCTACTCATGGTACACATAAATTGAATGTTGTCGTAAATTTAACTTCGGAAGATATTCTTTGTATATTATTATTGTACTTTTATTGTACCTCCAGTGAAGATGTTTTTCCTCCGTTCGGGGATGTCATTAATGTATTTGGTCATGTAAGAATATCAAGGTAAAACCTCCATTGTAAGTCGGGGCAATAGTACCCAAAAGAATAAATGTAAAATGTATTTTTGAGTCTCCCTAGGAGAGGTCATCCCAGTCAGTTAAGCAAGTCGGCCCCATTGGGAAAAAGGTCAATCACACTTAAAGTATAAATAGAGAGGCACCCTCTCTCATTTGGACATCACACTCACTCAAGCAAGTTCACACCAAGTGAGAGAGAAGACAAGTTCGATGGAGAAGAAAGAGGGAAGTTGCAGAAGACATCTTATAATTGGGTTTTCTATCTTGTTTGATATTGTATTTAGTGATGAATCTATTACTGAGGAAGTTGCGGGGTTTTCTCCTTTATGGTTTCCTCGAGGAAATTTCTTTTGTTCTTGTGTATTGTTGTGCTTGTCTATATTTTTGTTTAAAGATCTAACATAATTGAATTAAAGTGCAAACACTAACATTGAAGTCCAAAACCCCCTTTATAAAGTTCTTATATCTTATGGAGGACTCGTTCAAGGGTCTTGAGCTCGATAAGCTTCAATAAGATCCCAAAGCACTTGTTTCAATCTTTAATAATGGTCAAGGGCCCGTGACTCAACAATGGTATTGTGTGGTGGTTTCAAGATGCATTCATGTTGCTTAAGACTTATGGCATGAGGTTGTTGTTTCCACCCCAATCATGTTCAAAGGATTGAGACTATTGTTTCCCCACCACTATTATGGTCAAGACCCCGAGGATCATGCGTAGTTAGTAAAACATCCTAATGGTACCCATATCCACCTCTTAGGCCAGATACTCCTTAGTGAGGGTTCATGTCATAGTTGATTGGTTTGTTCATCGTTCTTGATATCACAAAGGTTCAATTAGGGATTAAGGCCCTTGTTTTCCCCCTTGGCCATGTTTATGCATCTAGACCCATTTCTAGTACACAAAACCTACTCATGGCACCCATATCCTATTGGGAGGCCTACAATGAACCCCTATAAAGGACTCATGTGTTGGTTTGAGGAACTGTTCAAGGCTCTTGAACCTAGAAATATTCAACAATATCATGAGGCACTTGCTTTCCTTCCTCAACAACGGCCAAGGCCCCACAACCAATCCTCAATGTGGAGAACCTCCTAATGGCATCCATATCCAACTTTAATATGAAATATCCTTTGGAGAGGGCTTGCATTGTATTCTGAAAATGTTATCCATGGAAACCAAACTTGAGAAGTAATGTTTAGGGTCTATGGCCCAATTGTTTTCCTCCCCTTACCATGGTTATTGAGCTTGATAAGGTTCAATTGGGGTTTTATCCCTTTATTCCCTCGCCAACGATGTTTACACATTGAGATCCATATCCAATGCACAAAACCTACTCACGACACATGTGTACCACTTGAATGTTAGATAATCTTGACCATGGCATCAAGAGCCATTATTGTTGTGGGGCCAAGATACATTCCTATTTAGGACCTATGTTGTGTTTTAATCATGGTGCCCATATCCCTATAATAGGCCAAAGGTACCCTACAAGGGTCTTGTTATGGTGGTTCGGGGATGAGTTCAATGTTGTAGCTTGAGAAGCTTTGTGAGTTATAGTTGTTTTTCATGGTGCTTGAGCCCAAGAACCTTCATTTAGGACACAAGGTCCTTGTTGTCCTCCCTTGACCTCGGTTATATCTCAAGACCTATTCTTGGTTCACAAGACTCGTATCCCACTTAGAGGTGAATGATACCATATAGAGGTTGTATGGCATGCTTTGAGGGCTCGTTCATGGGGCTTGAGCCTAAGAAATAAGGCTTAGGGTATGGGGATCTTGTTTCCCTCTCTTGACTATGGTCAAGGACCCAAGACACATCCATGATGCTCAATACCTTATAATGGCACTCATATTCAATTCAAATGCCGAATTCACCCTAGAGAGGGATCATGTCTTGGTTTATAGGTGTTGTTCATGGTGCTTGAGCTCGAGAAAGTTAAAATATGGATTAAGGTCGTTGTTCTCCCCTAACCATGTTTAGGACTTGACACACATTTATAGTGCACAAATCCTATTCATTGTGCCAAATACCCCTTAGATAGGTGTGGTTCCATGTTTTGCATAGTGCTCGAACTCGAGAAGCTTTGTTTAGGGTCCAAGGGCCTCATTTTTCTCTCTTGACGTTGTTTAGACCTCAATAACCATTCCTAGTGCTAGAGAACCTATTCATGGCATCCATAACCTTGTAGTAGGCCAATATACTTGGCACAACATCATAACAATGACCAAGCACTATTGTCAAAACATTTGTTGAATTTACCTTCCACTTCATATTAACACTTTGTTTGGATAAAAGTGGAGTCTATGGCCCAAAAGGTTAAGTTTTTGGCCCACATCATGTCCTATAAGAAGTTTATGGTGCATTAGAATCCATTTCTTGTATACCCGAAGTCACCCTAGAGAGGGATCATGTCTTGGTTTATAGGTGTTGTTCATGGTGCTTGAGCTCGAGAAAGTTAAAATAGGGATTAAGGTCGTTGTTCTCCCCTAACCATGTTTAGGACTTGACACACATTTATAGTGCACAAATCCTATTCATTGTGCCAAATACCCCTTAGATAGGTGTGGTTCCATGTTTCGCATAGTGCTCGATCTCGAGAAGCTTTGTTTAGGGTCCAAGGGCCTCATTTTTCTCTCTTGATCTTGTTTAGACCTCGAGAACCATTCCTAGTGCTAGAGAACCTATTCATGGCATCCATAACCTTGTAGTAGGCCAATATACTTGGCACAACATCATAACAATGACCAAGCACTACCGTCAAAACATTTGTTGAATTTACCTTCCACTTCATATTAACACTTTGTTTGGATAAAAGTGGAGTCTATGGCCCAAAAGGTTAAGTTTTTGGCCCACATCATGTCCTATAAGAATTTTATGGTGCATTAGAATCCATTTCTTGTATACCCGAAGCATGACTTGGGATAAGAGATCCATTATTTGCGTGTCAACCCTTTTAATAAGTCCATATCCCATTGAAGGAATCTTTATTCCATGCAAAGGGATTAATAATGGTTTTAGGGTCATTTTTTATACTTTGTAACAAGAATGTGCACATGATATCAACATGTGTGGACCGATAAAGCACACATAATTTTGTTTGAAAAAACAAAAAGGCATGAAGCATAGCCTCATTGTCTCCAAAAAATAGGGCGAATTTGTAGAAACACGAACATTTCTAATTATCCTTATTCCAATATTTTTTTGTTTATTTTGATTGGGAAGACAATCTTTGTCAAGTTCTTATTGTCATCAATCATTGCAAATATGGTAAATAAAGGAAAATCAAGCAAGAAAACATGATATGAAGAAGCAACCCCTTGAAGAATTCAATGAACTAAGAGAAAAGGGAAAGTTGGGCATGGAAAAATATAGGCATCTATCAATCATGACCTCAATTCCTTGCACAAGGGCGGTTACAGTAATCTCTACTTTGTTTGCATAGGTGAAGAGTATGTGTCCAATGGAGGCCATTCCAATTCTAAAATTAAGTCAACTTCCAACCAATTTTCCATAAAGTTGAAGAAGACATGCAAATTTTAGAAGACATTGAGTATACAAAGGGAGAAATTAGACAAGTGGATTTTCTACAACATTTCAGTGAAGAGGCTCATGCGGTTCAAGTTGTTTTTAAACAATTAGAGCATGCCAACCACTAGCATGTCTATTGCACTCCTAATATTGACCATTAGGTGAATTAAGTGCTACAGTCTCTTGGTCCATTTTTTCAATGTCATGGTGATGGGTTCTAGAGTTTGGGTCCACCTTTCTTACCTCATTTATCTAGTGCATGATGAAGAACTCCTAGACATGTTCACGTGGATGAAAGTGAAGCAAAATAAAATATTGATTGGAAGTGCAACAAAATTAGTAAAGAGAATTTTCAATTGAAATATGATGCATCTAAATGCCAACTATTTTTGGCCTTGTTAAAAGCACATACTTCAGTTGTTGTAAGAAAAAATTTAGGTAAAAGGATCATTACAACAAAACAAGCCATTAGCACCAGAAAATGCGTTGGAGTTTAGTGTATTTGTTTCCATGAGTTGAACTCAATGGCAGGCGTTAAATTCGGAGCCACACTACATTCTTGAATTGCTTCCTTTTTTGTGCGAGGAATAGTGTCAGGTTTAGCGCCGACTTTTACTTCTTAATTAGTTCCTGGAATAGTGCCAACAATGGATTTTTGTGCCGAGTTTGATGCCTACATTATCTCCTAGAATTACGTTGATGCGCCATGATTAGAGCCCAAATTAACTACGGTTTTAGCTTCCAATTTTCCTTCTAGTATTGCTTCTTATTTGGCGTCCAGTTTGAATTCCAATGTTGCTTCCATTTTAATTTCCTAGTTAGCGTCGGGTGTTGCTTCTCTTTTTCCACCGAATATTGCTTCCTTTTTTGCTTCTAGTATTGCTTCCATTATTACTTCCTTTTTTTCTTCCATTATTTCTTCCAAATTTGCTTCCACAATTGTTTCTTTTTTTTGCTTCCTAAGTGACACCAGATTTTGATTCCCTTATTGCTTCCTTTTTTGCTTCTAGTATCGCTTGTATTATTGATTCCTTTTTTGCTTCCATTATTGCTTCCAGAATTGATTCTTTTTTTTGCTTCCTAAGTGACACCGAGTTTTGCTCCTTAATTGGCACCGAATTTTGCTTCTAGAATTGCTTCCTTTTAGTGCCAAGGTTTGATTCCTATTTAGCACCTGGTTTTTATTCCTTTTTTTTAGCTCCAAGGTTTGCTTCCTTTTATTCCCAAGGTTTTCTTCCTATTTAGTGCCTAGTTTTGCTTCTTTTTTAGCTCCAGGATTTGCTTCCTTTTAGTGCCAACATTTTATTCCTATTTAGCACCTGGTTTTGCTTCTTTTTTAGCTCCATGGTTTGCTTCCTTTTAGTGTTGGGGTTTGCTTCCTACTTAACGTCCAGTTTTGCTTCCTGCTAAGCAACCAATTTAGCTTCCTATTGACAGCCAGAAATAGCACCAAGTATGGCTTCCTTTTTAATGCCGATTTTTGCTTCCATTTTAGAGCCACATTTTGCTTCCATTTTAACACCTCATGTTCTTCATTTATAGCTTCCACTTTATTAATTTAATATTTTTAATTTCAATTAAATTAATTAAATATAACACCACTCTTAAATAACATATATGATTATAGAGTAACTGATATTGCATTTCAAATATTTTATAGCATAACATTTGTAAGGATTTTTTTAGGGAAATGGACAACATCCATACAAACTAGCAAAATCATTATACTTATTAAATCTCCATAAAAAAAAACATCTACAACTTCCAGTAGATATAAATTAACAAGATAATTCAAATAACATCATCATCATCTATAATTAAAACAAGTGAGTCAAATATACCAATATTAGATAAATATCATGTCAATTAAAATATATCTAAAAAAAAGATATTACATTTCAAATTTATATCATAACATTTATGAAGATCTAAAAAAAAATTATGAAGATCTAAAAAAAAAAATACATTTATGAAGAAATTTAATTGAAATTGACAACATCCATTCAAAGTAGCAAAATCATCATACATAGTAAATATCCATCCAAAAAACATCAACCACTTCCAATATATATAAATTAACAAGATAATACTGATAAGATCATAATTATATATAACTAAAACAAGTGAGAGTCAAATATGCCAGTAGATTAATAACATGTCAAAATGATAAAAGTCAATACGATACATGTCAAATGATATAAGTCAATATGATACTGCAAGTCAAAATTATACATATAAAACAAAAAATGATATAGGTATCACAATGATATATGAACAACAATCCATGATAGGGTCAATATGGTCAACATCATTGGCTACCACCAACAACTACCTCATCATCTGATCATGATCATCCTCATCCTCCTGCGTATCATATCCATCTCCATCCTCATCATCATCATAATTGTCATCATCTGATCATGATCATCCTCATCCTCATCCTCCTGTGTATCATATCCATCTCCATCATCATCATCATCAACTCCCATATCTGAATTAGACCTAACATAATCTGGATTATGATCAATGTCAATCAAATCTTTTGGCATTCCCATGTTCTGCAAAAAAAATTCAAAATGAAAAGTTAGTATTTATTTCATGCAATAATTCGTATCTATGTTATATTGCTAATGTTACAACATATGAAATTGAACCATAATCATATTACACCATATCAAAGGGGACATACCATACTAAAATATGAGATAAGTTACAACTAAGATGTCATTCCAGTTATGTAAAACATTCAACAATTTTAATAAACGTTAGTAAAGATCATAAAAAAATTGTTATACAAGTTAACTATTAACTGTACACTTCCTTAAGTCTCAACCCTCTCGTGTGAATATATAAAAGCATTTTGTTTGTCAACATTGACTTTGCAATATATACAAGTCTACAATCAAATAGAATTATACATGCCATAATTCAATTGACTAGATGCCATAATTCACCTGTGTCTTCCAAGTATAAACACACAACTGCTAGACACCAAGTGATGCTAGTTCATTAAACACTAATATACTTGGGACTATTTTGAGGCATAAGGACTATTTATGTTTTAACAGTTCTCATTTTCCACAAATAATGTTTTTGGTTTTAACAATTCTTATGTTCTTTGATTGTTATTTATATTTTATCTCGGTTAACCCTATGACATGGTCGGATTTAGGTCACTTCCATTCATGGAGGTGGTTATAGTGGTTAAGAATATGATCCCTTGCACACTTTTATCTTGTTGTAGGAGCTTGGCGGCTTCTTCGAGAAACACCCTAACCTATGTTACTATTTTGGGCATTGTTTTGGTCCTCCAATTTGAAGGTTGAATCATTCATTTATGGGAGTGATACTATTCTAGTGGTACCAAAGACTCATTGTTTCATTGTTCAATTGCCCACAAATGGTCGTATTATACCATCTTTGGAACTAAGGTTTTGCTCAATGAAGGCCAATGTCCAGTTTGCACAAGGGGGTCAAAATTGAATTGAAATCTCCAGGGAAACTGTGGGTAGAAAGACCACATCCACAATGGCCAAACACAACTGTGGCAACTAACGGAACCCAATTATGCTGCTTGGTTTAGATTTCGTTCCCTCGGGGCAAATTCACAAGTTGGCCCTAGGTGGCTACTTGCAGCTAGACAAAGAACAAAAACCGTAACTCGAATCATGAGACTATTGATTCCAGTGGATTCAAGATGTCCAATTTCACCTAGGGGAACCCCTCTACCATGTTTTGATTGCGCGAAAATGGTTGCATTATACCATATCTGAAACTAGAGTTTTGCTCAATGATGGCTAATGTCAATTTTGCACAAGGGGGTCTATTTTGAATTGAAATATCTCTAGAGACCGTGGGTAGTGAGACCATATCCAAAATGGACAAACACATTTGTGGTAGCTGATGAACCCAATTATGATTCCCGGTTCATATTTCGTGCCCCTAGAGAAAATTCACAAGTTGTCCCTGAATGGCCCTAGGTGGTTGCTTACAACTAGCCATAGAACAAAAACTGTAACTCGAATCATGAAAATGTCGATTTTGATGGTTTCAAGATGTGGGGTTTCATTCGGGGGAACCAAGCTATCGTGTTTTGATTATCCAAAAACAACCATATTATACCATCTTTGGAAGTAGGGTTTTTCTAAGTGAGGACCAATGTCAATTTTGCACAAGGGGGTCGCTTTTGAATTGAAATATCCTAGGCGACTATGGGTAGCAAGACCACATCCACAATGTTTTTACACCAAAATATCGTCATCACCATGATAATGAGGTGTTTATCCTTGGATTAACCATGATCCCTGAAGCGCCAAGTGCCAAATGACCTGGGAAGAGGCTTTGCCTTTCACTTTCCCAGTTTTGGATCACTGACGCACCTTGTATGTTCACAACATGCGTCAGACATTGAGTGACTCACTCTGCACATTGACAAAGTGTGTCGTTGACCCTTGTTTCCTTCATTCAACATGCATCATACCTCAGTGACGCATGTTTCTCTTTGACAGGGTACGTTGGTTCTTGTTAAAAGGAAAAAAAGAGAAGTTTCAAGAGTCTTCTAGAACGAAGCTCTCGTGGAGGCTTATCCCTACAAATTTGCATAGGTGGCAGTAGAACCCCTAGAATTTTGGGGATGATCCCCTAACCTTATCCATGAGATACTCAACCTATTCTATCCTCTTTGGCCTATAACTGCAAGCTTACCTTCATGGAATGGGAGGGGGGAGAAGAGAGTATCCAAGTGCTGCTAAAATTTCCTTAGAGCTAAGGTTCCTTTCTCTAATAGAAGTAGGGTTGGATCTTTGAGGAAAAATGCTAGTTGGAAGAAGTTGCGGCGTCAAGGCATGGTTGTAATATCTCCCTTTGTACTGGATTTATTATAGTAATATATACTATTTCCATAAAGATTATTTGCATCAGATATTTAGAATTAGTTTCCTTGACCACTAGTTTGGATTAATCAATATTGCATATTACTATTTTTTTTGTGTTTCCACTTGTTTGTTGTATATTGTTTTGTAGCTGCAGATCAAAGGATACATCAAGCAAGGAGATATTGCTACAGTTGCAAGGTAAGTTATTTCCTTGCATTAATTTGATTAATCTAGGAAAGTTTATATGGTATGTTGGGTTTTTTCTAGATCTACACTATTTAGACTAGAGAGCTCTGTCCTTGTCTGCATCGACAAAGTGTTTTGAAACAAAATTGGCGACTCTGCTGGGGAGAGTCTGTGATATTTGAAAGTGTTTGATTTCTGATTGCTATTTCCTTATAGATCCTCTTAGATCTGCTTGATTTGCCTTGTCTCTTTTTAGATCTGTTTGGTTTCTGATTTACTGGCTAGTCCAGTCTGATTTTGGGATCTTTAGCTCACCTAATTACTTGGTCTTACTTCAGGATCTTTACCTTTTTTCAACTGTTAATTTCACCCGATGCACTTGGGTTGTGTTTGTCCCACATCGTTGTCTTGTTGATGAACTATGTTTCTGGTCAAATTGCGTCACTAACGCACCCTGTAAGTGTGCAAGAGGCGTCACCGACGCACTCTCCTGTTTACAACCCGTGTCACTAAGAAGTAGACGCTCTGGTGTCTATCATCAAATTGTGTTGCCCCTCAGAATTTTGTACTGAGGTTAAAAATCCCTATTTGGAAATTGGATCAGGTGTTTCATCTGAGGTTTGTCCTTTGTTCGTGTCAATCTCAGTTCAGATCTTCCATTTACTTCTTCTCCTCGCACTTTTTTATGAGATTTAAAGTTTGCCTTAGTTTCTTGTTGAGTCCTTATCATTCAAGTGGTTACTTGCCTTGTCTTGGGTAGGTTTATTCCCTTGTAGGTGTGACTAGTCTTGTGGACTTATAGAAGCATCTAGTCTACTCTGTTTTAAGTCTTGAAACCTCTGAAAGTGTGAGTGTGGTTTGAATTGTTGTATGTTTTGAGATTGGTTCCTTGGGTGAGTTCTTTTTATCTCCAAAAGTTGTAGAACTCTCTCAAAGTGAGCAGAGTTATATTTGCATTTGATTGAACATAGTGTTAAAAGGAATTGAGTTTCCATTCTCTTCATCTTTGAAGTATAATGCTTTGATTTGTTGAGAAGATATATCTTTTGGGTCTTGAATAATTGTTTGAAAAACTTGAAAGATCTAAGAATTGTCCATGTTTCTTCCTTTCGATCTTTAAAAAGTCTTTGAAAAAGAGGAGAATTTTTAGATTGACCATAAAGTTTACATTTTCAAGCATTTTTGACAATTAGTGCATGTTCCAAAGATATCTGAAATCGTCCTTTTAACTCCTTTGCTTCTTTGTTTGAAATTGAGGTGTTTTGCAAATTAAAAGACTCTATTGTTCTTTTATTTTCGATTTACATCATCAAATCTCTTTTGAAAAAACAAAAACAAAAATCTTTGCTTTGGTGTTATTTTTGGTGTCGTTGGGTATCATTGAAAGAGTGTTACTTGCTTGTGTCTTTTGGTTTTGCTTAAGAAGAAAAGTGAAAGGATAGTATTGTGTTTTGGGGTATATTTTAATTGTCTCAGCAAAAGAAGAAATATCTCTCTCCTTTCCTTAGATAGTTTTCATCGAAAAATAAGAGACTTGCACCTCATTTAGATTATTCATGCATATTGGGTCGAGTCTACACTTCATAAGTCCACCAAACCATTAAAGATAAAATAAAGCACTATTTTAAGTTAAAAAAATTTAGAAACTTGTGTGATAGGTCAGACATGTGTTCCGGCGTCTTTAAACGTAGGATTTGTCGTTCTTTTCCTGCACTACATCCCGGAGGCTTGTAGTTCTTCCACGTACTAGTCGGTATATCGAATGGCCTTTTATGTACCTAACGGTATATATAAAGGTACTTCACATACTCAACGGTATATAGGAAGGCTCCTGTCGAACAGTTGTGCATTAAACAACACTTTTACAAATTGGAGCTCCCACGTACCTTGTGTAGATCGGGAGACCCCACTAGGATCCTAAAACCATCTGAGTTAACCATTGGTTGTCTTGATGTTGCAATACATCAAGAACAACACTCGAGGAGATACTATGCACGTAATGTTAGGTAGTCGGGTAATACAGTCAGGGTACAGTCCTAATCCTCCCTGGTTAGTGCCCTCAAATATTGGGACGAGTATTACTGTTGGAACCTGCGGTATATCGCAAGTTGCGATACCTTGACACTCCTGTGAGGATCCAACTTTTTATCCCACCTATCACATAAGTTTGCTTGTGGCTTTAAATTGAGTAGGACTTAAAGTGTGCTTTTCTTTAAAAGACTCTTAGGGAGAGACTTTCATTAGTCATTTTGGCTGAGCAACCCTTAAGAATATCTTGTAGAATAAAAAAATTTCCACCTGAGTATCCTCTCACAGGGGAAGGAAGCATAGGGGCAGATATGGACCAACCCACTACAACCGGTTCACATGAAGAAGGAATTCCAGTTACTAAATCAGGAGGGAATTTTTATCCTCTTATAAATCCGACTAACGTCGATCCTATGGGACCATTGGTGGTATAACAACCTTCTTCTCATGACACATCTTTTCACCATTCACTTGAAGGACACCCTAGAGCCGTTGATTGGATATTTACTCGACCTCTAGATGACCGATAGTGACTGCTTTCGGTCCAACCGCTTCATTTTGGGGAACCTCCTTAGGGAAAGTCATTTCCAAGTTTGGTTCACCATCAACTATGGAGACACCTCCACCTCTGTGTCCTACCAGATTCGTCTCGAACGAAGACTTCTTCAGACCACTTCAAGATAATGTATCTTGCTTACGGATACTTGGAGAACATGTAAGGCATCAGAGTTTCCCTTTACCGTCCACTTCAGAAGTAGTGAATCCTGAATACCATTCTCCCATGTATTCTTTTACTCTTTCTTCGCTAGGAATGTCTGTGCCCAACATGACCTCCTACAAACTAGGCCAACCATATTTTCCGCCTGTTTCACATCAAAACCAATTGGTCGGTTCTAGACCTATTTTGACCTCAATGACCGAGGGGAAACCTTTAGCCATGGTTAACATCATAACTGGAACACAACCTTCAAGACAAAGTATATTCGGAGGACACCCTCTAGTTATTGTTGGTCAAAGTATGGCCATGACACAACTTGTGGTCAGTGGTCAAAATATAATTATGGGGCAAACTTCAGTTGGAATTCAAAACCTAACTTGGGGGAAACCTCTAGTTAGTGGACGAAATTTAACTGGAGGGAAATCTCTATCAGTGGACAAAATGTAAGTGGAGGACAACCTTCTTTTATGACTGGAGGTCCACCTCCAGCCATGGGACAACCTTTGTGGGGACATCACACATGGGCACCATCTGTATGGGCCCAAACCACATGAGGTTATACATATCCGGGTAATCATAATATGGCAATGAGTCAAATATATCAAACTGCTCCGGGAAACCTTTATCCTAGAGTACCTTACCCCGGAACACAAACACCCTGTGGGGTCAACAGAACTTTCCGTCGGCCAGACCCCCAGTCGATGGTCCACCCCCTCCCCCACCACCACCCCCACCACCTGTCCCAACTCCACCTCCACCACCTGTCCCAGCCCCACCATCCGGACAACCCGCCAATTCTGAAGGATCCCCTCATTCTGCAGGAAACCCACCATCGGGCCCACCTCTTAACATGGGAGGACCCCCACCATATGGAAAAACCTCTATGTGAGGACCTTACGATCAATCAATCTATGGTTCTATTGGTACTCAAATGTCGTACCAATATTACTAGTACCCGTAGCCAAACCGACAGTTACCATTTCTGGCTACATTAGATCTTTCGGACCTGTCACGTTTGACCAATGATCCCATTCATCATGGCATGAATTGGCCACCCATTCCTGTGAATCTTCCATCGGACATACCCAAGTTTGACGACAAACCCAATGAGGATCCAAAAAACCACGTAATGACATATCATTTGTGGTGTTCCTCAAACTCGTTAATGGATGATTTTATTCGTTTGAGGCTATTTCAAAGAACCCTCGCCAGCACAATCGCTAAATGGTATATTGAACTACCACCACATTCTTTCACAGACTTTCGATCCTTGGCTATGGCCTTTCTTACACATTTCCAATTACCAATCCGCTATGAAACTGACACAGATATTTTAACCTCACTCTGGAAATCTACCTCCACTCATATTTCTGATCATATTCATGAATGGAGGAGAAGACGTCGACTAATTAAGGATCCCATTCTGGATCAATTATTGGCAAATTGGTTCACCAAATCATTATTTCCTGTCATAGGCAAAGATGTCTCTATGGGCGGGGCGGTTATAGAGGAACAAGCCATTGCATGTGCCCAGTACTTAGACTTAGTCTAGGCTCAATCTGGCACTTTATATGACACAATTCCCAATGCCCCTCGCCCCACTCATGACCCAACGAAACCAACCATGGGATCACATGCCGATGGCATAATTGGTTCCATTAAAACCCATCCTGCCACCCAATCAATCGAATCACAAAGACACATGGTTTCAAATCCAACTGTGTCTCAGGCTGGTAATAACTCTGTCTCATTTGCAAAATGGGGCATTGATTTCATTCACTGTAAGCCTACCTCATCCAGGGGGCATGGAAATGTTATTGTAGCTGTTCATTACTTCACAAAATGGGCCGAGGATATGCCTACATATAAAGAAGAAAACAAAACTGCCACACTCTTCATGTTCAATCATGTCATTGCTAGATTCGGGGTTCCACGATCCAGTGTCACGGACCATGGCTCACATTTCCAGAACCAAATGATAACTGAATTGAGCGACAAATTGAGCTTTCTCCATGAACATTCAACCCCCTACTACCCCCAAGCGAATGGTCAAGTAGAGGCCATCAATAAGGTCTTGAAAACCATGATACAACTCATGGTAGGGACCCTTAGATCAAATTGGCACTTAATTCTCTTTTCATCCCTTTGGGAATATAGAACCTCCATCAAAACTGCTACCAGATTCACACCTTTTCAATTGGTATACGGACTGGAATCAATATTTCCTATAGAGTGCGAGATCCCGTATTTGAAACTCGCCGTCGAACTCTTGCCAAACACCACGGCTGAAGAGGAATGCTTCCTATATTTATCCAGACTGGACGAAACCCGTCATGATGCTGCTCTCGCTAATGAAGCACATAAGAAACACATCAAATCCTAGTATGATAATTCCATTGAACCTCGCATCTTCAATGAAGGTGATATGGTTTTGACATATGATCAAAAACACGATAAAATGGCGGCAAGTAAGTTCGAGTCCATGTGGCATGGGCCATACATCGTGAAACATGTTTTATAAAAAGGGGCCTACGAGTTAGTCGATTATGATGGGATACCTTTGGGGGAGCCTAGAAATGAGCTCTACCTCAAGTGGTACCATGCTTAAGTAAATCCTGCACAAGTACCTTGTACACTTTGTATAAGATGTATGTTTGATATGGCGTGAAGTTTTTCTTTCATAGGTTAGGGTCTCATCTCCATCATGACTGCTTATACCATGTTCTGCTTGATTGTGCAGATGAAAACCTATTTAGGATTTACAAATGATGCTATCCGGCATACTCGAAACCTCACCTCGGCACCTTGGGTACTCTATTCCCCTGCCGGTGAACTTATAAGTTCAGGAGGGACTTGCCTAGGTCGTGCAACTAATAATACTTCTGAATATCATGCGGTGATTGGATTGTTAACCAACGCATCTTCCCTTGGTGTGGACCACATTGTCGTCCATTTGGATTCTCAAATTGTGGTCTCCCATTTAAACCGAGTCTACACTGTTCGCAACCCTGCACTACTCCATCTTTTCTTATGAGTATGTCCCTTAGAGAGATCTTTTGAGTTCGTTCAATACCAACATATTCTGAGACATATGCCAATACAATTGCTCATTCATTGGCCAATTTCATGTTAGATTGGTACATCTCACATTCTTAAACATTTCATTAGTAAAATGTGTAAGATCATAACATGTAAATAATTTACATATAGGTAAGCAGTCCACAGGAAATCCACATCCACCATAAGATACATTGTTTATAAAACTGCTAAAAATAGTTTTTATATTAATTATGATAAAAGTTTCATGAAAAGTACTAAGACAAAAATCTAAATCTCACAACTTTCAGCATATCATCATGACAAAATATGAAGCCTATGCCTTTTAGTACATCACTGCATATAAATACTATCACTAGTGGTGCTCATGATGACATATGACGACCCTTGCCACCTGACAGAGTAGCCGACCTAAACGACCAGAAATCCCAGTTGGACAACATTGATAATTTCATGGCAAGTCATCTATAGACATATCAGGAATGTCCACGGTTAGTCGCTGGAGGTTCTCCTCGATCTCATCAAGCTCCTCTACAGCCTCTTGGTTAACCGCTAGTATATCTCCCCGACTACTCCTCGCCTTTCGATAGGAGAAGATCGAATTGGTCTCGAATGCCCAACATCTATGAAGAAGTACATGAGGTCTCAGTACAACAAAAAAATAAAATATGATAAAATACATAAAAAACTTTAAAAAGACAAAAATAAATTCCTTTTTACCTAGATCCCTCCACTGCTCTCCCTTTGAGAACACTAGATCTGGATCTCCCCAAAAATTTGTTCCTGCATATGCGTAATCTTCCACCATAAGTAGTTGACTGCGCAACCATATGAAAAATGTAGGCCCGTAAGTGATAATGGGTCCACATCCATCATGGCGAGCCATAACCTCTTCCCACCTCAACAGACGTGGATCTCATAGCTCAAGCTTGGTGATCTCTATCTGTGGACGAAGGAGAGGTACCCACTCTAGGAAGAAGGACACTATGATCAATCCATAGCCAAATTGTTTTAGATCCCCTCTCCTACACTTCGTCAATTATTCTTTCAAGTTTACCAAGACACCCTCACACCAATTGAAAACTGTGGGAGCCATGCATTCTATAACATAGAGCATGTGAGCCCTTGTAGTCAGATGAGGGGCTCTACTACCCGCTACCCTCTTGATAGTGAACAAAATGGTCTTGAATGGGTGGTCTCATACATGCTTGATGGCAATCTTCCAACCTTGTGTTTGAGTCCCGGGAGCGCAATACTAATCAACGAGTTCATCAATGGTCATCTCAGAACCCCTGGGTCCTGAAAGAGAAATGGGAGCCCCTCGTCTTGAAATCCCTGTGATGAAGTATATGTATTCCACTTACAAGGTGAGGATATGAGTCCCAACTTGGAAATATTGTTGATCAGGGTCCCACACTCGTATCAAATGGTCTAGTAGGCGAACATGGGCCCTCATTCCGGGAATTTGAAAGAATTTCAGGATCCCACACTCTCTCAAAGACAACATGGCATTTGGGTCATTGGCTGCTTGGGAATCCTCTAATTCATTCTCCCTTTCTTTCCATTGCACCATTTTGCTAGATCAAACCCGCATAAACATCAATTAAGAGGGCATTAGAAGCAATCCCAAGCGAAAAATTCTCCCCATTTGCTCTAATTTTTATTTTTGGAGTCGTTCCTATGCATATGCACCCCGACTCTGTGCACAGGGTGTCGGCAACGCACTCTTTCCCTTCGGGATGAGCGTCGCTCCTTCTCTGATGCACTTCCCGAAAGGGGAAAGTGCATCGGCTAGGGCATGCATCCCCCTCTTAAAACGACCCTCAAAAACCAAAAAATGGCATGAAAAGTGGAAAATCAAGCTTAAAAATGAAGAGCATGAGGAGAGTGATTACCTGGATCTGACGGAACAGAGAATGGATGCCTGATACTCCCGCAATATCCACGACAAGTTTACACTAGAAAAGGCTCCTTCACTCACACTTAGTTGGTAAAAACCACAATGGTAAAAATATTTTACTTTTTACCTCTTTTATATATTTGAAATAGAATATTTTAATATTTTATTTCATTATTTAAGTTATTTTTACCAATTTAGTTATTTTTATCATTACTTCGAGTCAAACATGGTTCTAACACTTATTATGGAGACTGCGGGTTAAGTTTAATGACAATTGACTATGGCAGAGTTTTTTTTTGACTTTTTCATACTCCTTATTAAGCATGAAAAAGCTTCTGAGCACTCTTTACACCATGATCGTGCTCGTTAAAAACCTAGTAAAACGGTGCCGAGCTCAGTCTTTGTTCATTCTCATGCTCGTAAATAGATGAGAATACGTTATTGAGTACACTTTTATCGCTTTTTCGGGCTCGTAAAACCTTTACGAAAAAGGAACCCCCTTCGATTTTGCTTTAATATCTTTTCAGACTCCCTAGTAGGAAAATATTGCCAAGCGAAATTGATTTTTTCACGCTTGTCAAAGTATTAGAAAGGTCGTCCTTTTGGTGATAGTTTATCCCTTTTTTCGGACTGGTTGGACTATTTACGAAAAAGGAATTCTCTAGTCAACATTTGAATAGAAGAGTTCTCCTTAGTATCATTTTATACTTTTTCGGACCTTGGGGACTAAATATACGAAAAAGTACACCTTGGAGTCTTCTTTAGTATTTTAGACTCTCTAAACATAAAATGACGTCAAGCTTACCTTCTTTGGACTCGTTAAAATTTAGCATTGAAGGAACCTTATAGGAATGGACCCCTTCTTTCTCAGGTTCATAAAACATGTGAGATGGGACTCATCCGAAGGACGATATATACTGAGCATCTGTTATCCTTCTCAAGCTCGTTAATACACAAAGAGGTACTCGTCAATCATAACAGGGGATAAGGAAAGAGTGTGTATCTACCTGTATTAATGGCAGCTTATAGTTTCCCTTGAACATGGAACTTGTCAGTATCTTATTCAAACAACTGGATAATCACCTTGTCCTCGATTTGTGCCAATTCCATGGGTTGTGTTATACCTTTGATTCATCCGAAGAGTACTACAGTCATGTGTCATGTTATGTCTTGGTATTTGCCTTGTTGAATCAATGTTGCCTAGCCATTTGTTGTTTCGTTAAATGTTCAAGGGAGGTCTATCATTTGAGTCAACCTTTGCAATCGTCTCATTTCCATTGAGTCAATTACTCTTAAGTCATTCCTCAGTACAATCTGCTCTAGAAGAATCTTTTATCTTGTTTCATGTCGATGATGGGGGAATCATCGGGCCCTTCTTCGACAAGTCTATCCTTGTTGACTACATCACATCACCTGAGGATTGGACCTCAAAACTAGTCAAGTACCTTGGAACTACATGCCTTAATGGCAGGTTACCTCGCTTTCAATAGTAAATTTACATCATTAACTTTTGATTGAAAGATTCCACCGAATGTTCGACCTCAACTCTTTGATTCACATTCGATGGGATGTACTATGATACCTTAGGAATCATTGGCACCAATGGTGGTTTCCCTCGCACTTGTTAACGGTTTGCATCATTGACCGATAATCAAGTGGTTTCTGCCATGTTCGACTTCAACACATTGTAATCATATGTTTAGATTCGTATCATTGTGGGTTTAGGGTTAATACCCTGGGGAATTTTTTCTGAGGTTGCAATGGAGATTTTTTGAGTCACATCACACAGATCCACTCTTGTATTGGTCGTGGCTTTGTAATTATCTCATCATGGATCTACGCTGGTATCTTAGTAGCCATGATTGTGTTTGGACAGTCACTACCAACATGGATCTATAGTGTATTGGTCGGAAACCATGTTATGATTTGTTTGGGACATGTATCTCAGAGTCTGTTGTACTATAAAGTCCCTGTTTAACATTTCGACCGACGATTTTTTGCCTCAGTTTCCATCTGTCAAAGTATTTCACCTATCCCATTCCTTTATCTTCATACTTTGGGGGGAGATCCATTACACCGAAATATCGTCATCACCATGATAAGGAGGCGTGTTTCCTTAGATTAACCATGATCCCTAAAGTGCCAAGTGCCAAATGACATGGGAAGAGGATTTTCCTTTCACTTTCCTAGTTTTGGATCACTGGCGCACCTTGTCTGTTCACAACATGCTTCAGACATTGGGTGATGCACTTTGCACATTGACAAAGTGTGTTGCTGACCCTTTTTTCCTTCATTCAACATGTGTCATACCTCCGTGATGCAAGTTGCTCTTTGACAGGGTGCGTCGATGCTTGTTAAAAGGAGAAAAAGAGAAGTTTCAAGAGTATTCTAGAACGAAGCTCTCGTGGAGGAATATCCCTACAAATTTGCATAGGTGGCAGTCGAACCCCTAGGATTTTTTGGATGATCCCCTAACCATCTGCATGAGAACCTCAACTTATTCTATCCTCTTTGGCCTATAAATGCAAGCTTACCTTCATAGAATGGGAGGGGGAGAAGAGAGTATCCATGTGCTGCTGAAATTTCCTTAGAGATAAGGTTCCTTTCTCTAATAGAAGTAGGGTTGGATCTTTGAGGCAAAAAGCTAGCCGGAAGAAGTTGCGACGTCAAGGCATGGTTGTAATCTCTCCCTTTGTATTCACTTTACTATAGTAATATATAGTCTTTCCATAAAGATTGTTTGCATAAGATTTTTAGAATTAGTTTCCTTGACCACTAGTTGCACCGAGAGAAACGAGGTGCCTTACAGCCCAGTATGGGGGAGATGTTGTAATGTTTGTGATGTAACATTTGTTACTGACAAAATAATTAAAAAAATTCATATCGGCTCATAAAATAAAAAATTATGGAAAGTGTTTAAAAAAATCCATGTTGGTTCATAAAATAAAATTTTATGAAAATTAATTAAAAAATAGATGTCCGTTTAAACTTAAACCCGGATCTATCAATTAAGAGAGATCAAATTTCTTGAATTTAAATTTAAAAAAGGAAATACACCTCAAGAAATTGGATTCCTCTCGGTGCTCGATAGATACGGGTTTAAGATGGATCTATGATGGTTTAGATTAATCAATATTGCATATTACTATTGTTTGTGTGTTTCCACTTGTTTGTTGTATATTTTTTTTGCAGTTGAAGATCAAAGGCTACATCAAGCAAGTAGACATTGCTGCAGTTGCAAGGTAAGCTATTTCCTTGCATTCTCTATAATTTGATTAATCTAGGAAATTTTATATGTTGTGTTTGGGTTTTGTTCTAGATATGCACTATTTAGACTAGAGAGCTTCGTCCTTGTCCACATCGAAAAAGTGTCTTGAAACAAATGTACAAACACATATATGGCAAATGATGGAACCTAGTTATGCTTCCCGGTTCGGATTGTAGAAATCCTTACAGTGGATCCAAAGAGATGATGTAAACCTCACAATGAAAGAATTTAGGAAAATAGAAGAAGAATAGTGTAGCAGAACACAGATCCAATGGAACTCAGATAGAGGCAGAATAATTACATGTTACATTAATCTGAATAGTAAAACAGTAAATATGCAATGCTCAGGATTCGAATACACTAGGTGTGATTCGAATTATCCTGCATGGATAGATCCAAAATCAGTGGAGTGTCATCAAGCACAACTAGAAGTCTATCTCATCATCGGTGGAGTCATCAATGCACAAGTAACTGTCAACCATCAATCAAACTGAGTCTAACTGAGTGTGGTAAGTGTAATTGGCACATGGAGGCACTAACTGAATGAAGGAGGCTCAGTGGAGGGCGCATGAGGATCCATATCGAGTCAGAATGGGCAGTCAAGTCTCATCGGAGGTCCATCGGAGTGATACAGTCAGTTGAGAGTCAGTCTAGCCTTAAATCAAGGAAAGAACTGATTATAGCTTAACTAATTGAAGTACAACAGGAGTGGTAGGTGAGAAAAGGCGCCCTTCTCAAGTGGTGTGTGAGAAGTGGGCGCATCACTAGCTAGGAGGGATCAATCTGAGTGGAAATAAGCTCCCGAGTGCTGGAAGACTAGGGACTAGGTGCTGGAGATGTCAACCTAATGATTGGGTAGCATGCAGATGCATGCAAGACTGATAATGAAAATAACTAAAAGGCTGGTAGGACTAGGATGGAGTATAGGAATATCCTAACACGGATTTCATGGCCCCAGAGCAAATTCACAAGTTGTCCCTTAATGGCCCCATGTGGATACTTGCAACTAGCCATAGAACAAAAAGCGTACGTTAGATTGTGAAATCGTCAATTCTAATGGATTCGAGATGTTGAGTTTCACCCGGGGGAACCCCTCTACCATGTTTCGATTTCCTAGAAACAATCATATTATACCATCTCTAGAACTAGGGTTTTGTTGAGTGAGGGCCAATGCCAATTTTGCATAAGGGGGACAATTTTGAATTGAAATATACCAGGCGACCATGGGAAATGAGACCACATCCACAATGGGTAAATACATCAGCTAACATAACCTAGTTATGCTACTTGATTCGAATTTTTTGCCCCCGGAGCAAATTCACCAATTGTCCCTGAATGGCTCTAGGTGGCTACTTGCAACTGACCATAGAATAAAAACCGTCACTCGGATTGTGATACCGTCAATTTGGATGGATTTAGGATGTCGAGTTTGAGCCAGGGGAACCCCTATACCATGTTTTGATTGCTCTAAAATGGCCGTATTATATCATCTTTGAAAGTAGGGTTTTTCTCAATGAGGGCCAATGTTGATTTTAAACAAGGGGGTCAATTTTGAATCGAAATATCCTGAGCGACCATGGGAAGTGATACCACATCCAAAATTCAAAAACACATATGTGGATGCTAAGAAAACCGAGTTATGTTGCTCAGTTGGATTTCATGCCCCAGAGCAAATTCAGAAGTTGTCCCTTAATGGCCCCAAGTGACTACTTGCAACTGGCCATGGAAAAAAATGGTAACTCAGATTGTGAAACCGTCGATTTCGATGGATTCAGTGTTGGAGTATTAAAAACCCATTCATACCATTTTAGACTTATTATATAACTTATTAATCATTTTTTATTAATTTCCTAAGTGTTTACTATGTGACTTGGCCTAGTTTTATCTTTTAATGGACCACTTTCCATTCTGAGTCACTAGGGTGCACTTGAGGAGATTCTAGATAATATTTCATTGGATTCTGTCTTATTTCTTTCCATTCCTAATTTAGACAACTTTATCCTGGTTTTTCTACTTTCTAGTGGATAAGGTAAAGCTAGTTGACTTGGAAACTCTCTCCACTTAGCCAATTCGACCTCCGCCTCTTTCTTCTCTCCAAAACTCATATTTACAT
Source organism: Larix kaempferi (assembly GCA_027924585.1). NCBI lineage: Eukaryota > Viridiplantae > Streptophyta > Pinopsida > Pinales > Pinaceae > Larix > Larix kaempferi. The sequence goes on from BSBM01001277.1 coordinate 325,094, forward strand.
TCCATTTACATCACTCATGAGCTTCCATACCATATTATCCAATTCGTGAGCCTTTAGATTATTTTGGAAAGTGCTTTTGACACCTAGGGTTTTTTTTGCCTTTAGTAAGCCTTATCTTTTTGTGCTTTACAAATTGCCCTTAAGGCATTTGATTTTCTCTCTTGAGGATGTATTATATATTGTAAACATATTGATGAATAATATACAGCGAGTTTTTCTCAAGATATCTTATCTATTCTTCTTCTCTCATTCTCATAAATATTCCAAGTGAAGTTGTCATATTGAACCTAGATCTAGACAATCTAAAATCTCACATGGTATCAGAGCTAGAATGGTTCATAGCAATTTCTAGAGTGTTTTTTGCAGGATATTTCCATCACCAAGAGCGCACCAACATGGATCAAAATCAAGCTAAAGCTATGATTCTCGCTCCCTTCAACTACTTGGATTTGAAGGCGCATATGATCATCCATATTCGAATTAAAGGAATTTATAGAGTCACTATGGAGCTTGAAACTGATCCAGGAGATGTTGCACTAAAATATAAATGGTTCAATAGGATTGATGAAGCTTATGGTTTTCTCTCTCTCTTTGTCTCTCCATATCTTCTATTCCATATTGATACTCTAACCACTCCAAATCAAGTATGGAAAAAGCTAGAGTTTCTCTTTGGAAAGCAAGATGAGCTCAGAGGTCATCTATTGGATATTGAGTTGATCTCACTTAGTCCAAGCAATTTCGATTCAATGGAAGAATTCATCTCAAGATTCAAGAACCTAGTGCTTAAAATCAAGCAGCGTGTCATAGATAAGAAGGATGAGAATCTAATCCTTACCATTATGTCAAAACTGAGTTCTGAATACTTAGTGTTTGTGTCTACATTTCATACTGCAAAACTTGCAGTTCCCAACTGGAAGATTCCAACCTTGGATGCATTCATTGACTCCCTCACTAAGGAGAAGGACAAGCTAGTTCAAATGAGGGATCTAAATCCCTCCCAGGATCTTCCACTTGTTTCTCATGGAGCAAAGAATTCCAAGAATGTTACATCCAAAGGAAAACAAAAGATGTTGTCAAATGAAGAGGACTCTAATGAAGATTCCAAAGCCAAGAAGATGAAGAACAAGAAGGAGAAATCCAAGTGTTCTTATTGCTGAAAAGGTACCCATCTTGTGAAGTCTTGTTTTAGGAATAAATTGGACATCATGGCCAAGATGCTTGAAGAACATAACATTGGTGTTCCCGATTTTGCAAGAAAGGAACAAGGCAAGCTTTCTATAGAAAAAGAACAATGTCTCCAAGCTACTCAGAAAGGTAATCATCTTTATGCTTTGAGTGCTAGAGCCAAAAATATTTCTCATATCTCTGATTTTGATTCACATTCTGATATATCAAAATCAGAATCCTTTACCTCTTACTAGGTGCAATCTCCAGTTAGGTCACCAAAGTATTCTCCCAAACCTAGTCATTTTTCATTAGTTTCTGACTTGTCTTCTGAAAGGTCCTTCCACCTCCATTCAAATCTTTCATATTCTGATTTTGAAGATGATATAATGTCTTATATTTAGGTCATGACATATTCCACGCCATTTTCTCAACCATTGGATGCACAAAAGACCCTACAACCCCCAAGTTCTCCAGTTAAGAAACCACACAATTCCATGGTTTCCTACATTGTGTCACTTGTCTATGTTATTCTTATGTATGCCATATATTTAATTGGTTGGAAAGACATGTCTTTGGCCAACATTGGACTATTCTTCCACATGTTTGGACCTGATCCCATCACTCATGGTTCAAATATCAAGTCCCCAAATCCTCTAGACTTGCTCAGCTGTCAGGGTGATCTAGTTGCTCACTCTTTTCCTACTGAAACCCTATCCGATCATGGAGACACTACACCCTTGTTGTTTGTTGCTCCAAATGAGTCATATTCTGATATTTCAGAGCTGCATGATGTCATTTACAATATCATAAAGGTTCTACATCAGTTTGAGAAGAAGGTACAAGGTTTGATTCACCACATTGTAGCTACACAAGAAGTTGATCCTGTTGAATCCATTGATGATCTTTGGCAAGGAGTTTGCACATATCTCTTTTCCATCTTTGATTATGTAACCAAATCATATCATGTATGTTAGAACAACAAGAATCTTTCAGATGATGCTCCTCCATCATTAGATGATGAGTTTCATGGGGCCTCTACACATGGTTTTTTCCTACACCACATTGATGCATGATCATGGAATCCACAACCTCTTCATCAAGTCTGTTACTCAGAAGTAGTTCATTCATCTCCTCCAAATGAAGGACAAGACAGTATGAAGACATTCATTCATGTCCATTTTTTAGGGAGGGTTTTGTTCCCAAGAGATTTTCCTTGTTTTCTCATTTTACATGGACTAATAATTCTTTGTATTGGGGTGACCATAAGCCTTGTTGATTGGGCCCTATATTTATGATATTTTATTTTTATTTTTAACACATAAAGTCAGGCTTAAGGGGGGGTGTTGAAGTATTAAAAACCCATTCATAAAATTTTAGACTTAGGATATAATTTATTAATCATTTTTTATTAATTTCCTAAGTGTTGACGAGTTAACTTGGCCTAGTTTTGTCTTTTAGTGGACGACTTTCCATTCTGAGTCACTAGGGCGAACTTGAGGAGATTTTGCATAAGATTTCATTGGATTCTGTCTGATTTCTTTCCATTCCTGATTTAGAAGGTGCTTTCCCGATTTAGACAGCTTTATCATGTTTTTTCTACATTCTAGTGGATAAGGTAAAGCTAGTTGACTTGTAAACTCTCTCCACTTGGACAATTCGACCTCCACCTCTTTATTCTCTCCAAAAGTCATCATTACATTCCATTTACATCACTCATGAGCTACCATACCATATTCGACCAATTCGTGAGCCTTTAGATTGTTTTGTAAAGTGCTTTTGACACCTAGGGTTTTTTTGCCTTTAGTAAGCCTTATCTTTTTGTGCTTTACAACTTGCCTTTAAGGCATTTGATTTTCTCTCTTGAGGATGTATTATATATTGTAAACATATTGATGAATAATATACAATTAATTTTTCTCAAGATATCTTCTCTATTCTTCTTCTCTCATTCTCAGAAATATTCCAAGTGAAGTTGTCATATTGAATCTAGATCTAGGAAACCTAAAATATCACATCCATGATGTCAGGTTTCACCTAGGGGAACCCTCTATTGTGTTTGAATTTCCCAGAAACGGTCGTATTATACCATCTATGGAACTAGGGTTTTGCTCAGTGAGGTCCAATGTCAATTTTGCACAAGGGGTCTATTTTGAATTGAAATATCTCAGGTGAATGTGGGTAGCAAGACCACATACACAATGGCCGAGCACATCTGTGGGCACTGACGGGACCCAACTATGCTTCCCTATTCGGATTGCATGCCCCTGTAGCAATTCACAGTTTGTCCCTGAATGGGCCCAAGTGGCCAATTGCAACTGACCATATAACAAAAATTGTAACTCAAATTGTGAAACCATCTATTTCGATGGATTTAGGATTCCAGGTTTCACCTAGTGTTAAGATTCAATATGCTAAGACAGAGAATATCAATATTACATTCCATTTCACAACAATAGCATATATAGTATCACTGAAAGAACAACAAGCACAACATAAACACAAGAGACACAGATTTATCCTGGGAAACCCTCATGGGGTAGAAAACCCAACAAAGCTTCCTCAATATAGATGACCAGCAAATACAAAATATGTAATCCCAAACATGAGCTCCTTCTCCTCCATAGCAGATCTCTCTCTCACCTATGCGCCACTCACAAGTGAGTGAATGTGTGGTATAAATGAGGAACACACCTCCTCTATTTATACTTGTTCTCTAACTGGCTTTTTCACCCTAATGGGGCCGACCTCTCCTAAGAGAGTCTAATAACCCCTAAACAGCTAACTCAAGGCCGACCTCACATGGGAGATCTAATAACCCTAGTTACCACACTCTCTCGGAGGAATAAACATATCTGGATATACAATAGGGTCTCCTCGGAGGAATGGAACATCTCTAGAATAATAAAGTACAAATATAATATTCTTAGAAGTTACAATATTTCAACACCTAGGGGAACCCATCTACTCTGTTTCAATTGTCTGGAAATGGTCGTATTATGCCATCTCAGGAAGTAGGGTTTTGCTTAGTGAGGGCCAATGTCAATTTTGCACAAGGGGGTCAATTTTGAATTGAAATATCCCGGGAAATCATGGGTAGCAAGACCATGTCCATAATTTCCAAACACATATGTGGTAGTTGAAAGAACCCAATTATGTTGAATGGTTTGGATTTCGTTCCCCTGGAGCAATTTCACAAGCTGTCATTGAATGGACTTAGGGGGGTAATTGAAACTGGACATGGAACAAAAACCGTAACTCAGATCATGAAACCGTTGATTCCAATGGATTCAGGATATCTGGTTTCACCTAGGGAACCCCCTCTACCACGCTTCAATTGTCCAAAAATGGTCGTATTATACCATCTCTGGAACTAGGGTTTTGCTTGGTGAGGGCCAATGTCAATTTTGCACAAGGGGGTCAATTTTGAATTGAAATATCCTGAGCGAATATGGGAACCAATACCACATACACAATATCCAAACACATATGTGGAAGCTAATGTAACCCAATCATGCTTCCCGATTTGGATTTTGTGCCCCTAGAGAAAATTCATAAGTTGTCCCTCAATGGCCTCCCTCAATGGCCTCAAGGAGCCACTTGCAACTAGCCATACAACAAAAACCATAAATCAGATTGTGAAACCTTTGATTCCAATGGATTTAGGATGTTAGATTTCACCTAGGGGAACCCCCCTACCATGTTTCAATTACCCAACTTGGGGGACCGTGGGAAATGAGATCACATCCAAAATTCCCAAACACATATGTGGGAGTTGAAGGGACCTAGTTATGCTGCTTTGTTTGGATTTCGTGCCCCCGAGCAAATGCACAAGTTGTCCATGAATGACCCCGGGTGCCTAATTGCAATTGGCCATAGAAAAAAAATCGTAACTCGGATCGTGAAACCATCGATTTCGATGGATTCAAGATGTTGGGTTTCAACTAGGGGAACCCCTCTACTGTGTTTCAATTGACCAGAAACAGTCGTATTATACCATCTCCAGAACTAGGTTTTTTCTCTGTGAGGGCCAATGTCAATTTTGCACAAGGGGGTCTATTTTTAATTGAAATCTACCGAGAAATCGTGGGCAGCAAGATCATGTCCACAATGACCAAACACATCTATGGGAGCTGATAGAACCCAATTATTCTACCCGGTTTGGATTTATTTCCCTTGGAGAAAATTGACAAGTTGTTCGTGAATGGCCCTAGGTGGCTACTTGCAACTAGCCATAGAACAAAAACCCTCTCAAAGACGATAGGGTTCATGAGGATACCCTAGGGTTTAGATGCTCCAGATCATGAGGATACCATAGGATAATATAAGGGGAAAGAGATACATCTTCGATGTTCTTGGAGAGATTTCTCTTATGCAGGGTAATTTTTAGGGGCAGAATTTCGCCAATTTGCTATTTTTTGGGATTTTTCTCAAAAAATAAATTCACTATTTGGTCATTTTTAGTCTCTAATATCGCCCATATTTACATAAAATATGTTTTTTTATCATAATATTCTCCAAAATTTACATGTTTCAGTAGTAAATTGTATGTTTCATATTTAATATTCGCCCGCCTATCCATATACGTGATTTTTTCAATCCAAAATAATCACCTATGATACTATACTTCAGTATAATATTAATTCGTGGCAGCAAAAATTGATTTCCTTCCTTCCAAACAACCTTCTAACAGATAGGTGTTCAACTTTTAGGATATTCTCTTCATGGCGAGCTCACCAAATGGCATCTGTTAATAAATGGCAATCTGGAAATTTGGTTGAGTTAGCAGATAATGCATTTCCTCTGCTGGCTGCGATGGAAGTGGAGCGATCTCCTTCACAATGACACCTTTGGCTCGTTGAATGGTGCCTCTGTTCTTCATGCGAGCTTTACTTTATGGCTTCAACCATCAATTTGAAGATAACTCTGTTTTAACGTGGAATTATAATGACTTTGGATAAGGACACAAATTTTTCATATATCCAAACTTTAAACATATTACCTAAGCTTCTTAAAAAGGACTTACATGGAGTTTGGAATGGGACAAAACCAAATTTTAAAAAATATAAACAAATCATAATAAAAAAAATATAAATATTATTTTAAAACTATAAAATAATTTTAAAATAATATATTTTATACTTGTTTTTATAATTACAAATATTTTAAAATATTTGGTTTGATTATGAGAGTGGGTAAATATGAGACTTAGTTATCATGAAAGATTTTGGCTTGACACCAACTTTAAATGAAAATGATGGCGAGACTTATTATATGATAGGTTAAAGAAGACTTTAGCAAAGCTTGAAGAAGTTTTGGAAGAAGAGGCAAATTTTGCTGGAGGATAGTGAAAAGAATGCAGACTCTAGGGGAATCAATTTGGCGAAAATACTTATGAGCATTCCAGCAGCAGAAAATTGAGGTAACCTTTTTACATGCACGCTGCCGAAATACAAACATTTTGATGGGACAGATCTGGTGATAACATCTAGCTCTGGCTGGGGATGGCATGCTCCCTATGAGCTTCCAAGAACAAGTAGACTCTGTGCCTTCCCATTCTATCTTTGCAACCTGTAACCATACTCTAAAAACCAAGGCTTCTGTGGAAATATCCACATCATGTAAACCAAAAAATTGCAAGCTGAAACACACCACTTGTATAAGCAAACTGCAATATGAAACCCCACAACTGTATAATGCCTTATCCATTGGGTGATGGAGTCATTCATATCTCAAACTTCTGCAACTTATTCAAAAACTTGAAAAGACACTGCTTACTGAATGCTGAAATTTTAAACTACTCTGCAAATTGGGAATAATATTCACTCCATTGAAATGACAATATACTGCTGCTAACTGACATACTAAAAATATTCTACATGCTCGTATGGCAAGCTTTTTCTCCTGCCTACTTCTACTTCTAATTAGTAGAAGCAAATTGATCAAGTAAAACTGAATCTCCAATGTAGCCAAGTAAGTAATTGACAAACAACTTGAACCTTCCTTCCAACTTTATGCAAAGTCACAAACACATAGACTGTAGTATGTGAATCATAATCTTTGAATCATACTTACAATCCAAAAATCCAGCCTTAAAGATGGAAATAGCTGAAACTTCATCACTGCAAAACATCTCCATATGAGTGGCAACTGGATCTTGAACTTTGTACAAAACTTGTTGTTGCTCAACAACTGACAGAGAAACATGCATCATCAATTGCTCATCTAATCTTTTATTTTTTCCTTTTCCATATCCCTGTGATTCGGATCCATCACTTTGATGTGCTGGCCCATTACAGCTGACAATTTCTGAGAGAAAAGAAGAGATATGTTATTGATCTTCTACATCACTGTCTCCATAATGATCAAACGAAAGATGAGTCTTAAAATATATGCCATGAAGAAACTGTTGATTACCCTCTCCAATAATCATATCTTTAAAAGATGTATTAGACATAAGAGGATCTTCATAAGTATTTTAAACAACAGACTCATAACTATTATCGACCATAGCATGAACGCATTGTTGATCATCTCTTTGTTGAAAAGTGGAACTAGATGTGATTCCAATAGTCAACAAGCCTTTATAAACTTTAAATTCTTCCTCTTTATCACTATACTTGTCAAATATTGAAGCATTAGGATAGAATCCTAATGGCAAAGATGAAGATTTGTGCATAGAATTATCAGCAATATGGCTTCGAAATAGATTTGAAATAACATCTCCTTCTTCCTTGTCATTATAATCTTTTTCATCTAGATTTGAAGCAACAGGTACATAAGGAGAAAGATAGTCCTTTTGTTGTTCCTCCTTGAAAATGGATGATCTTGACAAATCCAGTTCTTTATGATTGGTACAATTTCTGTTTGTCTGCAAATCTGAAAGCTGGGGACTGCCCTTACTTATTTCCATTGGTATTTGACCAAAATACACTTGATCATTGTGTTTTGTATATAAAGAAACCAAATCTTCAGGTTTATAATAATCAAAATTAAAGATAGTAGGAGAACTTTCAACTTCTTCATTATTGTATTCATCATAAATGGGGGCAGCCTGATAGGATTTTAAAGATGAAAATTTATCTTTTATGATGCTATCATCAACTTTAATACCAGAATCTTGAAAAATTTCTTGTTGTAGAAAAGAATTAGAGAAAGATACAGTTGATAATAGATCTTCTTCCTCCTTCATGGCATAACCATCCGCTTCAGCTTCACTACTGGAAGAATCTTCTACTAAACTCTGAATATATAATGCATATCCCTCACAACAATGCTCAAAAACACATTCAGCTGCGTAAATCCTCTTGCAATATGAATAAAAGGCATCATGAAAGTCTTTCAAAAAGGAAATACTAGAAGTAGGAAGGGATTTATACCATTGTCTCGTGCAGCCATCTAATGAATATATAAACATTTTCATCAATACATCTTCATGATGTATACTCGATTGATCCATGTACTGATGAAATTTAATTACATGATGTGCCGGATTGTCCTCATCCTTCTCTCTGAATTGCGGAAGAAAATCTCCCCACTCATCCATGATAGGTACTGCATTTGGAAAGCCATGAACAACTGAGAAATTGAGTGGAGCAAACCTTGCAGCCACAATGGCAGCCATTTCATCATTTGATGTCATTATGGATCTTCAAATAGTGAAGTCGTCGGGTAGAAAATTGCAGCCAAACTGATGTCCTGCCCTATCTACCATCAAGAGTTGGATCTGATCGTTGTGGTTCTTCTCGGGGAAGATACTCTTCACTTCCGTTCCCGACGACGACGCCATAAGATGTTAGTGCTAAAAGATGCACCTTGACTGTAGAAGGAACATGGCTAGCACATCTTAAGCTCTAGGGTTGAATAAAACTTAAATGGATTTGGTAAATGGATGATTAGGTTTATGGTTTTCAGGATAACATATCAGATTACTCAACAATGGATGTATGAACATGAACAAGGAAGAAAGATACGAGAATGAACTTACATAAAGAAAGGAAAAGCTTTGTTTCAGATCACTGATAAATCTATAAATCATTCATAAGAATCCAAGAATAGGAAACTGCTATCCAAGGGAAACAATTATGAATAAAGCAAAACATTTATCATTTCAAAATTAAAACAAAACAGGCTCCATTCGCATATAATCACTTCAAAGCATCTTAATAAACATAGAAATGTAATACATGCCTGTAGAAAACAATATGAGTCTGAACTCCACCCCTAATACACTCTCAGCCTTCTCGGCTAGAACTCTCCTCTTCACATTAAAAAAAACAATTCCTTTTATAGAGCATTACAAGTTGTTAAGAATAAAATTAATCTTCAATCTATCACAAGAAATCTGGAGATGGTCTAACAATCTTTGAAAATTTGGATCTTTTGGAATCAAATGCCCTTTGAATCTAGAATCCATTGCTCAACCGTGTCATCAAATGCAAAAACACTGCCTCAACTGATGCCTTGAAACTGGATTTGATTGATTGCATTTCTGGAAACTTGGTATTTATTCTTTAATAGATAATTCTTTTTCACCTGAAGCTTTGCTACCTGCAATCCCGTAATGTAGTGATCTTCCCTTGATCTTTGTTTAAATATAATCTCATTTCCCACTGATCCCATGGTATCTCCATGATCCTTTTACTAGCAGTGCGCCGAAGAACCCAGTAAGCCCTCTTTCTGGAAGTTTTTCAATGATGATCCCCAACATATTTCGTGCAAACTGGATTAATTTTGATAACGTGGTGTTGTTCACCTTATCCAGCAGTCTTTCGTGGTAGCAAAAATTGATTTCCTTCCTTCCAAACAACCTTCTAACAGTCAGGCGTGCAACTTTCAGGATATTCTCTTCACGACGAGTTCACCAAATGGCATCTGTTAATAAATGGCAATCTGGAAATTTGGTTGAGTTAGCAGATAATGCATTTCCTCTGTTATCGGATAATCTACCAAGAGCGGACTCAAGGCGTGATCTCCCTAGCTTAATGCAAGACTAAAACAAATGAGACAGAATATGAAATAAATCTCCTAGATCTAATTAGAGATCAAGTGACTAGATGCTTTACCTTTCAGATTGGGGATCCTTTCTCCTTGATGTTGTTCCAAGCTTTATGGTCTTCATATCTCAGCTGCAAAACCTGTCAAGACACATAGAACAAGACAAGTAGTAAAATGCATCTAAACAATAACATATCTAAGTAAGCAGTTAAGCAGGCAAACTACACAAACATCATCAATGCAACAACATTTGGTGGAAAGGATTTATATTACTATATAAAAAGGGAAAGTACATAGAAGGAAGTGATTACAACCAAGGCTTAACGTAGCAATCCTTCTCCAATAAGCCAATGCCAAAGTCTCTAAAGGAAGTATGGATCCCCCAAAAGATGAATAGAGATCTTCTAAGCTAATTTCACCAGCATGTAGGTACTATAGACTTCCTCCCTTTGGAGTGAAGAGGAGCTTCATATAAATAGGACTAGGAGGGTAGAAATGAGTTGATGATTAGAGGGAGAAGACTAAGGGATCTTCCCAATGATGGAGGAACCGAAGGACAGCTCAACCTATGAGTTAGGGATAGACATCCAAGTCATCCTCCTTCGAGAAATCGTTGGAAGCTTCCTTTTATCCATATTAATTGACATCGTCGCAGGTTGTAATAGGGCAACAAGCGACAGATGAGGTCATCGCAGGCTGTATAAGGAAAACATGCTACATCGTCGCACTCTATCAATGTGGAAACTCCGATGATCCTGGTCGTCGCAAGATGGAAGAGAACAAGTTGCGATGATCCACCTAGATTTTGAGGATAAAGGATCAACAACTCTTTCAAATTGACTTCCTGGTCATGGATACTTTAAGGGTATACACACTAAGTCTCATGATGGTAAGATTTAGGTGTAACAGTTGCGATGGAAGTGGAGCGATCTCCTTCACAACGACACCTTTGGCTCGTTGAATGGTGCCTATGTTCTTCATGCGGGCGTTACTTTATGGCTTCAACCATCAATTTGAAGATAACTCTGTTTTAACGTGGAATTATAATGACTTTGGATAAGGACAAAAAAATTTCATATATCCAAACTTTAAACATATTACCTAAGCTTCTTAAAAAGGACTTACGTGGAGTTTCGAATGGGACAAAACCAAATTTTAAACAAATCATAATAAAAACAAATATAAATATTATTTTAAAACTATAAAATAATTTTAAAATATTATATTTTATATATTTTTTTATAATTACAAATATTTTAAAATATTTGGTTTGATTATGAGAGTGGGTAAATATGAGACTTAGTTATTATGAAATATTTTGGCTTGACACCAACTTTAAATGCAAATGATGGCAAGACTTATTATATGATAGGTTAAAGAAGACTTTAGCAAAGCTTGAAGAAGTTTTGGAAGAAGAGGCAAATTTTGCTAGAGGATGGTGAAAATAATGCAGACTCTAGGGGAATCAATTTGGCGAAAATACTTGTGAGCATTCCAGCAACACAAAATTGAGGTACCCTTTTTACATGCACGCTGTCGGAATATAAAAAATTTGATGGGACAGATCTGGTGACAACAACTTGTATCACTCAATCTCTCCCCACTATTAGGATTGTCTTTGTTGGGTTTTGCAAACCCTAGCCATGTTACATCACACAAGTACATGGAAATACAACTCTAGTGCTAGAATCCAAGTCTACATGTCCATCATGGTATTTCAATCCTCAAAAACTAGGTCTTATACTCTTGCATCATCGCATGCACCAAGACCCCCAATATGGATCATAAAGAATTCAAGAATTACATGATCTTTCCCTAGCCCTACATACCAACAGATCAAGGTTACAAAATCATGTTAGGCGTTAGCTCCACTCTCCACGTCTTTATACTAGGGCAGAGACCTTAGTGTCACAACAAGGTGGATAAGAAGCATGTGAGAAGCATCATCTTCTTTAACATCATTTTCTTCTCTAGGCTTTACAATGTACACATATAACACAAACCTACTCATCACAAGAGCAATTCCTAGCATCACACAAGAGTAGGGTATTTTTTAAGGATTCTAATATCAGGATGCTGGATAAGGTGAACAACACCACGTTATCAAAATTAATCCAGTTTGCACGAAATATGCTGGGGGATCATCATTGAAAAACTTCCAGAAAGAGGGCTCTCTGGGTTCTTCGGCGCACTGCTAGTAAAAGGATCATGGAGATACCATGGGATCGGTGTGAAATCAGATTATATTTAAACAAAGATCAAGGGAAGATCGTTGCATTACGGGATTGCAGGTAGCAAAGCTTCAGGTGAAAAAGAATCATCTATTAAAGAATAAATACCAGGTTTCCAGAAATGCAATCAATCAACTCCAGTTTCAAGGCATCAGTTGAGGCAGTGTTTTTGCATTTGATGACACAGTTGAGCAACAAATTCCAGATTCAAAGGGCATTTGATTCCAAAATATCCAAATTTTAAAATATTGTTAGACCATGTCCAGATTTCTTGTGATAGATTGAAGATTAATTTTATTCTTAATAGCTCGTAATGCTCTACAAAAGGAATTTTTTTTAATGTGAAGAGGAGAGTTCCAATAGAGAAGGATGAGAGTGTATTAGGGGTGGAGTTCAGACTCATACTGTTTTCGACAAGCATGTATTACATTTCCATGTTTATTAAGATGCTTTGAAGTGATTATATGCGAATGGAGCCTATTTTGTTTTAATTTTGAAATGATAAATGTTCTGCTTTATTCATAATTCTTTCCCTTGGATAGCAGTTTCCTATTCTTGGATTCTTATGAATGATTTATAGATTTATCAGTGATCTGAAACAAAGCTTGTCCTTTCTTTATGTAAGTTCTGTCACGTCCCCTCCCATCATACCAGTGCGATGGAGAGGATCGTGATGCTAAAACCGGGCATCTAGCTCCATGAACTTATTTAAAATAAGCATTCACATAATATAAAAAACATATGGAAATGTATAATTATAACAAAACACAACGGAAGTAATTTCAATTACACATCCATCATACATTCAAGATATTCATCAAATAAATAATTGCAAATTTAACACAAGAGAATACGTATCTTATAACAAAGTAGTCCCAAGCAACTGGCTATGCAACTGCAATGTTCCACCCAACCATAGGCCAGTTGTGATCATCCATATCTCAACACACTGCCACCCCTGAGCTGGGCATGATCTGTACAAGGAATCAGGGAACAATAGACTCACACATAGCCCAAAGATACACCAAATCAGCCAAGCCAAGCTACAGTTGGGTTTATCAGGTTGTTAGGCAATGGAAGGAAGAATTGCCAAGCTAGTGGGATCATCCATAGAGATATGGGCACACTCTGCAAGATCTATCTAGCTTGGTCTCCACAATACCTACACACCTGGCACAAGGAAGTATTCCCTTCACTAATACACAGTCCTTCAGGCCATACCTTCCACTCTAGTGTTCTTCAAGGTGTGCATAGAAGAGCAACCAACCCTTTTGATACTCTTGAGAGGTTGCCTCCTCACTAGGTTTATCGAGCCAATTCTGGTCCACTTCCACTCCTAATTCTTGCTCATAATTTCCAACCAACACAGGGATGCACCCTACAACAAAACACAAGTGCTAAAAAATGTGGGCAACCAAAACGAACTGGTAGATGGGGAATAAACCCTAGGAGAGACAATTCGTTTTCAGAAAACGTTTTTCTCCATTTCAGGGGCAAAAACGACCTCTATAAACCCCCAAAACATGACTCCCTTTCTCCCAGCCACTGTGCAACACAAAAACGAGCTCCTAGCTATGGAAAAATGCAGGAAATTGGTAAAAAACGTGATGGGGAAATCCCAGCTAGCTCAGACTGCGTGAGAGAGGAAAGACTATGGGTTCATAATGGCTTTAGGCACCATTTCGTGGGTGTTTTCTTGCCCAAGAAGCAAAAATACGAATTCCCAAGTTGATGGCTTGCCCATGCACGAAATTGGCTTCCATACCTCTCCATTCCCAAGGCATTAACTGCCTCAACCAACTCTTGGAAGAATTAAATGATTGGGTGCATAACCCAAAATGGGTAGTTGGTGGTTTATGGGTTTTCTCCTTGACACATGGATTAACACCATTGGCTCAAGGGTTTGAATAATTTCCCTCCCTATTCCTTCTAGAATCATGCCCCCATCTCTTTGTTGCATTGCATAGCTAGTTTTGGGTTTTTCATTAAAATTTGTATTTACATGATGTCTTAATTTACATTGTGCCTATCTAGCACAAGAACCACATGCATCTATTTTTAATTCCTGATACATAAACCGCTAAATCAATGGTGGGGCCTTGGCCTTGAGCTCCTCACCATGATTAAATAACAATATTTACATCATTTACGATTTAATGCGAAGGGGGTCAAAATGGGGACATGACATTCCCCTCCTCTTACATTAGCACTGTCCTCAGTGCTCATCAAAACTGAACAAAAATGGATATGCCACTCTCATGGCATCCTCCAGCTCCCATGTAGCCTCATCAAGACCGTAGTGCTTCCATTGCACCTTTACCTGTCCGATGGTTCGGTTTCGGAGCAATGTTACCTTCTTGTCTAGGATGCGCAATGGATCGGTTTGGAACTCTCCCTTGGGTTCCACCTGGATCACATCCCAATTAATCACATGGTTAGGATCATGTACATATTTCTTAAGTAAAGAGACATGAAAAACATTATGAGCTTTAGTGCTAGCAGGCAATGCAAGTCTATATGCAACTGGCCCTATTCTTTCAAGCACTTCAAATGGCCCACAATATCTAGGTGATAGCTTGGCACAACTCCCAAGCTTCAAGGAACTCTTCCTTGATCTCACTCTAACATACACATGATCCCCAACATTGAATTCCCTATGCACTCTATGTTTATCTGCATAGCTTTCGTGTCTATCCTGGGCTGCTTTTAAATTTTGTCGGATCTTTGCAACCTCTTGTTCCATTTCCTTAAGCAATTCTAGCCCAAGTACAATTATGTTCACTGGATTGTCCCAAGTCACTGGTGTCCTACACCTTCTTTCGTACAAAGCCTCATATGGACTCATTCCCAATGATTCTTGCTGCCCATTATTATATGCAAACTCTACCAGGTGTAGATAATCCTCCCACTTGGATGGCTTGTCCATTACATACATGCGAAGCATGTCTTCAAGCACCTGATTTACTCTTTCTGTTTGCCCGTCTGTTTGAGGATGGTACGCGGTGCTAAAGTTCAACTGTGTACCCAAATCTGCAAAGAGACCTTTCCAAAAATTGGAAGTGAACTTGGTATCCCTGTCAGAAATTATTGCCTTAGGCAACCCATGTAATCTGAAAATTTCCTTCATGAAAATATTTGCAATGGCATCGGCTTTATGTGTGGACTTAACCGGTATGAAATGTGTTTCCTTTGTTAACTTGTCCACCACAACCATGATGGAATCATGTTGTCTCTTAGTCATTGGCAATCCTGTAATAAAATCCATGGAAATTATTTCCCATTTCCATTCTGGAATTGGCACTGGGTGCAATAAACCTGCGGGGTGTTGGTGTTCAACCTTCACCTACTGACATTTCATGCACTTAGAAATGTATTCAGCGACATCCTTCTTCATTCCTGGCCAGAAATAATATTTTCTTGTTGTAGCAATTGTCTTCTGATATCCTGGGTGACCAGAGTATGGAGCTTTATGAATTTCATCCATAACAATCCTCCTCAAATCTGCCACATTGGGAATATAGACTTTATTTTTATAGGTAAGAAGTCCGTCTTCCTCCAAATGATAACCCTCATACTTCTTGCCAAGGTCTTGCTGTTGCAATTTGTCCTTTATCTGCTCATACACTTCATCCTCAACCATATGGTTAACAATCTGCTGCTTCAAACCTGGTTGGCAAGTACTAAGTGCTGCCACATGCATTTCATGTACCTTCCTGCTGAGTGCATCAGCCACCTTGTTTTCTTTCCCTTTTATGTGTTTGATTTCAAAATCAAATTCACACAAAAATTCCAACCATCTAGCTTGCCTAGCATTTAAAGTTGGCTGATCAAACAAGTATTTCAGACCACAATGGTCTGTCCTTAACTCAAATTTTCTTCCCATTAAGTAATGCCTCCACATCTTTAAAGCATGTACTATGGCTGCAAGTTTTATATCATGAGTAGCATAGTTCTTCTCATGCTCCTTCAACTTTCTTGACTCATAGCATATCACGTGGTTGTCTTGCATAAGAACTCCTCCAAGTCCTTGATTGCATGCATCGGTACATACCACAAAGTCTTTTTCTGGGTTTGCAATTTTCAAAATTGGTGCACTTGTAAGAAGATTCTTCAACCATTGAAAAATTTCCTCACATCTTGGTGACCATTCAAACTTTATCCCTTTCTTTTGCAAAGAAGTGATCGGGTTTGCAACCTTGGAGAATCCTTCGATAAACCTCCTGTAGTAACCAACAAGGCCCATAAAAGATCTCACATCAGTCACATTCCTTGGAGTTGGCCAATTCATAATGGCTGCAATCTTCTCAGGGTCTACAGATATTCCTTCGTCGGAGATGATGTGACCCAAATAATGAATTCTATCTTTATAAAAGTCACATTTGCTCAACTTTGCATACAGCTTATGCTCCCTTAGTAATTGCATTGTCATTCTCAAATGTTCTTCATGCTCTTCTTCATTCTTAGAATAGATGAGAATGTCGTCTAGGAATACAAGAACAAACTTGTCCAAATACTTTCTAAAAACATTATTCATGAGACACATGAATGTAGCTGGTGCATTTGTGAGACCGAATGGTACCACTACAAACTCATAGTGTCCATACCTCGTTCTAAAGGTTGTCTTATGAATATCTTCTTCTTTGATTCTTACCTGATGGTAACCAGACCTTAAGTCAATCTTTGAAAATACCTTTGCTCCTCTCATTTGGTCAAAAAGGTCATCAATTCGGGGCAATGGGTATTTGTTCTTCACAGTGACTTTGTTCAACTACCTGTAGTCAATACATAACCTGAGTGTTCCATCTTTCTTTTACACAAATAGAACAGGTGCTCCCCACGGGGACACACTTGGCCGAATATATTTCTTTTCCAGCAACTCTTGTAATTGCATTTTCAATTCTAGCAATTCCGGTGTACTCATCCTGTAGGGTGTCTTAGACACTGGTGCCGCTCCTGGCACAAGTTCAATTGTAAAGTCAATGTCTCTCTTTGGAGGGAGTCCTGGAATCTCATCAGGAAAAATATCCCTGAATTCTTGCAATACATGATAGTCCTCCAATTTAAGAGTTTCGTTCTCTGTTGCCTCTAAAATGTGGGCTGCATACAATTGACATCCCTTCCTACAGAACTTCTTCAGTTGCATGGCTGAAACCTGTCTAACAGAAGTCACCTTTGGAATGCCTTTTACAACCCTCAGGTTTCCTTCTTCGTCCATGCATTCAAATGTCTTATTGTAGCAGTCAAGTTTAACCCTGTGTGCTTCTAACCAATCCATTCCAATGAGAATATCATAGGAACCCAATGGTAAAATATTCAGATCTGCATAAGTGAATAGCCCATCCATCTCTAATGGGCATTTCTCTACTATTTCACTAACTTTTCTCTTGGTTCCAGTGGCTAGTTGAACTAACCATGATTTACTATGCTTTAATTTCTTAAAAGCACAAATCTCAACAATTCTAGGAGTGACATAACTGTGAGTAGATCCAGGATCAATCAAAATAGAAACAGATTGCTTAGCAATCTTACCTTCAACTTCAACCACAGTTGACTGATGATCTACCTGGCGGTCGTCTAGAGCTGCATAGATTCTAGGGATTGTCCTTGCCACTTGACCCATAGTTTCAGCTCCTTGGATGTTGTGAACTTGATTTGGATTCCCATTCCGATGTGGACAGTTCCTAAGCATGTGGCCTCCTCCACAACCCCAACATTGGAGTGCTTCTCTTGGCTCCTTTGGATCTCTTGGCTTGTCTCCCATCATCCTAGTTGGCTTAGTCACAACCTGTGATGGTTTCCTTTGCTGATTCCGGAATTGAGGAGGCTTGAACCCCTTCTTCCTTTGATCAAACTTTTCGTTTTTCCTATCCTTCCATGCCTTATGGAATTCTGGTTTGCTTCTGTTTTGATCAAAGCAATACTTGGCCTTTCTTATGGCCTCCTCTAGAGTTCGAGGTTCATCAAACTTAATTCTATCTCTATACGACTGGGGCAGTCCACTTAGGAAATGCTGAATTTTCACCTTATCATCTCGAATGTACCTGACATACCTCAGCAGCTCCAAGAACTTGTTTGCATATTCTTCCATAGTCAATTGTCCCAATATCAGCTCATGGAACTCTTTGATCTTATCATCATAGTACCTACCAGAGAGGTACTTCTGCTTGAAGTATTTCTTGAACTGCTTCCACACAATCTTCCTTTCATCGATCTTCTTCACTTGCCTGATGTGTTCCCACCATATAGATGCTCTTCCATTCAAGTTGAAGATGGCTACCCTTGCCTTCATATTTCCCGAGTAGTCTTGGACTTGGAAATACTTTCTCATCCCAAGAAGCCAAGCTTCAGCTTCTTGACCAGACTTTATCTCTCCATCAAATGTAGGAGGTTTCGTCTTCTTAAATCCCCCATGTGAATTGTTCTCGTAGTGCTTCTTCCTCTTACTCCCGCGAGATGAAGAGCTTGAACCCTCAATGGATTCTTCAGAGTCAGATGATTCATTAGAAGATATTTCTAGAGTATATGTTATGTCTGTAGAAACTCTTCTTGAGCTACTGGCCCTCTTACGGGAATTCCTTCTAGAACTACTCCCACCCCTTTCTGGATTTGATGTCTGATGCCCAGAGTTTATTTGCCTTTGGATGTCTGTCAAACTCTGCAGCATGGTTGCATTCAACTGATTTTGTTCTTCCTGAGCTTTAATCATCCTTTCATTATCTTCTCTACAACTTTGCAACTCCACCCTTAGGCTTCTCATGGTGGCTGCAATACCTGGAGGAGTCTCTTGATTTCTTCTCCCATTAGATTCGGTTTCAGCATTTTCAACATGTATGTTCTCCCCCATGGAATCTGTCTTAGGCTCATAGGGATCATGTGCATCATCCATGATGTTGATTTTCTTGGCCCAACCAAGATCCAAAACTTTCCAACTGTACTATCTAGAGTGTTTCCTTGATGTAACTGTGATTCTGCAAAATGTGTTCATCAACACAATTGTTAGCTACATTATATTCTCAGAAATTCATAAATTACTTTCATGCACGTGGAAAAATGTTATATTGACAATTTGTCAAATCATAGAATTTTCTCACAATCAACGACATATGAGGGGGGGACGACGGGGGTCAAGGAGTCTTGCCCCCTTGTGGCTTCCGCCACTGCAGGGCGGGTCAAGGGCAGCGCCCTTGTTTTTTTTTTTTTGTAGAACTTTCCATTTCGCGCAATCTGGCGCATAAGTTCCATGGCAAATTTTCCATTTTCGGCACCTGAAAATCTCTATGAAAAACAACTGAAATTTCCTGTTTCGGAGCAACTCAGCGAGTTCTTCCGACCTGTTTCGGGCCAACTTGCCGAGTTCTTCCACGTTGCGGAACAACTTACTGAATCATTCCACAGTTGCGGGGCGACTTGCCGAGTCCTTCCACAGTTGCGGAACAACTTGCCGAATCCTTCCGTAGTTGCGGGGCGACTTGCCGACTCCTTCCGCAGTTGTGGAACAACTTGCCGAATCCTTCTGCAGTTTCGGGTCAACTTGCCGAATTCTTCCGCGTTGCGGAACAACTTGCCGAATCCTTCCGCAGTTTCGGGCCAAATTGCCAAATTCTTCCGCGTTGCGGAACAACTTACTGAATCCTTCCGCAGTTTCGGGCCAACTTGCCAAATTCTTCCGCGTTGCGGAACAACTTGCCGAATCCTTCCGCAGTTTTGGGCCAACTTGCCAAATTCTTCCGCGTTGCGGAACAACTTGCCGAATCCTTCTGCAGTTTCGGGCCAACTTGCCGAATTCTTCCGCGGTTTCGGGCCAACTTGCCGAATTCTTCCGTGTTGCGGAACATCTTGCCGAATCCTTTCGTAGTTTTGGGCCAACTTGCTGAATTCTTCTGCGGTTTCGGGCCAACTTGCCGAATTCTTCCACGTTGCGGAACAACTTGCCGAATCCTTCCGCAGTTTCAGGTCAACTTGCCGAATGCTTCTGCGTTGCGGAACAACTTGCCGAATCCTTCTGAAAATTTCCTTTTGACGCCGAACAACACTTAGAAAATTTTCCCGCTGTTTTGGGTCAACTTGGCGAGTTCTCCTGCCGTTGCGGCGAAGACTTCCGAGTTCTTCCCGAAACAGACTTAAACAAAAATTTTCAAAAATTCTTAGGAAAATTTGAAATCTTTCCTTCTTTCAGTGATGACTGCTGCTCAGCAGGAGGTGATCTTACCTTTGCAAACTATCCAACTTAGTCAGTTTAGGCCGGATGCTGATACCTATGGTGATTAGGAAGGGACCTTCCCATGTGACTGTAATCAGATTTGTCCCATAGAGGTCCAATGCTGCAGCCAGCAGCTCTGATACCATTCTGTCACGTCCCCTCCCATCATACCAATGCAATGGAGAGTATCGTGATGCTAAAACCGGGCATCTAGCCGCATGAACTTATTTAAAATAAGCATTTACATAATATAAAAGACATATGGAAATGTATAATTATAACAAAACACAACGAAATTAATTTCAATTACACATCCATCATACATTCAAGATATTCATCAAATAAATAATTGCAAAGTTAACACAAGAGAATACTTATCTTATAACAAAGTAGTCCCAAGCAACTGGCTATGCAACTGCAACGTTCCACCCAACCATAGGCCAGTTGTGATCATCCATATCTCAACACACTGCTACCCCCGAGATGGGCATGATCTCTACAAGGAATTAGGGAACAACAGACTCACACATAGCCCAAAGATACACCAAATCAGCCAAGCCAAGCTATAGTTGGGTTTATTGGGTTGTTAGGCAATGGAAGGAAGAATTGCTAAGCTAGTGGGATCATCCATAGAGATATGGGCACCCTCTGCAAGATCTATCTAGCTTGGTCCCCACAATACCTACACACCTAGCACAAGGAAGTATTCCCTTCACTAATACACAGTCCTTCAAGCCATACCTTCCACTCTAGTGTTCTTCAAGGTGTGCATAGAAGAGCAACCAGCCCTTTTGATACTCTTGAGAGGTTATCTCCTCACTAGGTTTATCAAGCCAATTCTGGTCCACTTCCACTCCTAATTCTTGCTCATAATTTCCAACCAACACAAGGATGCACCCTACAACAAAACACAAGTGCTAAAAAACGTGGGCAACCAAAACGAACTGGTAGATGGGGAATAAACCCTGGGAGAGCAAATTCATTTTCAGAAAATGTTTTTCTCCATTTCAGGGGCAAAAACGACCTCTATAAACCCCCAAAACATGACTCCCTTTCTCCGAGCCACTGTGCAACACAAAAACGAGCTCCCAGCTATGGAAAAATGCAGGAAATTGGTAAAAAACGTGATGGGGAAAGCCCAGCTAGCTCAGACTGCGTGAGAGAGGAAAGACTATGGGTTCAGAATGGCTTTAGGCACCATTTCGTGGGTGTTTTCTTGCCCAAGAAGCAAAAATACGAATTCCCAGGTTGATGGCTTGCCCATGCAAAAAATTGGCTTCCATACCTCTCCATTCCCAAGGCATTAACTGCCTCAACCAACTCTTGGAAGAATTAAATGATTGGGTGCATAACCCAAAATGGGTAGTTGGTGGTTTATGGGTTTTCTCCTTAACACATGGATTAACACCATTGGCTCAAGGGTTTGAATAATTTCCCTCCCTATTCCTTGTAGAATCATGCCCCCATCTCTTTGTTGCATTGCATAGCTAGTTGTGGGTTTTTCATTAAAAATTCGTATTTACATGATGTCTTAATTTACATTGTGCCTATCTAGCACAAGAACCACATGCATCTATTTTTAATTGCCGATACATAAAACGCTAAATCAATGGTGGGGCCTTGGCCTTGAGATCCTCACCATGATTAAATAACAATATTTACATCATTTACGATTTAATGCAAAGGGGGTCAAAATGGGGACGTGACAAGTTCATTCTCGTATCTTTCTGCCTTGTTCATGTTCATACACCCATTGTTGAGTAATCTGATATGTTAGCCTGAAACCATAAACATAATCATCCATTTACCAAAGCCATTTAAGTTTTATTCAGCCCTAGAGCTTAAGATGTGCTAGCCATGCTCCTTCTGCAGTCAAGGTCCATCTTTTAGCACTAACACAAGTTTTATGGTAACATGCACTCACAAGTAAAACATAGATACAATCGATCCATGTACAACTAATTCACTTTCTTGCTCTTATTGTTATACATGATGCCCTACTTTTGACCTAATTTGGAACTTTCTCAAAATTACTTGGAATTTATAGGTCTGTTATCCACCATCATACGAACAAGTTTGATGCACTGAAATCCTTGTATTGAAGATCACTCCATGTGGGGTTGCTTGTTGGTTAGTTGTATGGGAACATGCCCTTATTTTACGTTGCCCCCCTTTACCTATTGGTCCATATATTGGAGGAGAGAGATCTTGTGTTCATTATTATCATTGCACTCTTCTTTTTACTTGTCTCAGAGACGATATGGTTCATGAGGAAACCCTAGATGATTGAAATACTAGGATGGACATGTAGACTTGGATGCTAGCACTAGAGATCTCTTGCGATGTACTTGTGTGATGTAACATGGCTAGGGCTTGCAAACCCTAAGAAAGGCAATCATGCTAGTGGGGATAGCTTGAGTGACATAAGCTTGTTGTTGAAGCTATACATGTAAACCCTAGGAAAGAACATGATCATGATGGCACCTTATCATTTTTTGGCTAATTTCATTTCTTGATGAGTTGGATTGTCATATTTTGTGGAGCGCTCTTGTTCATTGGTTATCGTTCATGCTTTATGATGACTCATGATTAGTTTTCCATGGAGTGTTTATCTTATGTGGGTGATTTAGTGACATGTGGAGGCATTCTAGTAGGAGTGTTCTAGCTCATGACACATGGTTTACACTTCGGATATCTTTGTTCTTGGTTTACCATTGAGTTCCCCCTATAACACATTATTTGATGACATGTAAAGGTTATTTATTGGGGAGATCTAGATTCTTCACTTTATTTCATTCTTAGGAGTGGTTTGTGAATGGTTTCCTTAGAGCACTCTTGCTCCTAGACATTTGATTGGCATATTGGCATCATTTGATTGACGAGGTTTTGTCTATCTGTAGCGTTTCTGAATACAATGAAGAATGGTTGTTAGATTCTAGTGCTTCACACCATGTATGTCCTCATAAAGAATGGTTTACTTCTTATCAAACAGTTAATGATGTAGTTATTTTGGGAAACAATTATTCATGTAAGATTGTTGGGGTTGGAAGTATTAAAATTAAAATGTTTGATGGAGTTATAAGAACACTAACAGATGTTAGACATGTGCCTGAATTAAATAAAAACTTAATCTCTTTGGGAGTGTTGGATTCTTTTGGTCATAAGTTTACAGGTTTAAGTGGGGTACTAAAAGTAACTAAGGGTGTTTTAGTGGTTATGAAGGCATTGAAAATAGGAAACCTTTACAAATTGGTTGGAAGAACTCAAGTTAATGAAACAACATTGGTAGGTGAAGAGGCATCAGAATCCACTCGATTATGGCATCAGTATCTTGTTCATATGAGTGAGAGAGGACTATAGGTATTAATGAATCGCAAATTACTTCCAAATCTGAAATCTTTGATTTGATGCTTTGTAGACATTGTATATTTGGGAAATAGTGTAGACAAAAATTCAAAGTAGGGATTCATGTTAGTAAAGGTGTTCTTGACTACATTCATTCTGATGTATGGGGTCCATCTCCTACCGTTTCCTATGGAGGAGCAACATATTTTGTGTTGTTTGTGGATGATTTTTCAAGGAAAGTTTGGGTCTATGTTTTAAAAAGAAAGGCTAATGTGTATGATACTTTCAAACATTTTAAAATTATGGTTGAAAAAAGAACTGGAAGGACAATCAAATGCTTAAGAACAGATAACATAGGTGAGTTTACTTATTTAAAGTTTTAAAAGTATTGCAAAGAAGAAGGTATCGTAAGACATAAAACAAATGTATACACTCCTCAGCAAAATGGCATTGCAAAACGCATGAATAGGACTCTTCTAGAGAGAGAAAGGAGCATGCTCAGCGATGCTAATTTGGGTCAAGATTCGTGGGAAGAAGCAGTTTCCACTGCTTGATATTTAATAAATCGGTCTCCGTCAATTGCAATAAATTGTAAAATTCCGGAAGAGGTATGGACTGGCCAGCCTTGTAGTTATTCAAATTTGAAATTTTATGGTTTTGAATCCTATGCACTTACTCCTAAAAATCAGCGTTCTAAGTTAGACCCCAGATCAAATAAATGCATCTTTGTTGGTTATGATGATGTAACGAAAGGATATAGGTTGTGGGATCCTACTGCTCGAAAAATCGTCATTAGCAGAGATGTAATTTTTTATGAGTCTTCTCTCATTAAATCAGAAAATGTAAAAGTTGATGTGGAATAGGAATAGGTACCGTAAAACAAACTAGTTCAGTTAAAGTCCCCGTCTTCTCATGACTCAGAGAAACAAGAAGAAGTTTCTGGAGATAAAGAAATCATAGAAGATGAAGAAATTCAGGAAATTGTGGAAACTCCACAACCTACACCAAGAAGATCTACGAGGGAGAGAAATCCTCCTAAAAGGTATACCAATTTTGTTTCGTATGTTGCTTTATTTACTGATGATGGATAACCTTCTTGTTTTCAGGAAGCCATTTATTGTGTTGACAATGCTCAATGGAAGATGGCAATGAAAGAAGAAATGGATTCTTTGGATAACAATGAGACATGGAACTTGGTTGAACTCCCCAAAGATAGAAAATTTGTTGGATGTAAGTGGGTCTTCAAGTTGAAGAAAAGTGTTGATGGTAAGATTGAAAGATGCAAAACCAGATTGGTTGCGAAAGGGTACTCTCAAATGGAAGGTATCGATTATCATGAGATTTTTTCACCAATTGTCAAGCTTGTAGCTATTCGTATTGTGTTAGCACTAGTTGCAGTGCTTGATTTGGAGTTAGAGAAACTAGATGTTAAAACAACATTTTTACATGGAGATTTAGATGAGGATATTTTTATGGAACAACCAGAGGGTTTTGTGCAACATCGTAAAGAAAGATTAGTTTGCAAGCTCAAGAAATCATTGTATGGCCTAAAACAATCACCCAGGCAATGGTACAAGAAGTTTGATTCTTTCATGGTGAGCCAAGGTTATACTAGAAGTGAGTATGATCATTCATTGTACTTCAAAAGGTTGAATGACATATTCATGATCTTAGTATTATATGTTGATGATATGCTTATTGTGAGTAAAAGCATGGACGAGATTGATAGGTTGAAGGCTCAAATGGCTAGGGCGTTTGATATGATGGATCTTGGAGCTGAAAAACAAATTTTGGGTTTTGAAATACACAGAGACAGAAGAAATGGTAAGCTTAGTTTTTCACAAGAGAAGTATGTTGAGAAAATACTTGTAAGATTCAGAATGAATAAGGTAAAACCTGTGAATGTTCCATTGGATTCCCATTTTAAGCTTTCTTCAGTTTTATGTCCTAGTAGTGATGAAGAAAAGGATTATATGTCTTGTGTTCCATATGCCAATGCAGTAGGATGTTTAATGTATGCGATGGTGTGTACTAGACTTGCTATTTCACATGCAGTAGGTGTTGTTAGTAAATACATGGAAAATCCGGGAAGAGAACATTGGAACACAGTGAAATGGGTGCTTCGATATCTAAGAGGCACAGGTGACTATTGTATCACCTTTAGTAATAACGATGATTATGTATGCGGTTTTGTTGATTCAGATTTTGCAGGTGATTTGGACAAGAGAAGGTCTACTTCAAGTTATGTCTTTACTCTTGCAGGTGGAGCTATAAGTTGGATGTCAAAGCTTCAAGAAACAATTGCTTTATCCACTACAAAGGCTAAATACATTGCTGCCTCACATGCTTGCAAAGAGGCAATTTGGCTGAAAGGTCTACTTGGAGAAATTGGAAGGTTGCAGAACAGTGTGCCTATTTTTTGTGATAGTCAAAGTGCTATACATTTGGCTACAAATCCTGTTTACCATAGTAAGACCAAACATATTGATGTAACGTATCATTTTGTAAGACAAACTATTGGTGAAGGTGGAGTAGATCTGAAAAGGGTTCATACTTAAGAAAATTGTGCAGAGATGTTTACAAAACCGATGTTATTAGAGAAGCTACGGTGGTGTGTGGATTCTCTTGGCTTAAAAAAGAGGTGATGAATAGTCTTCAGAAATGTATTAGATAATTTGTTGTCAAGGTGGAGATTGTTAAAATTGTGACAACTAATTAATCAAAGATGGTTTCTCAACCGTCTGATCGTTGGTTGGTTGGAAGTTACTCTAAAAGGTGGCAGTTCTCCTATTACCGTAACTTCTTGAAAAAATGTATTTATATGTAATTTGAGAGGAGTACGTAAGAGAGAAATTTATGGAGGAGAGGAAAATGCCGGATTGTAATCTTCATTATTAATTGGAATAAGACATTGAATTAGAGTTGGCGCATTTGGCATGGAAGAGGGCACATTCTAGAGATGAGGGCGCATCCATCTCAGCAGAGGTGTCATCCATTGAAAGGGGGATGACCAAACACATGAGTGGTGGCACTATTCACCCTTAGTTAACTCATCTACACCTCAGTTAACTCACACCTCACTCAAACTCATTCCCCTATGTGGCAATTCTCCTTTCCTGATGAGTGTGGCCCCCTGGGTCTTCTTTGGCTATTTAAGTGAGGTCTTTCTCCTTTGTTTCTCATAAAAAGGTGGAACCTATGCTCGTCTATTATGTAATATTATTGAAGTTTTGTTTGAATAAAAAGGCTTTGGAGGCAATACTAGTGTGGCTTTCATGTGTGTGGATGATTGATGTTCAATAAGCTTAGGAGGTAGATTGTATATTTTACATGCTTGTGTTTTGTTGTGGTTAAAATGGGACTTTGAAGGGGATTATCTCCCATTAGGATAAGAGTAAGATTTGTTTATCTATCTCTTATTTTTTAGTTTAAGATTCCTTAGAGATACATGTGATTTTTGCTTAAATACATGTTTTTTTGAGCTTCTTTGCATTTAACATCGATGCTCTTAACCCTCTTGTGCAAGTGTTGTGAAGTATTGCAGGTTATCTAGTTTGGAGAATATGTTGAGCATGTTAGCATCCTCCTTTCTTCAAGCATATTTTGAGAAGAGTGTAGTCCCTCCTAGTTCCACTACAAAAAAACTCCATTCGCCCAAATTCTTGCATAACAATGGTTCCTTATTTCTTCTGTAAAAAATATCAATTCTCTTTGGTTACCGGTTACTATTTACAAGTGCAATTTTCAGATCTATTGGTAAAGTAAGATCATAAGTAGATTGTAATTTTTATTTGTGTATAATCATATCTTAGTTGCTTTTTAAAAAAAGTACATTTTTCTTAGATCTAGATCTAGCATAAATAGATTTCATCTTGCAAGTCATTTCATAAGTAAAATCTAAAGGCTTTAAAGAGTTAGTTATTTTACAAGTTTAAAAGCTTCATTTGGAAAAGTCTAGTGCCTTTTATTGGCTGCCCCAAAAGAGCATGCTAAGACCCTAAGGGATCTTGCTTCCCTTAGTTTAATATAGCGCTTTAGTGTAGTTTTAACTTGGATTATATTTTAAAGTTTTGCTAACACTGTTCAAATATGCTTCCAAAGTGTCTTTGAGCATTTTTTACATAGCTTTGTTTCTGGTTTTTCTTTTTTTCTTTCCAGGTAAGTGGAAGTGCTTCCCAATTCTCTAAATATCTAAACCATCTAAAGTACCTAGAGCACCCTCCCTTCTTTTTAAACCATTTTAGGACCTTGTAATCCTTTTAGATCCTAAATTATAAAGGACCAAAGGAATCCCAAATAAAGTTGTCAAAAAGAAAATAATAAAAGAAAAGCAAGTGGGATACCCAACGCCCACACCCCATCCCCCTGGGGGGATCTGTGTCGTCTCTTATGTGGTTTTATTCTCGGTAGTATTTTCTTAAATTTTGCTTTAGATATTAACCGGTAGATTAAATCACATCTTCACACATGCTTTGCATTTAATTAGTTTGTTTTAAGTTATTCCTCTTATTTGCAAAAGTAACAAACCCAGCTACGCTTTCCTAAAGTATGCTCTTGTTGCTACTGAAAAGGCTAGCTTGAGTATGTGGTATACAATCAAAAAAGAGATTCATAGCCTTAGCTTAATTACATAACATTTTACTTTCTGCAAATTTTTTTATTTCATTTCAGTGCTTGTAACGAACTTTGGCTTGAAATCCTCGTATGCTCTTGTAAACACTACAGGCCTTCGGCCGGATTGGTGGGACAATCAGAAAGGGATTAAAGTGATTAGTCTAATAGGACAATCCAACGAAACTTATTTACAAGAACTTGGGAGGTCGCATTGAACTTACTACAAAATTAGGGGTCTGCCTAAAGCAGACTTTATGTATTGCCTCATTGGACACTTGGTCTAGTTACTTTATGCTCAATTCGAAGAGATAAGTTCTCTCTGGGCCAAACCAAGAATGAACCCACTCATAAGCAACACCTAATAATAATAAAGTTAACCAAGAGCATAGCAATACATTTTACTTCCAGCATCTTGTGATATACTTCTGGCACTGGTTTGTATTTGCTTATTATTTTGCTTCAAGTACTATTCACTTTATGCAAAATGATGAAGATCTATTTTACATGCTATTGAAGTAATTTGTTTTATTTAGTCTTGTGATTAACCATTAAACTCCTAGAATATTATTGTTTTTACTTTGTTTAAAATCCATAGTTTATTTTCTTAGGGACCACCCCCCTTGGCTTCACTAGGAGTTGGTCTAGACAGAGGAGTCAAGATCAAGTGACAGTACTTGAATCTGGCTTGCCCCCAAGGATGCACCTAGTTGCTTAAAGATTGTTGCCACGTGACCCGAGGTGCATATTAGGTGGCAATAAGGCCCTTGGATCTTGTGACCTTTCACATACCCTCATTGAGCAAACAAAAATGCAAGGTCAAGCAAAGAGGCACATTATTCCATTCCATGAGTTTTGGAGATGAGGTCAACTTCTTGAGAAAAGGAGAGCTCAGGAGAGAGAGGTGACTGAGACGAAGTCCAAGGCACCTACAATAGTATACCAGTATCACAAAAATAAGGAGAGTAGCACACGGTTCGAGGAGAAGAATAGTTGCAGACTTTTCATGTTAGGCACTCAAATCGAGGCAATAAATGCACAGTCTATACAACAATAAATGCATTGTCCATATAGCAGATTTCTGTAGAAAAGGGGTGCAATTTTCTAAGCTGAGAAGGCACTGATTTCGAGGGAAATAAATGTTGTACTGTGTTAAGATTCAATATGCAAATATTGATAACAAAAATATTCAATTCAATTTCACGACAATAGCATATACAGGATCACTGAAAGAAACACAATCACAAGATAGACACATATTTATCCTAGGAAATCCTCTAGGGAAAGAAAACCCAACAAAACTTCCTCAATATAGATGATCAAAAGTACAAAGAAAAAACCCCAAACAAGTGCTCCTTCTCCTTGCATATATATATATATATATATATCTCCTATGCGAATTACACAAGTGAGTGTGTGTGTTCAAATGAGGAGCACATCACTCCTATTTATAATTTATCTTCCACTTGAATTTTTCACTAACTAGGTCAGCCCCAACAAACTTAACCGGGTCGACTTACTTAGGAAGACTAAAAAAATATAATATTACTTTCTGGAGGGTTCTATCGACCCGACTTACAAAGGAGGTTTTACCTCATGACTCTATGATGACCAAATACAATAATAACATCCCGATGGAGAGATAAAACATATCCAAATAAATAATAATAAAATACAATAGAATATTCTTCGAAGTTACAATATTTCAACACTCCCCCTTAACGAGAAGGGTATTATACTGACAACAACAACATCAACTGTAGGAGCAAGGAGAGAGAGCATCATCAACAACATCAAGGTGATACATCTATAAATCATCAGAAGTTTTCTTCAACAATATCAGCAACTGGAACATCTTCAACATCTTTAGTAATGGAGCATCATCTTCTACAACACTGAGTCTCCATCTTTGATCTTCATCTTCTGCAGCACTTGATCGCTCGATCGTCTACAACAACACTTGATCTCTCGATTATATACAACAACTCTTGATCTTTCGATCAGCAACAACATCATCTGCAGCAACATAACCTGCAACACACATTATCCAATTATGGGATGATCAATCCTTCTCACTTTAGGACTAAGTCCAAGGATGATGCAATCCTAACCACATCACTAAGACAAAAGTCCGAGGATCACTTTAGGACTGATGTCCAGGGATGATACAATCCCAACCAAATCACAGAGACAAAAGTCTGTGGATCACTTTAGGACTAATGTCCAGGGATGATACAATGTCAACCACATCACAGAGAAAAAAGTCAGCGGATCACTTTAGGACTAATGTCCAGGGATGATACAATCCCAACCACATCACGAAGACAAAAGTCTGCGGATCACTTTAGGACTAATGTCCAGGGATGATACAATCCCACTACAACGTCATCATCACTGCTCCTCCTTTTGAGGAAGATCCTTTCGAACCACACCAAGATTGTCACGGAAGTACTGAAACTTCACTCGAGACAAAGGCTTAGTCAACACATCAACAACTTTCTCATCAGTGCTCACATACTGGAGCTTTATAGCTCCCTTCTGTACCATATCCCGTCTATAAAAATACCAGATTTCTATTTGCTTTTTTCATGTCCCAAATTTGGCATTGGGTCACAATGTCCTAATCACATTGGCCATATTCATTAGAGTTTGTCAAATTGATGTTAAGGGTCAAATAATTGACGAGGAGGAAAATTACTAGTTTCCTAGGTTTGGGGTAGAAGCTTTGGGATTTGGAATAATGGGGATAATAAATGATGTTGGAACATTAGGATGGCATAAATATTTAATAAAGGAGATGAATAAATATATACAAGTGAAAATCAAAGTGGCATTTGATCATGAAGACACATGGAGGAAGTGGGACCCGCACAAGCTAGAATTTATGTGCCACATGGCATCCTCTTCTTGCAATTTCGAATACATGGGAAGCCTAATATTCTTGGGATGAGTTATAAGGTCAATAATACTTGGCATGAGTCAATGAGGTCTAAATATAGAGGAAGAGTAACTGCCATGGAAGAGGAAGAGGCAATTTGGAGCTAGTGAGACACTTGGGCTAGATTCCCTAGCTCTATGACAACAATGATGAAGATGCTATGACACCTATGACACAAATAAGACCTGAAGGCTGACATATGACATATATGACATGTCAGGGCTAAAAATAGACTCTAAGAGGGCACTCAAGGGTGTTAGGGCAGCTAATATGATTCCACATGTGATTTGGTGGAAGTGGGAGACTAGGAATTGTTGTACAAGCGGCGTTCTTTGGAATCTCTTCCCAACTTGAGTTGGCATGAGTCTCTTGGAAGGAATTCGACCCATAGAGGACATTAGAAGTTTATAAATGTCAATAACAAAGAATTAAACCAGACTTTTATCATTTGTATAATTAGCAATTGCATTTGTGAAGAGGGGGAGCTAGTGGATGACTAGTTTCTTGCCTTAGCCAAATTCGAGGGTGAAAAATTCCCATCCAAGTTGGTAGTTGGAAAGGCCATTCAGACCTTTCATTTGGAGATTTAATGGAGTCTTTATTTGTAGGTGTAAGCTACATGGTATCTCATGGTTTCTTCTATTGCAGCTCACTCCTTCAACCATTTCCAGTTTTGAAGGCATATTCTTGATCCTTGAGGGAGGGCGTTTTTGGTGAGCTATTGTACTCTTTGGGGGAGATTCTAATGCCCCATTTATTTTGTAATATGAATTAAATACTCTATTCTTCATATCCAAAAAGTTTCAGGTCTAAATTCCAAGTAGAAATGTGTAAATCTCATTTTTAATGAAAGAACAATGCCATTTCCCCACTACCTTGGTGTGAACCAATGTAATGCTGATGATTTCGAATGAATGGATGATTCTCTGATAAATTTGTGATTAATAGACTTCCATGGATGTATTTTACAAGTTTCATGTACTGTACTTGAGCATTTGAAGTATTTTTACTCAGTTTAATTGCATTGGGAGAAGAAATAGTGTCATTTCCCCAAGGGTCGAATGGGTGATTTTTGCAGCTGAATGGGAGAGGGTTGGAACATATATAATAATCAATTAATGGTTCACATGAGACCTTAATAACATCCTTAATACATTCCCTACCTATTTTCAGAAATTTGAGTGGGTTTGGAGGCATTTGGGAATCCATTTTCAGTACTTATCCTAGGGGGATTTGAACCCCAACTTACTAGTAAAATTGCATACCTGGTCCAGAATCTTAAGAGAGTTTGCAAAGGTATTTTTCTGGCCATATATCACCCCTGAACATCATATTCAAGTCCTAATATCATTCATACACCTTCCTTGAAGATTTGAAGGCATTTGGAGTCAATTTGAGACCTAGAGACCAATACTAGTCAAAGGGAAATTACTAGTAAAATTCCCTACATTGGCCAGAATTGAAAGAGGATTTGCAGAAGTATTTTAAAGGTCCAAAAGCATACCTGAAACACATATTTATGTTCTAACATCATCCATATACCTTCTCAGAATATTTGGGAGCAATTGGAGCAATTTGGGGACCTAGAGCTCAAAACTAGTCAATGGTTTAACTAGGGGAAAAAGTGAAAAATTGTCATTTTAATAAAATTCCTAACAAGGTACATTATAGCTTTGAATTGTCATGGAACACTAGGTTCCCGTCATCTTCATACAACTCTGGTTGTCATATAGAATCACTATGGTATCCAACTCTAGGTCAAATAGACCTGACATCAATTTTCGAAGCCATATGAATTCACAACTAGCAAAACAAGCTGCTATATACTTTGCTTCAACTGTGCTGAGAGCAACACTGTACTATTTCTTGCTAAACCATGAGATCATGGCGGATCCCAGGAAATAACATCCACCTGAGGTGCTCTTCTTGTCTGAGACACTTCCAGCCCAATCTGCATCTATATAACCATACAATTTGTAGTCATGATCTCCAACATAGTATAGACCAAAGTCTATCGTACCTTTCAGGTACCTCATCACATGCTTTGAAGCTACTAGGTGAACACGTCTAGGCTCAACTAGATACTGACTCAGGGTGTTCACAACAGATCATATATCTGGCCTGGTATTTGTTAGATACATCAACGATCCAATAATCTTTTTGTACTGAGTCACATCCACTAACTATGACGCTTCATCAGCTAACAACTTTAGGTTGGTATCCATGGGTGTGGACATGGCTTTACATTCCAACATATCAAATCTTTTTAGGATTTCCACATCATACTTTCCCCGGTTGAGAAAGATTCCTTCTGGGCTCTGCCATACTTCCAGGCCTAGAAAATAGTGCATCAATCCAAGGTCTTTTATCTCAAATTATTCAACGAGATTCTTCTTGCACTCTACAATCTGTTTCTCATTTCCTGTCAGAAATAAATCATCCACATACAACAATAATATGACAGGTTCATCACCCATAACCTTAAAGTAAAGGTTAGGGCCATCTTTACTTTAGTAAAGCCCAAGCTCGTCAAAAATCTATTTATCCTTCCGTACCAAGCTCTTGGAGATTGCTTCAATCCATACAGATCCTTCTTCAACTTGCATGCGTGAGTCCGTATGTCTTCAACTTCAAATCCCTGTGGCTGTTCTATGTACACTTCTTCCTCAATCACACCATTCAGGAAAGTTTTCTTCACATCCATCTGGTGTAAACTCCACTTCAACATGGACGCAAGTGCCATGATGGTTCTAATGGAAGTGTACCTTGCTACTGGCACAAATGTATCTTCATAATCAATTCCCTCTTTCTGAGAGAATCCTCTAGCCACAAACATTGCCTTGTATTTCTCAATACTTCCATAAGATGCATGCTTTATCTTGTAGATCCACTTGGAAGATACCACACTTTTGCTTTCTGGTTTGGGAACTATATCCCAAACATCATTCTTCATTATTGATTGGTATTCCTCCGTCATTGCTTCTACCCATTCTTTCTTCTGTATAGCTTCTTCATAACTGGTAGGTTCTTGATCTACAAGATCACACATCAAAGCCACATAACTGGAAAATGGTTTTGGCTTCTTGCTTACTCTTGTGGAGCCTTCTGGAGCTCCATACTTCTCTGCTTCTTGTATAATTTCTCTTGCCCAAGCATGCTTTCTCTTTTGTGACATATTCATAGTGGGAGGTTCTTGAGGCTCTAGCATATCATGGTCTTCTGGTGTTTCATCTTCGGGGGAAGGTGCAGCTTCTACATTTATGGGAGGTACATTTTCTTCATATACTTCTTCATGCTAGCACTTTTTGGATCTCTTGAGAGCTGCTTCTTCATCAAATGTTACATCTCTACTAATCTCCATGTGATGGAATCTTGGAATGTATATTCTGAAGGCTTTGAAGACTTCACAGTATCCAACAAATATTCCCTTCTTTCCGGAAGGGTCCAACTTGGTTCTCTTTTCTTTTGGTATGTGAACATATATTGGGCAACCAAATATCTTGAGGTGGCTCACTTCATGCTTCTTTCCTATGAACATTTCTTATGGAGTCTTGAATCCAAGGGCACTATGGGATAATCTATTATGTACATAAACTGTCGTCCTTGCTGCTTCAACCCATAGATGCATTGGAAGATCTTGATCATGTATCATTGTCTTCACTGCTTCCATAATGGTCCTATTGTTTCTTTCCGCAACACCATTCTTTTAAGGATTGTAGGGAGTAGTTAGTTCCCTCTTGATTCCAGCTTCTTTGCAAAAGGCTTCAAAATCGTTTGAAGTATATTCTCCACCATTGTCTGTTATGAGTGTCTTGATTCTTCTTTCTGAATGATTCTCTATCAAGGCTTTGAATTCCTTGAATTTTCCAAATACTTCATCCTTTGCTTTCAAGAAATATATCCATGTCTTTCTTGAATAGTCATCAATAAATGTAACATCGTATTCATAACCACTCAAAGATGTGGAGGGAATTGGACCACATACATCTGAATGGATTAATTCCCACGTACCTTTAGTCTTTGTCTCACTCTTCGAAAATGGATTCTTGATATTCTTTCTTTTCGCACATCCTTTGCAAATGCCTTCATGATTGATCTTCAAATCTGGTAATCCCGTCACTACTTTGCTCACATGGGGTAGTGCTTTGTAGTTGATGTGATAAAGCCTTCTATGCCATAATTCACTTGGTCTAGTGGTCTCATGAACAAGGGTTGTTTCTGAATGTCCCTTGAGTTTATATAAGCCTCCTTCTTCACCAATGAAAACTGCATCTTCAATTGATTTTCCTTTGGGCACATAAGTACTCTTTAATTGAGCTCTCAAATTCATCTTCCTATTGATGTTCCTTCCTTCATACATTATGGCTAGGGTATCATACATGTCCTTTGGGGTCTTCTTGGATGACACTTGAGGAATCAAGTGGTCCTTGATAGAATCAGCAATGATCCTCTTTGCCCTAATCAGGTCCTTCTTGTGCTTCTCCTTAGCTTCATCCTCTTCAGGTTCTGTAGCTTCTTCCTTGATGTATTTGGAAAGATCATTCTCTTCAAGAAGAGGCCAATCCTATATATCCATGCTTGGAAATTCTCTATGCCTTCTAGCTTATCCTCAAGCTTAGTGCTTGGGGCCATCTTATCCAGGAGGACACCAGAAAATGAAATTTCTCAAAATGAAAAACTGGCCTTACCAGGAGATGCGCTTGACTGAGGCGAATTGACTGGTACACTTGGTTTCTGGAGATTCCAAATTTTCACCTCTCAAAATTGACTTGCGAAATTCTGATCTGCAATTTCTGCAGTTTTCTGGTCCAAAGTCAAACTAAGGTTTGACTTTCCCGGAGATCTACTCACTCAAAAATTTCGATCTAGGGCTCAATAGATCTGCCCTAGGGAGGCACAACTTTCTATGCAATTAGATTTCCAAAATTCCAACTTTGACAGAAACCCTAATTTCTTGCCGAAGGGAGAAGAGAGAGAGTTTCACGTTGTGAAAGCTGTCATATTCAGGCTAGCTCTGAAACCATGTTAAGATTCAATATGCTAAGATATATAACATCAATATTCAATTCAATTTCACAACAATAGCATATACAGGATCACTGAAAGAAACACAATCACAAGATAGACACAGATTTATCCTGGGAAACCCTCTAGGGGAAGAAAACCCAGCAAAACTTCCTCAATATAGATGATCAAAAGTACAAAGACAAAACCCCAAACAAGTGCTCCTTCTCCTTGCAAATATCTCTCTCTCTCTCTCTCTCTCTCTCTCTCTCTCTCTCCTATGCGAATTATACAAGTGAGTGTGTGTCCAAATGAGGAGCACATCACTCCTATTTATACTTTATCTTCCACTTGACTTTTTCACTAACTAGGTCGGCCCCAACAAACTTAACTGGGTCGACTTACCTAGGAAGACTCAAAACATTATAATATTACTTTATCGAGGGTTCTATCGACCCGACTTACAAAGGGGGTTTTACCTCATGACTCTATGATGACAAAATACAATAATAACACCCCAACGAAGGAATAAAACATCTCCGAATAATAACAAAATACAATAGAATATTCTTCTAAGTTACAATATTTCAACATACTGAAGGGCATGCAAACTGAGGCAGGAGAAGTCTATACATTGCACGAATTCGATGACCATATTGTACCTTTCAATGTGAAGTTCGAGGCAGTCATAGCACCGATTTCAAGGCTGAAATTTATCTTATGTGGTTGAGATAAGTAGTGGATTAATTGTTGATTTTATTACTATTGTACATTTTCAAGAAGAAAATAAAAATACTCTCTCACACACATGTTTTCCCCTTAGGGGGTTTTTCTTGGGGCATTTGCCCAAAAATCTTATTTCTAATTTTTACTGTGTGTTGTGTTTTAATTTCTGCTCATTAGTTGGTAAATTCCTCATGTGTTTCAAATTCTGAATTTGTTTATGATATAAAACTTTATTTTCGGCAATTAAATGATGAATGTGTTTGGGCATTAAATAATGATGTTCAACGTGATTTGAAACCAGGTTGGGGAAGAAATATTTACATGCATAACTCTTCATTGGTCCTAGACACAAAGCAGTTTGTCTTGTCTCCACAATAGACTAGATATGAATTGAAACACATACCCAAAAGTTGATTTCCAGTCAACCACATTAGTAGCCCAATCAAACTCTGTATACTTGACCAACTGATTTGAATTTCTATTGAGATACTTGATTCCAAGTTGATACATATCTTTGACATATAGTACAATCCAATTTGTGGTTTTCATATGGCTCTTCTCTGAATCCTCCATGAACTTGGAGACCAATTAATGACAAAGGCAATATTGGGTCGACTATGAGTCAAGTAAATAAGAATGCCAACAAGTTGTATGTGCATTGTAGCATCAGCCTTTCGAGAATCACACTACTTAGTCAATATGACAACACACTGATGAAGAGTAGAATAAGGCTTGCAATGTTTCATTCTAATCCCCTTCATAAAATCTAGTGTATACTTAGGTTGAGGGATGAAAATGCCATCATTCCACTCATAACTTGGATGCTAAAGTATTTATGCCAAGAAGTTGTATGTGCATTGTAGCATCAACCTTCGATGAATCACACTCCTAAGTCAAATATAACAACACACTGATGTAGAGTAAAATAGGTCTTGCAATGTTCCATTCTAATCCTCTTCAAGAGATCTAGTGTATACTTAGGTTTACGGTAAAGATACCATCATTCAATTCCATAAATTGGATCCCAAAGAAATGAAGCCAACCAAAGTTGGTCATCCAAATGTAATATTGACCTTCAACTTCACCTTCAAACCAATAATTAAATGACCACCACTCTCGAGGATAATCAAGTCATCCACATAAAACACAACAAATATAACCTCATCATTCAAAACATGCACATTAACACTATGATATGACTCACAACCATTGAAACCATTGTGAAGAAATAACTTATCAATATTTTCATACCATGTCTGAAACATCTATTTCAATCCATATAGAGATTTCTTTAGCTGGAACACAAAATTCTCATCCTATAAAAACTCTGGTGGTTGCTCCATATAGATATCCTTAGTAAGATCCCCATATAAGAAGCATTCTTCACATCCATTTGATGTACCTCTCAAGCAAACCATAGCTACCAACTTGACACTAACTCTTCAAAGATCTTGTTTTTCTAGAGGTCACATTTAGTGGTTGTTTTGACCCCGTTTCAATAGTGGTGCTACCAATAACACCCTTTTTTGGGGGTTAAAATTACAACTTGTTTGCATCCATGGCCTTAATAATCTCGTACCATTGCTATCAAAACCATAAAATCAAACCTCAAATTGAAAAGCACCATTTTTTTCAAGGTTAAAATTGCAGTTTCATTAAAATAGTCAAAGTCTTAAAATCAACCTCAGAATCGAAAAGTGGTGTTACTGGTAGCACCCTCCTTTTTTTTCGGGCTTAAAATTGCTTTGAAACCATGCCCTTCACAACTAATACCATTGCAACCAAAATCTTAAAGTCGACCCCAAATAAAAAAGAGCTACTAAATCTAACTGTCATTTTTCTCGTGCTTAAAATTACAACATTTTATAAACCATGAAGTTGTTAGTGTTACAAAGTATATATATATAGGGGAGGCACACCAAAACTAGGGGAAAAACGTGTCTTAAAGAAAAAAATGAAAAACAAACAATTTCAAAAAATAAATCATGCCACACCTTGCTAACCCCATTTCCAAGAAAAAAAAACACATTTTAAACAATTTAAAAGTTTAAATTTTTTAAAAAAGTTTTAAAAAATAACACCAAACAACTTTGAAAAAATAATTAACAAATGAACAACAAAGATTAAAAAAATAAAAATAAAAATTGAAGAACTAATTAATTAAATAAATAAGCAAGTTAAAAAAATAATTTAAAAATAAAAAAATGGAGAAGGTGCAATTTTCGAAATTGCCTCCCCACCCACAACCCTCGCTCCCTCCCTTCAGACCCCCACCTCCCCCCATGCCACTTAAAGGAGTGACCCACCTTTTCTTTAAGTGGTGCTTTGGGAGGGGAGAAGGAGAGGGGGGAGTGAGGGTGGGGGTCTTGTTGTCACATCCATAGTAGCCGAGCTACCATGATTGCAGAACAATTCCCATAATATTTTTGAGCCAGTCCTTTGCATATTTGGATGAGATCAGTTGATGATGAGCAACATATAGATGATCACTTTCATGTATTCAGTGGATCTTGAGCTTGTACATTTGAAAGTCTCATGCCAGGACTGAGCCCCATGACCCCAAGTTGGTGACTGAGTTAGCCATTCTTCTATCATCCAAAGTAGATTGTTGACAATGGCAATGATATATTTAGCTGCAGTGCTTTAGTATGATGCAGAGATTCAGATCAGGGACTCAGGTATATGATCCAGCAGGTATATTATTTGTGCATTTGGACTGTTGGTGTGCTCTTTCTTTTATCTAGGTTGTTTTGATTGGATATATGATGATTGTTTACTGGAAATACAATATATATATTCTTACTTGTTGTTTAGATAGAAGTGGTTAGTTACTGTGAGTAGGATATTATTGTGTATACTCATTGGTCATGCCTTTACTTTATAAGTATGGATTCGGTCATTCCCTTTGTGTAGGGATTTTTCTATCCATGGCATCATCAATCACTTTCCCATCCATCTGTGATCTTTCATTCTTGGTTTTATCCTGACTTACACCTTAACTAGTGATCTCGAGGACTTCCCCCACCTAGACCTCTGTGTTGGATAGATTCCTTGTTTACATTGTGTCCCAGCTCTGGAGTGTGTGATTTTAGTCATAGTGATTGTTCTCCTTTAGTCCTCGAAACCAAGTATTCCTATTAACAGTGTTGCTAAACACTAAAGCATCAAAACTTAAATGTTATATCTAAAAGGATGCTAAGTCAGCAAAAATAGTGTTGTTAAACACTACATATATCTATATTAGCTAATCAGTGGCCAAAGGACGAGCACTCATCCTTGTTTGGCGTAAGGTCGTTTGTCCCCACGGGGAAACAAGGTGGTCACTCCATTGCACCTATGGACGGTGGCGGGCAATGGAGGTCATACTGAGTCATATTTGAAGCCCATAAGGCTTCCAAGGCACCTACTTTTGGAGGCTGGCTAGTGAAAATCTTTAAATGGTAAATCTAAAGTGTGAAAAGTTGACAATGATTTGCTAAAGAGGTTTCTTGTCTAGAGTCTATTGGAAGCAATCTCATCACTCTACCCATTTGTGAGACACCTCCATCCCCTGTGTTTTTCTTTATCCAACATATGTGTAGGTGGTCTTTCCTTGTTCCCTTATCCAAGAGATTACAGTGTTGAGGTAGTCAATACTTTCCCCTTAGCCTAGCCTTGTTTTTACACCTTCACCCATGGTTACCAAATTGGCCTACTCTATAAAAGAGTATACACTTGAGGTTCTTGTTTATAGTAGTTGATTACTTTGATCTAGACTTATTATTACTGTTATATTTACATGATCATGCCAGTTAAACATCATTTTATACTTTGGTCTCGCTATTGATATAATTGAAGGAGCATATCTCATCCATTTGTACTTGCAGCAACAGTTGTTTATGGTCTGGATCATTATTTTGATCAGTTTTTACCTGGTCAACCCAGTTTGACCAAGTCAACCCGCAAGGTCCGGAATGAGTTTGGAATGACAATGTTAGAGATGGATTATTCATGGCCCATATGTTCCCATTAGATGGTTCCATGCTTTAGACAGCCTTTTCGGATGATGGTTTGATGGATTTTTATTTATATTATTATTATTTACATGCCATTATTTTATTATTTCGGGCATGGATGAGCTTACAGATGTATCCCTTGATGGTCATATGGTGTATAAGTGCTCATTCCTAATAGATTTGAGCATTCTGAGTCAATTGGTGCACTCAGTTATCAGTTATAAGCAGTTTCAGGTGATGATATGGTCATATTACCACTTTTCTTTAGTTTGCCATGCAAAAATGGCTTGTCCAGCACTTTCATTGATTATTTTTGTTCTCCTAGGGCGCTCATGAGGGGATATTGGGTCCAGTCAGTCGTTATTACCATATTACCCCATCCCCAAACATTTTGGTGCAGACATTTTTGTGCTCGGAGCACATGGTAGAAAATTACAGGCATTTTTGTACTTTCAGAGGTGGTTTTCTAGCAATAGAATGGCTAACATAGGAAATCAATTTGGCTCAGTGGGGTAAGGAAATGGCATGAGATTGGTCCGGTACTTCATGATGATATTTTCCACACCTTCCAGCATGTTTTCCGGCATCAGTGGGTTCCACACGTCATCCCATTCAAC
Source organism: Larix kaempferi (assembly GCA_027924585.1). Lineage (NCBI taxonomy): Eukaryota > Viridiplantae > Streptophyta > Pinopsida > Pinales > Pinaceae > Larix > Larix kaempferi. Next base: position 366,922 of record BSBM01001277.1, read on the forward strand.
ATCTTGGGGGTTTTATATTGTATTTTTGGGGCACACCTCCAAGTGTCTTTTGACACTTTATCACATGTTATATTATTTTGATGTAGGTGGGGCATTAGTCTAGTGAAGATATGATATCCTAGACCCCCCCACCATGTTATGATGTCATGTTGTGTCCCTAGTCATGTTATGTGTCTCACGTCCCCCCTAGGGTGTCATTGAGGGAGGACGTCCCCCTTGTTATGAGTGATCCATGTATTATTTGACTGTCTCATCTTAGTCGTTGATCTTATATTTGTATCTCTTGATCCTAGCTCTCCATACTATTGGGATTTTAGGGTTTTGGATTGTGAAAGGCTATTTATATCCACTCTCACCATTTGTAAAGGGACTTTTGGCTCTTGGATTTCCAGCATAATAAAGAAATATTCTTGAAAACTCTTGGAAGCTTCGGGAATGTTCTTGCATGTGATTGTAAAGTCTTTTCTCTTCGACATTATTGTGGATCTATCTTCTCCATAACCATTTTTTGCAGGGGTTGTGTGGTAGTGAAGGAGACGACTTTGATGGGGGCGCTCTTGTGAGGGAACTCCATTCCTCTCCCTCAAATCAACTTGCATCTCAGGGAGTATCTCTATTGTATCTTCGGTGATCATTTTGATGCTTCGTGATTTATCTTTGCTATCGTATATTTTCTTTCATGCTTGATTCGATTCTCATAGTAGATCATTTTTTTTGCAGGGAAGGGCACGTTAGTCAGCTTGGAGGCATAGCGATTTCACTTGGAGAAGCTTGGATCTCACTCGTAATTGCTTCAGGGTGGGAAGATCATTAATTTTCTTAGCAGCCACAATTATGTCCAGGTACCTTTCATTTTATTCTTGTTGTTCTGAGATCTATTCCAACTGTCACACTTAAAACCCTCATTGTTAAAACCCTCATTTTTTAGATCTGATAGATTCGGCGATATTTTGGGCTTAATACTTAAAACCCACTTCACATAATTAATAAACCTTAAGGACCAAGTTTGGTGGAAATATGACTCCATTTTCCCTCATATCCAGACACCGGCCATCTCTAGGGAAGGACACACTTGTGGGTTTTCACTTTTCAGTCATTTTTGCAGATTTATCAGTTGGGTCTTGCTTGAACCCTCTCAAATTGTCAGATCTAATCTCAAGCAATCATCCTAGTGTCATTTCATTTATAAACTCCTCATTTTGGGTCCACGTATCAATTATTTGCCTAAACCCTAGGTGGATCTCATTTAGGTATTTTCATTTGGCACTAGATATATCCAGATATAATCACTTAACTTCATTGTGGTACATTTTACTTAAGGTTGAGAATTCTTATCTTTCCTATGTTGATGTAAATGTAACTTCGGAAAATATTCACTTGTATTTTATATTGATATTATTATTGTATTTTATTTGTACTTCCGACGGAGATGTTTTTCCTCCGATCGGGAATGTCATTATTATGTTTGGTCATGCAAAGTCATTAAAGTAAAACCTCCATTGTAAGTCAGGGCAATAGATCCCCTAAAGTCAAATGTAAAAGGGTTTATTAAGTCTCCCTAGAGAAGTCGGCCCAGTCAGTTTTAGTAAGGTCGACCTAGTTAAGTAAAAGGTCAAGTCAAAAGTAAAGTATAAATAGAGAGCCTTGCTCTCTCATTTGGACACACTACTCACTCACACAAGTTTGCATAGCAAGGGAGAGAAGACAAGTTCGCTGGAGGAGAAAGAGAGAGAGAGTTGCAAAAGACATATTTTGGGTTTTCCATTTTTGGCTTGATATTGTATTAATGACGAAATTATCTTTGAGGAAGTTGTGGGGTTTTCTCCTTTATGGTTTCCCCGAGGAAAATTATTGTGTCTATTGTGTTTTGTTGTGCTTGTTATTCTTTCAGTTAAAGATCCTAGATAATATTGAATTAAAGTGCAAACATTAACATGGTATCAGAGCTAACCTGGAAAGAAGACATTATGCAGCAGCGGGAAACTAGGGTTTCCAAGTTTGAGGCCTTCTCTCCACAAATCATCAAGAAAAGGAGGCTAGGCTAACTCACCCTAGGAGGGCGCATATTTTGGAGGAAGCATATAATCAAATTCCGAGAATTTTCATTTTTGGCCCTTTCACTACTGCTGGAAGGAAAACTAGGGCATCAAGTTTTGGGGGCTTCTCTCCATCAATTTGGAAAAAGGAGTACATTGGACAACTTGCCTTGAGGAGGCGCATCTTCCTGTTCAATCAGAAGTTCAAAATTCCAAGTCTGAAAAATTTAGGGTTTCTCTGACAAACCCTAGGCCAACCAGCTCCAGAACCAGATTGGGCATCTCAAATTGGTAAGACCTAAGTCTCTACTATTTCCATTTGAGGTTCTCATTTCAAAATGTCTCACCACACCAAGCTTGGGGATAAGCTTGAGGGAGATGATAACTTTCGAGCATGGAAGTATAGGATTGCTCTTGTCCTTGAAGAAAATGATGTGGACAAGTATGTTAGTGAAGAAGTTCCAGCACCAGAGCGAGATGAGGCTAAGGCTATCCACAAGAAGAACTTGGTCAAGGCCAAGAGAATTATTGCAAACTCCATTAAAGATCATCTCATCCCCCATGTGTCATCCCTGAAGACGCCAAAGCAGATGTTTGATGCCTTGACAAATTTATTCAAATGGAGAACACCAATCGGAAAATGACATTAAGGAACCAACTCAAGAATGTGAAGATCCAACCATCAGAGACCATGCAATCTTACTTCACAAGGGTCTCTCAAATCAAGGAGCAACTTGAAGCAGTTGAAGACATGGTAGAAGAAGGAGAGATTGTTATGACCACCTTGAATGGTCTCCCAAGATCATGGGACTCATTCATTCAAGGAATATGTGTCAGGAAGAAGTTGATCACCTTCAACAGACTATGGGAAGAATGTACACAAGAAGAAGCTCAACTTGTAGCACGAGAAGAGAAGATGGGAGCAAATGATGATCAAGCTCTTACAATTCACGCTAGAAGAAATCACAAGAGGGAGGACCACTATCACAACAAGAGGGGGACCACCATCACAATAAGAGGGAGAACTACCATCACAAAATACAAAGGAGACCTAGAAGAGATCTATCCAATATTAGATGTTATACATGTGATGAGAAGGGACACTACTCTAGAGATTGTCCCAGAAACAAAGGTTCCTCCAACAAGAAGACTAACAAGAGGAGACATCATCCTCACACCGCTAAAGACGATGAACCAACAAAGAAAAGAACCAAAGAAGAAAGGGATGATTCTTCAAGTGATGACGAATATGTTTTATAATAAATAAAGGTAACCAGTTATAAGGGTTCATTCAGAAGGTTCCACCTCATAAGGTGAATCTAGAGATGATTTTATGTATTACATGAAAGGAGTAGGAGAAGCTCCTACAAAGTTGGACTCCGAAAAACAAATAAAGATCAATGCTCTATGAAGAACCTCTCATCCATTCCAGCATTGGTTAATATATAGAGGAAGGGGAACACAGAGTCTACTTCAGTACGAAGAAGAAGCGATCTACAATGTAGAAAAATTGCTCAACATTTCCGATCATAAGCAAGAAAGGCACAAGCCCTCATAATCAGACGATGAAGTAGAGCACACTGTCAAAGACTCCAGTAGTTCCTACAAGGAAGCACAGATCAAGAGGGAATCCGCCCAACGACCAAACAAAGATAAGTATTTGAATTGTCATTTCTTGTATATCTAATTATTTAAATGATATTGTTCAGTCATGTACATACTTATGTTCCTAGATTTTGGATGTGTATTATGCATGTTAGAAAAGTTGCATTAATGAACATAATACTACTAATATGCAAGTAACAAGTAAGTGGTCGATGGTACTTTACAACATTCCATTGCTACTTATCTAGAATGAAACCTCTTTGCTGACATGTTGGGAGTAGTGCACGCTCTTAATAATGTTCTGGTAGAGATGGAAGGCATCTAGAAAGTTACCGTATGAATACGGGATATGGATGAATGTTGTGATGAAGCATTGGCTAAGGTAGTTGCATGACTGTATGACCTATGTCTTTATGCATAAGATTTTTTTTTTTAAATTATGAAATGTTTCTAACCACGCAACTAAATTGACTTGTAGGAAATATCGTGTACCATCACCTACAAGAGAGACTTGTTTCGAAGAACAAGTGACGATGATTCAGCTACAACAAATCAAGAAAACTCTCTATTGAAGAGATTGAAGAACCTGAAGCAATCAGAGTCAGAGACGCAACGATGGAAGAAGCGATTCCAGAAGATCATGAATATCGTGACATGGCAGAACCACAAGAACCTGTAGATCCACCTCGTGAGAAGAACTCCCACAAAAGAAGACCAGCATGAGCACGGGAGGCAATACAAGATGTAGAGAACTATGGTGCTCCAAAGGGGATGCATAGAGAAAGCAAGAGACCCGGACCATACCCCTGCTATGTGACATAATTGATAAAGAACCTTCCAACTACGAAGAAGCAGCAAAGAAGAAAGAATGGAAGGATGCCATGATCGAGGAGTACCAGTCGATTATGAAGAATGATGTCTGGGAGATAGTTCCGAGACCAGAAGGGAAGTCTGTTGTGACTTCGAAGTCTGTAGCATTGAAAAACACAAGGCGAGATTTGTGGCATGTGGTTTCTCCCAGAAGGAAGGCATAGACTATGAGGATACATTTGCACCCATAGCAAGATACACTTCGATCTATACTGGCATTGGTTGCAGTAATGAAATGGAAGGTACACCAGATGGACGCCATTCTTGAATGGTGTAGTAGAAGAGGAAGTGTACGTGGAGCAACCACTGGGATTTGAGACACATGACAGGAAGACTCATGTGTGCAAGTTGAAGAAAGCCTTGTATGAACTAAAACAGGCACCCAGGATGTGGTACGGCAAGATAAACAGCTTCCTGATGACCTTAGGCTTTACTAAGAGTAAAGCAGATTACAACCTTTACTTCAAGGTTGAAGTTGGAAATCCAGACATACTTCTACTCTATGTAGATGACATGTTTGTAATAGGGGAGGACGAGCTCATTGCAGATACGAAGAGGAGGCTTGTTGCAGAGTTCGAGATGAAGGACCTGGGGATGATGCATTATTTCTTAGGCATGGAGGTGTGGCAAAGTGCAGATGGAATCTTCCTTAGACAAGGGAAGTATGCAGTGGAGATTTTGAAGAGGTTCAAAATGATGGACTACAAGGCTATGGACACACCCACGGCATCGAACTTGAAGCTACTGTGTGATGCTTCATCAGAGTCAGTTGATGCTATCATGTACCGTCAGATGATTGGTTCGTTGATGTATTTGACGAACACGAGACCAGACATATGCTTTGTTGTGAACACCCTGAGCCAGTTCCTAACGGATCCGAGACATGTTGACCTGATTGTTGCAAAGCATGTATTGAGGTACTTGAAGGGTACAGTTGACTATGGGCTCAAGTATGAGGCGAATCAGAAGATTAACCTGCAGGGTAATGTTGATTCAAATTGGGCAGGCAGTGTCGTAGATAGGAAGGGCACTTCAGGATGCTTCTTCAGTATGGGATCTAGTATAATCCCCCGGTTTAGCAGGAAGCAGTCATGCGTGGCACTGAGTAAAGTCGAAGCAGAGTATGTTGTAGCTTGTTCAGCCAATTGTGAGGCAGTATGGCTTAGAAAGCTATTGTCTGATTTGTTTGATCTCCAGTTAGAGGCAACTTGTATCTTCTGTGACAACCAGAGTTGCGTTAAGTTGTCCGAGAACCCGATGTGCCACGACAAGTCGAAGCACATTGAGATCAAGTACCACTATATCAGGGATATGGTGCAGAGATGAGCAGTGAAGCTCCAGTATGTGGCGACAAAAGAGCAGATAGCCGACGTGTTGACCAAGTCGTTAGCCAAAGTGAAGTTTGAGTACTTCAGAGAGAAGCTTGGTGTTCTCCAGATCGAGATTCCTCCTAAGAGGGAGTGATAAGACCGAAAGATGCAGATGCACTAGAGTTGTTCTCGCATGGTGGTCCTTGGGATGTAATGCACCTGGGGTGCTCCTAATTGTCCTCCTATGTTGGTAGATGTAAGGGCTAGTTCTCGTATGGTGGTAGGCCTAGGTGGTCCTTGGGACGCAATGCATCTGGGATGCTCCTGATTGTCCTCCCATAGTCGAGACGTTGATAGGTCTACCAATCATAAAACATTATGTGTGCACCTAGTTAGGATCTCGCATGGTGGAAGGCGTAGGTTGTCCTTGGGACGTAATGCACTTGGGGTGCTCTTGATTGTTCTCCCATGTTGGTAGACGCGGGCTGACCGTTGAGAGACGTAATGCACCTAGGGTGTACCCATTAGGTGGGAGACGTAGGTGATATGTTGGACATGAGATGTGCATCTAGGCTGTGCTCCATGTGATGCTGAGATGATCTGGACACAATGAGGCGATAGTAGAAGACGCAGGTGATTGCTGTGGCAATGTAATGAATGGTCCTAGGATGTACCTACTTGATGGCTTGCTCGCAGAGATGATGAAGACCTACATGACGACTAGGCCTACATCCAACATGAAAAAGGGTTGGCTCTGTAGAACTTCCTATGACAGATAGATTCGAGAGATGTCATTAATAAATGATCAACGGAATGAGGATTACGACAGCAACAACGATGATGATCCAGTGTTGATGATGATGTTCCGGCATTGAAGATGATCCAACGATGATGACGTTGTCCAAAATATGTGTCCAGAGTGACGATGATTGTGGCGAGAGAATACCTTCCTAGTTAAGAGGGAGTGTTGATGTAAATGTAACTTCGAAAGATATTCACTTGTATGTTATATTGATATTATTATTGTCTTTTATTTGGACTTCCGACGGAGATGTTTTTTCTCCGATCGGGAATGTCATTATTATGTTTGGTCATGCAAAGTCATTGAGGCAAAACCTCCATTCTAAGTCGGGGCAATAGATCCCCTAGAGTTAAATGTAAAAGGGTTTATTGAGTCTCCTTAGAGAAGTCGGCCCAGTCAGTTTTAGTGAGGCCGACTTAGTTAGGTAAAAGGTCAAGTCAAAAGTAAAGTATAAATAGAGAGCCTTGCTCTCTCATTTGGACACACTACTCACTCACACAAGTTCGAATAGTAAGGGAGAGAAGACAAGTTCGTTGGAGGAGAAAGAGAGAGAGTTGCATAAGACATATTTTGGGTTTTCCATTTTTGGCTTGATATTGTATTAGTGATGAAACTATCTTTGAGGAAGTTGCGGGTTTTTCTCCTTTATGGTTTACCCGAGGAAAATTATTGTATCTATTGTGTTTTGTTGTGCTTGTTATTCTTTTAGTTAAAGATCCTAGATAATATTGAATTAAAGTGCAAACATTAACAGCCTAAGCCTCCTCAACCGGTTCCTAACTCCTATACACCACAACATTTCCCTAGATCTAGACTTCTCCACCCAAGATCTACTTTCGTGCTCCATTCCTAGTCTTTAGAGTGTCTTGAGTTGGTTCGCTAGCCCTCATAGGCTAGTAAGGGTCTCCCCCTTGATCTTGCATTAGCTTGATCTAAAGTGACAAGAGCCCATCCGATGTGACAACTACCCTTCTATTGTAGTGGACGAGGTCCTTGCAGTGTCTCTTTGTTAGCTACCCTACCTCTACCGTCCCAGATAGGATACCATTGGTGGTAACTACACTTTGAGTGATAACAGGGTTGATTCTTGGAATTGTTCCCTGACCTTGATCCCCCTGTCCCTGCTCTTTCCCCTCTCCCCTAGCCTTGAATCGCACCCCCCTACCTTGAAATAGCCCTTGGATATATATTTATACCATTACATATACATCTAATCCCTATTTACACATACAATTATCACATTACATATACATCTAACTCCATATATGGCCCTTTTGGAGTCATATCAACCTACATATCAAAGTTGATTAGACTGATCTTAACCATCACCTAGTATTACAATAAATGATAACCTTAGCCATAATTAATCTCTAATTGAATGCATTAATGATATGATATGAGATAGTTGTGACCACAAGTGAAGATTACACCATTCTCAACAAGTCATGAACATGAGGAGAGTTGTCAATTTGTAAAGATTCTAAACACAACAAAGTTTTCAAGACTACAAGCCAAAGTTGCAATGTTAAGTTGATCCCACAAGGTACACTTGTGTAGAACAAACCTAGCAAGGGATAGGTTGCAAAAGCTCTGCAAGACAAAATGACAAAAGCCTACAAGGGAAATCCATTGAAGCCCCAAAATAACATGTCTTGAAAGCATGCAAGGACACAAAGTACAAGAGATCCAGATGATTATTACTCAATTGATTTGAAAGGCTCACAAGTGTCAATTTCCACAATTACTAAATGTTTGTTGATAATCTGAAGAATTGAATATCCTTTTGTGTGTTCTTGATCCATGATTTTGGGTGGCCTTCCTCTTGGTGAACGTCTTGGAGTTGCCTAACCCTAAGGAAGAAACAATGAAACACTTGTTTTTCTTTTGTCTTTAAATCTATGTATCCTAAGCCAACATCTTTCCACATCCATAACCTAGAAGTTTTCTTTTCTTGGAAGTAAGATCCCAAGGGTCATTGAATTTTCAAGCACCATGGCAGCTCATTAGAATAGATCTTGTATTTCTTATATAGAAAAAACAACATGAATATATTTTTAAGAATGCTCATTTCTGCAAGTTTCCACTTGTGCCAATTTCCACTTGTAAATTCAAGTACATGCTGAGAGGATGGACCTCGAATTAGTATATCTGTGGAGGCTTCTTGAGAGCTGGGGGATGGCTCCATGTACCATGAAGTAAGTCCCGTAGATGTTCATTACCCACTTAGTTTGGTGTTCTCCTATAAGTCGTGGCCCATTTTGAGTTAGAAGGGTTGGTTATGCATTAACCAATCTAGTCAACCGGCTAGCTAATATGGTCTTAATGAAACAGATTGCACCATTTATTCGACATATTGGACATTTCTTTTAATGGGCATGTAGGATAGCATGGAAAAGGGGTGCCGTAGAATCCTGTTTATTAAGAATCTTTATTTTTTATTTTTTTGCCTGCATAAAGTGAGAGACGGGGAGGTCAAGCAAGCAACCATAATCCATAGGCAAATCATATCCCTAGAGTATATGGTATTGGAGCTGTGGAGTGAACCTCAGAGCATGTAAATGGTTGCAGACCTCTGCTATGTAGGGAAAACATGAAGGACATACAGAACTGCACAGCATGTCAATGGTTGCAAAGCTGCTAGGTAGGGAAAATATGTAGGACATAAAAGACTGCGATCGTTTGCAGCAGGACATAGTGGGGTATGAGGTATCATAATAAATCTGGTACCATGTATTTAAGAAAAAGAATCAGATATATAACCAATCACAGACTAGTAAACTCAACAGAAATCATAGGAGATCATGTACAGAACAGAATCAATAATAGCTCTCCAGTAACCTATATATGCTTCAAAATAATATCAGAAATAATCCCAAAAGTACACACGAAGAAGTACCAAAACTTTCACAAGAACAGAAAACAGTAAAAGGCTCATCTATCATTTCAAAACATGCTTGCATTTGTTCTTTGATGCTTGCTCTTCACGACAATTCACTGAAGCAAATCGTCCAATAAAAGATACAAAGGAAAACCCTAGAACAAAGTAACTTGATAAAGAGGATAACTCATAGAGCCAGTGCACAAAAATCATACAGACATCCTTGCTAATGACGCTGAACAGTTAGCCTAGAAAATCAAATTAGAAGGAAGACAAATTCATTAACTTACAATCAACATTGAACAGACTCCAAATTTAAGCGAGTTCAAAACACTGAGCTCTATGGACACAGTTTCTCTGAATCTTCTACACAGAGTGTCATCTGGCGAGACCAATATGAATTATCTAGAACGATCGCATTTTTGTTGAAATGTTATACTGGCAGAATTGTATAAATGCCTCAACATACAAATCAACCGAGTCTGTAAGACAGGCTTTTTTTGTCTGTAGTACCATGATTGCTCTTTTCAATGTTAGCCCACTTTTCCCGTGAGCCAGCTTTAGTACATTTACTCGACTGCATTTTGTAAACAACTATATTGTGGATAGTCACTTAGTACTGAATAGGTACTACAAAACAAAGAAATATTGCGAAAGATCAGGACTACCAAAAACAGAACATACATTAACCCCTATTCACAGGAGCAAAAATATTTACAAGTGCCAACTTAAAGCACCTTTTCAAGTAAACAAGCATCCTGCACCTCTATAAAGCAATCAGACAATCTATACATGCGTTCCTTCATGGTGTTATCTCTCAATTTCTGCCAGATTAGATGATTGCAAATATCCCACCAATGCATGCTATTACTTCCACAAAGATGCATTTAATGAAAAGTTTCCAAAAGTCAATCAGGATTAGGATCCTGAGTTTGAGAACGCACTTCTAGTTTCTTCTTTTCCTTCATAACTATCTGCCTTGGCACCACCTCAATCAAAAAGTTCCCTCCATTCCAAACTACAGCTGAAACCTTCAATATCTCAAAGGCAACATGCATTCGATAGGACTTGAAAATAGGAACAGTCAAAGCCATGGCTGCAATTGTAAATGCCGCTTGCAACAAAGCATACATGACAATACGGTTTTGATCACCAAGCAGCCCACTTAGACGCCACCAGACATTATTTGCTTTTTGAGCTTTTTTTGAAAGTTCCCTATCAAAGTCAAATCGGAGAGTGAAAATTTGAATAAAGAAATAAAACAAAACTTACTGACCAATTTCATAACGTCCTAATTCAAAAATTCATTCATGGCGTGAGGGCAATCGATTATGTAAATACAATGAAAAGCCTGACCTGTAAGATGTCATCACTTCTGGGTCCCTCAACAATCGCTGGCGTCGTAATACGTTTGTTATAAGAAAATACAACGCTTGCCACAAACTGTAGGCCATAAGAGGAACAAAGAATAGCCACATCCACAACGAAGTTTCATCATTGACAGTAGGCCATGCAGGTCTAGGTCTAAGCTTCTGTTCTGCATCAACCAAAACTCTTCTAGGATCCCACCACCGAATAACAAAAAATACAATCCCTGAAAAAAGAGCAGATGAATAATGAAATCCTAAAAGAACATCAAATAATATCAATAGATTAAAACAGAAATCTAGTAAAGAAACAAAGAATGAAAGTAGCAAAAACACCAATTATGTTAACCACTCAACGCAAATGCAAAGCATCAGAACCTCCTGGTATAAACCAAGATCTAGAACGTCTTCTAGACAAGATTTTACAGAGACCATAGAAGCCACAATTATACACGGATCATTGTTATTAGAACCAGCTGGTTTCAGTTCAGACGGGTCCAAAAAATCAAAATGGCCAGTTCCAATATGAACTGCTCCGACCCACAACCCCCAAAATGCATCAAAAACAAAAGAACAGAAGAAAAGGTAAACCCCCCTCCTAAGCCCTAATCCAACGCTATATAAATGCCAAGGAAAATGTGCTAGTAACGAGATTAGCCACCTCATTACTACACAGGCTTCATCTTAAGGGATGTATTGTCTGAGTTGGCTACTCAACAATGTACATCAAATGGTTAAATAGAAACAATGTGCCTCGTGTTTCTGCCTAATACACACCTCGGGTAACATGGCAGAAATCTTCAGCAACTGGGTGTGTCCTTTGGGGCAAGTCAGGTGTCAAGCTTCTGTCACTTAACACTTGACTCCTCTGTCTAGGCCAACTCCTAGTGAAGCCAAGGGGGTGGTCCCTAATGAAAATAAGCTAAGGCTGATTAAGCCAAAGCAGAAATGAAATCTATGAGTTTATTAAACTAGAACAAGAGCAATATGAAAGCAAATTCTTCTAACAGCATATCAAATCAATACTTGAAATAAATTACTGGATCCAATACAAAACCAGTGCCGAAAGATAAAAGACAGCTGCTGAAATGAAATGTTTTGCGAGTCCTCTTAGTCAGTTTCAGATTATTAAGGGTGAGTTGCTTAAAGTGGGTTAATTCTTGGTTTGGCCCACTAAAGAGTTATCCTCGAAAGTGAGTATAGAGCAACAATGTTGGATGTCCAACGGGGAGAGAATGAATCTCATTAATGAGTATTCCCCTGACCTCACGCCATGTTCAATGTAACCTCTCACTTCAACAAATAATGATTCAGATGAATTTCCCTATTATAATAGCCACTTGAAATCCGTTTTCTGATTGAAACCAATGATCAGGCAAATCCTGCAATGGTCACAAGAGCATAGTGGGGGACTTGAGTCATGGTTTGTTACTTTAAGCAAAAAAGGAAATAAATAGAAAGCAGCTAAACTAATCTAATCTAAGAAAAGGAAACTAAGCTAAGGTTAGTATATCAAAAAATAAAAGCAGAAAGCAAAGAAACATGCACGCCATGAAAATGACACTGATCCCCCTTGGGGGAATGGGGATTGGGAACTAGGTAGCCCACTTAATTTATTTATGATTTTACAATTTTGGGAATGTTTGTGGTCCTTCAGAGATTAGGACCAACAAACTTACAAGTTTTTGGAGTTTTTTATTGGTTTGAAGAAGGTAGAAAGGAAGAGGGGGTCTCGGATGGTCCAAATCTTCAAAATTTCGCCAGAGCTTTCTCTTAACTGTTCATCAAAAAATAAAAACCAACCAACTAAAAGGCACTAAAATGCCAGATAAGTCAATTCAAACCTCAAAAAAAAAAATCCTAGCCTTTGTACTTGAAAGATAGACTTTTTACTAAACTAAAGGTAAGGCTTTTAACAGTTAAATCTATTTGCAAAATGAAACCTTTTAGAGATCTTAGATCTAACTTTAAAAATGCATACTAGATGATAGCTTTAGATTTGATTTTAAATATGAACTATTTTGAATCTAGTATGCATAAGGTAACCGAGAAAGATTTAGAGTTTAAATGAAGGAAAGAGAGACAGAAAGCCACTTAGCACTGGGAACTCCAGAGCAATGGAGTCTATTAATGGGGAGCGGAGGGACTATGTCTTTCCGAAAGAAATTGAAGATATTGGAAGAGTCAAGCAAGATCAACCACTCCTTCAACTGAGATCACCTGCACAGCTTAGGACTATTGCAACTACAACATCAGATCTGGTATTGCATACACCAGGGATCAAGATAGCATGCATAGAAACAAATATAAATAACATGTAAATTCTAGATCACTATGCATACAAACATAAGAAAATAAAATAAGTAAACTAACTTACTTTGCTCTCTCCTACTGATTAACAATAATCCTTCAAAGACCAGATTCAATAATTAACATAAGCACCATAAAACTGATACAGATTACCTTATAAACACAACAATGCTCATCCACACACTGATGCACCACACCATAGATTGCCTCCAAAGATTTTTATTCCAAAAGAGAGTAACAAATTACAACAGATCAGAACTTAAGCAGTTGTTCGGTCCTCTAACCATACTAATGAAGGAGTGAGCACTTGCTTTTATAGTAAGAGAGGGCGAATTGCCACATGGACAAGACAAGTCGAGTTGATGAAGGAGTCAAGTGGAAAAGTGTTGGAACTTGGAGTTAACTAGAGGTGGTTGGCGCCACCTCTCAAGAGGTTGGTCGCCCCCTTCTCAAGAATGTGCCACCTCTCTTCAAGAAATGCGCCCCTCTCTCATGAAGTGTGCCCCCTCCTCTTTAATGTGCCACCTCCCAATCGGCATCTCAATCCAATCTTCAATCAAAGGTTCCGGCTTTCATCTAACTCGCATTTGATTTGCCACCACTGTAGAGGACTGAAACATGTCCCAGACAAGTTTCCTTGATTGATGGGATGCTAATTTTTCCCATTTATTTGGCATTTTTATTCACTTTTTGAGAGAAAATGAAATTAAGTGATTAAAATCACTAATTTCACTCTCAAAGTGGGTACATGGGTAAAGTGGGTGCTCTGAGTTAGAAAACAAGCACCCCCATGGAAAATTACGCCTCCTAGTACCACTTTTATGACTTATTGAATTTTTATAATTAAAATATCTCATTTTTGCAGGAAATTTTTTTATTAACAAAAAAATTTAAAATCTAAATTTAAAAAAAAATTAAAATTTGACTTGCCACCACTGTATGTTGAATTAATGTAACTTCGAAGAATATTCTACTTGTATTTTATTATTGTAACTTCGTCGGGGATGTTTTACCTCCGTTCAGGGATGTCATTATTATATTTGGTCATGTAAAAGTCATGAGGTAAAACCTCCATTGTAAGGCGGGTCGTTAGTACCCAAAAGAATGTAATATAATATTATTTGAGTCTTTCTAGGAGAGGTCGGCCCAATCAGTTAAAGTGAGGCCAACCTAGTTAGGTTATATGTCAAGTGAAAAGTAAAGTATAAATAGAGAGTGAATTCCTCTCAATTGTACCATTCACTCATTCATGCATTGTGCATTAGAGGAGAGAGAGAAATCTGCGAAGGAGGAGGATTGGCTTGGCTCTAGAGTTTGGGTTTGTATCTCTTATTTGTGAGACCTATTTTGGGCATTGTACTTTGGTTATCTATATTGAGGAAGTTCTTGTTTGGGTTTGTATCTCTTATTTGTGTACCTTGTGATTGTGTATCTTTCAGAGATCCTTATTATGTTGCTATTGTGAAAATGTATTAAATGCTCATGAAGTTAGAATTTAATCTTTAGTAGCATATAATCTTAACATGGTATCAGAGCTAGCCTGAAAAGAGCAACTTTCATAAGGTAAATCTCTCTCTCTCTCTCTCCGAGCTTAAAATTTAGGGCTTCTTACAAAAGTGGAATTTTTTAGTGCAAGTGGCATAGGCAAGTGCGCCCCTCCTAGGCACATCTATTGGAACCAAGATCAAAAATTTTCAATGGGTGAATCTTCCAGAAAGTCAAACCCTAGTTTGACTTTGGACCAGAAAAACCAGAAAACCAGAAAACGAGAGAGCCAAAAACTGCAGACCAAAATTTCGCAAGTCAAATTTTAAGGGTGAAATTTTGGAATCTTCAGAAACAAAGTGTACCAACATACTCGCCTCAGTCAAGCACATCTTTTGGTGAGTTCAGTTTTCAATTTTGGGAAACTTTAATTTTTGGTTATTCTCTGCTCTCCGGGATAAGATGGCCCCAAGCACTAAGCTTGATGACAAGTTGGAAGGCATAGAGAACTTCCGTGCTTGGAAGTATAGGATTGGACTCATTCTAGAAGAGAATGATCTTTCAAAGTTTGTTAAAGAAGATGTACCAGAAATCGAAAAAGCCGAAGCAAAGGAAAAGCACAAGAAGGACATGATTAGGGCCAAGAGGATCATAGCAAATTCCATCAAGGATCACTTGATTCCTCAAGTGTCCTCCAAGAAAACACCTAAGGAAATGTTTGATGCCCTATCAAGGATGTATGAAGGAAAGAACATCAATCAAAAGATGAATTTGAGAACCCAACTCAAAAGCACGAAGATGAATCAAGGTGAATCTATCCAAGATTACTTTACTAGGGTTTCTCAATTCAAAGAACAACTAGAAGCAATTGGAGACAAGCTTGACGAAGATGAATTAGTGATGACTGCTCTCAATGGTCTCACTAGACCTTGGGACTCTTTTATCCAGACAATGTGTGCAAGAAAGGAAAGTCTACTATTTGAAGTTGTATGGGAAGAATGTATCCAAGAGGAGGCTAGAGTGGCAAATTGAGAAGCACTACTCAGAGATGATGATCAAGCTCTAGCTACCCATACTAAAAGAGGAAAGGGAAACCTCATTTCAAGAAGGATTTTCATCCTCCTAAGAAGTTTCAAAAGTATAAGAAGGGAAACCACAAGCGAAGAGACTTCTCTTCTTATCAATGTTTTCGTTGTGATAAGATGGGACATATTGCCAAAGATTCTCTAGAAAGAAAAGAAGAATACAAGAATAAGAGCAACAAAAGACACCATGCTCACTTAGCCGAAGAAGAAGAAGAAGAAGAACCTCCCAAGAAGCAAGCAAAGGAAGAAGTAGAAGAATATGTTTTATTCTCCGCTATCTCTGGGTCCGTGACACCTGGAAATGACACATGGCTAATTGATAGCGATGCTTCAAAGCACATGACAAGTCAGAAGAAGACTCTCTCCAGTTTAGAAGAAAAGAACTCCCCTCAGAAGGTATCATTAGGAGATGATTATCAATACCCTATTAAGGGAATAGGAGAGGCCACCTACAAGCTTGATTCAGGAACTCTGATGATGAAGGAGGATGTACTTTAGAAAGGGTTTAGAGTTATAGGTGGTGAATATCTTATGTGGTTTAGAGAAAAAAAAAACTATAGAAGATGCAGAAGAAGGTGGCTCATATAAACTGAGAGGTCACTTAGAAGCAACCTTAATTCATGATACTACAAGTCTATGTGATCTATGATCAACATTATAGATCATAAGCAAGAAAGGCACAGGACCTCAAAATCAGATGATAGAGTAGAGCTCACCATCAGACATTCCAGTAATCCCTACAAGGAGACTAGGATCAAAAGAGATCCTACCAAACAAACAAAGATAAGTATTTGAATTGTTATTTTTATCAAATTGTTTAAATGATATTTTTCAGTTGTATACATGTTTGTATTCCTAGATTTAGGAAGTATAGTATGCATGTTAGAACAATTGTATTAATGAGCAGTTTACTACTAATATGCATGTGATGGGTAAGTAGCCTATGGTGCTATACAACATTCCATTGCTACTTATCTAGAGTGAAACCTCTTTCCTGACATATTGGGAGTATTGCACGCTCTTAATAATGTTCTAGTAGAGATGGAAGGCATCTAGAAAGTTACCATATGAATGTGGGATATGGATGAATGTTGTGTTCTTGGCTAAGATAGTAATATGGTAGTGTGACTTATGTTTTTATGCATATGTTTTGGAAACTATGAAATGTTTCTAACCATGCTACTGAATTTGACTTGTAGGAAGTATCATACACAATCACCTACAAATGAAGAATGATGAGACTTGTTCCATAGAACAAGTGATGATGGTTCAACTATAAATAAGACTTATAAAATCAAGTAGAGGAAGTCGACTATAACGAGATGTTGCTCTAGTAGCCAGACTCATGGTGTAATCAAAGTAGAAGAAGATATCGAACAACCTCCAGGGATCAGAGAACCACATGTATGCAGATTGAAGAAGACTTTGTACGGGCTCAGAAGTCACCCATGGATAGAATGATGAGATCAAGGATCACCTAGAGTGATGTGACATCAACCTTTTCTACAAGGTTGAAAATGAGAAGCTCATAGATGGGTGCAAGAGAGAACTTGCAACAGAGTTCAAGATCCTGGTATCCAGTGACTTAGAAAAATGAAATAAATGGATATACAAGATAAAACATGCAGCGGATGGAAGTATTGAAAAATACAAAGCTATATTTGTGGCTAGTGGATTCTCTCAAAAGGAAGGAATCGATTATGAAGAGACATTTGCTCCTGCAGCAAGGTACACTACCATTAGAACCATCATGGCATTTGCAGCCACGATGAAGTGGAAGTTACACCAGATGGATGTGAAAACAACTTTCCTGAATGGTGTCATTGAAGAAGAAGTGTACATAGAACAACCACAAGGATTTGAGGTTGAAAACAAAGAAACGCATGTCTGCAAACTGAAGAAGGCTCTGTATGGGTTGAAGCAAGCTCCAAGAGCTTGGTATGGAAGAATTGATAGTTTTCTGACGAGCTTGGGCTTTACCAAGAGTAAAGCTGATCCTAACCTTTATTTCAAGGTTATGGATGATGAACCTGTCATACTATTGCTATATGTGGATGACTTATTCCTGACAGGTAATGGGAAGCAAATTTCAAAGTGCAAGAAGAAGCTCGCTGCAGAATTCGAGATGAAAGACCTTGGCTTGATGCACTATTTTCTAGGTCTCGAAGTATGGCAGAGCCTAGAGGGAATCTTCCTTAACCAAGGGAAGTATGCAGTAGAAATCTTGAAAGGATTTGATATGTTGGAGTGTAAAGCCATGGCCACACCCATGGATACAAATTTGAAGTTACTATCTGATGCTTCGTTAGAATTGGTGGATATGACTCTATACAGGTAGATTATTGGGTCATTGATGTATCTGATGAATACCAGGCCAGATATATGCTTTGCTGTGAACACCTTGAGTCAGTATCTGGTTGAGCCCAGACGTGTTCACCTTGTAATTGCAAAGCATGTGATGAGGTACCTAAAAGGTACAATAGACTATGGTCTCAAGATCATGACTTCAAACTGTTTGGCTACACAGATTCAAATTGGGCAGGAAGTGTCTCAGACAGAAAGAGCACTTCAGGAAGATGTTACAGTCTGGGGTCAGCCATGATCGCATGGCTAAGCAAGAAGCAGTCCAGTGTTGCTCTCAGCACTGCAGAAGCAGAATATATTGCAGCCTGTCCTACTAGTTGTGAAGCCATATGGCTTCGGAAGTTGTTATCAGGTCTATTTGATTTGGAGTTAGAAACCACAGTGATTCTATGTGATAACCAGAGTTGTATAAAGATGATAGAGAACCTCGTGTTCCATGATAAGGCGAAGCACATAGAAATACGGTATTTCTACATTTGAGATATGGTGCAAAAGGGAGCTATAAAGCTCCAATATGTGAGCACCGATGAGCAGGTTGCAGATGTGTTGACTAAGCCACTGTCTCGTGTGAAGTTTGAGCATTTGCGTGACAAGCTTTGTGTAGTCCGTAAGGACTTCCCTCGAAAGGGGGAGTAGTGCTGATAATATTGTGGTGCAGTGGGATTGATCATCACTAGACAGTGATCCCATAATTCCGAAAGGAAGGATAGTCTTAAATGTTGATCCTGAGTTGCAGTGGGATTGATCATCCCTAGATAGTGATCCCGTAATTCCGAAAGGAAGGATAGTCTTAAATGTTCATCCTAAGTTGTGGTGGGATTGATCATCCCTAGACAGTGATCCCATAATTCCGAAAGGAAGGATAGTCTTAAATGTTGATCCTGAGTTGCAATGGGATTAATCATCCCTAGATAGTGATCTTGTAATTCTGAAAGGAATGATAGTCTTAAAAGTTGATCCTTAGACTGAATCCCTAGTTCCAAAAGGAAGGATTGTCCATGATCCCTAGTTCCGAAAGGAAGGATCACCAGAGTTGTTGGACTGAATCCCGAGTTCCGAAAGGAAGGATTGTCCATGATCCCTAGTTCCGAAAGGAAGGATCACTAGAGTTGTTGGACTGAATCCCGAGTTTCGAAAGGAAGGATTGTCCATGATCCCTAGTTCTGAAAGGAAGTATTGTCCATGATCCCTAGTTCTGAAAGGAAGGATCACCAGAGTTATTGGACTGAATCCCGAGTTCCGAAAGGAAGCATTGTCCATGATCCCTAGTTCCGAAAGGAAGGATCGCCAGAGTTGTTGGACTAAATCTCGAGTTCCGAAAGGAAGGATTGTCCATGATCCCTAGTACCGAAAGGAAGGATCACCAGAGTTGTTGGACTAAATCCCGAGTTCTGAAAGGAAGGATTGTCCATGATCCCTAGTTCCAAAAGGAAGGATCACCAGAGTTGTTGGACTAGGTCCCGTAATTCTGAAAGGAAGGACTGTCCATGATCTTGTAATTCCGAGAGGAAGGATCATGTGTGCTACAGGTGATGATATTCCAGTACTGTAGATGAGGATGCTCCAATGTTGCAAAAGATGATGTTCCAGTACTGAAGATGAGGATGCTCCAGTACTGCAGAAGATGATCCAGTGCTGAAGATGAGGATGCTCCAGTGCTGTAGAAGATGATGCTCCAGTGCTGAAGATGAGGATGCTCTAGTACTAAAGATGATGATGTTCCAGCCTCGTGCTGCAGATGATGATACTTCAGCTTTATACTGAAGATCATCTGATGATGATGTTACAGCAAGTTGTTCCAGTTGTTGACATTGATGTTGTTGAAGAACTTCCAATGATTTATAGATGTACCAACCAATGTTCCAGATGATGTTGTTGATGATGCCCCTCCTCCCTCCTTCTGATGATGTTGTGTAGAGCCACACATGTTGCCGTTGTTGTTGTCAGTAGAATACCCTTCTTGTTAAGGGGGAGTGTTGAATTAATGTAACTTCGAAGAATATTCTACTTGTATTTTAGTATTGTAACTCCGTCGAGGATGTTTTACCTCCGTTCGGGGATGTCATTATTATATTTGGTCATGTAAAAGTCATGAGGTAAAACCTCCATTGGAAGGTGGGTCGTTAGTACCCAAAAGAATGTAATATAATATTATTTTAGTCTTTCTAGGAGAGGTCATCCCAGTCAGTTAAAGTGAGGCCGACCTAGTTAGGTTATTTGTCAAGTGAAAAGTAAAGTATAAATAGAGAGTGACTTCCTCTCATTTGTACCATTCACTCATTCATGCATTGCGCATTAGAGGAGAGAGAGAAGTCTGCGAAGGAGGAGGAGGATAGCTTGGCTCTAGAGTTTGGGTTTGTCTCTCTTATTTGTGAGACCTATTTTGGGCACTGTACTGTGGTTATCTATATTGAAGAAGTTCTTACTGGGTTTTCTTTCCCTTGAGGGTTTCCCAGGATATATTGTTGTGTAACTTGTGATTGTGTATGTTTCAGAGATCCTTATTATGCTACTATTGTGAAAATGTATTAAATGCTCACGAAGTTAGAATTTAGTCTTTAGTAGCATATAATATTAACACTGTAGAGGACTGAAAAATGTCCCAAACAAGTTTCCTTGATTGATGGGATGCTGATTTTTCCCATTTATTTGGCTTTTTTATTCACTTTTTGAGAGAAAATGAAATTAAGTGATTAAAAATCACTAATTTCACTCTCAAAGTGGGTACATGGGTAAAGTGGGTGCTCTGAGTTAGAAAACAAGCACCCCCATAGAAAATTACACCTCCTAGTACCACTTTTATGACTTATTGAATTTTTATAATTAAAATATCCTATTTTTGCAGGATTTTTTTATTAACAAAAAAAATTAAAAATCCTAGGAGGACTTAATGCAAGTCAATAAGACTCTAGAATAATGACTAGCAACGTAATATACATTAGACACTAGGATTTAATAATCCCCTAAGGCCTAACCACCGGGACAATTACTCTATCTTTGGAGGATTGGGTGAAAATTTTGGAAATTGTTACCAGCTAAGTTGTACTTAGTTGGACTTTCGAGTGAGTGGGTAGATTCTGAACATGATACATGTTCAATATCCATGTTCTGAAGTCCATCGGGCCTTTCAAGGCCCCTTTTTTCAAATTTTTCACATGTTCATGCCCCACAGGGTTTGTAATAAAGTGTGCTAGCATGATGATTTTTATGTAAAGGACTTGGCTTCCTAGGACTTAGCAATCAATCCGGGTATTCCAAGGAGTTTTTTCACTTGTTAATTATACTTTGCGTTTTAGCGAGGTATAATTTTTGAGTTTTTCTCCTACTCCAAAGCTGGAATGTGCGTCTTGGTGGTTAAACCTTAGGAGGTTATTAAAGTTCACGTGTCAATGTATATTAACATGCTATACACTAATATAGAGTCATATGAACATGTGCTAGGTCCCCTTAAGATTTTTTTTAAGTTTTGGAAGAAAAAAAATCTTGTAAAATTAACCTATTTTTTAATAGTTTAATTGGGAAAATAAAAAATGTAATAAAAGTGTGGTTAGGGGGTGAAATTTTTCAAGTGGATGCTTGTTTTCCAAGCCAGAGCACCCATTAAACCCATAAACCCACTTTCCTAAGTTTTCGAGTGAATATTTATCTCCTAAAATAATATTTACTCGGAAAAGGCCTGTTGTCCACTGAAGTTGCACCATGGTGGACAACTTGTGAACCACAGAAGACTTGAACAATATCATTGTTCACTTGCCAGAGTTCAGTGTTCATCAGGCAAATTTTTGCCCTTTGTGATAATTTGCATATCCAAACCCCTGCAGGGGAATTGTAATAAGTTGGTCTAGCATGAGTTCTTTTTTAAAGAAGCTTGGTCTACTTTAGGTTTGCTATCATAGGGATACTCTAGAGTGTTTTTTCCTTAGGAATTATGCACTATTCGTCAGTGGTGTATAATCCCTGAGTTTTTCACTCACACCTCCAAAGTTGGAGTATTCACATGATGGTCGAACTTAGGGAGATTATTAAAGCTTATGTGTATGTATTTTTTAAGCATGCTAGCCATCAATAATGAGTCATATGGACATGCACTAGGTCCCCTAGGGTTTTTGAGTCATTCTGAGAAAAATAATTTTTCTCAGTTTATGAGATTTTTTAATAATTTAATTAAAAGAATCAAAAAGTGATAAAAGTTGGGTTAGGAGGTGAAATTTGGCATGGGGGTGCTCGTTTTCTAACCCGGAGCACCCATAAAACTCCTAAACCCACTTTTCCTAAGTTTTGAGTGAATAGTATTCACTTAAATAAATTTATCTCCAAAATATTAAAAAAAAAAATTATTTAGTTCAAGAATAATGAATTTGGAGAAAATCCAAACTCCTAAATAAATGGAAGTTTGTCTGGGGAGTTGGCTCTAATGAGTTGGCATGGGCATTTAAGGAGATAATCAATCAATCCTTGATTGATTCCACCTTGATCTCACTCCACACATGTGTCCTCTCTTGGGATTTGCGCCTTCCCTCATGAGGGAGACGTTTTCCTTGATGTGGCATTCATTTGATGGAGGGTGGAGTTAACAAGAACGAGAGGGAGGCGCCTTAGTGAGGTGGCAGCCATCCCATTGAATGGAGCCTCAACCACCACATCAATCATAAGATTTGGAGCTACCACTTGTCATTTCAAACCCTAGTTCGCTCTCTCCTTCACCAATTCGACTTCCTCTTGGGAGTTTCTATTTAAGCAAGGCAATGCTCCATTGAATTTCATGGATGCACTGAACCTCTGCTATTTTGTACACTATTGTTGTTACGTAATATATTGAAAGACTTTGGACGTCCATCGGGTGCACATTGTGTTGGAGTTCTACATATGAGGTGATATTGTTGCTTTGTATTTGTTAGTTCATGCTTTCATTGTGTAGATTTAGTCTATTGGGTATAGAAGCAAACATTTACAGCTGTTAACTTGTTTGTTTATGCTTAGATAATAGGAGTTTTGAATGTAATCAACAGTATTTGGTTGTACTTAGATTCATTTTGTCTCATTTTATTCTAACATACTAAGTCTCTCATTGTGTTGCAAGTTTGGCATTTTTTAGCTGCAGATCTAAAAGCTTAAGGGGATTGAGAACTTAGTTGTTCTTCCTTTTCTTGGGCAGCCATCTTTCTTCTAACAGATTTGTATTTCAGAGATTCTCCAAAGGCATTTGCAAGAGACAAGAGCATTGGAAAACCAAAGCCTCATCCATCTTCACTTCTACAAACTCTCTCTCCTTGCATTTTCTTTGTTTCATGTTTAAAAGATTAGATCTAAGAGCTTTTACTTTCCTATATATTTCAGATCTGATTATTTTATGCATTTCAATTAGATCTACAATCAGAAATCATATTCATAAGTAGATCTAGTTTCAATTTTTATACTTGCATGCTTTGAAATTTCCAAATTTTTTCTAGCATAAAAAAAAATTCAATTTTTTTATTCTTTTAAATTCATTTCTGTCATATTCTAATAACTTTTGTTTGCTGGTTTTTAGCAGGTCCATCAGAAAAAAGGAGGAAACTCTGCCCATTTTTCACAAGAAAACCTCAAAAAGACACTTTTCGAGGACCTCTTTCTTCTAGTCTTTCAAATCCATCATTGTAAGCTCTTAGATCCAAGTTTAATAGACTAAGAAGCACTTCTTTACTTTTAGTACTTTGTAAAATTAATAAACGAGAGCAATGGGATACTCAGCGGCCACATCCCATCCCCCCTGGGGGGATTTGCGTTTTTGTCTTTTTCATGAGATTGAATTTTTCTAACTCCACAAGTTCACACACTCACTGTTGAAGTGCATGGTGTATACTTTTAACTTGTATTTCATATTTAATCACTTCCTTTTTGCAAAAGTAACTTAGAGATAAAACCATCCTTCGTCGCCACGAATTATGCTCTCACCTTCACCTAAAGGCATTACCGATTAGTGAAGGTTGACCGGAAAAGTGACGCATAAGTTTGGCCGTTCACATATTTTCCATAAGTTTTGTCTTTTACTTTCATAACTTAATTGTTTAATAAAAAGAACCTAAAGTCTCTTGAACTTAGCTGAAAAGCAAGTCAGGAGCACTCTCTATCGGAGAGCACAATGGTCCTTGTTCACAAACTTGAATAAACTATTTCACTTACACTGTGTATGCTCTGCCCACTTGTGGGATACCCATAAACAGTTGGAAGCACTTTTTAACATTCCACACTTAAGTCATTTAATAAAACTAACATCCCTTTAAGATAAGTGAAAATATGGCACTTTGGTTAGACTTTGTGTGGGAAAATTTTGCTTGGGGACGCTAGAACCACTGTACTAAGACCTTTGGGGCACCGTTAGATTACATCCCCGGTTGGTGTAGTGTTGAACACGCTCTAGAGGCTTCGGACAGCCAACATGTCCTTGTACGGAACCACCAATTTCTAAATTTCCGGACATTCCTCCTTGTACCTCACGGTATATCAGGAGTTCTCCCCTTTTCCCCTAATCAAGTTTCACAATTAATAAATCTAAAATCAACCAAGAGACAATTGCAAAATAGTTCCCTTTTTCAGCACTTATCATTTACACTGTATTGACTCCATAAGGCGTTGGTCCTTCCACTCTTTGTTTGCTTATTATCAATAAGTATCGTGCATCTGCTATATTTTTTACAGTGATTTTCAATTCATGCCGGTGAAATTTATTTAAACCTTGTTGCAATCATCTTGGAACCTTTTAATCACTACCCAAAAACAACTCCTAAAAACATAAAAAACACTTTAATCATTTACAGGGGAACTCTAACAACCTTAGAAACATTCCTTAGGGACTACCCCCCTTGGCTTCATTTGGAGTTTTGTCTAAACATAGTGATCCATAGTAGATGCTCATCTCAACATCTTAATGCAAGGGAACTGGCTGAATAATGTACTGGAATCAGAAAAATAATGTATGGTAGCCCGGCTACTATATATGTGATAACAGGAACCGTGGCATCTCTTGGGTCACCTCAACGCTGTTGGGAGCGGGAGCAAAAAGCGAAATTTTCAAAAGCTTCCGTTTCGGGAGCGTTTTTTATATAATATATATTTTAATATATTTTGATGCATATAAATTAAAAAAAACATGTATTACGCCAAATTAGCTATAGAAAACATCAAAACATAGAATCTAGATATTCATATAACCATTTAGTACACATTGATATAACATTAATCATCTCGTCTTCTAGATTCTAGGTCAAATCTAGGAGCTATAACTTATAACATTGTCATTAAATGATCATCATCAAATCATCAATCATCAATCATCAACAACATCAACCTTCAAATTTCAACATATAATATTTGCCATCAAACTAGGCCATAATGTTTACAAAATAGGCCAACCGCTAAAACAAACATGAAAATGAAATACAAACTACAAAGTACTATGAATCTACTAAGCTTTCCGCTTGCCACGAGTAGCTTCCAATTTCTTTTCTCGTGTTCTAGGTGGAATAGGTGCTGGTGGAAGTGATCGTGGAACATGAGAAGAAGATGAATGGCCCCCGCGGGCTGAAATTGGACGTTGTGAAGCTAAAGGCAAAACTCCTGCATCCGGAAAGCTGCTTTTGCTTGGGGGTGGCATCTTTGTATGGGTAATCTGAATTGGATCATCATGATCACCCAATAGTTTAGCCTCCAAGCGCTCTAATGCTATGGCTCCATCCTCCACATTAGCCTCCTCTGGATTGTTGTCCCAAGTCAAAAATGTTCTATCATTCTTTGCCGCCTCACAATAATGGGACAACAACCTCAAGTTGTAGTGCACATAAACCAAGCTTTCTGCGCGATCTACATTCAGACTGTTTCTCTTTACACTGTGGATGAAGTTGTAGGTGCTCCAACACCTCTATGCAGAAGAGCTATTAACAACCTGTGATAGCACCCTCAGCGCCAATTTATGCAAATATGTGGCTCCAGAGCCATGCATGTTCCACCAATGGATAGGATCCAATCTGTCTCGATCTTTGGTTGCAAACACGGAACCAAAGCGTCCATGCTCACTTATGTATATGCTCAATTCACTCCGTACTTGAGCACACTCTTCCTCATCAGGGACCAACTTCTCTAATGCAAGCATATACCCAGCAGCAACCTCTGGATCTGTGTGGGGTTTTTTCCTGACTTCACCCCCAGGTGCAGGTTGGGCCAACCAAATTGGAGAATAGTATTTTGGGGTGAGGACATATGCAAGGGCATGGAGTGAAACATTTAGATTATCCCACCTTTTGACCACAAGTTTATGAATATGGTCATACAAGACTGGATCTCTTTGCTCAACAATGTCTTTGATTTGACCAAGCATGCTATCCATCTGCTCATATACCTCCCCAATCACCGGCTGATCTGTATCTACAAAACGAATCATGTTATAAACTGGCTTGGTGAACTGCAGAACATACCTAACCTGTGACCAAAAATGACCTTCAAGAACGGTGTCCTCCACCTCCTGAAAGTCACTTCTATCTGATGCACTTGCAACTCTGTCTTTCAATTCCTGCCATGGATCACTTGAGACCATACCAGCTAATGCCTCTCTTACCTTCAAAAGCCTCCTAAAGGTGAGGTAGTAGCTAGCAAATCTAGTCTTTGCAATCTTCAATAGCTCCAACTTAGAGTGATGGAGAAAAATGTGGTGGGCCATGCTATGATTGGTAATAAATTTGATCATTTTCTTACCTCTCTTGTACAAGGCACCAATCCATCGGTAATTATTGTCCTTCATCTTAACAATATCACGCATCAAAAGGTTCAATGTGTGAACCAAACACCCTGACCAAAATATGTTGGGATACTTATCCATAATGATTGCTCCTGCTGCCTTACAATTAGCAGCATTATCAGTGATGACTTGAATGACATTGTATGGCCCAATCTCCTGAATGGTTTTAAGTAAAGGTTGTGCAATATTAATAGCGGTCTTGTAGCGATCTGAGTAGTCATGGGCTGAAAGGAAGACCCAATCGCTAGCAGAAATGCCAAGAATATTTATCAACGGCTTGCCTTTAATATTTTTCCACCCATCAGATACAATGGATACCCCATAGTTGGACCAATCATTTGTGAACTTTCCAAGAGCACTATTGATTTTGGCTCTTTCCCTGTCAAGTCCCACGGTTCTAGCTTTGTCATACCCAGGGCTTCTGTAACCTTGAGGGCCACCATTGATGGCTTGTGCCATTTCATGCCAATAGGGTGAGCGAAGAACATTGAATGGCACACCACATGCATAGAGAAACCTATAAACTTTTGAATCCACATCATCTCTACAACCTTGGTCAAGGAAATCGGATAATGTTCTTCGTATAGGCGAGACTCCATGGGGAGATGAGGCTCCCGATCGAGCCGATGATGATCCAACAGCAGCTCCACTACCAAACATTCTCTGTGGGGATTCAGAATCAACCCTCGATCTCTTGGAGTTGTTTTGAGCGGCCTCTTCTTCCATCTTGTATTTGCTTCTCTCTTTAGCTCCCACTTGGTCACAAGTTTTGACTCCATGAGACTTACCTACATCGCATGGCATAACCCCACACAAATGCTTTCTCACCCGGGTATATGAACCTGTGTATGTTTTCCCACAATGGGGGCATCCAAACTTTGTGGTTCCACCCCCTCTCCCTCCCCCTTGCCTTGTCACATACTTCCACAAAGGTGTTGTGTCATTTTGTTTTTGCCCCACATCACCCTCATCCTCATCATCATCACCCTCTTCCCCTTCCTCCTCTTCTCCTTGATATGCATCACTCTCTACCTCTTCCCCCTCATCACTACCACCACCACATCTACTTCCCAACACCATCATAATGAGAAGAAGTGGAATGAAAAACCAAAACCACATACCCATCATGTTTCTTGATTCAAGATGAGAGTCAATTGTTCCCTGCAATAGAATGATGGAGAAGAAGCAATTGGAAAGAGTAGGAGAAAAGAACATTGCAAGTTTTCCATTTTTTAACATAGTGAAAAAAAATTGCAAAAACAAACAAAGATGAGTTTTTAGAGCCTACCTTTTAGCTCTTCAATGGTGGTTGAATGTCTCTATGGAAGCTTCAATCTCCCTTGCAAGCTTTCCCCTTCAATCTCCCACTCAATGCTCAAAGCTCTCAAACAACTAGCAAACTCACTCCAATCTCGCTCAAAGCTCCAAGCTCTTCCCAATCAATGAAATGAGTCCAAATGGACTCCAAATCCCTTTATAGGCCCAAACTAACCCTAGCCCATCCAAAAAAAATGCAAAAACCAAATTTTTTTTGGTTGAGTCCGCCAAACTCGTGGGAGAGATTTAGGAATCGATTTCGGGTTCGATTTTTTACCTCGGAATCGATGAGGATTCGTAGCTTCCGGATCGATTCCTCATCAATTCCGAAAAAATCAGGGATCGATTTTTTTTTGAAGGGAGCACGAATTACCAAATCGATTCCGGGAGGAATCGATGAGGAATCGCGATTCCGGAATCGATTCCTCGTCGATTCCTTCCGGAGCGCGATTCGGGATCGATTCGAGGGGGGGGGGTGTCGATTCCCAGCAGCTCTGGGTCACCTCTTTAGTTGTCCATCTCCTCTACCATCTAGGATGGGATACCATTAGGGACTGTTCTACCTGACTGAATTTTGTTTGATGTTCAAACTGATTAACTGGGATCTGGTTGAAGCCCAAATCTGCTTAACTGAGGTCCGTTCCGCTTGGTTAGAGTCTCGTTGAATCCCGATCTGTTTGCTAAGGTCAAATTGGAGTGCGATCTGCCTGCTGTGGGTTTAATTGTGGTCTGATATGCTTGTTGCTATTCTGGTTGACTGAGCCGTGACCTTGCTGAGGGTTTTTCTGTCCACGGTGAACTTATTTGTGAAGGCCGTGAGCCTTGAGTTCTGATCTAAGTCTGCTGGGTACATATTTGTGGAGGCTGTGAGGCCTGTAGGGTCTGATCTACTCTACTGAGTGCATACTTATGAAGGGCATGAATTCTGGTGTTTAGATCTTTTGTGTAAAGACCTTATGCAAGTCAGATCTATTGTACTCTGACTTTGTTCTGTCTGATCTCTGTGTTCAGACCTTGCTTATATATGCTGAGCCTTGCCTTTGATCAGATCTTTGTGTTGACACTTTGCTTGTGGTCAAACACATTTGCTGAGACTCATTTGTGGTTAGATATATAGAACTGAGACCCTGCTAGGGTCTGATCTATATGCTGAAACTCATATGTGGTTAAATCTATAGTGCTGAGACCTTGTTAGAGTCTGATCCATTGTGCTTGTGGCTGCCACTGTATTTTTTACTGTTGATGACCATTACTACAGCTTTCTCATCTCTCTCTCAGGATTGTACTTACCCACTAGTAAGGGTCGGATTGTTCCTAATGGATGACTTGCCTCTGAGAGGCACAGTCAGTTCTGAAAGTTAATTTTCTGAGTATAAAATAGGAAGGGTCCTGTTATCACATATATAGTAGCCGGGCTACCATACATTATTTTTCTCATTCCAGTACACTATTCAGCCAGTTCCCTTACATTTGGGATGCCGAGATGAGCATCTATATTGGATTACTATCAGATTGTGGACAGCAGTTGCATTCCCCATGCCATGACTGAGTTTCAGGACACTCAGAGAGGTGACCGATGTAGCCATTATGCCATTGGTACAGAGCAGACAGTATTGCCCAGAGTTACAGCAGCAGTCTCAGAGGACAGATGATGGTACAGGTTGATGAGCTTTCAGGTATATGACTCAGCAGGTATATCATGGTATTATGGTTAGATTGCTTTTATACTTATTCTTATAGCATGTCTTAGCACTTAGTGTCATGATCTGGCGATCATATAGATATTTGGACCCGGTTGACCTATTATATATATATTACTGTCCCTACTCAGACTTAGAAGTTCACTATTCATACTCATTGGTACATACCCTCCTTAGGGAGAATAGAGGTGATCATTCAACCATACCTTGGCTTGCTAGTGTTGGCTTCATCTTCTCATTGTCTTCATCCATCCATGGCCTACCTTTTAGATTATCACCCTGACTTACTACTTGACTAGTGGCATGGAGGACCTTTCCCCACTGTAGCCTCTGTATTGGATGAGCTTCCCTGTTTATTGTGTCTCGGCTCTGAGTTGGTGACAGAACTTACCTATGGTGAGTTGGAGTTCCTTGTGAATTCCCCCTAGTCATTAAAGTTGTGTTGGCTAAACCTGAAACTTTTAGTGCTGCCATGAATACAAAATCTGGAAAAATAAAATGCTATATCTTGTATGTGAAAGAAATGCCAATTGGAAATGGCCATGAAAAATAAAATGTTATATCTTTTGGAAAAATAAATACCTAGGTAAACAAGTTGTCCATGACACACCTAGAAGTGCTCAGGTAAACAAGTGCCTTAAAAACACACCTGCAGCAGAAAGCCTAAAAATAAATGTAAATCTATGCAATGTGTTTGTAAACACACATAGATCAAGGCTATGGAAACCTCAGGCCCAAAAAGCAATGGAACTTAAATGTTATATCTAAACAATTGCTGGCCTTGTTTGTATTATGGATTGTGCGCATCTGTGAAGGTGAATAAACCCTCTTTAAACAACTCATCCATTTGTGAGACACCGCCATTCCCTGTGTTATTGCTCATCCAGTATATACTATGGTGTGTATTCCCTTTCCCTTGCCGAAGTGTCACAAAGTCAAGTCAGTTAAGTCATCCCTTAGCCTAGCCAGTTATTGCAGCCTTCACCCTTCACTAGCAAATTGATCACAACTATGAAGTGAGTATGGTCCTGAAAGTCTAGTCTGAGTAATAATAATGATCAACAACACTATATATTTGGATTTAGATCGCCAGTCATGATTACTTTGTGTTATATTGGCTATTTGAATAAATTGTAAAGCATGTATTAACCTTGACACCTTGCAGCAGTTATGGATGATAGTCTGAGTTGTATTTGGTCTTGGTTAGACCTAGTTTGATCATGGAGGACCATGGGACATGAGATGTTGGACCTTATGATGATATGGATAGATGATATATGGTCTATGTACACATACAGGATGATTCTATGCAGCAGCTATAGGGTTATGATGATGATTCTTGGGATACAGCAGTGTTTGGTCATTTACAGATCATTATTATTGGCCTTGTTCCGGTACATTGGATATTTATTTTGATCATGCAGAGATTCATATGGTGTATGAGTACACATCTTGGATGGATTTGGACCTTCTGAGTCCAATGGGACAGTTTGTTTTCAGTTCCGGGCACTTACAGTGATGATTTAGCCTCAGCGGGCTGTCCTAGTGCAGTTTTGGTCTGTTGGAGGCCCTGTCGGAGCAGAGATGACTTTTATCCGGTTGACCTAGGGCGCTGATGATGGAGGGGGTGGTCCAGCCACTTGTTTTTACCATATTACCCCCCCTCCCGGACACATTGGTGCCCTCACCTTGACAGCGCCATCACTCCAGGAGGCTGTTTTGGCAGTTTCACGCTTCCCGAGGCATTTCAGGATTGGTAGAAATGGCTATTGAGGAAATCGATTTGGGCTACTGAGGCAAAGTTATGGCATGGGATGATCAGTGATGATAGATCGGGACCTTCCACACCTCCTCCAGCAGTTTCAGCTTCATCGGGGCCCGCATCCATCACTTATGGCACTTTCTGTGGATTTTTGAGGTCTTTTGAGGACCACGACTTCACCTTGGAGGCACGATTTGGTACATTCATGATTATTTATTGGTTATTGTGCCATGGGGATTGACCAAGGAGGGATAAAATTACCCCTTGGACCCACCATGAGCCTCTTATGATATTTTGTCATCATGATTTGGTGGGATTCCCCTCTCCTAGGGCGACTTTGTCCACTTATGTTATATTTTATGTGTGATCCATGTATTATGTTGTTGAGCTCATCTCAACCATTGATTAGACATTTGTATCTTTTAATCTTAGCCACTCATTCAAAAAGTGGTTAGGGTTTTGGTGTCTCTCCTTCCTATTTAAAGGAGAGAGCCTCTCATTGTAAAGGGACTTTTGGCTCTGGATTATTGGAATAGAAAATTATTATTGCATCTATCTCCAATGTTGTGGTGAATGTTTTTGGTGTTCGTTCGTTGGTTCTTCCTTTGCACTGAGTTATTGGAGATCTTGTTTGCCATATCTATTGTACCACGATTTTGCATCTACAGGTGGAGGCCGATTTGCTTGGAGGAGGAGGTATTGGTAGGGGAAGACTCTCCCTACTTCTTCTTTGGAGCTCTTCGTTGGTAACAGGGAGTATTACTGTCCCAGGACCTTCTATTTCATGTTACTATTTGCATTTCTCTTGTATTTCTTCCATACTTGCTCTTACTGATTGAATCTTTATTCCTTGGTTTGACAGGTAGAGGAAGGCGCACTTGTGGACTTGGGCATCAAATTGGCAAGCAAATCAACAATCTCTCATTTGATCTCTGCGGGAATCTTCCTCAACATCAAGGCATCTCATCCACATCATTCAGGTATGATCTCAAGGTAAGTTCTATCTCCATGATCTATCCAATTGTCAAAAACACTTAAAACCCTAATTAATTAAAACCCCAATTTTGCATTTTCTTAGATCTACTGAGATCTAGTGGGTTGTTGGGCATGATATTGAAAACCCACCTCTATAGCATCCACGGCATCCCGGATCTATAGTTTGGTGAGGATTGGCTTCCGTTTGACCCCTCTCCCAAGCCAACTTAGCTTCTCCCAAGGAAGGCGCACTTCACCATTTGAGCAAGTTGACCTAGATCCAGTACATGGGTGTTTGAGATTCCACTTGATTTGACATCTACACATCAAATAACATACACCCAGGTTGTCCCTTTCTTGAAATTCACCTTGTGGGCCCCATTCCACATTTTAAGGGATTTAATCCCCATTTTGGACCACTTGGAACACTTAAACTCAGATCTACAAAGATCTAACCGGTGGATTGCCACGAAATTATAGATCCATACTCCTACTTGACTGATTTACCCGGATCTAAAGTTTGGATGCCATCCGACATGATTTGACCCACCTAAACCCAAATTGAAGCCTCCTTGGGTAAAGTCGCACCACCTTGGAGAAGTGAGTTTACTCACTTCTAGGAACTGGGTACTTGAGATTATTGCAGATCTGAAACCGGAATAATTTAAAACCTAGGTCTAGACTGTCACTTTGTCAAATCTTGCCTTGGGGACTGCATTCCTTGTTTTTAGGGATTGTGGTCCACTTGGGTTAAACCTAGATCTAGACACATTTAACCATCAAGACCTATACTGTCCACTTATCTCATGTTGGAGGAGTCCTAACCATAAGTCAACCCCACTTTGACTCCACTTCCCAATTCCCAAGGCACTGGTTTCTCTACAAGGTAATTCAACTTTCCTAGATTGTTGGATTGACTTGTGGTTTGACTTAGGCATAGTAAACTATACCTTTGAAGACATCATGAACCATGGTCAAGCTTGTCTCATGTACTAGTTAGCCCCAATACAACCCTTTAACTATCCTGCATTGGACACGGTTCCCAAGCCAGTGGATCTTTTGACATTGAACTAGTACACTAGCCCTAGATCTCACTACAAACATTATAAGTCACTCTTACATTCAACTATGAACAAAAGCTATATCTATTGAACCCTCACTTGGCTTGTAACTTCATCCTTAGGTCTAGGATAAACCATACACCTAACTTCACTTGGAAATACCCTGATTTGGTGTCTTGGTTTTGATCTCTCCTATCGGGAGTAGATCGGGTCTCCCCCTTTGTTGTCTGGGCTAGATAACATAAAGCGAAGGTTGCCTCGACTGGCGTGACAACCATACATATTGGAGGTCGAGGTGATCGTGGTTGCACCTTTCAAGTTGCCCTTCCCTATTGCCATCCATGACTGGATCCATCCATAGGGGTAACTACAGTTTAGGTGATAACATTTTGGCGCCGTTGCCGGGGAGGCAATAGCTTGCCCTAGTCCTTCCCGCATATATAAACGACACATATCTTGGTAGAAGAGTTAAATCTACCTGGCGACTCCCAATCGTGACTCCGCTGAGGAGCGAGCTCATTTACATCCTTAAAACACTCAGAACTATGCCTTGTGTCACTAATTCAGAGAACGATATGATTTTGAAAATGATGACCGAAATGAGTGGTTTAATCCGAAACCTAAATGGGGTAGTTCTCAGAAAACAAAGAGAAAATATTGAAAGATATAAACCTTTTTCCAGAACCTCTGAGGGTGTGTATACCAATGAATGTCATCAAACTAAGCCCACTTCTGATGGCAGAGTAGTAACTAGGTCTCAGGCGAAGAACAACACGAAAGACACAGATAAGAACAAAACCAGTCTGAAAGAAAATTCACTGGACCAAAGAAATACTACTCGTAGGGTTCCCACTCAAACTCCAAACATTTCTCCTAAGGGAATTTTAAAGAAAAATGATCAACCCAGAAGGTTATCCCCTCAAGTTACCAAGAAGGTAATAAGTTCAAATCCTGCTAAACCCCATGCTAGGGATCTAATACAAAGAAAACAAGAGAATACTCCTAGCAAAGAGATATCTCCTATAACACAAGAAAAGTTAAATTCAAACATATTGGGAAAACTCTCAGGATCTTCTGTCATGGTGTCTTTAAAAGATTTGGTAGTTATTCCTTCCGTTAGAACACAGGTAATGCATTTATTGGGTTTAAAAATGAATACCAAGGACAAAGAAAAGGCTTGCAACTTAAAGATTGATTTGAGCAATTTCGTATCCAAACCAAATATCCCTGTGCCCTTGGAAGAACTTCTGAAAATCCCTTCATACTTCGATCAAGCAACTAAATTCCTGGGAATCGAGCCTAAAATCAAGGATCCTGTGAAAGTGACAGTTGAGGATGATCCCCCCATCATGATCCAAAGTGTGATTGATAAAGGTAAGGGTCACCCCCCCTTTTATATTGCTTTGGAGATAAATCAATTGATATTGCACAACTGTATGTTAGACTCAGGAGCAGAAGTAAACATTATGCCTCTTAAGGTCATGGAACAATTGGAGTTAAAACCATCCAGAGAATATAGAAATGTGTGCGGGATGGATTCCAGGCCTGTTAAGTCAAAAGGTATGATTGAAAACCTCAAAATGAAACTAGCTGCTTACCCTGCAATTGAAATAAGTATGAATGTCCTAGTTTTAGACATTCCTGACGCATGGGGAATGTTGCTATCAAGGGAATGGGCTGCCAAATTAGGAGGAAGTATCCAAATGGATTTATCTTACGCAACCATCCCTATAGGAGAAAAGGCCACTTATAGATTGATAAATGAAAAACCTATGACAGAACACGTAGAAACACCCGACTACTTGTTTGAAGATGCTATGCGTCCCACTGAGGAAGTTGGAAATTATATGGTGATGGCCAATTATTGGGAAGAACCCCAACAGCACCCTTTCCCTCCTAGTCAAGTTTGGAAAATGCATTTTGATGGAGCAAAGTCTAGGCACGGTGCTGGAGCTGGGATTGTCCTCACATCTCCTTCTGGGGAAGAAAAATTGTTTGCATATCGTCTGGAATTTGATTGCACAAACAATGTAGCTGAGTATGAGGCATTGCTTTTAGGTCTAGAAATTTGTCGTGAACAAAAGATCAAATGTCTAAATGTAACTGGAGATTCTGATCTGATTGTATCCCAAGTGAAGAACCAGTTTGCAGCCAAAAACAATAGGCTTAGGGATTATCGAAATGCTGTTTGGGACACTATAGAAATGTTTGATGCTTTTGCAATACGAGCAGTCCCAAGAGAAGAAAACACCCTGGCTGATGCATTATCAGTAATAGCTTGCACCTTTGAAACTCCTGATCATCTTAAAAATAAAGAATGTAAGGTTGAAGTAATTTTTAGACCTTTCGTTCCTGATAATCAAGATCATTGGCAAGTCTTTGATTCTGATGCACAAATCATTGCATTCTTACAAAACCATGAAAGTTTTCAAAATTGAAATGTGAATTTAGAAGACAAATCAAACGGTTCCTCCATTCAAGATCTTGATGTTAGGAAATTAGCAATACCCCTGGAGAAAAATTTCAACAGGCATGATGAATACAAAGGTAAGAGAGCTGAACCGGTAGACGAGGTTATAGAGATAAATATTGGAACTTCAGTTTCTCCCATAATGATTAGGATACGAAAGAATGCTTCCCCAGAAGAAAGAAAGGCGATTGTAAATCTGATTAGGAAGTATCGAGATATTTTCGCTTGGGCTTATGACGAACTCAGAACTTTTGACCCTGAAATTATTGAGCATACTATCCCATTGCATGAAGGAGCTAAACCTTATAGGCAAAAGTTAAGAAATGTCAATCCAAAACTTGCTCCCTTAATTAAGAAAGAGCTTGAGAAAATGCTAGCAGCCGGAATTATCCAACCTGTCCGACACACTACTTGGGTGTCTAACCCGGTGATTGTGAGAAAGAAAAGTGGTGAAATCAGAATATGTATTGATTTCAGAAACCTAAACCAAGCATCCCTTAAGGACAATTACCCTTTGCCAAATATGGAAAATTTGTTGCAAAGTGTCACTGGGGCAGGGATGTTGTCAATGTTGGATGGTTTTTCGGGGTATAATCAAGTACGCATTAGAAAGGAAGACAGAAATAAAACAACCTTTACCACTCCATGGGGAACTTTTCAATACATAAGAATGCCATTCGGGTTATTAAACGCCGGTTCCACTTTTCAAAGGGCCATGGATCAAGCATTTAGTGATTTGATTGGGAAAATAATTGCCATTTATCAGGATGACCTAACGGTGTTTTCAAAGAAACGAGGAGATCATATAGAACATTTGAGAAGAGTTTTTGAACGTTGCAGAAAGTTTGGTATATCATTAAATCCCAAAAAATCAACTTTCGGGGTAGATGAAGGTAAGCTTTTAGGACACATTGTGTCAAAAGAAGGTGTTATCACACCATAGTAGCAGGGCTACTATTCTTGTACAGCAGATATCTGCACATTCCAGAGCTTCATTTATTCCAGAGCATGGCTATATATATTGGATCACTCATGATCAGAGCAGTACATTATTCAGATATTGTATGACCTTGTGTCAAGGCTGAGCCTTGAGAGTTCAGATTTGATGACTGATGTGACCACTTATCCCATTACAGTTTCAGTTCAGTGCCTAGAGATGTACTTCAGCAGTGTTTCAGATGATGCATGATGATTGCTATTATGATGATGTTGTATGATCTATGGATATGTTCTCACTGACTGTGGATTATTAGCTTGTTGATTTAGTCATGATTATAGCATGTGCTTGGTATATTATTCCTGATGTGGCAAACTACTTAAAATGAACTGTAAATCATAAAATGGACAATTGCTTGCACTTTTAGGTCATTTAACAAAACTTACTGGTATTTCACCTTACATAGACATGGTCTTTCCCGACACCAGTTGTCTGCTAGTGTAGGCTCCATACTCACTTATCTCCATCCATACATGACCTTCCTGTTTGACTTTAAACCCTGACTTGTCTCATTTGACTTTCTGATACTGAGGACTTCCCTATTTTTCTACCTCTGTGTTTGGACCACATCCCTGTTTATCTAGTGTCTCGGCTCTAAGTTGGTAACAGAACTTGCCTTTGGTGAGTTGGATTGTAGGCCTAAATCATTCTGGTCGGTTGTCCCGATGTTTGGCATTGGCTCGAACTCCCCCTAGTCACTTGAGATGTTGTTGGCTAAAACTGAAAGCTCATGTTCTACCTGTGGAAACTAAATAAATTCGCCCATGGAAACAAAAAAGGGCAAGAGCAATGAAAAGCTAAAAATACTCCTCGAAGAGTATAAGAAAGGTCCAAAAAGCAATAGTTCTTAAAAGCTATATCTAAACAATTGCTGACCTTGTGAATATATAAAAAACATGCCCTGGATGCAAGCTGCAACTAGTTGTGCTTCTTAGCACATCTGAAATCCGAAGGGTTATGTAGGCCAAAAAGGCCATGGAAATAAATTGAATGATCCTAATGAACTTGGATCAACTTGATGTAGACATGATGCCTAAGTTGAATAAGCACTCTCTAAACAACTTATCCATTTGTGAGGCACAGCCATCCCCCGTGTTCTTTTGTCCAGCACAGAGTTTGTAGCTTCCCCCTTCTCCCAGTCCAAAGTATTTTTGAGTTAAGTTAGACAAGTCAAACCCTTGGCCCAACCTTGCTCCTAGCCTTCATCCTTCACTAGCAGTTTGACCATGTCCAATGGGTAAGTTTGTCATTTGAACTAGGGTGCAAGTAATTTTATATAATCACGGAATATGTTAACTTGATTAATGCCACTGAATGGAATTTATACTTTGAGCTTAGCTATGAAGTGATTAAAGAAGCATTGTCTTAGTCTACTGATGTGATTTATCCTTGATTATATATATTCTTGGGATCCGTGATGATGTGGACCATGTATGATGATTATTGGTGATGATTTATGGTCCCACATGTTTGATGATGATATCATATGATGGACATATGATACAGATGATGTTTGATCCAGTTCAGCAGGTTATTATTATTACAGATCAGCAGATTATACATTGTCCATATATGGTGGACCCTACAGCTGGCCCATTAGGGCAACCCAGGGTGTATGAGTACTCATTCCTAGTGGATTTGGGTCTTCTGGATCCATTGAGACACTTATCTTTCAGTTCCGGGCACTTCTGACAGTGATTGATGCAGTTTTACACTTGTTGACCAGATTTGGGGCTGATTTCCCAGCCTGAGCAGCAGGGGCCCCGAGAGGCCAGTTCACCTAGGGCGCTGATGATGGAGGGGGTGGTCCAGCCACTTGTTATTACCATTTATCCCCCCTCCCGGAGAGCCTGGTGGGCTCAGATGGACAGCGCTAGCACCCTAGGAGGCAGTTTTGGCACTTTCACAGTTCCCGAGGCAGTTAAAAAATGGGATAAAGTGGTCACTGAGGAAATCGATTTGGGCAATTGAGACAAGGTTTTGGCATTTGGTTTTCACAGAGGTCTTCCAGGTTGATCTCACTATCTTCCAGTCATTTTTCACCATGTGGGTATCTCCAGATTGATCACAGGAGGACATTTACTGCTCGACTGTCATGGATTCTGAGGACAGTTTTGGTCATTATTATTATATTGGACATATTTTTATTATTTCATTGTGCCTTGGGGTGAGCTAGCAAGGATTTATACCTCCTAGCCCCACCATGTGCTTATTTTATCATGTCCTAGTCATCATGAGGTGGATTATTGTACTTTATACCCCTCTTGTGGGATGACGTCACCCTCTATTGTACCATTTAGTGAGGGCGCTATTGTTATGTTGAGTGATCCATGTGATATTATGTTATGGATTCATCTTAGCCATTGATTATGTTGTGAGATCTTTTAATCTCAACCACTCATTTCAAAAAGTGGTTTTGAGATCTAGGGTTTTGGTCTTTATTATCCTATATAAGGAGGAGACCCCCTCATTGTAAAATTCATCTAGAGATTTTTGGCTCTTGGCTCTTGGAATAAAATTTCTATCTTTTGGAGTACATGCTTGGATTGGAGTGGATGTTGGTTGTTTCGATTGTAAATGCTATTGTCCATTGCACTGGAGGATCTATTGTAGCTATCTTGCGTATTTGCCATACTTTATTTGCAGGTTGAGAGGGCGACTTTGACAAGTGCGAATTGGTGGGGAGGCTTGCCCTTCAAGCTTGGAAGAAGTCGTTTTGGGTTTGACAGGGAGTGGTTTTGCCTTTGTGTCAACTATTCTATGTTTTTCTCTCTCTTGCTTGCATCTACCTTCAATTTGTTAAACTAATTGATGCTTTGCTCCTTGGCTTTACAGGTTAGAAGGAATCACATGTGGCTTGGAAAAATCGATTTGGCAAGAGGGCTTCAACAATTCTCCATTTGATCTTTGGCAAAGTAATCCTCGTCTCAACTAGCATTCATCTCTTCATCCAGGTATGTCCCAAGAGGTATGATCTTCTCTTCCTTGAAATCTTCCATAATTTCTAGATCACAAAAACCCTAATCAAATTAAAACCCTTGTTTTTTTGGTATTTCTTAGATCTACTTAGATCTAGCCCTCAATTTGAAAAGATATTGAAAACCCACCTCTATAGCATCCACCCCTAGTTGGATCTATAGTTTGGTGGTGATTGGCTAAGAATTGACCCATTTTCTAAGACAAAAAGCTCTCCTTGACCTAAAGCGCACTTCCTTGAGAGAGGCTTGTTGGGCTAGATCTAGCACATGGGTATGTGAGATCCCGCTTGATTTGACAACTAGACACTTGATAACACATACCCATATCCTTACTTTGGTGAAAACTACCTTGTGGACATCTCTCCATGTTTTGAGGGGTTGAAACCCCCTTTTGACCTTCTTGGCACCTTAAAACCTAGATCTACTAAGATCTACCCATTGGATTCATTTGAAACTTTGAAGGAACATAGATCGGGGTACTAGCACTCCGGATCTACACTTTGGTGGCCATTGGACTTGGCATGGTCCACCAAACCCACTTTTTGCCTCTCCTTGAGAAAGTCGCACCCCTTGGGAGTTTTGAGTTGGACCACTTCTAGGAAGTGGGTGTTGGAGATTTTCGTAGATTTGGAATGCCCATGCCTTGAAACCTAGGTCTAGACTATCCTTTTGCCCCGATCTACCTT
Organism: Larix kaempferi; assembly: GCA_027924585.1. Taxonomy (NCBI): domain Eukaryota; kingdom Viridiplantae; phylum Streptophyta; class Pinopsida; order Pinales; family Pinaceae; genus Larix; species Larix kaempferi. Next base: position 407,750 of record BSBM01001277.1, read on the forward strand.
GGGGATTGCATTCCTTGTTTTAAGGAATTGTGGTCCACTTTTGGTCATCACTCAAAAACCTAGATCTAGTAAGACCTAACCATTGGATCACATCCATTTCACTTGACTTGGCTTCTAGGTGTCCCGATCTACACTTTGACATCTTTCTTGACTCCATTAGCCCACTAAACAAGGCACTAGTCCTTCTCCAAGCAAGGCGCACTTCTTGGGATTAGTGTCCAACCCTAGATCTAGCACATGGGTAATCCTAGAACCAACTCTAACTTATAGATTTATCCTAGATCTAACCTATAGTACCACCCTCACACCTAACTTCACCTTGTGGGTCCATCTAGAACCATTTCACACTTCCCAAGAAACTAGACCCACTTGTGCAAACACATTGGTACTATACCTAGTAATCATACCCCATCATGTGGCCTAAACCATTCATAGGTTGAAACACTTATTATCCATCACACCACCTTCAACCATACCTTAACCTTTAGGTCCACTTAGCCTTGCATTGGTTTCCGTAACTCACCACTTACCTACCCTGAGAAACCTTTGTTTGGGTCCAATCGACTGTGATTGGGGTATAGGGTATCCCCCTTGGTCTAGTTACACCTTGACCTAAAGCGAAGAGTGCCTCGGTTGACGTGACTCCCGCATTGCATTGGGAACCGTGGCATCTCTTGGGTCACCTCTTAGTTGCCTGTCTCCTCTACCGTCCCGGATGGGATACCTCTAGGGGCAACTACAAGTTGTGTGATAACAGAAGGCATCAGAATCGACCCAGAACGTGTTCAGGCCATCAATGCTATTGCAGCACCCCATAATGTGGCCACCTTGCAATCTTTCTTCGGCAAAATAAACTTTGTTCGAAGATTCATTCCTAACCTAGCAGAATTGGCCAAACCATTGAATGCCCTTCTTAAAAAGAATGTGAAGTTTGTTTGGGATAAAGAATGTGAATCATCTTTCACCAAGCTTAAGAAGGCCATTTCAACCTCCCCGGTACTGGCTTGTCCTGATTACAATAAAGAGTTCATGATTTACTCATATGCTTCGGAAGATACTATTGCTGGTGTGTTATTACAAAAGAACAACGAAAACCATGAACAACCTATAGCCTTTATGAGTAAAAACTTGAGAGATGCCGAACTGAAATATACCACAACTGAGAAGCAAGCTTATGCCTTAGTTAAAGCCTTGAAACATTTCAGAACCTATGTGGGGTATTCCAAAATTAAAGCATATGTGCCTTATCAAGCAGTAAAGGATGTTCTTTCACAAGCAGATGGCATAGGTGTAAGAGGAAATTGGATTTCACGTATACAAGAATATGATCTAGAGATTAAGCCAATTAAGATTGTGAAAGGTCAAGGGTTAGCTCAACTTCTAACTGAAAAGGGAGGTAATATGGTAAATACGATAAGTGAAAAGGATCCTTCTATCTTAAACATTGATGAAGAGCATGAATGGTACAAAGATATCGTATATTTCTTAAGAAACTTGTCATGCCCTGACCACCTGGTGGATCATCAAAGAAGGGCATTAAGGCTAAAAGCTGAAAAGTATGTTTTAACCCAGGACGGATTAGGATGGAGGAACCCCGATGGAATAATCTTGAAATGTGTCAACTTGGAAGAGTCAAAAACCATCATAAAGGAGATGCACTCAGGATTATGTGGTGGTCATTATGCTCCAAGAACAACTGCTGCAAAAATCATGAGAGCAGGGTATTATTGGCCCACACTCTTTAAGGATGTACACGCTTATATTAGGATATGCCAAGAATGCCAGTTTTTCTCAGGAAAACCAAGATTGCCTGCCTTACCTTTAAATCCTGTAGTGGTTGAAGCTCCTTTTCAACAATGGGGTATGGATTTTGTAGGTCCTTTTAATGAAAACTCGAGCAATGGATATAAGTACATGTTGACCTGCACGGATTATTTCACTCGTTGGGTAGAAGCTATTCCAACCAAGAAGGCCACAGCTGAAGTGGTTGTGAGGTTTTTGGAAGAAAATATTGTGTCAAGATACGGGTGCCCTGTAAAACTAACAACGGATAATGCCCCAGCCTTCAGCAAAATAGAAATGTCCACCTTCTGCATGAATCATGGAATCACCCTCTCTCATTCTTCGAACTATTACCCCCAGGGAAATGGTCTCGCCGAATCAAGTAACAAAAATCTAATTAGGCTTTTGAAAAGAATGGTGGGTGAAAATAAGAAAAGTTGGGATGTAAAATTGAAATATGCTTTATGGGCAGATCGAACAACAGTGAAAAGGATTACAGGAAAATCTCTTTTTGAGTTAGTATATGGACAAGATTGTAGACTACCAATAAATCTGCAAATACCTGTTTATGAACTATTGCAGCAGTGCACTTCAGATACAGAAGCAATGCAAGGAAGAATTGATAAATTAGTTGAACTGGATGAAAAAAGAAGAAGTGCTCTCGATAAGATGCTTATAGAACAAGAAAGGGTAAAAGGCACGTTTGATCAAAATACTAGAGGTACTACCTTTGGTATAGGAGATATAGTTCTATTGTGGGATAAGCATAAAGAGAAACCAGGAAATCACACGAAGTTGGAAAGTTTATGGAAAGGTCCGTATAAGATAAGTAGTCTGGCTGGAAAGGGATCTTTTGTCCTTGAAACCTTGGAGGGAGATGAAGTTGAGTTACCTGTAAATGGGAGGATGTTGAAACATTACTTTCCTCCTATTAACCTTGAATGACCTGGTCTTGCATTGCCTGGTAGATTAGGGTAGGTAGGAAACCAAATAAGCCTACTTAGGCAGTAGTTAGTCTTTTCAGCCATTGAGTCTGGCACCTTTTTAGTCTCTAAGCTCCTTTGTAAGCTCCTAGTTTAACTGAGTACCTGTCAATTTTTTTTTTTTTTCCTGCACAATAAACTTCAAATTTTGCAAATTATGTTAGTAGTTTAATTTACTTTTTGCATTTCTCTTGTATTTCTTCCATACTTGCTCTTACTGATTGAATCTTTATTCCTTGGTTTGACAGGTAGAGGAAGGCGCACTTGTGGACTTGGGCATCAAATTGGCAAGCAAATCAACAATCTCTCATTTGATCTCTGCGGGAATCTTCCTCAACATCAAGGCATCTCATCCACATCATTCATGTATGATCTCAAGGTAAGTTCTATCTCCATGGATCTATCCAATTGTCAAAAAACACTTAAAACCCTAATTAATTAAAACCCCAATTTTGCATTTTCTTAGATCTACTGAGATCTAGTGGGTTGTTGGGCATGATATTGAAAACCCACCTCTATAGCATCCACGGCATCCCGGATCTATAGTTTGGTGAGGATTGGCTTCCGTTTGACCCCTCTCCCAAGCCAACTTAGCTTCTCCCAAGGAAGGCGCACTTCACCATTTGAGCAAGTTGACCTAGATCTAGTACATGGGTGTTTGAGATTCCACTTGATTTGACATCTACACATCAAATAACATACACCCAGGTTGTCCCTTTCTTGAAATTCACCTTGTGGGCCCCATTCCACATTTTAAGGGATTTAATCCCCATTTTGGACCACTTGGAACACTTAAACTCAGATCTACAAAGATCTAACCGGTGGATTGCCACGAAATTATAGATCCATACTCCTACTTGACTGATTTACCCGGATCTAAAGTTTGGATGCCATCCGACATGATTTGACCCACCTAAACCCAAATTGAAGCCTCCTTGGGTAAAGTCGCACCACCTTGGAGAAGTGAGTTTACTCACTTCTAGGAACTGGGTACTTGAGATTATTGCAGATCTGAAACCGGAATATTTAAAACCTAGGTCTAGACTGTCACTTTGTCAAATCTTGCCTTGGGGACTGCATTCCTTGTTTTTAGGGATTGTGGTCCACTTGGGTTAAACCTAGATCTAGACACATTTAACCATCAAGACCTATACTGTCCACTTATCTCATGTTGGAGGAGTCCTAACCATAAGTCAACCCCACTTTGACTCCACTTCCCAATTCCCAAGGCACTGGTTTCTCTACAAGGTAATTCAACTTTCCTAGATTGTTGGATTGACTTGTGGTTTGACTTAGGCATGGTAAACTATACCTTTGAAGACATCATGAACCATGGTCAAGCTTGTCTCATGTACTAGTTAGCCCCAATACAACCCTTTAACTATCCTGCATTGGACACGGTTCCCAAGGCAGTGGATCTTTTGACATTGAACTAGTACACTAGCCCTAGATCTCACTACAAACATTATAAGTCACTCTTACATTCAACTATGAACAAAAGCTATATCTATTGAACCCTCACTTGGCTTGTAACTTCATCCTTAGGTCTAGGATAAACCATACACCTAACTTCACTTGGAAATACCCTGATTTGGTGTCTTGGTTTTGATCTCTCCTATCGGGAGTAGATCGGGTCTCCCCCTTTGTTGTCTGGGCTAGATAACATAAAGCGAAGGTTGCCTCGACTGGCGTGACAACCATACATATTGGAGGTCGAGGTGATCGTGGTTGCACCTTTCAAGTTGCCCTTCCCTATTGCCATCCATGACTGGATCCATCCATAGGGGTAACTACAGTTTAGGTGATAACAGGTCCCACACTCCAGGTAAGTGTTCTAACTTGTTCTCCTTATTATGGATTAGACATGTTATTGTTAGTTATTCTACTACTGCTGATTACATGTTACTGAAGATTACTTTAACACGGGGACCTACTTGGTAGTGTTAAAGATGAAAGAGATGAAAATTATGTTTTAAATTATATTGTTTAGTTACTGTTGTACTATTCTATTTGTTGCATTTAATTTTGCATTAAAGTATGTGAAATTTTGATTTCTCTCCATCAAACCCTAACTCTAACCAAAATTTAACAATATGGACCATCTAACCATGTTGAAGGACCTCTAACCAATAATCCACGGGGAAGCCACAAATCTCAGCTCGGGCACAAATATCTGTCATATGATCACAAACCACATCTAATCAACATATTATGCCTTGCTAAAAAAGGGGTAACAAGGTCAAACCCTAGAACACTCTCTCCAATATGCCAAGAAACTCCTCCAAACTCTCACACATGTGGTACGAGTCTATGACCCTCCTAAAGTGTGCTCCAACATCCTCAAGAAGGATCTAGATCATGTGCCATGGTCCAAAGTGGTGAAGATTGATCTAAGAGTGAGTGGGATGGTCCAAATGTGTCTCAAGTCCTCCCATGTGCCAAGGAGAAGGGTCTCCATCATCTATGAAGGGGGCGGCACCATCCTAAGTACTAAGGTAACCTCCAAATAAGTGTGCCAAGGGTGGTACTCCACATGAAATACCTAGCCATCATCATAAGATGGCACAACAAGTGTCATAACATGTAAATGTAGTAGAGTGCTCTAGTGCTATGGGGTTAGCCCACATTTAACTTAGGAATGTACACAAATATGAAGATAATACATGAAATTAATTACAATTACACCTTTCTAACAACGCAATGACTTATCTAACTTTTACTCCTCTAGTCTAACATTGGTATGACCCCTTTTAAACCTTATTACATGTGAAAGTCCGAAGACAAGGTAGCCTAGATTCTTAAGCCATGTGAGGGTACATGAAGTGAATGTGTACTTAGGGAAAGAAAGGGGATCTTTGCAAATTAACCATCATAGTAATTGAGTCTGATAGGCCTACCTTTGACTTTCAAGAGCTATGATTTAAAATATTTCTTCCACATGTGTGCCTTGGAAGAAAATGTTGTCATGGGTCACCCATCCTTGAGCCTCCCTTTTGCGATCCCCTTTTACTTTATTTTTTCATTTATTTTCATATCTTAGCCTTTTCATTGGCTTAGTCCATTTACTTTAGATTTGGCTTTCATAACCTAGGACATAGGGAACCTGGGTTTTTGCAAGGGGTAATATCTCCCATATATTTCTAATTTAATTTAGCAGTACAAACCTTAGAGTACTAAACTCTTTTAGTTTTATGGAGGCATTCATACATGGGAATAGTTATGAGACCTTAGAAAATTTCTAATGATAGATCACTTACAAAGGGGAAAATGAAAGGTATGGATGAATTGGCTAGTGGAATGAAAAGTGGCTAGGAAAAATGTTGTGAAATGGGTGAAAACACTTACTTCACTAGGGCACATCTTAACCTTCGGAATGACACACTTCTAAGGTAGAATGACGATAACAACAGGGTTAAGCTAAGTAATGAGTGACAGATTTAAGTGTTGTGAGTCATTATACAAGCACAAAAGTAACATCCCATGAAATCATATCGTCATATAAGCAAACATTTTAAGTGTCACTGAGGGTAAGAGGTATCACAGTACTACCGCATTTGACACCATCTCTACTAGTCACATGGACCATCTGAACATGTTGAAAGGATCTCTGACCAATGACATATGGAGAAGGCACATATCTCATCTCATGAACAACGATCAACATATCAACCCTTGCTGAAAAAGGGGTAACAAGAAGCGATACCATGTAATAGGGCATGTCAAGCTAATAATACCAACATGCATGTATAATCTTTTGTAGACAAAAATGATATTTCATTGAGTTGCAGAGAGAATGTTTGATGAGTTCCTTGCAGTGATTAGTTTCTCTTACTATGGCAAAGAAATTGCCCAACGCATTCGTTTAAAAGGTGAAACCCTCTAAACAATAAATTACCTCTAAAGATCATTGTTCACAGATAACTTGGCATCAGATTTTAATGTCAAGTGATAGCCTCTATTTACTGCTTAGTTTGACTCTCACATTCACCCATAATAGGAAATTACTCTAAACTGATTGATGAAAAATTCATGTCTTACCTGGAAGAAGATGTATCAAAACACTGACAATTTTGTCAAATGAGCTGAAAACGAGACTACACCGCCAAATGATTATTGCCCAAGCCAAGGGACCCTACAAAAACTCAAATGTATCAATTATATAATCAAAACAGGTAGAGTCCATTGAATCAGGATACATAAATAAACCATGACATGATCGATCATGTACTTCTTGAGAGGAAAAGATCATGAACAATGTTCATGCCATTAGAAACAGAATCATCACCATGACAATAGCATTGGCATAGTAGAAGTCTATTAAATCAGGACACATAAAATGAACAATGAAATGATTGACCATGTACTTACTTCTGCAAAGGAAAAGCATATCATGAACAATTTCTCGTGCATTGGGAAGAAAAGAATCATCACTATGAAAATAGCATTCGCATAGTAGCAGAAGTCCTGTAAGCACAGATTACAATTTGCAATTCCACTGAGTGCTGGTGAAAACTTCAACCTTTCTTATATCTCCTATTTTAGGATAACACGGTTAATCTAACACATAGATGACTTGTTTAGAAACTAACCAGATCCCACATATAAAAATATAGGCTAGTTAAGGCAAGTACACTAATAATGCCGAGACATTTGCAGATCAGCTTATGTCCAGTTTATAAAATTTATTAGAATTTTCAAATTTGTGCTTTGCTTTTTCCACAAGATGAAATTCTGAAATAGACCATTTTGTATTAAGGGTAATTGTTTGTAAAGTGAAGAAGAAAACCCGCAAGCTAATTAGGAGATAAAAAGAACAAAAAAAAAATCATTTTTAGATTTTCAAAATAGCCCCTCTTTCAATAGAAACATCCCTCCTTGTCCCACTGAAGGCAAATCGGGGCTCAGCCCACCCAAAGCACACATCTTTGTAGTCAGCATAGTGTCAATCATAGATATGAGCTCCTCTCCAATAGGCAACGAATTGGTCCAGTTCTGCACCCTTGATTTTGTTGGCTGCACAGGGTAACTTTTCTCCATTTAGAACAGATGAGAAAGTTGATCTGGCAATGACAGGCTGCAAATTTTCTCCAACTGCCAAAAACGGGTCCACTGAGCAATCTTCTTGTGAGTTCGAATGAGCCACAGATTTCTTTGAATCTTATTATAATTGTGCTTTGTTTCTTATATTAATTACAAGGATGACAACAAGAAGCCGCCTCAACCCAACCTAGAAGGGGATTTTAACTTTTTCATGAATATCAGTAAGTAATGTGGAGGAGTAAGGAAGAACTTGGAGCAAAGAGGGGTTATTGTGTTTTTTCTATGGAAATTTTCAGATGAGGATGAGTTCAATAAGTGGTGCATTCTTAACTAGTAAGCCAAAGGAATTTCACTGAACTCACACTGGAGGCTTGAATCCAGGTCTCTGTGTTACTGTTTAATTTGGATACTGCTTCTCACCATGTGCTCCAATATGGTACTTGGACTGTTGCTGGCTCGCTGGCTTATGTGCAAGCATGGAGATCAAATCTCAATCCCAATGATGAAAATTAGGCAAACTATCCTCTTTAAATTGAATTCACAGGACTTATTGCAGACTCATGTCTGTTTGTAGCTTTGTTGCTCAAGGATTTGGCAACATGTTAATCCCAGATGGATGAAGAAACTCATTCTAGGCCAACCCTCAATTTTGTGTGAAATTTGATTAAAAAAGGAAGCTGCCTCAACTCATTTCAGTTTTCACCACAGAAGGAGCCCATTAGCAAAAGGTAAGATACTTAAATCTTCCTAATACATGCTTTCCATGACAAGCTCAAGATCCTTGTTGAAATCAAAATATATATGACTCAATAACATCACAAAGTGACCCAAGTGACCAAATCGTGGCCCCCTCAATATAATACATCATCAAAATAATGCCCCGGAGTGTGTGTGGACCCCACTGAATAATGAAACTGTGCCGGAAGGTGTGGGATGCATCATGAATGACCTCTGAACAAACCTCATGCCAATTCCTTGCCTCATTTTCCCAAATAGAATTCCTCAATGACCATTTTATCCCATTTTTTATCGTCGGAAAATCACTTGCAAATCAATAAAATGCCTATAACTCTCTTCCTAGTGCTCCGAGCACAAATATGATTGTACCAAAGTGTCTAGACCCCATACTCCCTCTGTGGCGCCCTAGGAGAACCAAATAAAAACTCATCTGTGCTACCAGGCCATTTTATTATGGCAAATTTGCAGTAAAGTGATAATCTGAGTGAAATCTCGTTCGGGAGTGCCTGTAACTGAAATCTGTGTACCAATGGACTCAGAAGGTCCAAATGCACTAAAGATGAGTACTCATACACCCTGTGGCTACCTGGATAATCATCTGTAGTCTCAACCATGCCCAAACAAATAAAAATAATGGTTTGTAAATAATAATAACTATAAAAAATCCATCAAACCATCAAGCGAAACCTATGTCTGCTGCATGGAACCATCAAATGGGCATCAAAGGACCATAAATCATCAACCTTGAACATTACTGGTCCAACTCATCTCAGATCCTATGTTTGACTTGGTCAAACTAGTTTGACCAAGTCAAGACTGATCAAAATATGACCCAGGCTTAAAACGCCTGACGCTGCAAGTGCAAATGGATAAGGCATGCTCTTTTAATCATTCTAATAGCGACTTAAAGTATTAAGCATCATTTCACTGGCGGCTAAACAATAATCTCATCAAATATAAGTTTAAAATAATCAATTATTCAAAACAGAACCTCAAAAATATACTCATTTCATAGACGTGACCATTTTGCTAGCAAAGGGTGAGGGTGAAAAAAAGCAAGGCTAGGATAAGGGGATGACTTTACTGACTCAACATTGTGATACTTTGGATAAGGGGAAAGGAATACACACTTAAGCATATGTTGGATAATAAACACACAGGGAATGTCAGTGTCTCACAAATGGAATGAGTTGTTTAGAGAGGTGCTTATTCAACCTTGGAAAATGTCTACATCTCACATCCAAGTTGAATCCAACTCCGTGAGGATCTTTGCTAGAACCGCCGTAACTAGGTGCACAGCTAACAGTAACTTGAGGTTCTAGGGGACACTTAGAATTAGTTGTCCCTTACTCCATCTCACATCCCAACCCATAGGCTCCATGAGGTATTAATCATTACATTTAATCATGGCCAACAGTCTTAGAATTTAGCATACATTCAACCACTGCTTTTTAGGGCTTTGAGACCTGTTACCACCTAAAGTTGCACTTTAGTTGGACTTCAGTGAGCTGTCAGTATTGCACAATTACTTGTGCTCTTTCAGAGTTCAAAAGTTCCAAGTTTGGCCTGTTCAGGGCCCCTTTGTTAATTTTTGTAGTGCATGACCATGCCCCACGGGGTTTGTAATAAAGCATGCTAGCATGGTGACCTTTGAGTGCCTCGGTTCCCTAGGACTTAACAACCAAAGAAGGTATTCCAAAGAGTTTTTTCCCTTGTCGATTATGCTTTGCCTTTAGCCGAGTATAATCGATGAGTTTTTCTCCTGCACCTCCAAAGCTGGAATGCCCAAAGTAGTGGTTAAGACTTAGGGGATTATTAGAGTCCATTTTGTAACGTTTATAAATATGTTAGATGCTAGATTTTTATCGTTTGGTCATGTACTAGGTCCCCCTGAAGTTTCAGTCGATTCGGAGAAAAATAATTTTTTCGCATTTTTAAGCCATTTTTTAATAGTTTAAATGAAAAAATTCAAATGGTGATAAAAGTGTGATCCGGAGTTGGAATTTCGCGCCGGGATGCTCGTTTTCAAGCTAAGAGCATCCTCTTTGCCCTAGTACCTAGTTTTCCTATGTTTCGGGCGACCAAAGTGCCCCATGGAGCAATTTTTCCTATCAGAGCTACAGAATGGCACTTTAATGCTAAAAGAGCATCAAAATGCACCAAGCCAAATTATTAAAATTATTAAAAAATTGAATATGTCACATGCCAAATTGACATGGCATTAGTCAATTTAAGGTGGGCGACTAAGTGAAAGGTTAAACCATATGATTAAAATTCAAATGTGAAGGTTGGGCGTTTTAACTTTTTTCATTTTACATGCTACGTGAAAGGAGGTTCACGTGGGCCAGCCGTACGGCATATACGATTTGAGGTGGATGTTAAGTTAAAGGGTGGGTTCCTACCTCATTGTGAGGTGGCTCAACCACGTGTAAACTTCCATTTTGAGCATCCATCGAACTCACCTTTCCAACGCAGCAAGGAAGCATTGAATCCGCCCTCCATCCTTCATGTGGGCCAGCTCTCTCCTCACGGCCGGTTCTAATTCATTGGGTGGAAGCTTTATTGCTAATTGGAGATGTGCCTACCCTAGCTGCCAATCAACACATCAAAGCAACCAATACATTGTTATTCCATCAAAGCATGGAAACATCACATGTTAGATCTCATCCACGCGTGAGCTCCTTCATCAACTCGGCAGCTTCCTCTTTCAAGTGTTTTTTCTCTGATGAAATGGTGCATCTCCATTGGCTAGCTACTAACTTGCTCTACAATCAAGCAGGATGCTCTCCTTAGGGTTTTACGCCCTAGCTTGCTTACCCTCTGCTATATATTGAGGAGCTTAGCTCTGTTATAACGCATCTGAAGGTGGAACCTCTGCTCTTATCTATTGTAATATTCTTTTGGGGTTATTGAGTAATAAAAGGCTTTGGAGGCTACCTTGGTGTTGTTTGTGGTGTGTATTGTCATGTTCTTTGATCATCAATGAAGTAATCTGTATTGTGGTTCATGCTAGTATGTGTTGGGTATTTCCTTTGTAAGGAAATTACTTTTTCATAAGGATAGTAAGCATTGCTTTATAGAATTCTTAATATTGTGAGTGATGTTAGAATGCTAGAGGTAATGGTATTTCTTGTTTGAGTATGTTATTCATTCTTATTTCTTTCAATTGTTCACACAAATCTCTTAATCCCCTTTGCTAGTGTTGACTCCATTTTACAGGTAGCTCAAATCGAAGGAGCGGATGAGCATGTTAGATCTTCCTCATATTCAATAGGTCCAAAACAAGGAAGCCAATACTACCAGTGCATCAGCAAGCAAACTCCATAGCCCATTTAGACGCTCATCCCCCAAGGGTTCAAGCTTCAAGATCCAAACCCTTCTAAAACTAAATCGGTTACCTTCTTTCAACTTCTTAGTTAAAAGTTAGTTTAAGATCCAAATATTTGCCCAAAAAAAAGGTTTTCTACATACTAGTTGCATTAATTTTCAATTTGGCAATTTATAGTATTGTCAGAACACTCTTAAAGTGTTATGATTGTCATTTCTAATCAACTTTAACTCATTGGTATGTTTTATGTTCTTAGCAGGTTGGAGTTAAAAAACTCACAGAAAAGTCATCCTAAAGCTCCCAGAACCACCCTCTCAATCAACGGTTCAAGCATTGTTTCATTTTCACATTAATTTGTAAACTGTCTTGTTCCCTAATGATAAAGGGCAAGCAGTATTTCTCTGAATTTATTGATTGTAATCGAAAGAATAAAAAGAGCTCAGCAGACAATTCCAGTGCCTGACCCCAATCCCCCCAAGGAGATTCGCTTTTTTTTTTAACTTTTTTTATTTTTTCAGTTTTGCTTAGTTTTCTTTACTTAGATTAACTTTCTTTAAGTTTATAGTATTTAAACAACAAACACTTAAGCACACAAACGTCCTCAAGGACCATTTACTTCTTGTTTTTATGCTTATGTGTTCATTTTACAAACTACAATCTTGTTCTAAAACTGACAACTAAAATTAACCCCTTGCTCTACTGAAGTACTCCATCACTTTGTGGTGAGAGGAAAAAATATTCTTGGGTCATAGCTTAGTTAATCATCCACTCACACATCTTAATAAAACGAACCATACCCCAAGCCCAAAGTATGCTCTTGGCCACTGTAGCTTAATCGAAACAGCTGAACCAATCAAAAACTGGGTGCAAGGTACTTAGTTTTAATAAGAAAATCCATTAGAACCAAATTCTAAGAACTCGGGAGGTTGCATGGGCGGAAACTACAGAGTCAACAGGCTACTATTAATCAGGCTATCCTCGCCTGGTTGGACACTTGGTAAAGCTGCTAAAGCACTCAGTTCGAAGGTTAGGTTTCTTTTGGGACAAAGCAAGAATTAGCCCATTCTTTAATCCACTCATTTAATAATCTTAAAATTTACCAACCGAGACACTGCAATACTTTCACCGAGACCACAGACGCAACCCTCGCAAGCACTCCATTTTCATCGACACTGGTCTTTAATATTTCTATGTTTAAATTAATTTTTACCAATGTCATGAATTGTGTTGTATCTTAAAAGCTATGGGTTTTAATTTCATATTGCAGTGATTTATGGTTTATGTTTAAGTTATTTCATCATAACTCCTAGAACAGACTTATATCTTTTGTTGTAGATTAAAAGCCTTAGTTTATTTTTCATAGGGATCACCCCCCTTGGCTTCGCTATGAGTAATCCTAGACGGAGGAGTCAAGTAATCAGGTGACAGCACTTGACTCTCACTTGCCCCCAAGGACACACCGAGCGGCTTGAAGGTTTCCTGCCGCGTCCCCCCCTGGTGTGTATTAGGTGGCAACAGGACCCTTTGGATTTTGCATGTGCTTAGAAGCACAACTAATCGTAGCTTTCATCCAGGGTGCTTTAACATTTCAATTTCCATAGCCCTTTTTCATTGTGCTGAGAAGCACAATCTTAATTTGTTTCCATGGGTTTGCACAAAAGATAAGATAATAGTTTCAATATGCATGTAATGATGGCAGTACAATTTGCTTCAGGTTTAACCAACACAACTCCAGCAACTAGGGGGATTATCCACAATCAGGACCAAACATCGGGGCAACCGACTAGAGAGGTCAAGGCATCAAATCCAACTCACCTAAGCTCAGGAACCAACACCAGTGGGTTCTCCATGCCCAAAAGGATCAAGGCTTCGGTAAGTTTTGTTGCCAACTCAGAGCCGAGACACAAACTAATAGGGATGCTATCCAACACAGAGGCAAAAGTGGGGAGGTCCTCCATATCACAGGCTGAGGTGTAAGTCAGGGTGAAAACCAAATATGGGAGAGAACGGATGGATGGGGAAAATGGAAGGCGATGCCAGAGCTAGCAAGCCATAAATGGTGGGAATGATCACGTCCATACTACTAAGAGGGTAAAACCAATGAGTATAAACAAGAGCTTCTAATTCTGAGTAATTAGACCATTTAGACAATCATTAAATAACCATGTCCATATCACATATATATATATATATATATATATATATATATATATACCGCCAGATCATGACTACTAGATAGCAAATCAAGCTACTAAGATGAGCAAAAGAGCAAAGCAATCATAACCAATGCACAACCATATACCTGTATCCGCCATCTAGATCATCAATAGTCACTGAAAACACTGCTGCTGTGAAAACTCTGGGCACTACACTGCTCTGTATGGAACAAAAGTGGTCACCTCGGTCATCAAATCTGAGGCAATGAGGCTCAGTCTTGGCATAAGGTTCACTATGTCTGATCTGGGGTTGCTTTGATATGTGAGTGATCATCAAAAAGGTACTGCTCATCATAGGCTCCTCTCACCAAAATGTGTAAAGGCCTGGCTCAAAAATATACAGGAAACTGTTCTGCAATCATGGTAGCTCGACTACTATGGATGTGATAACAGGACCCTTGACGATATATTCGCCAACATGATATTAGTAACTTTGACGTCAAGTACAAAAAATATAATATTATTTTTAAAATTTTCAAAAACATATTCGAAGTTTATAATCAAAACCACTCTTGAAAATTGAAATCATTAGATAATTTATCTATATATTTTAATTATTGAATTTATACAAATTTATAGTTAAGTTATCTAATTTAGGTATATGTTAATTATGAAATGAACTTTATATAAATATTATATATTACTTACTTTATATTCATTTTATAAATATATATTTATGTTAATATATATTATAGATACATAATAAACTATCCAATTTATTTATTCAATATATATATATATATATATATCATGAATTTGATGTATACTAAATTGATAGTGAAGGAATATATAACTTTTTGTTAATATAAATAATTCATATAATAAATACTATATTATATAAAATTATACATATACATGTTCTTGATATAGCGGATAGTAGTGAGTTCATAGTATATGTGGACTGCCATTTCCTATAGTTAAAACACGGATAAGATGGACATCATTTTTACAGCAGACACCATCCATACAATAGATAAGATAGATGCCATTTTTTCGACCGATCGATTATGCAAATGGAGGGCATATACCATCATCGAGAACGACGTCCTCAAGGCAGTGGTGAACGCAGTTCAACGTGAACCAACTTTCGATGGAGCGAATTCGTGTGTCAGCCATAGTGAAGTATCGCGGCAGAGTTTACAGATTTAAATCGAGGAATGAAAAAAAATGGCACATTTACCATGAAGCACGAGAAACTCTTTCAACTTGTTGGTAAGGCAAATTCCAATCTTGCTGATGAAATTCTTAAACTTGGTCTATTTGAAAGGTCAGATATTGCCTGGAAAAAAGCAAACTATGAACAAATTTGGGAGTATCTTCAAGATGAGTATGAGCTAACCTAGCGGTTTGGGAGTTTGGACTTCACACTCAAGTGTTAGCATCATTGTATATTTGAAAAGATCATCCATAGTGCACTCCACCAAAACCTTGCAAGATTCCTTACCAGAGACTCAAATTCCACATAGGTGAAGCATTCCTACAACTTGTATTGATTCAACAACAATTTGTAACTTGCAAATAGTGTTTTGTGAGTTTACTTGTTTCATGGTACTTGCAATAGTTTTTTGTGTGTCAAGTAAAGTTGAATTTTATTAGGTGCATTCTCAATAGAAACCGACACCCTCCTTTTCTTGAGATTGAGCCTTACTATTAAAGGGTGGAGTTGCAAGAAGCCCTCGTAGGCCTTAGCATTGGAAGACTTGATGTGTTTCCAATAATTCATAGTTCAAATTATGGTATTTTGTGTCTAGTTTTGACACTAAAAACCACTCTGAGATGTTTAAATAGGTATTGTGTCTAGTTCTGACACTCAGACCTCTCTTTGATATACCTTGCCATTGGAGGCACAACCATGCACTTTTTCCATCACATCGAAGAAAGTTTTCCTGCTTCTCATCTTGTACCTGAGGGGGAGGGACATCACGGATTGATAGTTAGGCTTCAAGTTTCGAAGCCCTAACATATGCCAGAACAAGTGAGCCTAAGCCACATCAAAACTAGAGCCAACAGCCAGAGCCTAGAACCAGAGCAAGAATCAGAAGTGTAGCTAGAAGACAGAGTTATAGCCATGTTTCAAAGCACCCATTGGTTTGTGGTTAGCCAAAAACCACCCATTTAGTAGAAGATTTACAGCTTTTGCTAGGTGTTGTCCGCCGAGATGCTCACCAGCAGCAAAAATCTTTCGAAAGTTGTTCCCTCACTACAAGTGGGGAAAGTGTGGCCTTGGGGGCAAGCAATGAGCCAGTTACTCTCACCTGAATCCCAGCTCCTCCGTTTAGGCTAACTCCTAACGAAACCAAGGGGGGTAGTCCCTACAACGAGTTTACTATGGCTCAATGGTTTTAATGTTTTTTGATGTATGATTATGCGGATGGGTGTTTTTTAGGAGTTTTGAATGAGAGATCACAACTTATAAATAGACATAAGATAAAGTGCAATCCACGTTGCAAAACAATGTAACAGTATATAAAGACTTATGAAAAAAGTAAAAGTATCCACTGATAAACCACTTAAGCAAAAGGAAAAATGGCCCTAATTGATAATGAAAGTATGGACAAACCAGTGCCTTATGGAGTCAATAACTTGTGTGTAGTGTTGGGGGATGCTGATAATACAAGTCTTAGTAGCTGTTCATGAGATCGTTTTGCAAATTATCTTGGTAAATTAAGAGTTTTAGTGATCTGTATTATTAGGCTAAGAACAACAAGGTAAGCAAAAGACCGTAAAGGTATACTTTCAGTGGCTTCCCCTCTGATGGTATGTCGGACCGCCCAGATGTCAAGGAGTAAGTGTCTAAAGACTTAACCACTCCGATGTCTAAGACAGCGGTAACTTCCGGCCCCACCAGGTTTAGGAACTTTGCCCACTACCTGAGTATGTCTCGAATGATCAACGCCGGTTCATTGGTTGTGGGGGTGAAAATTTTATTATGTTATCGAAAAATTATCAAACCCAACACCTCTCTGAGTACTAGCCCAACCTTTTTAGGTTGGCAGAGCATACGGGTGTTAGATAGCAACCAAGATAAATTATTAAAGGGGGAGTGTGAGTTGGAATGTTTTAAAATTATTGGAGCACACAGTTCAACTCTCCGACAGAGAGCACTTTTGACTTTGTCTTATGACAAGGTTCAAGAGACTTAGCTATTCTATATGCCTAATGCAGGGAAAATGCAATATTAATATGCTATCCGACAGAGAGTGCTCTTGACTTGGGTTATTTCAAGTTCAAGAGGCTTAGTTCTTTGTTAAGATAGAGACAAAGTGCATGCAAAGAACAAATGTGATAGCTCAATAAGATTGAAAATAAACAACGATAACTTGAAAAAAGCAATTAAAAGATCTACTTGCAAAAATGAAAGCTAACTAGAAAATAGTATTCTTGCAAAAATTTGAAGCTAACTAGCAATTAGTATTCAATTTGCAAAATGAAAAGGACTAATCTAAGTACAAAATGAAATCTAAGCTAGAAAATTGAAACACATCTAACTAAAGTATGCACCAAAACACTCTTCCCCAAATGGGGAAGAAAGAAACAAAGTGTGGGAGGCCTTATCCCACCTAGCCTTTTTATTAATCGGTTACAAGTTTTTAGGATTTTCAACCTTTGAAAGAAAAATGAAGATAGTAGAAGCAAATTTCAAATAGCTCTCAAGAGCTTTTACAAAAAGGAGAGTGTTCAAATCTTCATGGTTCAAATCCCAAGTATTTGGGTCTTCTTGGTTTTGTGTTTGGAATCTCCTTTTGGTTTTGCAATGGTTCTTCTCTTCACTTTGCTTATTTCCTCCTCTTCTTATTCTTCAAATCTTCTTCTTGAGTTTGCTTTTATCACACCTACGAAACAATGTAAATCAAACTACAAGCACCCTTTAGCATTAGTCAAATCAAAAAGAAACTAGATGCACTTAGATCTAAATATTAAATGAGATGCAACTTTTCAATGAGATCTAGATACAACTATTCAAAATAAACTAGATGCAAAGCCTGGAATGAGATCTACACCATATGCAAACTAACAAAGTGAAATGCAACTAGAAATGCAACTAGAATGAAGCTAGATGCAAGATCTAAAATGCCTAGTTTACAAATTTAAAAGAAAAATGAACTAACTACTAACCAAACTAACTATTAACTTTAACTTGTTTGCCTTGTTATTATGTGGTTTAGGGCAGTTTTGAAGGAGGACAAGAGGAGACAAGAAGGAGAAGAAAGGAGACTAAGAGAAAAACTAAAGGGAGAGGTAAGAGAACCAAACGAAAGGAAGAGAAGCCCTAAAATGAGATGGACGAGAGCTAGGAAGGCTAGCAAGCAAAGAGGAGGGGGAAATGGAGGCTAGAGGAGATGGACGAGAGCAAGAAAGTGAGGGCAAAGACGAGAGCAAGGAGCTGCAAATAAGTGAAGAGAAGCCCCAAAACGAAAGGGAAGTAAGGGTTAAGGAGAGGGAGACGAAAGCTAAGGCAAAAAGGGATCTAGGGCAAGAAAACGAGAGCTATGAAGGGAAGAGAAGAGAAGGTGGATGAAGCTAATCAAGGGGCAAAAACTTCAAGGAGAAAATGGAAGGCTTGAAGAAAGAGCCTTTAGAACCAAGGTAACCAAGTTTATTTTGAAAATGTTTTGTAGGATGGAACACCAGCAAGAGTTACTCTTGGCTTTCCTTTTGTGATAAAAGATGACAACTTTATAGTTCCTGCAATGACAAAGTGTTAAAAGAATGATTGTTGAAGCTTGGGATAGAAGCAACCGAGCTCACACCCTTCTTCAGTTGGTGAAACCTGACGAAGCAAAACACACTCAATACAATAGTGAGATCAAAAATAACTAGTATGCTAAGCAGATCAAAGCTTTATCAATATTAGTACAACCGAATACGTCCTATTCATATAACTTTGATAAACGTTGCATAATAAGTCAAGTTGACAACTGCAAATGACAAATCTTACGTTCTAAGATATTAGACTTCTAAAGCTAGCATTTGATCACAACATATACGAGTATTGAAAGAGAAATGCTTAGAAAGAGATCACCTTAACCATGAAGAATTCACCACAATGAGCAAGATACCATAGACCTCCAAAGTCGAAAAACTTTATTCACAAATTCAAAGCATAAGCTTGATACAATTTTCTCAGAGTAACTCTACAACAAAGAATCCATCAGAAATGAGGAGGCAATGCCCTCATTATATACAAAAACGAGAATCTAAACCCCTAATTCGAAATCCCTCCATGAGAGACAAATGGCACATGAGATCCCAATCGAATTCTATCAAAACCTCCATTCGTAGCTTGGAGTGTTGATCCATTAATGAACTCGAACTAGTTGGTGGTTGAGAGCGGGGAGGTGGCCTCCACTCACCCCTTGGAAATATCACCACTCCAATTCGCATGCTCCACATAAGATTGACGTGAGTGATGAGAGGATACGTGATATTCTTGAGGGGATCGAGTTTGGAGTTGTATTGAAAGCCAAGCCATGAGGTGGCCATGACTTTAGGGAGGCGCCCACCATAAAATCAATGCATATTCAACTTCCCATTAAACCAATGCCACATCACAAAATCGTGGATGCTCATGAAGAACCGTACGGTCATTCACGTGAAGGAGATACCCACGCTATAGTTTAATTCAATCTTTTAAATTTGACTTTTATAATATATGCTTTATCACTTGAGTGGGGTCGTACACTTCATGAAACCATGCCCCACCCTTTCCAAAGTTCAAGACTTGATTTTTTGACTTATTTTAATTTTTTGGTCAAAGTGTATTTTGTCATTTTTTAGCAATTAAGTGCCAAATTGATGCATTATTAGCAAAAACTCCCCCAGAGGTGATGTAACTACCCGGAATCTAAGAAATGAGGGCGCTAGGGTAAAGAGGACGCTCTGAGCATCAAGACGAGCCTTCCCACGCCCAATTTTGCCTCCGGATGAGGTTTTTATCACTTCTTGAAAAATTTCATTTAAACCATTAAAAAATGGTCTAAATTATGGAAAAATTTATTCCTCTCAGAATCCAACGAAACCCCTAGGGGACCTAGTGCATGTTCATACAACTCAATCGAGATGGCTAACACGTAAAAAATCCTAGACACAAGATTCTAATAACCACCTTAGTTTTTGACCACCATGGGAAATACTCCAACTTTGGAGGGTTGAGTGAAAAACTCAGGGATTATACGCCACTGATAAGTAGCGCATAATTCCTAAGGAAAAAACACTCTAGAGTATCCCCCAAATCGCTAAACCTACGGATAGTCGAGTCTTTTATAAAAGGACCCCGTTTAGACCAACTTTTTACATTTTCCCCATGAGGGTATGAACATGCAGTTATTACAAATGGGGCAAAATTGCCCTGAAAAATGACTTCTGAACTGCTGAACACTGATGATGAACATGAATCATGTTCAATAAGCTAGCGGCTCGTTGGAAGTTCAACTATTGTACAAAATAGTTGATAACACTAGGCATCAATTTGTGGTGATCCTTAAACCACCCTTTTTTCCAAAGGGAACCGTTGAGCCTTAGATCCAAGTTCCGGAGGGAACTCTTGAGCCAGAACCTCATTTAGAGCCAAGTTCAAGTTCCAGAGGAAAAGTTGAGCCATAATTAGAGTTAGCACCAAATTCCAGAGTTTGTGGTCAGCCTAAAACCACCATTTAGTAGAAGAGATCAACCTTTGTTGCTTCGGCTAGCCTTTTTGGTTTGTGGTCATCCAAAACCACTGAGTTTGTGGTCATCCTAAAACCACCGATTTAGAGAGCACTTCATTTTTACCACTAAATAGAAGACACCAACTTCTTGCTAAATTACTTGTCAAATGATTATGAAGTAGGAAATGTTCAGCATTTGGCAATTGTCCACTTCCTTTTTTCGACGCTCTTTCAGAAGATTCTTGGACTCACATACATGATACACCCCTTCAGATTAAGGGGGGGGTATTAGATCTTTATGGATTTCGATATTATATTCATTATTCACCTAGTTGTCATAGGTGAATATCAAAAGTCATTAGGAGTCCAAGAGACCGCTTGGAATATGAAACCAAGGATCACATCATGTATCAATATGTATACTATGATACTATCTCGATGAAATAATGAGCATTCAAGCTTATCTTTAATTGGGTGTTCCAACACATTGTTGTTTTTTTACATTTCATTTACATTATGTTTATCCCTTTCATTGGCTTAGTCCTTTTTGCTTTAGACTTGGCTTTGATAACCTAGGACAAGGGAACTTGGATTTTCGCAAGGGGAGTATCTCCCATAGCTTTCCATTTGCATTTGCATTTAATTTATCAGCATCATCCTTGAGAGTTCTAAACTCTTTTGACTTTATTTTAGGCACTCATACATTGGAATAGTAGTGAGAACTGTTGCCAGTTAAGTTGCACTTAGCTAGACTTTCAAGCAAGCATGCCAAAGTTGAACATGTTACATGTTCTGTTTCAGTGATACTGAAGTCCAACAGGCCTTTTTCATGGCCCTTTTTTAAATAAATTGCATGTCCGTACCCCCACGGGAAATTGTAATAAGTTGGTCTAAGCATGGTCTTTTTGTGCAGCATCATACATTGGAATAGTAGTGAGCCCTGTTGCCAATTAAGTTGCACTTAACTAGACTTTCAAGTGAGCGTGCCAAAGTTGAACATGTTGCATGTTCTTTTTCAGTGATACTGAAGTCCAACATGCCTTTTTCAGGGCCCTTTTTTAAATAAATTGCATGTCCGTGCCCCCACGGGAAATTGTAATAAGTTGGTCTAAGCATGGTCTTTTTGTAACAGGCTTGGCTTACCTTAGGTTTATCTGTCAAGGAGATACTCTAGAGTATTTTTTCCTTAAGAATTATGCGTTGCGTTTCAGTGATGTATAATTCCTGAGTTTTTCACTCACACCTCCAAAGTTGGAGTATTTACCTTGATGGTAAAACCTTGGAAGTTTATTAAAGCCTAAGTGTCTATGTATTTTTACATGCTAGCCATCAATAATAATTCGTATGGACATGCACTAGGTCCCCTAGGAGTTTGAGTCAATTCCGAGAAAAATAACTTTTTCCACAAAATTAGGCCATTTTTTAATGGTTTAATTGGAAAATTTCAGAAAAGTAATAAAAGTGTCGTCCGGACGCAGAATTTGGTGCAGGGGTGCTTGTTTTCACACTCAGAGCGCCCTCTTTACCCTCAGACCCGATCTTCCTATGTTTCAGGTGATTAAATTATCACTTGGAGCATTTTTATTCATCAGGACGACATAATGGCAAATAAATGCTAATGGCAGACAAATTGACACCAAATATAAAAAAAATATATAATAAATAAAGTATTTGACATGTGCCAAATGAGTTGACATTTTGTCTCTAATGGAGGGCGACTATATTCTTTGGTGAAAGAATCACTTTTGGTTCAATTTAAAAGTCAAAATTGGAATGTCAAAATAAATGATGCACCCCTCTCTCACGTGGGCGTTAGCATGCATGGCGATCTCTTGTTTGATGGTGATATTAACAATGAGGGGGGGAGCCTACCTCTCTTGAGGTGGCGCATTCCCTTTGGTTTGGAATCCAATCACATCCCACATCAAACCTTTGAGCTTTGAGTTGATCCTTCATCAAGAGTTGCACCTTCTCCAAGCTTGGGTGTTATCCTTGCATGGCAGCAAATGATTGGTTTTGATATTTCCTATGTGGGGATGTGCCTACCTCCCTTGAGGTGGCGCAATCCCCTTAACCTTGATTCCAATTCAAACCTAGATCAAAGGGATTGGCTTTATGTTCTATGATGCGCCCCTCATTCTTGTAAATTCTATTTAAGAGAGAGGTTTCCATGCCATTCAGCATGAGAAGGTGGAACCTCTGCTCTTAAGCATTGTACATCTTTTGTGAGGAATATTTTTTGTGAATAAAGGCTTTGGAGGCAAATCGTGGTGTGGATCTATGGTGTGTGGATGATCATGTTCCAATGCATGCATAAGGTAATCTGTGTTTGATTACAATTCTTTTGCACTTGATTGTTGATCATAGGTTGGATTTTGAAGGAGATCTAAATCTTAGTAAGGTGAAGTAATGTGATTGCATCCATTATTTTTTTGTTAGGTTATTATAGAGATATTAGATTTGCAAAGTCATTTTTGTTTAAATGCTTGTCTTTGAAATCTCTATACTAGTCTACACTAGATGCTTTTGATCCTTCTTGTCTGAGTTTGTTTTGTAATTATAGGTTGCCAATCTGAGGAGTTTGTGGAGCTTGTTTGCTTCCATTTTCTTTCAGATAGATCTACAAAGAACTAGTCCCTCCGATCCCCACTTCGAGGACCCCATTGCCCAAGTTCAAAGGCGTTTTCCTCTTCTCTCTTCTCGTCACCAAAAAACTTCAACTTTCTTGGTTACCCTGGTTTGCGTATCTCAAATCTACACTCTCTTGCAATAATATAAGTAGATTTGATTTTTTTTATTAGATCTAAGTGTTAAACTTTTACATCTCATAACTAGATCTAGTAAAAAGAGTAGTTTTCCTTTCGAGTTTGCTTTATTTGAATATATTTTCAAGAGCTTGATTAGATAACTCGCTTGTTGGTTTAAAAGTGATATTAGGTTGTTTTAGAGCTCTAAATTTGATGCTCTTTTGAGCATGCAAAGATCCTAAGCAGGCAAGCCTCATAGCTTGTCCTACTTAGTCTTTTGCACTCTTAAGCTTTACTTAGTATTTTTTCACAATTTTTGGGGGTTTTTTTTTGTTAAGTCCCAAAACATTTTTAAAGTGTTTTTGGGCATTGGTTACTAATAAACGCTTGTTGGTTTGAAGGTTTTAGTGATTATTTAAAGAGGCATGCTGACGAAATTTCAATGATTTGAGCCATCTGGAGCATTCCGAGAACCCTCTACTTGATTCTATTAATTTCCTTTTGCAATTTTGTAAACTTGTTACTCCTATTCTTCAAAGGACTACAAGTGTTTCTGAAAAGCATTGTAAAAAGAAAGAATTAAACGAGAGCAAGTGGGCTACCCAGCGCCCACACCCCATCCCCCCAAGGGGGATTCGCGTCGTCTCATTTTTTGTGATTGTTCCTTTTTAGTTTAGTTTAGTTTTCTTTCTTGCTTTAATAAAATCAACTAAACTTGTTGGTTCCATTTCGACAACGAACCACAAGAGTACTCAAGACCTCACATTTAGCTTTTGACTTTTAGTTTAAATTTTCCTTTCTGTAACTAATAAAATCAACATAGGATCAAAATTTACCTTGTGGATCCGTTTCAACGGTGGGCCACAAGTGCACTCAGGATTTAGATTTTTACATTTTTTTAAAACAATTTCTTGTGTTGAGTAATTTTGTCCTTGCTTTCCCATAGTACGGTGCCACGGAAAGAGCTTGCTCGAGTACTAAAATTCAGCGGTGTTACGTGGTACCAGTACCAACGCACCTGCAAATGTGCCCTAGGGAGAGAGGGTCATTTTTTTCTGACCAAGAGGGGTGTTATCCATCATTTTTTCTGAGTGGGGTTATGGCCAGACCCTCTGGTTTCTCCCTTGGAAGTACTATGGCTTAGGGGCATCGTTGACTACCTCATGAAAGGGCCTGAAGCCCTGAGGTTGGTGTCCAGGGATTCCAGGGGTGGGTCACTGGATCACATGACCCCCACCTTGATTTATCATCTCGGTGGCAGATCTTTCAATACTGAGGCATATGTCTCTCCTCCATGTCACTCTCCTCCATGTCACCTTTCACACCCTCCTGGCCCTCCAGTTGACCAGCGCCCTCTCTCCTTGGGCTCCTCTTGATGATGATGTCATCCTCCAGGCCAGGCTGTATTGCTTGATAAGGGGGGGGGCGATGAGGGATTTTCACTACTGTTGGGGTTAGTTAGATGGGGCATATCGAACCCCCCCCCCCCCTCTGCATTCTGGCCTTCAGAACAGAGTGATTTGCTCATTTTTAGCTGTTTTAGTCATGTGTGTAAATTCTGGGGAAAATGCCCCAAATTACCCACAATTCTGATTATTTTATATTATTTTTGTTATAATTTTAAGTTGACATTTTATAATTTCAAATTGACATTTTAAAAGACATGTCAGCCTGGATATTTTTTTATTTTTGTAAAGTGAGTGTGAGAAAAGTATAAATACACTTCTCCTCACTTCATTTTAACACAACTTATGGAATAAAACTTTTTATGTTGATTTTTGCCCTCACTGGAACTCTTTGATTGATGCGCACCTCTTGAGGAGGATTTTACTTGTGGTTTGGAGCAAATTCTTGGAGTATCTTTTGTTCTTGCTTTCTTTGCTAAGGTGATGCTAGAGTTGTTGGTTTAACACATGCACAAGGAGGTATCTATGTTCTCTTTTGATGTCTCTTTGTTAATTGTTGGAGAATGATGCTTGTTTAGGGTTGAATGGTAGCATTAATGTTGCATTTTGTCTCAACTAGTTCATTTTCTGCCTTTAGTCACCGTAGCATCGTTAGGACCTCCTCCAAAGGAGTCCTTCTTAGGCTTGAGCTTTAGGTCTTCAAGTTTTGCTACTACTAGATCTCCTTCAACCAACCTTTGAGGTTGTTGAGGAAGGCCCTAGTTGTCAAACTTGCCAAGCACCATCTCAAGAGGGGAAGCCACTTTCTTTAATGCCCTAAGGTTAGGGTAAAACCTTAAAACCCTAAGTTTGTCCATTTTCTCTACATCAAACCCTAGTTTGTATTTTTGTAAATATTGTTGCTAGGTTAAACTTGTATTTTCATGTGTAAATTTGCATTTCCATTGTAGAATTAGGGTTAGAATTAGGTCTACAATTTTATAACTAAAACCCTAAAAAATCAAAAAAATATTTTTTTTTCAAATTTTTGGCCATCCTAAAATTTCGGCCCTCTCCTATAAATTCGGCCTGCCCTTTTAGCCCTAAAACCCCTAGGGCGAAATTTTCGGAAGCCCTAAAGTCTTTAAAAAAATAAACAATTCCTAAAAAATACCCCCTCCCTCCTATAAAATCGACCTGCCTTTCTTATCCCTAGAAACCCTACGGCGAAATTGTAGGAATCCCTAAAAATTTAAAAATATCAAAAATCCATAAAAACCCTAAATTTACATGTGCAAATATTAATTTTAAGTTTTTTTTTGTATTTTTATTTTTTAATTAGTTTTATTTATTTATTTGTACATAAATTTCAAAAGGAAAAACCTTCAATGCTAAAAAGCCCTAATTTCTGAAAACCAAACCCTAGCTGCACTCCATATACCTACACATACAGTAAAAAGGAGGTTTGTTTTTCAATGATTTTATCAAGGTAACTTCATGTGCTAATTGTGATCTCATTTGATGGAAGTAAAGGTCTGATTTTTGTCTAAAACAGGTCTGCGAAAGGGGTATTACAAGTCCTTTTTTTTAGTCTAAAAGGAGGTTTGAAACTTGCATTTTGGAGTATCATTACAACACTAAACTTCTGATAAAAAGCGTGGGAGAAAACCTAAATATATTATAGCTGCACATACAGCAAAAGGTATCCAAAACTCAGTGCTAATTTGGTGATGTTGGTAGGATTAAATGTTCATATGATTCATATTGTAACTTGTGCTTATGAAAGTCTAAATTCTGCTCTAAAGGAGGTTACAAGTTTACTGTTGGAGGAGCCTAAGTCGGCCTGTCAACTAGGCTCCCCGCCCGACCTATTGTAAATGTATGTCGACAAATGGGTCGACCAGTCGGGTCGTGTCGATCGGTTGAACCAACCGGACGGTTACATAACAGCTTGTAAATGCATATATATAGGCTGTTGAGCCGTGTACTGGACTAAGTTAGATCTATTCTATGTAATGTTCTGCTCTTGCTAGTTAATAAAGACTTGTGCTTCTCTCTCCCTATTGGTCTCTTGTCTCTTGCATCTGAATCACTGTGCATGCTTGTTTATACTGTATAATGTATCTCTGGTAACCTCGTGACCCGCGGGACTACAACATTGGTTCCGTTGTCGGGTGATGCATTCAGGAATAACAGCATGACATATGATTTCGGAGCAGGAGATTAAGGATTGGTGGGAGAAGAAAATCGCGAACTACCTGCAGAATTATGCACGACGGAACAAGCTGACGATTATCCAAGCGAGAGAAAGATTCTTCTCAGAGACCCATGAAAAATTTGTTGAGTTCGTGCCGTCCGCCTTGAAAAAGCTGCCGGATGAAAAGGCTAGTCCATGAAGAAGAGCGAAAGCTATTGTCGAAGTTGATCAATGGAGGACGTACAAATCTGTTGGAATGGTGCGAAAAGATTGCGGACGACTTTTGTTAAGAGCAAGTGATTGAGGAGCGCGTCTCTGTGGACGAAATCAGAAAAAGGTTTTTCACCGAGCTAGCTGATCAATTCTTGTGTTCTCTGCCGACGTTATTGGTCAAATTCTTGATCGACAAAGGCACTGCGCACATTGTCGAGACACGACCATTGCTGCTCCCGCTCCTTCCGAACTCTAACTAGGAGGAGAAAGAACGTTCGTGGGAAAGATTTGTGAAAGAGCGCGAATGGGAATTCTTTTTGAACAAATAATGTCCTACATGTCCCCGGTTGTCTAGAAAGCGACGGGCTGGCATTGGGGGGGTGGCAAAACATGTTCTGATGTACCGAAATTGATGAAAAGCGACATATGAAAGGGCGACATGACCAGCAGTGGAGGACCTGACAAATCCGACAAAGACAGAACCATGAGTCACAAAAGCACTCTGGATATTCAGAAAATTGAAAGAGAAAAGAGGATATAGTGGCGCGAAGAGCTAAGGGAGCAGGCAAGTGCGCTCCGGAAGAAGCGAGGATCAGATATCGCAACAAATGCAGAAGGAAATTTGCCAGAGTCGAGTCGAGCCCGCGATGATCGGGGCATCGATGAAAACCCGTCGCCGATGGATGAAGACTTGTGGGTAGAGCGTGGTAAAGCTCTCCAAGTTCAGATACCTGAGAGGTTGACACCCCCTTCTCCATTTCAGCTAATGCAAAGTGTCCGAGTGCATGAGATTGTCGAAGAAAATCTTGGTCTCCATGCTGGCCAGTCGAGAATTTGGAGTCGTCTTAATGAAGAAGGCAATGAAGTCAATAGATTATTGATTCATCGACCTGAAGAGGGAAACTGGGTGAGTTTTCAGCCCGAGTTTTTGAATAGAAGTTTTCATCTAATGTACTCAGAACATGAAGAAGCACGCCCCCTACCAATACCAGACTTGAGTGACTCGCTGAGTACTTCGGAAAACCCGAGAAGTAGCGAAATCCTGTTTGAGCAGAACTTTGTCTGGATTTCGACAGAAGCAGTAGAGGAAGACAGAAGTCCAAGACCCAGCGAAGCACTAGAGGCTACAGACACTGGTACTAAAGGTAAGGAAGATTTCCTGGATAAGCAACTAGCATTAATAACTGTCGAAGCTGAAAAAGCACCTGAACCTGATTCCGGTAATAACCCACCAACTCCACCATCTAATTCTCAAGCTAATACATCAGCAGACATGTCGCACTCGACAACACACCTTCCATTTTATGAAGGCGATGAAGATCCGATAAGACACTGGTTTGAGAAAACGAGCATTGACATGGTATATGGGATATATTGCAAAAACACCAAATGCAACTAAGGAGCAAATTAGGCAAAGTTTCCTAGCCTTTTTTATGACAGAAGACGCAACATATCTGGCAACCGAACGACTGAAGACAACAGTCCAGAAGCCGGACAGTTCCAATCTTACACTACATTAGTAGTACACATATTTTTGTCCAAGTAATTTTACATCTCCTCGTTTTCTTCGGGAGAAAGAAACATTTTGAGGTGGGGGAGATGTTGGAGAAGCCTAAGTCGGCCTATCGACTAGGCTCCCCGCCCGACCTATTGTAAATGT
This sequence comes from Larix kaempferi, assembly GCA_027924585.1. Taxonomy (NCBI): domain Eukaryota; kingdom Viridiplantae; phylum Streptophyta; class Pinopsida; order Pinales; family Pinaceae; genus Larix; species Larix kaempferi. Next base: position 436,686 of record BSBM01001277.1, read on the forward strand.
ATGTCGACAGATGGGTCGACCAGTCAGGTCGTGTCGGTCGGTTGAACCAACCAGACGGTTACATAACCACTTGTAAATGCATATATATAGGTTGTTGAGCCGTGTACTGGACTAAGTTAGATATGTTCTATGTAGTGTTCTGCTCTTGCTGGCTAATAAGGGCTTGTGCTTCTCTCTCCTTATTGGTCTCTTGTCTCTTGCATATGAATCACTATGCATGCTTGTTTATAATGTATAATGTATCTCTGGTAACCTCGTGACCCGCGGGACTACAACATTTACTTACGTTGTGGTCTGAAAGTTATAATTTATAGTGAGTGATTCTTATGACATCTTGTTCATTTTTGGTTTTCATCTATCTTAGCCTAATCAACATACTACTATTATATGCATTTAGTACCTCTGCTGACACAATTATGATATAAATGACATTTGTACCTAGCTGCCATAACACAGGGTGTTACTTCACCGTCATATGAATGCTTTGATATTGACATACATTTACAAGTTGGCAAGTTATATTGTATATGTTATCAAGTGTTAGTAGAGTGACTTTGAATATTTGGATGAATACTCTGTTGGATGATCTATGGTTGATGATTGGTCTTTTTATACTTCAATACTATTAATTGTCTATGTTACTTACCACTCACATCATTGGATTTATGCATTATATCTACAAGTATTTTTTACTCCATAAGGCACTGGTCATAACTAACTATCGCATAGAGAATATCGTCTTCTTGTTGCATCAGTGTCCTACGGGATATCAAAAGGATCCTTCCCCTTGGAGGTTCTGACACTCCAAAGAAGTTAGAATTGTGATCGAGGTGACATTGGGTCACACTTCTTATATTTGCTTACTGGGAACTAGCCCTACTAGTTTGCCTAGTAACAAGTCGGAAAAAGAGATTCTTGGAGGTAGATCTAACCAAGTAGAAAATCCATCTCGTTTTAATAAAATAAACCAATGCTTAAAATCCAAGTATGCTCTTGGCCGCTGCAGCTTAATCTAATCAATTGGTCAACCAGAAAGGAAGGTAAACACCAGTTTAATAGGAAAATCCAATTAAGCTGAACTTCAAAAACTTGGGAGGTTGCATGGGTTGACACCATAGAGTCAGAAGGCTACTGTAAGCAAGTTATGCCTCGCCTTGTTGGACACTTGGTTAAACCGCTATAGCACTCAATTCAAGAGGTCAAGTTTACTTGGGCCAAACCCCTAATAAACCCACTCCACTAATACTCATTAGTAAGCTTTAAAACTGACAAACAAGACTTTGCAATACTTTCCCAACACCACACAGCAATTTCATATTCACTTCAAGGCATTGGTCATCAATATTATCGTTTAAATCAAATTGTCGTGAATGCATCTTTAATCTCATTTGTTGTTGTGCTCAAATAAATTACAAATGGTTTGTTTCAGTATTTTATCATCATCTCTCTAACTCTTAGTTTAAAGTGTGTTTTTCTTTTAGTAGATTAAAAACATTAGATTTTATTTTATTAGCGCCCACCGCCCTTGGCTTCGATAGGAGTAAGCCTAGACGGAGGAGTTAAGTTTCAAGTGACAGCTCTTAACTCTGACTTGCCCCCAAAGCCACATCGAGCGGCTTGAAGATTTCTGTCGCGTTTCCCCCCAGGTGTGTTTTCAGGTGACAACAAGACCATAGGTTATTACTAATAACAAATCATTTACAAAGAGGGAAAGTGAAGGGGATGACTGAATTGGTTAGTGAAATGAAAAATGGCTAGGTAAAAAGTTATAAAATGGATGAAATCACTTAACTTAGTTCACCAAGGTACAAATGAACCTTCGTACTAACACACTTATTAAGCAAGAAGAATAACACCACGGTTAGACTAAGTAATGAACAATAGTTTCAAGTATATGAATCATTATAAAATTTTACATGTAACATCTCATGCTAACATAACATCATACGATAAAACATGATAAGAGTAAATGAGGGTTAGAGATATCACATCACTAGAGTGTTAATTTTTATCCAGAGATCACTACTCCCTCTGGATACCCCTGAGATCTCAAGTGGTTTGAGTCTCTGTAAATCAATAATGCAATAAAGACATAAGAATCAAACACTATAGATCTCTTAAAACTTTGACAATAAAAACTCAATCAATCACACAACACTGGATGTACCCTAGAAACCCCAAACGGGGAAAACCAGCTATCTGTGGAGCTTTCTTCTATCTCGAGCCCAAAGCAAAATAAGAAGAATACAAGTACATACAATGTTACCTCAGATGTAACAACCAAACCTGACAGGGTCAAAACCCTAGATCTGCATGCAACAATTGATGCATGCATAGAGGAAATGTGCCATAATCTGTCATCTGGATCTGTCTGCAAGTAACTCTGTCGGTATTGTCTCTCCTACTACACTGCTTTGATCTGCTCTACTACGGAAGAAGGCCAATTGCTAGATATGATGAATGTGCCCTTCCTCTGCATGGAAAAGTGCGCCCTCCCTCTAGATGTCAGATGCTCGTACTGAATCAAATCTCAACAGATCTGAGCTCTGATCATCACAGTCCTTCCTCAAACACTGAGGCAGGGATATTCCAAAAGTCTCAGTTGCTCAATCAGATCCAGAACAAACTCCTCTCTCCTCTGGTAATGCGCCCCTCTCTCTCTCTGGAAGACGTCCTCCTCAATCTCTGCAGAAACCACTCTGATGAACTCTCTTAGTCCGCAGAACTGGGTGCCAAGTGCCTCTGGTCAAGTGGAGTCTGATCCAGCTCAGATCACCCCACTCTCACTCCTGCAAAAGCTCCTCTCTCTCAGAAAGTCGCCTTGCATGCACTAATGCGCCCTCCTCACTCTTAATTGATCTCTCTCTGATAAGTCAACTGAGCAACCTCATCCGGGGACCTGCTGCCTCTCTATATAATCTCACTGATCAATTAGGTTTACCAAAAACCTAATATTTGTGCATGCAAAAGTGACTTTTACATGCATCTTTTAATTAATAACTATACATGCAAATCTCATGCATGCATGAGGAAAAACACCACGGAAGGTCCGCATGCATTTACCAATGGATTCATGTCACTAAGTAGAGCATATCTCACCCTCTACTCCACACTGATGCCTATACTGTTGATGTACCTCCATGCAAGGCATCTGAATCATGGAGGACATCCCGAGATACCACTATCTCTAACACTCCCTCTTATCGAGGGAAGTCCAACCACTGATGCCTGGATCCAACAAGTCCCCTACTGCTGACATTGGCCCAATTGTCCTGCCTGTCAATGCTGCCCTCTGACCTGTAGTACCCTGATCAAACTCCATCAAGGTGGCTCCAGAAGAAGCCCCCTGATCAACCACTGACTCTGTCACTGATATGAGTTGACTCAGCTTTCTCCTGAGCTAGGTCCATCCCAGTCATCTCATACCAACTCACTTTCCGGTTGGTACCTGTATGAGCATCATGCTCATCCATCTGATAAGAGTCCAAGGGCTCAATCCCCTATGTCTCATCAACATCATGAGCATCTCGCTCATCCATCGAATAAAAGGAATCACTCCTCCGATCCTCATCATCATGGTGAGCATCTCACTCATCTATCTGCTGAAAGGACTCACTCCTCCTAGCACCATCCCTGTTGTGAGCATCTCGCTCACTATGCTCCTCCAACTCTAAAGAGGATGCACTCAACCAACCTAATGTGCCAGATGTGGGTTGTCCCTGAACCGAGTACTCAGTGTCGATCATGTGACCCATCAAGACTAGATCAACTCCCTTTGGATAAGTGAATATCAGATCCCTCGAGAACACCACTGAGTAACCAGCAGCACCCAAAGCTGCCACTGAGAGTATACTCCCTCTCAGTCCTAGAATGAACAACACTCCTGATACCTCCAGGAGCTCTCCAAGGTCAAGGAGAATGTTGATGGACAATCCACTCGACCGGAGGCGAACCGGATCTCCCTAGCTCAATGCGAGTCTAGAACAAATAAAACAGACTACAAATGTGTTTCCTAGATCTACTTAAGGATCAAGTACTAGATGTCTTACCTCTTTGATTCGCTATCCTTTCTCCCGTTATGTTTCTCCACGTCCCACAGTCGTCAGATCCAAGCTGCAAGACCTGTCAAGACACAGAAAAGAGAAACGAGTAAAGAGCATCTATACAATAAGAGATCTATGTAAACAGTTAAGCAGGTAAACAACACAACATCATCATACATAAGAGACAATATTGGTGGAAAGCATTTGTATTACTACAAATAGAGGAGTACATGATAAAGATATAGAACTACAACCAATGACTTAACGTAGCAGCCCTTCTCCACACAAGCCAATTGCGAAGCCCTTCCAAGGAAGCATGAGAGTCTCCAAGCGGTGAGTGAAAGTGTCCTAGAGAGATTTCACTAGCATGTAGATACCATAGTCTTCCTCCCTTTGGTACGGGAGTGAGCCTCACTTATATAGGACTAAGTGGATAGGGAAATGGATAGAATAGGTTGAGAGATGGTAGGAGAGAGATAGGGGATCTTCCCAATAGGTTAGGGGTCGAGTACCAGCTCTCCAAGAGATCAGGGATAAGCCCCCACATTGGCAAGTTTCAAGAAGGATCTCGAAATGGCTATTTTTGCCCATTAACAGACCTCGTCGCACTTTGCTAAAAAGCAACTTGTGACATCGCGTGTTGCTAGTATGCAACCTGCGACGACCTCTCAAAAGGTTGTGCAAACTGAGCACCAATCCTCCCAAATGATCAATCAGTCCAAGTGACTTCAGGGATGTACACACTAAATCAGGATGATGGGTAGATTCTAGGTGTAACAGAATGCCCCCCAAAGCATGAAGCTGTTAAGGATGTACAGGTGAAGTGCTTTGACAGAAAAATTGGCAAAAGGCTTGTCGGATGAAGGACGTTGCTGCAGTACAACTGACTCTGAACTAACAATCTCAAATGTAGTACAACATGGCTGCCGACCGATACATTGCAGATCCATGGTAGTAATGACCGATTGAACACAATCATGGCTACTAGACACAAGCGTAGATCCATGATGAGATAATAACACAGCCACAACCAATACAAAAGTGGATCCGTGTAATATGACTCAATACAAACTCCATCGCAACCTAGGTAAAAACATGACTCCCCCGGGTCTTCAAGCTGAACTCGCAATGATACGAATCTATCCATGTGATTACAAATGTCTTGACGTCAAACATGGTAGAAACCACTTGATTACCGGTCATTGATGTAAACCATTAACAAGTGCGAGGGAGATCATCATTAATGTCAATGATTCCCAAGGTATCATAGTACATATCATCAAGCGTGAATAAATGAGTTGAAGTCGAACGCAAGATGAAATCTTTCAATCAAGAGTCAATGATGTAAACTCATGATGAAAGCGAGGTAACCTTCCATTGAGGCATGCAGGGTCAAGGTACTTGGTTGGTTTCTAGATTCAATACTCGGATGATACATTGAAGTCGACAAGGATGAATCCGTCAAAGGAGGGCAATAATGAATCCCCCATCAATCGACACGAAACACGACAAGAGATGTGTAGAGTGGATCGGATGGTACAATAACATGTGAGATTGACGCAAAGTAACAACGATATGACGACCTGTGTACTGACTACAAAATGATGAGTGATGAATGTGTTCTTAAACATGGGCATGGCATGACTTGGCAGTATTGACATGAGATTGACGCAAACTTCTAATGCAACTGATGATGGAAGCTTTCTCCGAATGACTCAGAGGAGTAACAAGACTCAAAAAGTAAGCGGGGACTCATAGACAAACAGATGACCCAAGTACTGTATGCAATGCAAACGAGTGCCATGTTCAAGAACGACTATATACTGCCACTAAGGTATGTAACACAAACACTTTCCTTTTTCCCCATCATGAACGATGAGTGCCTCGTGTTTTTTACGAGCTTGATGAGGGTAACTAGATGCTCGGTATAGCTCATCTCATAGATGAGTCCAATCCCAAATATTTTCCGAACCTAAGATAGGAGGGGTTCGTCCCATGACGGGTCCTTCAATGTGAAAATTTAACGAGTCCATAGAAGGCAAACTCGGTCGTCATTTCATATTTAGAGAGTCTAAAAAGAACTAAAGAAGACTCCAACGGTCCTTTTTCGTAAAGTTAGCCTCATCGCCCGAAAAAGGGTAAAACAACGCAGGAGAGGACTCTTCCAGTCATGATTGGCTAGAGTATTCATTTTTCATAATTAGTGCCTCCTGGTCCGAAAAAGGGGTAAACTATCGCCAAGAAGACGACCATTCAAATACTTTAACAAGCGTGAACGCGACAAGTTCGCTTGGCAATCTTTTCAAGTTTAGGGAGTCTGAAAAGAGCTTAACTATGGACTCCGGGGGGTGTCCTTTTCCGTGGAAGTTTAACGAGCCCGGAAAAGTGATAAATCATAACTCGGTACTTGTTCTCATGATTTGGTGAGTACGAGAACAAACGAAGAGTAAACTCATCCTCATGCAATTAATGCGACTAACCAAAAATAATAATGACAAAACACACGAAGGAGTGTTCATACCTATAATTACAGTTGGTAACGCGAGAAACGTTATGAAATACCATTTTTACGACTCCTATATACTAGAAAAAGTGTCAAATAGCCCAAATATAATGACAAACAGTCGAAACTATAGTGAATGGCCCAAAAGCATCAAAATATTTGAAAAAGAATATTCCATTTCATTCTATAAATAGAAATATAGGCCAAAAATAGAAACATTATTCAAATTGCCAATTTGGGTGGAGAAGTACAAATTTGGAGCCAAAACTTCCATCGTCGATTCCGGGTGCTACGATCTGCCATTTCACCAGCCGTCCGGACCAGGTAGGCCTAAATCTCAACCAGCAACTTTGTAGTGGTTTAGTTTTTCCATTTTTATGCATTTTTTGAGTTTTTTGATGGTTTGGGGAGGGGCCAATGTGCCCTCGGCTCATCGCGAGTGGTCCTTTCGGGACTCGCGATGAGCCTAGGTCGTCGCAAGTCTCGAAAACGGGATCTGCGACGACGTCGCGCTGTATTTGATGGTGACCTGCGACAGCGGAAACTCCAATTCCAAACATCAAATATATCCCAAAAAATAAGTTGTTGCCAGTTGGAGAAAGTCCTAACATGCTTTGAATGGTCCTTTTGGCAGGTTCCCAGCAAGCAGAGATGGTTTTAGAGTGGAGAGAAAGAGAACACGAGTTGGAAGATGAGCAAGCCACAAATGATCCACAATGTGTGGCTACTTTGCGAAACTGTGGGTTGCTCAAATTCTTTCAGGTACAGGGGATGATAGCCCAGGTGTCATTCTTGACACACATGCTTCAAAGTTGGGATGCAGCCCAACAATGCTTCGTCATAGGTGAGCACATCCTCAACATTGACATTGAGGACATATACTTTCTGACCGGTTTGTCCCGAAGAGGGGACGTGGTACAACTCACTGGGACACGAGCCAGTGACCGTACTGTCGAGGACATGGTGTCACAACACTGTGTTGCTACTTCTCGTCCCTCCAACGGGAAGATACTCATTCGAGATGTGGTGAGTCGTCCACTGAGGACTGTACTGCTTACTATTACCAGGGTGGCGGGTAGCCAAGCTCCACATATAGCTACTCGGACCCAGATGTTATATGCGGAGGACTGTATGTCCCCCATGGTCTTCAACTGGTGTGAGGGTCTCCTCGCAAACATCTGAGCTCAACTGACCCAAGTGTCGGCGAGGGGAGCTCAAGCAGTTCGGGTACGATTCTATCATAGTGTCATTCTTCTTGGAACGGGTTCCTCTCCTGCGCCCGCAGGTGATAGTGGATGACAGGGATCTGAGAGATCCACATATGCTCAAGTGGGCAGAGTTGATGACCCACCATGGTGGGGGTCCCATCATCACTTTTGGTCCTGAGTTTTTCAGCTGGCTAGAGGGCTAGATGCTCATGGTGGAGGACTTTCCTTACAGTGGCATAGACTTTCCAAAGGATCCCAACTTGGCGCTGCCAGAGGGTGCAACATGGGGTGATATCGATAAGAACAAAAACCCTTGTATTTTTAAGTTTTGTGAATTATATTTTTTTTTATGTAGTGTTGACAAGTACATTGTGTGTGCAGATGTTGGCCTTGTACGACCGGTGGGTCTCTCCCTTCTGGCGAGGAGAGACAAAGGCAGGGAAGCAGTGATTCCTGTCGGTGCACATGCCGCCATCAAGGAGATGGAGGAGGTGTACCAAAACTTGTCAGAGCTGACTGTGGAGGTTCCAGAGCCTGCTATTGATGACCTTCCGAGGCCCATGCAGAGATTTGGGGTTGGAGCGTCTGTGCGCTTCAATGCCTTGCTTCGCAAGGTGGCTCGTACTGTGGACTGCTTCCTTACACAGCGACAGAGAGCTGTGCGAGTCAGGGGTGTGCGGATCAGGCGTGGTGCCTGAGCTACTTTTATACTTGTACTTGAGAGCTTTAGAAGCCTCAGATTTTGTACTTACTGAAAGCTTATGATGCTTCAGATTTTTGTAGAGACTCACTGAAAGTCAGCATGTTTCAGATTTTGTACTAGCACTACTTTTGAGCGATTTATATATATTATCGGCGATTTATACATTATGTGTCTTTTAAATGATTAGTGATATGATCTCGTTTACATGTTTGCTTCTATACATTATATTTACATGTTATGAATGCTTTTACATATTATGATTTTTATGTGTGTGCAATGTACCAATCCATGATGAAATTGGCCATCGAGTCAGCAACTGTGTTCAACTCTCCTGGAATATGCAGGTATTGAATGGATTCAAATGACCTTTCCAAGAGACGTATTCGTCTAAAGAGACGGATTAGGGTAGGATCACGGATAGCGTAAATCCGGTTGAGATGAGAAACCACTAGTTGAGAATCCATATGGATGACAATGTGGTCCATACCCAAGGAAATGGCGTCGGTCAAGGTTCTGATTACAGCCTGATATTCTGTAGCATTGTTGGTCGCAAACCCTAGACAATTTCCTCCTGAGCTAATGAGCTCGCCTGTAGGGGAATAAAGTACCCAGGCTGCCGAAGCAAGGTTACAGGTATGCCGGTTGGCGCCGTCCACGAATCCATAACACGTCACCATCTGCACACACAGACAGAACATGGTGTAAGGAGTGGAAAACAAGATCTAAGACACTCGAAAAATAAAATGCGTCACACCACACAAAAACACGCCATGTACAGTATATACAAGTCAGTCTATGCATGAGAAATCAAGCATAGTATCTCTTTAGGTAAAGCCCATTGTGGGGTTCACCCAAAGAGATGTCGTCATAATCTTCGAGCTCGTAGGCTCCTTTTTCCAACACACGTTTAATGACGTAAGGTCCATGCCACATGGACTCGAACTTCCCATCTCCTAGCTTATCGTGCTTTTGATCATAAGTGAGGACCAAGTCACCCTCGTTGAAGATACAAGGTTCAACTGACTTATCGTACTGGGCCTTGATGCGTTTCTTATGTGCTTTGTTAGCAAGAGCAGCATCGCGGCGGGACTCGTCAAGCTTATTAGCTAAGTACAAGAGTCGTTCTTCCTCAGCAGTAGTGTCAGGAAGAAGTTCTACAGCGAGTTGAAGAGACAGAATTTCGCACTCTATCGGTAAAACAGCCTCCAATCCATATACCAATTGGAAAGGAGTGAAGCCTGTGGCGGTTTTAACGGTAGTTCGATAGGCCCATAATGTTGAGAAGAGCATATTGTGCCAGTTGGACTTTTGTGTCCCTACCATCCTTTGGATCATAGTTTTCAAGACTTTGTTAATGGCCTCGACTTGTCCATTAGATTGCAGGTAGTAGGGAGTTGAGTTTTCATGGCGAAAACCCAACCTGTCGCTCAATTCAGCAACCATATGGTTCTGAAAGTGAGAACCATGATCGGTGACTATAGCCCGAGGAACTCCAAACCGTGCTATTACGTGGTTGAACATGAAGAGTGCGACGGTTTTGCCGTCGTTTTGGTATGTAGGCATAGCCTCGGCCCACTTCATAAAGTAATTCACAGCTACGATGATGTAACTATGCCCCCCGGCCGAGGCAGGCTTACAATGCATAAAATCTATGCCCCATTTTGCGAATGAGCCAATGGCAATAACCGGATGTAACGGGGCAGGATGCGTGCGCTTCTTTGTATGGAAGTGTTGGCAAGGAGGACACTTCTTGATGGCCTCAATACAATCTTTGAAGATAGTAGGCCAGTAGTATCCTGCACGCAAAATTTTATGGGCAGTAGCCGTCCCAGAGAGGTGACCGCCACATGCTCCAGCGTGACAGTCATTCAGAACGCATTCGGCTTCCTCGTGTGTTAGACAACGTCGAAGAATGGAATCGATGCCACGGCGATACAAAGTATCAGTTATGATCAAGTAATACTTTGCGTGGTGGCATATCTTACGATGATCATCGCGAGACAGTTGAGGATCGAAGCGTTGGGTCTGAAGATATAACAGGATATCTCCATACCATGGGTCAGTCGTACTGATGAGAAACAATGTTTCATCGAGAAACGAATCATTGTGCTCTACTTCTACATCAAAACGGGGGAGGTCGCAAATGAGCTCAGCAAACACCAAAGACTTCTTAGACTTAGCCTTTTCGAAAAGAAGATCAAATTCTTGCAGTATCACAATCTAGCGTCAATACTTGCCCCCAAGTACTTGACGTGTCAGTACGTGGTACATGGGGTTCGAATCGGCGATGATGGTGGTGGTGCGGAGTTGGATGTAATGACGGAACTTCTGGAAGGCAATGACTGCTGCGAAAACTAGTTTTTCGACATGTGAGTATCTAGTTTCGGTGTCAGTGAGACCCTTACTCACATAGTATATCACATGTTCTTGAGCGTTTTGATCTTCCTGTACCAAAACCATGGCGATAGTGGTAGCAGAAGCGGCGAGATACAAAATGTAATCGCGATAATAATTAGGCGGTTGAAGCACGGGGGCATGCATGATAGCATGTTTGATGCTGTCAAAAGATTTTTGAGCTTGGTCGTCCCAAATGAACGGGACGTCCTTCTTAAGCAGTTTCATGTATCCCTGAGTCTTCTCCGCGAAATTACATACAAAACGTCGTAGATAAGTTGCCTTCCCTTGGAGACTTTGAAGTTCCGTAACATTAGTAGGAGGTGGTACGTTGATGGCCGCCTCTACCTTCAAGGGATCAATGCGGATCCCGTCTTTCGAGACAATGAATCCTAAGAGGCGCCCAGACTCGACGCAAAAGATACACTTATGAGGATTCAGACGGATATTGTACCGTCTGCATCTGAGGAATATGGCCGTCAGATGATCGATGTGGAACTCACGCTGCTTTGAATGAGCAGGAAGATCGTCCAAGTAAGGTTCCACAAAGTCCTTAATATCGTGGAAAGCGTACGACATAGCCCACTGGAACGTGGGTGCCAGCATTTTTAAGGCCAAATGGGAGCTTGCGATAAGCGAATGTACCCCATGGGCAGATGAAAGCCGTCTTATGCTGATCGGCTGGGTTGATCTCGATTTGGTTGTAACCGGAAAAGCCATCCATGAATGAAAAGATAACGCTTCTGGCACAGTTGTCGATGATCTGGTCAATGAAAGGGGTCGAGTAGTTGTCTTTTGGACACGCCCAATTAAGGTCCCGATAATCAACACAGACGCGAATGGTGCCCTGCTTTTTGTTCACAGGAACGACATTCGAGACCCAATCCGTCAATGGGACGGGATAGATAAAGCCAGCCTTTAAGAGCTTCTCAATTTCTGCCTTTATTGCCGCAGTTTTCCGGGGGTGTACCGGTCGCAACTTTTGGCGCACAGGCTTGATGTCGGGATAGGTTTTTATCTCGTGAGAGACAATCGCAGGGTCTATCCCAGGCATCTCCTCATGGGACCATGCGAAAACATCTCGAAATCGCTTGAATAAGGCCGTGCCAATAGCGATTTCTTCAGGGGAACACTTCTGGCCTATGCGAATGTGTTCCACTATACCTGGTTTCACCGAGATGTCTACCGCAGTGGTTGGCTCAATGTTAGCCAAGTTGCCCTCCGAGTCCATAGAACATGTGAGGATGGGCAAATGAGTGGATGGGTAGATATCCAGTGAAAAGAGGGTATGTATGTTATTCTCTATGTACTCCCATGGTGGAAGAAAAGATGACCTGTGATGAGGATCATCCCATGGACCGTCGTCTACATTCATTACTTCCATGATGGACTCGTCTGAATGAAAAGTCTGAAGCAAGAGATCAGGTAGAGAGGACATCCGTCGTAGAGAACAGGAAAGAGAAACCATGGATGAATGGTCCTCCGACGCTGTTTGGATCGCCTCATAAATGCGTTCAGCGGGTGAAAGAGGCATCATGTCTCCAAACAGATGTGTTGTGACTTCATCAGGTACAAGCCAAGCATCGTTGGAGTGAGATAAAATCTCTGTAGAGATCATGTTCACCGTCGCGACATGATTAGGGGGGTCCATGGATGGATAAACGCCCATGAGAGATGAATCTTTCAATAGGCCAACCCCTACACTCTCATAGTGTTTTTCCATCTGTCTGATGGAAGGAATATGGTCACCAGGATGAGTAGTGGCGTTTGGTGTACAAAAATCAAGTTGGTCGATAGTAACAATTCGTCCTTGGTGGGGGAACTGCACTATGCGGAAGACTGAAGAGGCTACCGCCTACATGGTGTAAAACCAATTGCGACCAAGCAAGAGATTATAATCTAACGGGGCCGAGACCACTTCCACGTTAATGGTTATGGTCTTTCCGCCCAACTCAACTGCAAGAGCTTGTAAGAGCCCATGAGGTTGAAAGCCACGGCCATCGAATGCTTTCAACATGGTAGGAGATCGATTCAATTTGGGAGAACCTATGGCTCTCCAGCAGGCGATTGACATGACAGAGGTAGAGGCACATTCGTCTAGAAGGGTGCAATGAGCCATCTTCCCAGGAATGTTCGCAATAACTTGGAATGCAAGCTGGTGTGAGAGCCTCGACTTAAGGTTGTCAAGTCAGAACATGATGGTGTTCGAGGAATCCGGGTCAACTGCACCAATGGCGGCAATGAGAGTTTTGCGTTGATTGGGACAATTCTGCAAAACTTCCAAGGTAGACATGGCGCAAGGAGCTTGGGCCAAGTCTTCAACGATATTGTAATTTTGTGCCGCGCGAGCATTAGGATTGAAAACAGCTTTTCCAATCGTGCTCTTGGGCGAACGCAATATCGAATCCAAAGATGGCTTCTCAATGGTAAGAGAAGTCGAAGGTACAGTGACATCAAGCAGAGAGTCAAAAGTTTTTTTAGTATTACTTCCGGCGGGTTCCTTCGAAGTGACTTGTTCGTAGGATCGCGCGCGAGTATTCAAATTGATCATCTCATTACGCAACATGAGAACATGCGCAGTATTAGATGAGTCCCCCGGGGCTGAGGGGGTTTGAGCAACTAGCTGTTGGTTTTGAGCGGGAAACGGATCATTGAGGACTACGGGAGTTGGTTTACCCCTAAGAAACTTTTGAAATTCGTCTCTATGGGGACACTCCTTGGAGAAATGGCCATCTCCGCACAGTAAACAAGGATATTTCCATTTCTGTTTCTGCTTGGTATCTTCGGGAGTGCTCTTTGGGTCCTGCTGGGTAGAAGATTTCTTGGATTTGCCTTTGTTCTTCTTTTTACCGTTAAACTTCTGAGATGAAGCTGATTGAACAGAATTCACCTCTTCAGTTACAGCAGGAGTAGTAGACTTGGTGGTGCTGTGGCCAGCCGGAGTTAGGTTGGATGATCCAACAGTGCTAGCAGCGGGCTGGGTGTTAAGGGAACCAATGATTCCATCAGCTTGGGGTCCCTTATGTGGTTTCGTGGGATCGTTAACGTCCCGGGGTGCGTCAGGCAAAATGTTGAACAGACTGCCGGACTGAGTGTATACTAAGTTGAGCAAATGGGCACTCGCGATGGCTTGTTCTTCGATGACAGCACCTCTCATGGCAACATCTTTTGCTATGACAGGAAGGAGTGACTTCGTAAACCAGTCTGCTGGGAGCTGATCTGGAATGGGAGCTTTAATGGGATGTCGTCTCCTTCGCCACTCGTGGATATGATCCGAAATGTGAGTGGCGGTATTCTGACGAAGCGAGGTTAAAAGTTCCGTACCAATCTCATACCGTATAGGCAGCTGGAAATGCGTCAAAAATTTCATAGCAAGCGAGCCAAAATCAGGAAAAGAGTGTGGTGGTAACTCAATGTACCACTTGGCAGCCGAACCGATGAGAGTCCTTTAAAACAATCTAAGACAAATTGAATCGTCCATTAAGGAATTCGACGAACACCATAAATGGTATGTCATTACGTGGCTTTTCGGGTCTTCACCCGGCTTGCCGTCAAACTTGGGTATATCGGATGGAAGTTTCACTGAAATAGGTGGCTAGTTAGATCTGTGATAAATAGGATCGTTGGTTAACCGAGACAGGTCAGGTAAATCCAAGGTAGCCAAAAAGGGCAGCTGTGGATTAGGCTGCGCATATTGAAAATACGGATAAGGTGTGTATGGATTGTACTGACCATAAGGTGTGCTCGGATAGAACTGACCGTAGGGGGTTGTGCCGCCCGGACCATAAGTAGGTCCACCACCATAAGGTGGTCTGTTCCAGTAAGGTGGGGGTCCACCTCCGCCACCGGGAGGGGGTGGAGGTGTTGCCAGCTAAGTTGTACTTAGATGGACTATCAAGCGAGCGGGCAAAGTTGAACATTTCAATGTTCTTTTTTCGATGATTTGATATCCAGCTAGCCTTTTAAAGGGCCCCCGTTTTAACTTTTTTCCACATGTCCATGGCCCTGCGGGGTTTGTAATAAAAAGTACTAGCATGGTGTTTTGTAAAAGACTTGGTTCCCTAGGACTTTTTGGCTAAGTCAGGTATTCCAAGGAGTTTTTTCACCTATTAATTATGTGTTGCATTAGTGCATAACATAATTTTTGGGTTTTTCTCCTACTCCTCCAAAGCTAGAATGCCTGGGGACGCTAACGGGCCTTAGGGGGTTGTTAAAGTCTATGGGTCAATGTATATGAACATGCTAGGCGTTGTTTTTGAGTCATATGGACATGTGCTAAATCCCCCTAGGTTGTTTTTTAATTTTTAGCGAGTTTTATTTTTTCCGTAAATTGGGCCATTTTTTAATGGTTCAATTAAAAAATTTGTAATTGGCCTATAAGGGGCGACTGGAGGTATTTTTTGACTTAGGGGTGCTCATTTTCCTACTCAGAGCACCCCCTAAACCCACTCTTTCCAATGTTTGGGTGATTATTTTTCCACAAAAATCCAAAAAAGTCAAAAACCCCAAAAGGTCATAAAAAATTGAAAAGTGAAAAAATGACTTAATAAATATTTCCAATTTTGGAGGAGTTGGATGTCAGTTTTGGATCAGCTATGTTTTAGGAGCATGTTAGGCTGATTTTTCAGACGTATGGGTAGCCTAAAATGTGGGATTAACTTCCCTCTCTATAGCTGGGCGCATTTCCTCCTTTTGGGCGGATTTAGTGGTGGAAGGAAGCCCACGTTTTGGGGAAATGGCAGCCCAATACATGGGTTGTCATATGGGCTGGATTATAGCTGATTGCTGTTGCGTTTTTGGGCAGCTAGGAGTAAGGAGTGGCAGCCCATTGTACTCCATCATTTGTGCCACAATTTCCCCCATTATCTCCTTCACTTGGGCGCCTCTCCTCTCATGCTCATTTTATAAATTGGAGAGCTCTTCTCCATTATTTGGGAGTTGGAGTTGGATAGCAAGGAACTCATCATTGTAATACTTTTGGCATTCTTGATTAATAAAAGGCTTTGGAGGTCACTTATGGTGTTGGGCTTTGTGAGTGGATGAATGTCTTGTTTCAAATGAGGTAACTTGTATTGATGCATTTTGTTCCTTTAAGATCAAGTATAGCTTAGGAAAAGATCAGTATTGGTTTATGAGGAAAGTTTGAGTAATTTGTTTATTGCTTAGTCTTTCATTTTACGCTTTAGTAGAGATCAGATTTAAATATATCATTTGTTTATGAATATTTTCTTCAAATTTCTACTATGTGTTTTATCTACATTTGATCTTTTTGTTGCAAGTTGTGGTGTTTTTACAGGTTGTCTCAGGCGGATAGGTTGGAGAACTTGTTTGTGTCTTCTATTTATCTAATCTTTTATGCAGATACAGTCCCTCAGCTCACCACCGGAAAGGATCTCCAAAGTTTCGGTTTTATTCAACAAAAAATTGCTCCATCTCTCTCTCCCTTCTATTTCAAAAAAGTTTGCTCTAGTTACTGGTTACATGAGAAAAGTATTTTCTGATTTATATACCATCGTTAACATTTAAAATAGATCAGGATTTACTTTCAGAAGAATCTAGTCTAGTGGTTTGTTAGAGCTCTTATTTTTTGACTAATTAGATCTTTACTTCTTTCAAAACTTGCAAAAAATTGTTAAATTTTTCAAAGTTTGTTGAGTAGTGTTAGTTCCGATTTTAAAGTATATCTAGCTGTTAATTAGAGCTTGTATTTTGAAGCTCATAAAGCTTGCAAAGATCCCAAGTAAACAAACCTCACTGCTTGTCTTACTTGGTTATTTTATTGCATTTTTACTTAGATTTTCACTTAGAGATTTTTTGGGTTTTTTAGGAGGTGTTCCAAAGACACTCTTAAAATGTTTTTGGGCATCTTATACTAATAATTGCTTGCTGGTTTGCAGCAAAAGACGAACAGGTAGGAGGAGATGCTGCCGAAATTTCAAGGATCCAGGCAATCCGGAGGACCAAAATTCATATTTTTGTAAAACCGGTTAATTTTCCCTCAAAATTTGTAAGCCGCCAAGTCACTTTAAGTAGACTGGGGCACTTCTCTGATCATTGTAACGATTATTAAACAAGAGCAAGTGGGCTAGCCAGCGCCCACACCCCATCCCCCCAGGGGTGGCCTGTGTCGTCTCTTTTCATGGTGTGATTTTTTAGAGTAGTTTACTTCTTTTATTTTCGACATTAAATAAAATTAACTAGGGTTAAAATCAACCTTGTTGGTCCGTTCCACTGGCGGGCCACAAGTTCACTCAAAACGTAGTTTTTCCATTTTTTTTACAAACTCAAAACGCCCCCCTTGCTTTCCCGAAGTAGGGTTTCTGTATAAGGGCTTGCCCGAATACATGCCTGAAAAGAGACTCCTGGGATTTAAAAAGATAAAATTTTGGTTCATAAAATTTTTCTAAAAAATACCAAGATCTTCTCCCGTATGCTCTGTGGCCGACTTGCAGCTCAGTCTGATCCAGTTGGTACACATCAGAAAGGGGGAGATGACTAGTAATGGGAACTAACACCACCCCAAATAAAAAACCTTTATGTGAAAATCCGGCACATCACGAATATTTTGCCGTCGTGGAGAAATTTCTCAGAAGGCTTGGGACAAAACTGAGTAGTGACCACTTGGAAACCGTTAGGCTTGCCCTCGTTGGTATAGCATCTGAACACCTCCTTGAGACTCCGATTCAGCCCAAGCCTGAGAGGGAAGCCACGCTTCAAAATTCCGAACATGTTCCCCCGTACCTTGCGTATATTGGGAACCCACCTGCCATAATAAAAAGATCACCTTCACATTAATTTTAAAATAAACCAAGAACACTCGCACAACATCTACTTTTTCTGCTCATGCATTTGTTTTTTTTTTACTCCATTATAAGGCACTGGTCTATGTTAATGTTATTTCATATTATTGACAAATGTGCAAATGAATGATGATTATAGTGAATGGGAGTAAATGATGAATGATTGTTTTATTTCACAAAAGTATATGCTGCTTTGTCTTGGTTGCCAAAAATATTTTTCTAACTCCTAGATTAGATAGCTTAGTTTTATTTTTAGGGTCCACCCCCCTTGGCGTCGCTAGGAAAGCCTAAACGGAGGAGTCGAGTCCCAAGTGACAACACTTGACTCTGACTTGCCCCCAAGGCCACACCAGCAGCTTGAAGACTTCTGCTGCGTTGTCCCCAGGTGTGGAACCAGGCGGCAACAGGAGGTCCGCCGCCACTGTCGAGAGGAGGTGGGGGTCCATATCAGTGTAATAAGGTGGCCCACCGCCGCCTCCGCCGGGAGGAGGGGGTGGACCACTTCCGCCGCCATAAGGATGGGGGCCTCCACCGCCTCCGCTGCCAGAAGGATGGGGATCTCCACCACCATAAGGATTAGGTCCTCCGCCGCCCCTGCCTGGAGGGGGTGGGGGACCACCTCCGCCACCCGAAGGGAAATGTCCTCCTCCACCATGATAAGGTGGTCCGCCGCCTCCTCCGCCTGGAGAAGGTGGGGGACCATTCCCGCCACCACTGGAAGGGTGGGGGGGATTGTAGGAAAAATGGGGTGGCCCTCCACCAATGTTCGGTGGGGGCGCGCCGCCTCCAACAGGAGGAGGAGGAGGTCCGATCGGGTGTGGTGGTACTTGAGGGATAAATGGTTGGAGTCCGTGTCGTAAAGGAGGTTGTCACCCCCATAGAGTGTTTGAACTTCCGAGATAAGGTATCCCATATGATGCGTTTCCAGGATTAGGTTGACCCGACACAGGGTTATTAGAACCTGGATACGCTTGACTCCATGAGGGTTGGGTTACATTTGACGGCCCTCCAACATGAGATAATCCCGTGGTGGACAGTTTAGCGGGTTGGGTAGGTCCAACGGAAGGCCCGTTGGAGACTCCACCAACTATACTCTGGTTAGGAAACGGGGGTTGCCCCCCAGCCACAATAGGCTGACCACTATTCAAAGGTTGAACCAACGTAGGTTGTTGACTAGCTACCGTGGTAATAACATTACCAATAAGATAATCCGTAGGAATGGAATATCCTCCCCTCGAATTTTGAGGTGGGTGAGGAATTGGTAAAGTAACCGTGGTAGTGATAGGTGTGTTGGACCGTTGTCCTTCCACCGATTGGTTCACTTGAGGTGCAGGACTGGACTCTTGCGAGGGTTGACCAGTCTCAGTAGTGGTCGTGGGGTGGGGTTGTTCCGATGATCCGAAAGATATCGAACGAACTGGGATGTTTCTATCGTCAAATCTTATTTGGAAATGACGATTATGGAACTCGTCAAAGTGTTGCTCGAGACTTTGTCTTCGAAGCTCATCACCTTTAATGCATAACTATTCCAAACGTTCATGGATGGGGCCAAAAATTTCGGCAGGGTTTGCTATAGTAAGGCCTAGTGAACTCTGGAGTAGTCCAGTTAGGTGGGGATGAGATGGCAAAATGAGCCACTGGGTGCTTTGTAGAGGATGTCCAGTAAGCTGCTGATGGACCAACAGCTGTTGTAGGGTCGTTCTGGGGTTGGTTTATCCATTCCAACGATCCAGGTTCTCCCGAGAATGACGAGAGGAAGGTTTTGAGAAGTGGGGGTATGTGCTGCTTCATCCTGCGTGGGATGAGAGGCAGGTGAATCTGGTGGAAACAAATGTCTGCCAATATTCAAGGTGGGGTTCCCTACTTCAGTAACTATGACCGCATTACGCTGATCCATTCTTACCCTCGAAATAACCTCCGGATTAAGGGGAAATTCGGGTGGCAAGTTCAAGATCCTACGGGATCTTCTCCAAGGAAAATCCGCCAGAGTATCAAGAAAATCAGCCAAAAAAGACCGAAACAGCGTCTCTCTCTCCTAAAGGTATTCTAAAAGAAAAGCAGTCTAAGAAAACCTACTCAAACTAAGGCAACAAGCAAACTTATGTGATAAAGTGGATTCAAAAGTCTGGAACCTCACGGGATTATCAAGGCATTGCAAACCGCGATATACTGCAAGGTCCAACAGTATGACGCGACAAGGAGGATTGGGACCGTACCCTTGCCTGCATACCCGACTACCTGAACAGGACGTGCGTGCTAATCTCCCCGAGTGTTGTTCTCGGTGTATTGCTTTGCCAAGACGGCCAAATGGTTAACTCGGTTGGTTTCAGGAATCCTAATGGTGTCTCCCGATATACGCAAGGTACATGGGAGCTCAAATCCGTAGTGGTGCTGTCTAATGCACAGTCGTTGGCACGAGACCTTCCGATATACGTGTCGAGTACGTGATACACCCTTCGATATACGCCAAGTACGGATTATGGTACTTGGTGGGTACGTGAAGGAGCTCGATATACCGATGTACGTGGAAGACTACAATACCCCCAGACTACAGTGCTGGCAAGTAACAACAGCTGCCACGCTTAACGATGTCGGAACACGTCTCTAACTTCCACACAAGTTACCAAAAATTTTACCTAGTTCTACCGTTTATTTTATCTTGGACGGTTAGGTGAATGCATGAGGTGAGTACATAATCGGAAACATAATGCAAGCCCTAGCTACATGCACGAAATGATCTTTTCTTTCGATGAATTCTACCTATGGGAAGGAGAAATTTTTTTTTTTTTTTTCCAATGATTTTGCCAAAACAAACTCAATGCAACACAATCTCAATTCATACAAATTTGACAATGAAAGTACTCTTTTCTTTTTCAACGAAACTCAAAAAAAAGATACACAACACTATTATCCAAATCAAAGCATTTTTCTTTTTTATTTTCTTGCTTTTCAAATCAAAACAACACTGAGTAATGAGATGAGAAGATTCTGAAATGGAAATGCAAGCTTTTCATTTTCTCTTTTCAATGATCTAAAGGCAACAAGAAACAAAAATGCATCTACCTTTCCTTAACATAGAACACCTTTTGCAAAAAATCGAAAGTACTTGAGTTTTTTCAAGAAGATGAATGATTCATAATTCAAGAAAAACACAACCAATCATATTTCCATTCAACTTTTTCAAAAACATTCCAATGCACAACAATCTTTCTTCAATAATTTTCTTGAGAAACAATGGGAAAGAAGCACTTTTGATCTTTCAATGAGCGTATCAAAGTAATGAACTTTAAAACAACTTTTGCTTTCAGATCTAAACAACTGAAAAGAAAATGCTACTTGCGGCACTCATATACTCAGAAAATTCAAGAAAAGACAAGTACTCAAACCAAGCAAAAAGACACACTTGACTCAAAATCAATTAGCAGCAACCAAACTAAGCTAGCAAAGCTCAAAACAAAAGTAGATGAGGTCTGGGAGCTGATATAATGTACTGATCAGATCAGGGATGGAAGGACGGGAATGCAAGAGTGAAATGGATGAAGGTGGAGGGGACAAAGACGCCCAACACTACCAGTTTCAGATTTGTCCAAAACGGAACCCAAGATCAATCCAAACAGACCAAACAAAGCACAAATGGGATCTCTGGCTGAATGATGCAGCAAAGGAGAGTTTATACACCAAACCAAGGCTCAGACTGTCAAACAAGGGAATGGATGCTTGTATGTCAAGCATTGACTGATCGATGCAATCTGTCTTTGCAGACAGTGCGACGTCGCAGTTTACCTATACGAAAGGTGCGACAGCGTCGCAGTTCACTAATGCACAGGTCGCGACGAGCAAGCTACAGTCACAGGCAGAAGCTCAGGAAAACACAGTGTCGCTCTATTTTCACTGCCCAGGTGGGACAGGCGAGTTCTAGATTCAAAAATGAATCAGATCTCTCAAGGATGAACCACAAACAGGTTTGAAACTAGGTTATACAAACTCAAAGGAAGAAGATCAGGATCTTCAATGTAAAGATCTGACAATGGAATCACTCCAAAGAAGGAAAAATGACAGAAATGATAAAAAAGGCTTGTGTCAAGCAATCAACTGAAAATGACTCAGATTAACGACTACTAGACAAGGAAACTCCCCAGCGGAGTCGCCAGATTTGTTGACGGACAATCCACTCGACCGGAGGCGAGCCGGATCTCCCTAGCTCAATGCGAGTCTAGAACAAATAAAACAGACTACAAATGTGTTTCCTAGATCTACTTAAGGATCAAGTACTAGATGTCTTACCTCTTTGATTCGCTATCCTTTCTCCCGTTATGTTGCTCCACGTCCCACGGTCGTCAGATCCAAGCTGCAAGACCTGTCAAGACATAGAAAAGAGAAACGAGTAAAGAGCATCTATACAATAAGAGATCTATGTAAACAGTTAAGCAGGTAAACAACACAACATCATCATACATAAGAGACAATATTGGTGGAAAGCATTTGTATTACTACAAATAGAGGAGTACATGATAGAGATATAGAACTACAACCAATGACTTAACGTAGCAACCCTTCTCCACACAAGCCAATTGCCAAGCCCTTCCAAGGAAGCATGAGAGTCTCCAAGAGGTGAGTGAAAGTGTCCAAGAGAGATTTCACCAGCATGTAAATACCATAGTCTTCCTCCCTTTGGTACGGGAGTGAGCCTCACTTATATAGGACTAAGTGGATAGGGAAATGGATAGAATAGGTTGAGAGATGGTAGGAGAGAGATAGGGGATCTTCCCAATAGGTTAGGGGTCGAGTACCAGCTCTCCAAGAGATCAGGGATAAGCCCCCACATAGGCAAGTTTCGAGAAGGATCTCGAAATGGCTATTTTTGCCCATTAACAGACCTCGTCGCACTTTGCTAAAGAGCAACCTGCGACGTCGCGTGTTGCTAGTGTGCAACCTGCAACGACCTCTCAAAAGGTTATGCAAACTGAGCACCAATCCTCCCAAATGATCAATCAATCCAAGTGACTTCAGGGATGTACACACTAAATCAGGATGATGGGTAGATTTTAGGTGTAACAGAGAAAACGAACTCTACCCACTCCTGTGACCAAGTGATCAATCCCCTGCACATGTCGAATCATCTGCATTGGTGTGTGCTCAAGGACGAGGAATGTATCTCGCATCCCGATCATGTGACTACTCTACATGTAGTCAACCCTCCATCTCTCATCAACCTGGATCTCTAGCCGATTACTATCATGCCCTGACTGAAATGAGGCTAATGAGAAGTCCCTCTCAAACCTAGAGATAAACTCATCCACCTCCTCCACTGCTGCCAACTGCTCATCCTTTGTCTGCTTACCCTTCTTCTTATGCGGACATTGTCCCGCATAGTGTACATACTCATTGCAGGCAAAGCACTTGATCTTGCTCAGATCCTTCTTATGTTTGAACCGTTGTTTCCCCTTTGCTGCAAGTGCCACATCCTCCTCCTCAGAAATGGCGGAAGCTAATCCCTGAATATAACCTCTCTGGATCTCCTCTTGGGTGAAATCATCCCACAGACAATCCCACTTGGGAAGGTTCTCCCTAGCAATGATAGATTGGACAAATATTTCCCATGGCATGGTCACGCCATTCAGGGCTTGTCGAACCAACTCGCTATGCTCAACCTTCTCACCCACAGCTCCCAACTCATCCCTTACCTGAGTAATCTTGGTGAAATATGTGGACATACTCTCATCCTTACCCATTTTTATGCTTCTCAGTTTCTCTCTGAGTGCCATCTTTCTGTTAGTGTTAGAACTCTAGTACAAGTTGGTTAATGCATCCCACTTCTCATATACATTTACCTTGGCTGAGACATGTGGGATAACATGATCCTTGATAGCATCAAGGAGGATCCTCTGAGCTCTTATGTTCTTTTTCTCATATGCTGCTTTGGCAGTTGCATCTGATGGAACTGTGAGTGGATTTGTGTTTGTGCTCTCCACAACATCCCACAGTTCGCCCTCTTTCAATAAGAGCACAATTTGTGCCCTCCATGCACTGTAGTTGGAGGCCCCATCCAACTTGTCCTCCACTCGCAAGCTAGTGGCCATAATCTTTGAACTGAAAATCCACAAAGTGATACAAGAACCTCTCTTAATCACAGATCTGGCCTCCTCTTGCACAACTCTGATAGATCTATTTTTATCATTAAAATTACAAGAGGACAAACGATCATTTTCATTTAATTGATCAGGGGGAAAACTAACAATTTCATTTAAAATATCCTGATTATTTGCACAATGATCACATGAAATCACTACTAAAGGATCTTGATCTATGTCCCTACTTTCTTCTTCTTCAATAAGGTGATAAGGAATTGAATGATCACTAAAGATAGAATGTCTAATGAGTTTCCCCGAGGGAGGAACTTCAATAGAATGACTGACTAAAGCCTCACCCTCGGAAATTTCCTCAGGATCAGGACTAAAGCTACCTAAAAAGAAATTTGAAAACTTATGATTTATACAATGATTATGGATTTGACTTTTGATTGACTCAGAAGTGGAAGACTCATCCTCAAAAGAAATTGGGCAGGAGCGGTCATCTCTGGATGTTGACAATTCATTTGATATTTGATTATTGATTGATTCAATGATAGGATCAGAAAGGAGAAGGTTTTGATCTTGGATTTGAATTGAAGAATAAATATCATCGAGTTCACTTCCCCATTTTTCTAAGAATATACTTTCAAACATGTCATATCCAGAAATGTTATTGGTCTTTAAATTTAGGAACCAGAGCTCAGCTCTTTCTTTGAAGGATGAAGCCAATAGTTTCATACACACATACTCATGGGTTATGGATAACTCTTTAATAATTTCCCTAAGAAGTTCAAGGTGTCTTTTAGCAGATATTTCATGACTTCCATCAAATTTAGACAACCTTTCACGGGCTTGATGAGGGATTTGATGAGGATACCCAACAATTTTCGAGAAGTCAAAAACTTTCAAACGACCAAAAGTCCTAGGCCGCTCAGAAGCAGCCATGGATGGCAAAAAAAAAATTATTATATTTTTTAATTTTAAATCAAGAACCTAAATACAAAATAATGCACCCCATGTGTTCTAGATAATGATAGGATCGATCACCAGTGGAGTCGCTTATGTGAAGTCGCCAGGTAGACTTTAAAACTCTTCTACCAAGATGTATGTCATTAATATGCAGGGAGAGAGTGAGCGACAAATAGATGGCTATGCTTAAATTAAGGATTGAAATGATAACCATCTAGATTAATCCGGATGCGATAAGATATGAATTATGCATGGATACTCGCAGACACCTAAGGTAAGCCTCTACCTCCCCGGCAACGGCGCCAAAAATGTTATCACACAACTTGTAGTTGTCCCTAATGGTATCCCATTCGAGATGGTAGAGGAGATGGACAACTAAAGAGGTGACCCAAGAGATGCCACGGTTCCCAATGCAAGCTGGGAGTCACATCAACCGAGGCACTCTTCACTTTAGATCAAGATGAATCAAGACCAAGGGGGAGACCCTACAGCCAATCAAAGGTGATTGGACCAAGACAAAGGTTTCTGGGGAAATGTGAAAGATGAGTTACGGAAACCAATGCAAGGTTAGGTGGACCTAGAAGTTGAAGTATGGTTGAAAGAGGCTTAAGGAGTGACTAGTGTTTCAACCAATGAGTGATTTAGGCCACATAATGAGATAGGATGACAAGATCTAGTACTATGAAAAGACACATGTGGGACCCACTTCCTTGGGATATGGAAATGATTCAAAATGGGACCCACAAGGTGAAGTTAGGGGTGCAAATAGTACTAAAGGGTATGCAAGGAGTAGATCTATGGATCTAAGATGAAATTAGAGATACCCACATATGGGATCTAGCACTTGACACAACTCCCAAGGAGTGCGAATTGCCCAAGGTAGACTAGTGCCTTGAAATGGATGGGCAAATGGAGTCAAAAGTATATCAAATTGTAGATCGGGACACCTAGGATGCAAATCAAGTGGGCTACTTAAGATGTGATGGTTGGATCTTACTAGATCTAATGTTTCACTATGTGACCCAAGTGGACAACAATCCCCAAAATGAGGAATGATACCCCCATGGCAGACCTCCACAAAGTGAGACACTAGATGTAGGTTTTAAAATATGCTCTTTCCAAATCCAATGGGATCTCAACCACCCACGTCCTACAAGTGGGCAAACTCAAACCCCCAAGAAGTGCGACTTTGCCCAAGGAGGGCTAAAAGCATGGAAAAGTGTGTCAAATCAAGTCCAAAGGCCACCAAAGTTTAGATCCAGGTAGTTTAGGCAAGTATCAATGTGGATCTTGAAAATCAAGGGGATCCAATGGCTAAATCTCCATAGATCTGAGATTGAAAGTGCATCACCAAATTGACCCAAGTGGGGCACAACCCTCAAAATGAGGAATGGGGCCCACAAGGCAAAAATCAATGAAGTGAAGCACTAGGGGTAGGTTATCAAGTATGGGGATCATGAATCAAGTGGGATCTCACCTACCCATGTATTGGATCTAACCCAATTAGCTTCTCCCAAGGGGTGCGATTTGCTTCAAGAGGGTTATTTTGCCTTGGAAAGTGTGTCAAGTGGAACCCAATCACCACCAAACTATAGATCCGAATTGTCGTGGATAGTAGAGAGATGGGTTTTCAGTATCTTTCCAAGAGCTAGGCTAGATCCAAGTAGATCTAAGAAAAACAAAAATGAGGGTTTTGATTTTAATGTAATTTTTTACCAATGGGATGGATAGCAAGCGAAATCAATACGTACCTTGTAGATCTTACCTCAAAAGCTTGCGGCCTCTTAGCATATGGAGAATTCTTTCCCTGGTTACAATTCCAAGCTTGATCCAAGTGTCTTCAACCAAAAGCATCCAAACCCAAGGAGGAAATATGTCCCATGAAAACCTGCAAATCAAACTACATCAAGTTAGATTTGATCTACAAATCCATAAGATCTAAGCATATCATATCAAGAAAGCAATCAATGGACAAAGCATAATTGAAAAACACCCTCTCTATGAAGATGTCTTGCTCATGGGGGATGTGAGCAACCCCTACAATCTTTTCCCACAAAGCAAATCGTTGAGCTAGCTTGAAGCAATTCGGCCTCCCTCTCTTGAAGTCGATTTCACCTGAAAAGCAAACAATGTCTAGAAGCAAAAGATCCAAGAACATATGCAAGAGCAACCTAATCAAAGCCAAGAAGTAGATCTCCAAAATATTCTTTTCATTCCAAGTTTTCCAGATCCCAAAGGTGAGCTATACAATAGGGGGTCTCCTCCTTTTATAGGATAATAAAGACCAAAACCCTAGATCTCAAAACCACTTTACAAAACATAAAGATGAGTGGTTGAGATTAAAAGATCTCATAACATAATCAATGGCTAAGATGAGCCTAACAATATAACACATGGATCACTCAATAGTAAGGTGACGTCATAGCTAGAATAGACTCATGGAGGGTGACGTCATCCTCTAAAGGGGGCAAAAATACATGGGCCCACCCCAAATGACTAGGACATGACTCATAAAGCACATGGTGGGGCTAGGAGGCATCAATCCTTGCTAGCTCATCCCCATGGCACAATAAAATAATTTAATATGTCCAAAATAAATACAAATGATAAAATCTGTCCTCAAAATTTGTGAGAGACATGCAGTAAAAGGCCTCCTGTGGCCTCTGTGGACCCCAGTGACTGATGAAAATAGGCTGGAAGATGGGGGGTTCACCCTAGAAGACCTCTGTGAAGACCAAGTGCCAAAACCTTGCCTCAATTGCCCAAATCGAATTCCTCACTGACCCTTTTATTCCATTTTTATCCTGCCTCGATAACTGTGAAGCTGCTGAAACTGCCCCCTAGGGCATCTGCGTTGTCAATATGAGGCCACCAGGCTCTCCAAAAGGGGGGATAAATGGTAATATCAAGTGGCTGGACCACCCCCTCCTCTTACAGCACCCTTGGTGAACTAGCTTCTCATGGCCCCCGATGGTCAGGCTGGGAAATCAGCCGCAAATCTGGTCAACAAGTGGAAAACTACATCTATCACTGTCAGAAGTGCCCGGAACTGAATGATAAGTGTCTCATTGGATCCAGAAGACCCAAATCTACTAAGAATGTGTACTCATACACCATGGGTTGCCCTGATGGGCTAGCTGTAGGGTCCACCATATATGGACAGTGCATAATCTGATGATCTGAAGTAATAATAAAACCTGCTAAACTGCATCAATCATCATCTGAATCATATGTCCATCATATAGTATCATCATCAAGAGTATGTGGGTCCATCTATCATCATCAATAAGCATGCATGGCACACATCATCACGGATCCCAAGAAATGACCATAGTCAAACTGGGTTTGACTAGGTCCATATACAACCAAGGATAAATCATATCAATAAACTAAGACATGTTCCTCCAATCATACTCACAGCTTAACTTAAAGTATAACATCATTATGTGGCATTAATCATGTTAGCATATTCCATTGTTATTTATGTTTACTTGCACAATAGCTTAAATGACAGACTCACCCATTGGACATGGTCTAACTGCTAGCTAAGGATGAAGGCTAGGAACAAGGCTGGGCAAAGGAGGTGACTTGTCTAAACTCAACTAAAAGACACTTTGGACTGGGAGAAAGGGGAAGCTACAAACTCTGTGCTGGACAAATAAAACACGGGGAATGGCTGTGCCTCATGTTATCACACAATCTCTAGCTGTTTGTGGTAGATATCCCAATAGGAGCGGTAGATGATACAACTAGGAGGGTGTAACCGGCAATAGCCAGGTCCTCCGCTCAAATGAACGGAAGTTACGCCGGACAAGGCTACTGTCACTTTAGACGAGGCACTTAGCCAAGTCAAGGGGGAGACCCTGCTTAACCAGTGATGGTTGAGAAACAACAAATACACCCAAACACGGAAAGATGAGAGATGAAAGCAAGGGATGAGTGTAGATGAGCTCCTATGATTGATTTCAGCCAATGAGTGGACACAAGCAGTAAAATAAGAGTGATGAGATAAGTGACCAGCAATCGGAAATAGTTAAATACTACGATTATAACAAGAGATTATATGGTTGAAATGATTAGGGAGCTGAAATGAAATAGAAGTGATGCTATATTGAACTGCCTAGGTAAATGGTTAGATAATGAGCCAAATGGACCTAGGGCAGCAAGAAAATGACGTTTATGATCACTTCTAGAAGATGGTACTTGATTTGCTAAGGTAGAATGACAGTAGAAATCCAAATCAGAAGTACCCAGAACCCCAAATCAACCCAACTAAGCAGCAAGAGAAAAACGCCCAAGTGGGGCGTTTTTGCCAAGTAGACCGGTGCTAAAATTACGGGCAAATGGAGTCTAAAAGCTTTGAAACTTGATTCCCTAGGGCAAAATGGCATTCTAAACTGGAATCAAGAATACCCACAACCCAAAAGTTAACCCAACAGTGAGATTGGCTGAGATGCCTAAGGAGGGCGAATTCAACAGGTGACCAACTCCTATTTCTAAGGGTAAACGGGGTCAGATTCGAATGAAACTTGAGATATGTAAGTTTAAGCATATATCATTACTGGGTTTTTAGTTATAACAAGTTCCTACGATGAAATCCTAAGTTATCAATATTTTAGGGTTTTTTAAATGGTTGCGGCTTAGCATTCAAACAGTGAAAGAGAGATTATAAGAGAGGAGAAAAGATCAGTACCCGAATAATGGAGAAGGCATTCCCGTGTTGAAGACACACCCCGAAGATCAAATGCAGAGCTAGACAGCGTTTTCCCCTCAGCGTTTTTTGGAGCAGCCAGTGAGCAAAGGCGTTTTTCTTGTACCTGCCAAGGAGGAGATGAGATCAGTTTCTATGGCAATATGACAATAATAAACCAACAAATGACAATACAAGTAAATTTACTTCCTTGTTGGAGAACCCAAAGAAAAACGCTAGCAAGGAGACCCTGTCTCAAGAGCTATGTTTTCCCCTAGTGACTAGCTTCACCTACAAATCGAAAATGCTCAAGAAGATATGGGGACACCACAAGTAACTCAGTAATGCATCAGAAATGTGATCTCAATCAACACAAGAAGAATCCAACTCCAAAATCCAAGTAACACCATAAGAATGTCTCTCTATAATCTCAGTATCAAGTCTCTACAATGCCAAGAAGAACTACAATGGAGGTGAGCCCATTCTCTTATAGAGATGGCTCACTCTCAACTAGGTTTCCCCCCAAAATGGAGGGTTGAGATCATCTCCCCATCCACAAAATCGAATGGTGGAGATGTGTAATGTCCCTTGTTAGGAATTTTATTAAAATTGCAATTTTCCACTTTTTTTTCCCTAGTTCGACCTTTGACTAGTTTTGATCTCTAGGTCCCAAATTTGCCCCAAATGATCCCAAATATTCTGAGAAGGTATATGAAATGAGATTAGAACATAAATATGTGTTTTAGGGATGCCTTTGGACCTTTAAAATACTTCTGCAAATACTCTTTCAATTCTGGCCAATGTAGGGAACTTTACTAATAATTTGCCTTTGACTAGTATTGGTCTCTAGGTCTCGAATTGACTCCAAATTCCTTCAAATCTTCAAGGAAGGTGTATGAATAATATTAGGACTTGAATATGATGTTCAGGGATGATATATGGCCACCAAAATACCTCTGCAAACTCTCTTAAGATTCTGGACCAAGTATGCAATTTTACTAGTAATTTGGGGTTCAAATCCCCCTGGGGTAAGTACTGAAAATGGCTTCCCAAATGCCTCCAAAGCCACTCAAATTTCTGAACAGAGGTAGGGAATGTATTAAGGATGTTATTAAGGTCTCATGTGCACCATTAATTGATTATTATATCTGTTCCCACCCTCTCCCATTCAACTGCAAAAATCACCAATTCTACCCTTGGGGAAATGGCACTATTTCTTCTCCCAATGCAATTAAACTGAGTAAAAATACTTCAAATGCTCAAGTACAGTACATGAAACTTGTAAAATACATCCATGGCAGTCCATTAATCACAAATGCATCAGAGAATCATCCATTCATTCGAAATCATCATCAATACATTGGTTCACAACAAGGTAGTGGGGAAATGGCATTGTTCTTCCATTAAAAATGAGATTTATACATTTCTACTTGGAATTTTGACCTGAAACTTTCTGGAGATGAAGAACAGAGTATTTACTTCATATTACAAAAGAAATGGGGCATTAGAAGCTCCCCCAAAGAGTACAATAGCTCACCAAAAACGCCCTCCCTCAAGGATCAAGAATATGCCATCAAAACTGGAAATGGTTGAAGGAGTGAGCTGCAATAGAAGAAACCATGAGCTGCCCTGTAGCTTACACATGCAAATAAAGACTCCATTAAAGCTCCAAATGAAAGGTCTGAATGGCCTTTTCAATTACCAACTTGGATGGGAATCTTTCACCCTCGAAATTGGCTAAAGCAAGAAACTAGTCATCCACTAGCTCTCCCTCTTCACAAATGCAATTGCAAATTCTACAAATGATCAAAAGCTGGTTTCATTCTTTGTTATTGACATTTATAAACTTCTAATGTCCTCCATGGGTCGAATTCCTTCCAAGAGACTCATGCCAACTCAAGTTGGGAAGAGATTCCAAAGAACACCACTTGTACAACAATTCCTAGTCTCCCACTTCCACCAAATCACGTGTGGAAGCATCTTAGTTGCCCTAACACCCTTGAGCGCCCTCTTGGAGTCTATTTTTAGCCCTGACATGTCATATATGTCATATGTCAGTCTTCAGGTCTGATTTGTGTCATAGGTGTCATAGCATCTTCATCATTGTTGTCATAGAGCTAGGGAATCTAGCCCAAGTGTCTCACTAGCTCCAAATTGCCTCTTCCTCTTCCATGGGAGTTACTCTTCCTCTATATTTCGACCTTGGATGAGTCATGCAATGAATAATACCTTTTGGACTCCCCCAAGTATGTTACCATTCACCTTGAATTCAAATTGGTGAGAGAATGATGCTAAGTGTAGTGGGGAAATCTAGCCATATGTGGGTCCCACTTCCTCCATGTGTCTTCATGATCAAATGCCACTTTGATTTTCACTTGTATATATTTATTTAGCTCCTTTATTAAATATTTATGCCATTCTAATGTTCAAACATCATTTATTATCCCCATTATTCCAAATCCCAAAGCTTCCACCCCAAACCTAGGAAACTAGTAATTTTCCTCCTTGGCAATTATTTGACCTTTAGCATCAATTTGACAAACTCTAATGAATAGGGCCAATGTGATTAGGCCAGTGTGACCCAATGCCAAATTTGGGACATGACAAGATGACTCAAGGAGGGGGGTGCGAATTGCCCCAAGGAGGAGCGCACTATGGAGGAGAGGGGCCCATTGTGGGCCATACATCAATACCAAGGAGGTTGGGGGGTGTCTATATAAGGTTTTATCCCCCCAACATAATATATCAAGGGCCCCACCATCAAAGACAAGGAGATCGAATTCCCCACTAAAGAGAAAAACGCCCCCCATATGGGCAAACTCGTCCTCTAGTGAGCTGGGCAAATGATGGCCCCACAATTATGAAATATAATGTCAAAACATACCAAATTTACCTTATGAATTACCTTTACCAATGCCAGCCATTGATTTTGCCATTTCTCTATAGTTGCCTTTGTCAAATTCTGATTTCCATGTATTTCCTGTTGGTTTATATGGCTGAAGATGAAAATCAGGCTTTTGACCCACTTTTATTGCCCGGATTGCCAAACCGTTTGCTGCAATGCGATTGTGGACCCCAAAAGTAGTCGAGACGACCACTTGAACGACCCCGATCCATCACTTTGGCATTATTTGCTCCAAATCCATGATTTTTAATTAAAACAAGTCAAAGTTGACCAATAATAATTAAAAATCTCTCAAATGGTTCAATGTTTTGCAATTCTGTCAGTTGCATGCTCATATGGAACCCCTGTAGATAATAAATGATCGAAATCAAAATTCCAATTGCAACATTTTTTTCGGGGCCATTTTTGGCCTAGTCAACCCAGTTTGACTAAGTCAAATCTAATCAACTATAGTGCTAGCTGAAACCTGTATGCGAGCATGAAGTAACAAGGCTGAATTAAACAAGTTAGTACATTACTAAGCAATAAATGATATGATGGTGATCAGAAATACATTAAATCCTGAAATAGTACAAGGCCCTAGTGAAGTGGGCCCACCACCTCCAAAAGACTAGGATGCTATACACCTCTATAGGATTGACCACTTTGCTAACTCTAGGTGATGTGGACGACAAGGTAAAGGACATGGGAAGACAAGGATAAAGATCATGTGACCCTTCAGACAACTCGGGAAAGAGGGGTCCACTAAGGTAAGTATGCCATGATAAAACATGGGGAAGGGCGGTGCCTCACAAATGGGTATAGTGCAGGGAAACCACCACTAGTCATCTAACAAGCATCCCACAACTCACATCCGTATCAGAAGACTCCGTGAGGTTCTTTTCTAGAGCCGCCAAACTGGGTGTCCGGCAAACCATAACTTAAGACTCTAGGGGGCAATCTTGAGCTTGTCCCTTGCTCCTTCTCACCTCCTTGTCCCGCAGGACTAAGTGAGGAATAACCACTACAAATGCTGACATGTATAGCTGACCAGAATCCATGTGTGTTCATAAACACATTGCATGAATTTTACAATGAGTTTCATACTTAGCCCTTTTTTGGCTAGATTTTGCAATTTACAATACAATAGCCTTTTTAGCCTGATTTACATTTCATTTCTTCATGGCCCTCTTGGGCTACATACATATCTCAAAAGATATAAACATGGCACTCATACTGCAAAGGTAATGGGGATGGGTAATACAAGCTTCGACGACAAGTGGGGAGCACCCAGTGAGGCTACACAATCCTAACTGCATTGCAACATCGGGAGCAACCGACGAGAGCAAATCCCAGGTCTAACCGTGTATCTCACACACTAAAGAGCCAAGGCACAATAAACAGGGAGTCATGGCAAACTCAGAGATCAGTGGGGAAAGGGGTCCTCGTGATCACAGATCAAAATCCAAGTCAAGGAAGAAGTGTCATGGATGAGTCGGATGGGTGGAGAAGGTGATAATGGTGCTAAAGTCAGCTGCCGAGGGGCTAAGTGATCAAGTCTAAGCCAAGTATACAGGACATGACTTAGCGTGCATATACATAAGTCTAACTAGAGGGGTGGACTGCCATCACCAAAGGCCCAAACACATCATATCATAAGCAGATCACCAAATATATCATCTCATGCAAAGTTAGTGTACTAGCAAGTGTAAAAGAGTCTAATCTACAACATGAGCAATAATCAATATATGCAATACCTGCTGCACCATATACCTACTGCTACTGAACCTGTATCTGAGCTGGATCTCTGTTGAATCCGGGCATACAATAAACCAGCACTGTACTGTGACAATCTCTATCAGAATATGACTAGGCACTGTCTCAAATGGGCTTGTGTCAAAGCCTGGCAAGGAAAGGTAACCCTGTGGTAGATGGTAAGCCCAACTGCCTGTCACCTCTGATATGTCTACTAGGGGCAGTCTGAACAAAAATGCCTCCTCTGAAGGCAGTTGATCTCCTAATCTGGAAAAAAGTACTGTGCGGTCCTCGGCCGCACAGTCTGCAGTGTGGAAGCTGCTCCCGACATCAAATGTGATAACACCTCACAAATGGGTAAGTTGTTTAGAGAGTGCTTATTCAACTTAGGCATCATGTCTACTTTTATACAAGATGATCCAGTTTCATTAGGATCCATTGATTTCATTTCATGGCCTTTGTGGCCTACATAACCCTTCGGATCTCAGGTGTGCTGATAAGCACAACTAATTGCAGCTTGCATCCAGAGCATGTTTAGATATAGAATTTAAGAACCATTGCTTTTTGGACCTTTCTTATACTCTTCCAGGAGTATTTTTAGCAATTCATCGCTCTTGCCCTTTTTAGTTTCCATGGGCGAATTTACATAAGTTTCCATAAGTAGTACATGAGCTTTTAGTTTTAGCCAACAACATCTCAAGTGACTAGGGGGAGTTCATGCTAGTGCCAAACATCGGGACAACCGACCGGAATGATTTAGGCCTACAATCCAACTTACCAAAGGCAAGTTCTGTCACCAACTCAGAGCCGAGACACTAAACTAACAGGGATGCGATCCAAACACAGAGTAGTAAAAAGGGAAGTCCTTAATATCGGAAAGTCAAGTAAAACAAGTCAAGGGTTAAGGCCAAATAAGGAAAGTCATGGATGGATGGAGTCAAGTGAAAGTGGAACCTAAGCTAGCAGACAACTGGTGTCAAGAAAGACCATATCTATGCAAGGTAATAAACCAGTGAGTTTTGTCAAGCAACCTAAATGTGCAAGTAAAGTGTCCATTTTATAATTCATCAACAAGATAGTCCATTTTAAGTTTTACAAAGTTTGCCACATCATGAATCATATACCAAGCTAATGCTGTGAACAAGACTAAAGCAACAAGATAATAATCCACAGTCAATGCTCAGAAATCCATAGGTCATACAACATCATCATAAGAATAGTCATCATATATCATCTAAAACACTGTTGCAATACATCTCTAGGCACTGAACTGAAACTATATGGAATAAAGGGTCACATCGGTCATCAAATCTGAACTCTCATGGCTCAACCTTGACACAAGGTCTAACATAAGTCTGAATAATACACTGCTCTGATCATGAGTGATCTCAAGATATAAAGTCATCATAGCCAAGCTCTGGAATGTGCAGATATTTGCTAAGCAAGAATAGTAGCTCTGCTACTATGGTGTGATAACAGTTACCTCAAATGTAACAACCAAACCTGACAGGGTTAAAACCCTAGATCTGCGTGCAACAACTGATGCATGCACAGAGGAAATGTGCACTCATCTGTCAACTGGATCTAGATCTGTCTGCAGGTAACTCTATCGGTACTGTCTCTCCTACTGCACTGCTTTGTTCTGCTCTGCTATGGAATAAGGCCAACTGCTAGATCTGATGAATGTACTCTTCCTCTTCATGGAAAACTGCGCCCTCCCTCTGGATGTCAGATGCTCGTACGGAATCTAAGCTCTGATCGTCACAGTCCTTCCTCAAACACTGAGGCAAGGATACTCCAAAGGTCTCAGCTAGTCAATTGGTCAATCGGATCCAAAATGAACTCCTCTCTCCTTTGGTAATGCGCCCCTCTCTCTCTCTGGAAGACGTCCTCAATCTCTGTAGAAACCACTCTGATGAACTCTCTCAGTCCACAGAACTGGGTGCCAAGTGCCTCTGGTCAAGTGGAGTCTGATCCAGCTCATATCACCCCACTCTCCCTCCTGCAGAAGCTCCTCTCTCTCTCAGAAAGTCGCCCTGCATGAACTAATGCGTCCTCCTCACTCTTGACTGATCTCTCTCTGATAATTCAACTGAGCAACCTCATTCGGGGACCTCCTACCTCTATATATAATCTCACTAATCAATTAGGTTTACCAAAAACCTAATATATGTGCATGCAAAAAGTCACTTTAGCATGCATCTTTTAATTAATAACTGTACATGCAAATCTCATGTATGCATGAGGCAAAACACCCTGGAAGGTCCGCATGCATCCACCAATGGATTCATGCCACTAAATAGAGTGTATCTGTCATGTCCCAAATTTGGCATTGGGTCACAATGGCCTAATCACATTGGCCCTATTCATTAGAGTTTGTCAAATTGATGCTAAAGGTCAAATAATTGCCAAGGAGGAAAATTACTAGTTTCCTAGGTTTGGGGTGGAAGCTTTGGGATTTGGAATAATGGGGATAATAAATGATGTTTGAACATTAGAATGGCATAAATATTTAATAAAGGAGCTAAATAAATATATACAAGTGAAAATCAAAGTGGCATTTGATCATGAAGACACATGGAGGAAGTGGGACCCACATATGGCTAGATTTCCCCACTACACTTGGCATCATTCTCTCACCAATTCGAATTCAAGGTGAATGTTAACATACTTGGGGGAGTCCAAAAGGTATTATTCATGGCATGACTCATCCAAGGTCGAAATATAGAGTAAGAGTAACTCCCATGGAAGAGGAAGAGGCAATTTGGAGTTAGTGAGACACTTGGGCTAGATTCCCTAGCTCTATGACAACAATGATGAAGATGCTATGACACCTATGACGCAAATCAGACCTGAACGCTGACATATGACATATATGACATGTCAGGGCTAAAAATAGACTACAAGAGGGCGCTCAAGGGTGTTAGGGCAGCTAATATGCTTCCACATGTGATTTGGTGGAAGTGGGAAACTAGGAATTGTTGTACAAGTGGCGTTCTTTGGAATCTCTTCCCAACTTGAGTTGGCATGAGTCTCTTGGAAGGAATTCGACCCATGGAGGACATTAGAACTTTATAAATGTCAATAACAAAGAATGAAACCATCTTTTGATCATTTGTAGAATTTGCAATTGCATTTGTGAGGAGGGAGAGCTAGTGGATGACTAGTTTCTTGCCTTAGCCAATTTCGAGGGTGAAAGATTCCCATCCAAGTTGGTAATTGGAAAGGCCATTCAGACCTTTCATTTGGAGCTTTAATGGAGTCTTTATTTGCAGGTGTAAGCTACAGGGCAGCTCATAGTTTCTTCTATTG
The DNA here is from genome assembly GCA_027924585.1 of Larix kaempferi. NCBI lineage: Eukaryota > Viridiplantae > Streptophyta > Pinopsida > Pinales > Pinaceae > Larix > Larix kaempferi. The sequence goes on from BSBM01001277.1 coordinate 474,018, forward strand.
CAGCTCACTCCTTCAACCATTTCCAGTTTTGATGGCATATTCTTGATCCTTGAGGGAGGGCGTTTTTGGTGAGCTATTGTACTCTTTGGGGGAGCTTCTAATGCCCCATTTCTTTTGTAATATGAAGTAAATACTCTATTTTTCATCTCCAGAAAGTTTCAGGTCGAAATTCCAAGTAGAAATGTATAAATCTCATTTTTAATGGAAGAACAATGCCATTTCCCCACTACCTTGTTATGAACCAATGTATTGATGATGATTTCGAATGAATGGATGATTCTCTGATGCATTTGTGATTAATGGACTGCCATGGATGTATTTTACAAGTTTCATGTACTGTACTTGAGCATTTGAAGTATTTTTACTCAGTTTAATTGCATTGGGAGAAGAAATAGTGCCATTTCCCCAAGGGTCGAATTGGTGATTTTTGCAGTTGAATGGGAGAGGTTTGGAACAGATATAATAATCAATTAATGGTGCACATGAGACCTTAATAACATACTTAATACATTCCCTACCTCTGTTCAGAAATTTGAGTGGCTTTGGAGGCATTTGGGAAGCCATTTTCAGTACTTACCCCAGGGGGATTTGAACCCCAAATTACTAATAAAATTGCATACTTGGTCTAGAATCTTAAGAGAGTTTGCAGAGGTATTTTGGTGGCCATATATCATCCTTGAACATCATATTCAATTCCTAATATCATTCATACACCTTCCTTGAATATTTAAAGGCATTTGGAGTCAATTCGAGACCTAGAGACCAATACTAGTCAAAGGCAAATTACTAGTAAAGTTCCCTACATTGGCCAGAATTGAAAGAGTATTTGCAGAAGTATTTTAAAGGTCCAAAGGTATCCCTAAAACACATATTTATATTCTAATCTCATTCATATACCCTCTTAGAAGATTTGGGATCATTTGGGGCAAATTTGGGACCTAGAGATCAAAACTAGTCAAAGGTCGAACTAGGGAAAAAAGTGGAAAATTGTCATTTTAATAAAATTCCTAACAAGGGACATTACAGTGGTATCAGAGCATGATCTTGGCACCTGATGTGGTCTAATATTCATGAGGACAAGAATTCAGGTACCACCATTAGATATTGAAACCAAAAGTGCTTTTGTTGAAGAGGAAAAAAAAAAAAGTAGGAGAAGAAGAGCAAATTTTTTGAGGAAACTATGACTAGGGATGAAAAGGGAGCCTCATATGATGGTGAGGAGAATATAAAAATTATGAAAACAATATTTGAAGATATGACCAAGCAACTTAAGGAAGGATTCGAATTGTTTTCTATCGAACTTGTGGAAAAAATTATTGATTTTAAGAAAACCAAGGGGCAAAATGCATCAGCTTGCTTGAAGGAGCAAAAGGAAGAGACATCACAAGATCATGAAGAATATTCTATTGAAAATATGGAAGATCATTTCGAGACACCTTCTAGCTTAGACATGAACCAAAGAGCATCTACTGATGGATGCTTAAACTATGAAGGAGTACCTACTGATGGGTGCTCACACCTCTATGTTGGTGACATAGAGATCACGTTTGAAAGTGTTGCTGCAAGCCCAAGTTCCATTAAGCATGATAATGAAGACCTTGCAGCAGTTGAAGAAGAACCAAGATCAACTTCCCCATCACCACTTGAGCTTCATGAAGTTGGTCCAAGAAAAAATGAAGAAGATGAGGAGGTTCATTTGCAAGAGCCTCATTTTCTTGAAGGGTCCTTAAAGATGAATGAAAAGAAGATCCAAGAGTCCCTCGGCATTCTCCATGACACTCAAGCATTGGTGTCAAATTCTTGTTGGAGAGCTACTTCATTGGAGGAAACATCCTTCCTTGAAGACATGGAGAAGATTCAAAGAGCAATGTGCCACATCAAAGGTAATTTCATGTCTTTGCTTTTTGATAGAAACCATTTGTTTGAGCTTAATGAATTGTTACATGATGCATACTTGAAGAATAATGAGGATAATCATAAGCTCACAATTCAAAATGAGCAACTTCTTGAAAAGTTGCAAGATACTTGTTTTTCCTCCTATGTTTCAGATTGTCAAATGGTAGATTGTTTGGAGGATTCTCATGACATGGTGGATCATGAGAAATGTGAAAATTTGAATGTTCTTGATGTGTTTGAAGATGAACTTGAAGAGATCCAAACACTTGATGTGGTGGAAGAGGAATTTGAATTGTCTCTTGATGAAGGTTATGCAATTTTTAAAGAAGAGCATGATTCCTCTACATTGGAACCAAACTATGACAAAGAGTTCACACTTTTGAAAAAGCTACATGATACTACCCATATGGATCCTTCCCATGATGAAACTTCTGTACTTTTTGATCATTTGGGTGATTTGGTTCATTCTCCTACATCCTACAATTCCATGTTTTGCAACATTAGTCTCAATGAAGTATGGGTGAAAGGGTTTTTTTTTATGGTGCCACATGAGGAGTATGGAACTCCTAGATTTACTTTTTATGATGATATGGTTGGAGCACATTCTTATTCACATTTGCAGCAACATCCTTTGTTACTTTATGATGATGCACATCTACATGGATGCACCTATGATATGCATTTGAGTCACTTGAAGACTCATGGTTTTTCTTGCCCAACACTTGATTCATTTGATGTTGGAGGAACTTCATCCAACACTTGGGTGAATAGATTTATGATTGGTGAACATTTTTGTTGCAAGCCACATACTTTGTTATATCTTTATGACTCTCACATTCAGGGATGTATGGGTGAGACTTCCTTGAGTCATTTGAAGTCTCCTTGTTTTTTCTGCTCATTATTTGGTTCAGATTTTAGTGGAGATTCTTCATTCACTTCTTGGATGAAAGAATACATGGCTGAATATTTTGATGCATATCAGATCCTTTTGGAGCAGCATTATAGGACATGGGATCCTCACCTATGTCATTGGAGCAAATTTGAATTGGTCACTTGAAGCTTGTATGCACTTGGAAAATGGTGGTCTACTTGTTTGGAGGTATAAGCACTTTCATGACTCTTTGATGAAGCATATCCTTAATGTACATTTTCATTATGTTGTTATGTACTTTGATGATATATATTTGGTACTCATGATGTTTGGAAGGATGCATACAAGAAAATGGGATCCAGGAATCCTCTTAACTAATGGTATGGGGTGGAGAGCAGTCTTAATTATTGGGGTGCAATACAAGCAATGGGACCCTGGAATAATTTTTATCTCATTGGTTTCAAATTTTTTGGGGAAACAAGCAATATGGGAGATGGATTTCCCACTTAATAAAGTGATTTTTATTAGAGTAGTGCAGCAACAAGCATGGTGGTTCCTCTCTAAAATCTTCATGGAAACTCAATGACTCAAGGTTGGGCAATTCAATGGCAACTTCAAAGAATTATACAGAAAGCAGGTTCTTCAACACCTATGTTTAAAATTGCTTGAGGACAAGCAATATTGGGAAGGGAGGATTTGTCATGTCCCAAATTTGGCATTGGGTCACAATGGCCTAATCACATTGGCCCTATTCATTAGAGTTTGTCAAATTGATGCTAAAGGTCAAATAATTGCCAAGGAGGAAAATTACTAGTTTCCTAGGTTTGGGGTGGAAGCTTTGGGATTTGGAATAATGGGGATAATAAATGATGTTTGAACATTAGAATGGCATAAATATTTAATAAAGGAGCTAAATAAATATATACAAGTAAAAATCAAAGTGGCATTTGATCATGAAGACACATGGAGGAAGTGGGACCCACATATGGCTAGATTTCCCCACTACACTTGGCATCATTCTCTCACCAATTCGAATTCAAGGTGAATGGTAACATACTTGGGGGAGTCCAAAAGGTATTATTCATGGCATGACTCATCCAAGGTCGAAATATAGAGTAAGAGTAACTCCCATGGAAGAGGAAGAGGCAATTTGGAGTTAGTGAGACACTTGGGCTAGATTCCCTAGCTCTATGACAACAATGATGAAGATGCTATGACACCTATGACGCAAATCAGACCTGAAGGCTGACATATGACATATATGACATGTCAGGGCTAAAAATAGACTACAAGAGGGCGCTCAAGGGTGTTAGGGCAGCTAATATGCTTCCACATGTGATTTGGTGGAAGTGGGAAACTAGGAATTGTTGTACAAGTGGCGTTCTTTGGAATCTCTTCCCAACTTGAGTTGGCATGAGTCTCTTGGAAGGAATTCGACCCATGGAGGACATTAGAACTTTATAAATGTCAATAACAAAGAATGAAACCATCTTTTGATCATTTGTAGAATTTGCAATTGCATTTGTGAGGAGGGAGAGCTAGTGGATGACTAGTTTCTTGCCTTAGCCAATTTCGAGGGTGAAAGATTCCCATCCAAGTTGGTAATTGGAAAGGCCATTCAGACCTTTCATTTGGAGCTTTAATGGAGTCTTTATTTGCAGGTGTAAGCTATAGGGCAGCTCATGGTTTCTTCTATTGCAGCTCACTCCTTCAACCATTTCCAGTTTTGATGGCATATTCTTGATCCTTGAGGGAGGGCGTTTTTGGTGAGCTTTTGTACTCTTTGGGGGAGCTTCTAATGCCCCATTTCTTTTGTAATATGAAGTAAATACTCTATTCTTCATCTCCAGAAAGTTTCAGGTCGAAATTCCAAGTAGAAATGTATAAATCTCATTTTTAATGGAAGAACAATGCCATTTCCCCATTACCTTGTTGTGAACCAATGTATTGATGATGATTTCGAATGAATGGATGATTCTCTGATGCATTTGTGATTAATGGACTGCAATGGATGTATTTTACAAGTTTCATGTACTGTACTTGAGCATTTGAAGTATTTTTACTCAGTTTAATTGCATTGGGAGAAGAAATAGTGCCATTTCCACGAGGGTCGAATTGGTGATTTTTGCAGTTGAATGGGAGAGGTTTGGAACAGATATAATAATCAATTAATGGTGCACATGAGACCTTAATAACATACTTAATACATTCCCTACCTCTCTTCAGAAATTTGAGTGGCTTTGGAAGCATTTGGGAAGCCATTTTCAGTACTTACCCCAGGGGGATTTGAACCCCAAATTACTAGTAAAATTGCATACTTGGTCCAGAATCTTAAGAGAGTTTGCAGAGGTATTTTGGTGGCCATATATCATCCTTGAACATCATATTCAATTCCTAATATCATTCATACACCTTCCTTGAATATTTGAAGGCATTTGGAGTCAATTCGAGACCTAGAGACCAATACTAGTCAAAGGCAAATTACTAGTAAAGTTCCCTACATTGGCCAGAATTGAAAGAGTATTTGCAGAAGTATTTTAAAGGTCCAAAGGTATCCCTAAAACACATATTTATATTCTAATCTCATTCATATACCCTCTTAGAAGATTTGGGATCATTTGGGGCAAATTTGGGACCTAGAGATCAAAACTAGTCAAAGGTCGAACTAGGGAAAAAAGTGGAAAATTGTCATTTTAATAAAATTCCTAACAAGGGACATTACAGTATCTCACCCTCTACTCCACACCAATGCCTATATTGTTGATGTACCTCCATGCAAGACATCTGAATCATGGAGGACATCCCAAGATACCACTATCTCTAACATAGAGGACTAGGCATTGTCTCTAACTAGGCACATCAAGGCACATGGACCATCTAACAAAGCTAAAGGACCTCTAACCAATGAGCTATGGTGAAGCCACAAATCTCATTTCATGAAATACTGATCAAAATCACCCCTGCTGAAAAAAGGGGTAACATCTAACTCCATTGCAGGACATTTTCTCTATATGAGAGTGCATGAGAACTCTAGAATCTCAAATTGTTTCCTGTACATTCTCACACAATGTGCAAATCAAATCCTATCAAGGGATCAAGACACAAGTGCCTTGTCTCTATCTACATTAATCAAAGCTGGAAAGCATAATGAAACCAGTAGATCAGTTTTATTTAACCATTAGAGCAAATTTGGGGTCTAAAATGGGCCTCCTAAGGAAAATAATAAAATAATAGTTAAAATAATAAAATAATATTTTTGAATTTTGGAGGAAGAGAGAAACAAACTACTTTTTTTTCTTTGTATTTTCAATATATCTCCTTGTGGTTTTACTCAAATTTCGAGCGGAAGCACTCGTTGGATGCGGAATTCAATTCAATTCTACATCCAACGAATACCCACATCGTATACTTTTGATGGAACCCACCGCACGAAAAATAAGAAATACATTAAAAAAGCGTGTTCCTTTAACGTTTTTTAACACTTTCAAATAACACATTTTATGTATTTCTCATTTTTTGTGGGGTGGGGTCCATCAAAAGTATGCAGTGTAAGTACTCGTTGGATGCAGAATCGAAGTCGGCATCCAACGAGTGCTCCCGCTCGAAATTTGAGTAAAACCAAAGAGAGATAAGTTGAATATACGAATTTAAAAAGTAATTTTTTTATGACAAATATGCCAAATCAACCATTATGGTTGACTCTTTTTCTTGAAATTCTATTGGTTCTTGAATTCCAACTCATCGATGGCTCTTTTTCTTATGAGGCCAATTCTAGACCCCAAATTTACTCTAATGTCGTAAAGTAAACAGCATACAATGAACAACATTAAATGAAATGAAATGTAACTCAATCAAATGCATAAATCAAGATGTAAATCAAAATGTAATGTATGTGTAACTCAATATGTATAAAGCAAAATGTAAATCAAATGGAGATGCAGATGCTAATGTAACTCAATATGAAATGCAATCCTAATCTACTGAGAGATGCCCCATGGCATCAAACACCATCGTGATAATAAAGTTTCAGAATTTGCCCATTGACAAGCAAAGGCAATCTTTATCCATCCAAGTCACTAAGGTAGAAGGAGTTAGTACCCACACTTTAAATGTAAATATTAACATGCACTTTAAATAGACCGTGGCCTTCTAATGCCATTTTGGCACCATTTCTGGCATGGATTTTAGTTGCACCATCAACTAGGCAAATTGGCCAAATAATCATCTTTTCTGTACTACTTCATCAATAAGGATTCAAACTTCAAACATTAGCAAGGATGTCACAGTCACTCTTGAAAGAGGCATGCTATTTAGTAGCCATTTGGGAATAGGTATAGTGCAAAGAAAGGAGGTTTAAAGGAGTTGTACGATGAGTTTTGTGCTTCCTATAGGTGAGCCAAGTCCAAATGGGCATGAAATGCTAATTACTTCAGTGCTCTGATACTAAAATGATTCAACTACCCAAGTCTAGGCTTGAGGGGAAAGCGGGCTTCTAAGGAATGACAAGTTGATGGATGTGCACATATGAAGTTGACAAAGTAATAAATAAACTAAACATGGTGAAACGATAGAACAAAGTAATTGAACAAAATAACTAAGTACAGCCCACCAAGTAAACTCAATTATATTACAATGTCCAACATAGTACATAAGCATACAAAGATTTCTACAAAGGCGGCAAGATTTTGTAGGAGAAATGATGCTATGTGTGCCAAGACCTATCTCTTCCTGATTGTCCTCACTTAGTTGGTGGCTTCCTTTTATACAACAATTGCAATAATATGCTTGTAACTGAAAATCCAAACAATTAGTACTTTAATTACACACAGCAGCTTGACTTCTGTGCTAGTTCACTTTCCTTGGTGTTTCACATTCCCAAGGTTGACTAAATGGAGATCTTCAATGAGGACTTATGGCTCTAGTGCTTTGTGGTTTTTATGAAGACTGAAGGTACCACAGTGTGAATTTCTGGGCAATGCAAAGGAAGTCTGTGGACGCTGAAAGAGGAGTCTACTGATGGGTTGACCCGCAGCTCAAATTTTCCATTGTGATGTGAGAATCTTCAATCTGCTTGCTAACTCAAACAAGTTGATACCAAAAATGATCAAGGCTTTCAGAGGTTTGTTAACCAAATCACTTGCTCATTTAGTTAATAATTGGTACCACCAAAGAAAAAAAGATGTAGAATATACACTTCTTGAGAAACGAAAAGAAGGTGACACCCTTTGATTTCATATTACAGTATGGGTCCTCCTGCTAATTGATATTCAAAAGAATTAGAAATTTCTCAAACATCACCAGCATGGTCTCATCCTATGCTTAATAGGGGAATACTTAGGATTGGTAAGGACACTAATACATATAAAGCTACTAATAACTATACGGTGCATGTAATATAATAGATTTCCACTCAAGCAACCTGGCCCAAACCTTCAAGCAGGTTGTGCAGGATCTACTTACATAGCAGCATGGATTCGAGTCATGGTCGACAAATTTAATAACATTGAAATTTCAGTAGGATCATAATTGGCAGAAGTATCCCTGTGGAATATTTTTATAAATAGCCACGTCCTAATTATTTTGTAATCATCACAATTTAAATATTGAATTTAGGGGTTCTCATTTGAAAACTTTCAGCTTATTAAACATTTTGGCTTATCTTTATTTTCACTTCTTTTTCTACTTATTTATTTTGCTTGTTGATGATTAAATGTAGGGAGTCCATAAAAATGTTTTTAATTCATTTTTACAGTCCTGACTTGTAACTGCAGTGAGAATCGTGGTTTAGAGAAGCTGAGATCCTCATTAAGGAATGAGATATGACATTAGTTGTAAAAATGACCAAAGCACTCCCTACGAATGTGACCATAAATAAATTTCTGATAAATCAAGACTTGCTTTGTGAATTTGCTTTTCTATTCATATACCCCATTTATACTTTTAAGCAAACAGTGATTCAAAAATCTTATCAAACAAGTTGCAGGGTCAGTAAGCTCACCAGCAAGTAATAATGCCACTTTTTAAACCGATAGTAAATCCATCTGAGTGGAGCCATGACAAGGAATAGAGAACAGTATAGATAAGGAACATCCTGGGGTCCTGTACAGTAAACATTTGCAATTAGGACATGGAAGGAATGTATATGTGTGTGTTTTCTAAAGCAAAAATTTCAATCAAGCAATCTGAATCTGGACACTTCAAAATTAACATGAGAGATGCAACTCACTCGATCCCAATAAAAAGCAAAATGTTCCAAAGCCCACAACTCCGAGAAAGTGAGTAACCTATATCCATCACAAAAAGTTCATTTTTTTGTTTTCAGCCTGCATTTTCTCTGGGGCTTTTCATCTAAAACGAAGTTTAAAAAGAGTGACTTAAATGACTGGAAAATAAGAACAGTTAAAACATAATCAGCTATGAGAACCAATCTTAAATCTAACAGAGAACCTCAGTGCTGGGAGAAGGTGACCTTAGTAATGAAGCGCTCATGTTCTTCAGCTTGTTTGGCAATCTTCTTAGCCTGCTTTGACAGTATTTGTTTGGTATGCACTACAGCCTGCAATAAGCATATTGGTTTTAATATTAAAAATTTTCTCATGGTTTAATTTTTAGACTAGGGTTTCAAGAGACTAATTCATTAATCTCCATTATAAGCTCTGTAATTTACATTATACTCTGTTGCATTGGCTCTGAATTTAGTAAAACCCTAACTATAGTAGTACTAAACATTCAAACCCCCTTTAGTAGTGCTGAAAACCATATCAGCTTGGCTGTGGTCTAATGGTTGAGATGGAAAGGGCTCTCTGATTAGGGTCTGAGTTGGATTGATCCAATCTTCACCATCTCTCATGACACAAAATTCCTGTCCTTTTGCATTGAATGTAGCCTAGTTGGCCCTACGTAGCCATTGGCTTTGGCACAAGGCTAGTAAGGAAACCTCAAAAGGCTGCCATCCCCACTCAAAGTGGATCTTCCAATCCATCTGTGAATGAAATTGGGGGCGGGACCCTTCGTCCTGGCAGCACCAATGGTACAACTGAAGGCATCAAGGAAGTTTGTTCTGAAGGTCTTGTTGTCACATCCATAGTAGCAGGGAGCTATCATGATTGCAGACCAGTTTTGAGCACATTTTTTAGCCAGTCCTATGCTATCCCATGCACGAGATCAGTAGCAGATGAGCATTTTGATGATGATCACTCTTATATTCAGTGGACCCAGAGCATGTACACAGTCAGTTTCATGTCAGGATTGAGCCCCATGACCCCAGGTCGGAGACTGAGTTAGCCAATTTTTTAATTGGACAGATCAGATATGGATGATTATGGTGCCCCAGGATGCAGACAGTAGCAGTGTTCCAGTGTCTCTTAGATGTTTCCAGTTGCAGTTACAGGTATATGACCCGGTAGGTATATGGTTGTTGTACTTGGATGTTTATTTTGCTCGTTTATTTTGCTCGTTTATTTATCTTCGTAGTTGGACTGAGTATATAGTGGCTATGCATTGGTGATCTTTTCTATTTGTTCCTTATTGATGGTCTACGGTAGGAGTGATTGATTCTCTTTGAGTGAGAGGTTCTTGTGTATACTCCTTGGTCTTTTCTCTTGTCATAGTATGGACTTGGTCATCCCCTAGTGTTGTTGCTAGTCATGGCTCCACCTTTCATTTCTCTCCATTCATCCGTTATCTTTCGTCTTTGGTTTGATCCTAACTTGTACTTTGGTTAGTGAGATCAAGGACTCCCCCCACTTATGCCTCTGTGTTGGATAGACTCCATGTTTACTTTGTGTCTCGGCTTTGGAGTGTCTGGCCTAGTCCCTTCTAGTCTGCTTGTATGATGCCAGGTGGATCGGTTGTGTGGCTAGTGTCACCAGAATGTTCTGCCTTAGTCCTCGAAAACAAGTACTCCCACAAAAGCATCGGAATGCATAAACACTATATCTAAACGGATGCAAAAGTTGTGAAAAAGTTAACCAAGGAAGTTGTTCTCTAGAGGGCATGAAAAGTTTTTGCATGCTCAGTTGCATGCAAAAGTGAGTTTTGCATCCACTCACTTTAGGTTTTTGGTAAACCTAATTTACCAGTGAGTTGATATAAGAAGACAGGAGGTCTCTGACAGTAGTTACTGAGCCAATTGATCTGAGATAGATCTAGTTGAGAGGTGGGCGACTTTCCTAAGGAAGGAGGGCGCATTCTTTGAGGAGAGAGAAGCTCGTTCTACTTCCAGTTGACCGATTGAGCAGCTGAGACTTTCAGAGTATCCTTGTCTCAGCGATTGAGAAAGGACTGTGATGATCAAAGCTCGGATCTGTTGAGATCTGATTTCGTACTAGCATTTGATATCTTGAGGGAGGGCGCACTTATCCATGCAGAGGAGGGCTCATTCAGCTATTGGCCTTCTTTTGTAGCAGAGCAGATCAAAGCAGTGCAGTGAGAGAGTTGGTACAGATAGAGTTACCTGCAGATAGATCCAGATCCAGTTGACATCTAGGGCACATTTCCTATGTGCATGCATCAGTTGTTGCATGCAGATCTAGGGTTTTGACCCTGTCAGGTTTGGTTGTTCCTTCTAAGGTAACATTGTATGTACTCGTATTTCTTCTTACTTTGCTCTGGCCTCAAGATAGAAGAAAACCCCACAAATAGTTGGTTTTCCCCGTTTGGGGTTTCCATGGTACATCCGGTGTTGTGTGATTGTTATGCTTTCATCGTCAGAGTGCTAAGAGATCTATAGTGTTTGTATCTTAAGTCTTTATTTGTATTATTGATTTACAGAGACTCAAACCGCTTGAAGTCTCAGGGCTATCCAGAGGGAGTAGTGATCTCTAGATAAAATTAACAAAAGTCAGCCACAAAAGTGTTTTTAAACACTAAAGCAAATAAAAAAATCTTCAGTATCTAGTCAGTGGCCAAGGGACGAGCACTCATCCCTTGTATGATGTAAGGTTGTTTTGATCAAAATAATGACCCAAATAGAAGACCTTCCTTGTTGCCACTTTCTAACATCCCTAAGATCCAAGAGATATTTCGTTAAGTCTACTAGGATTTCTTCCCCAATCCAAACATGAGTACAAATGAGGAAGAGACTCTCTTATATAGAGATGAGGTCTAACTTCCTTTACAATAAAATATCAATAGAGCTACCAAACGTTAAGACCCTAAATCTATCTTAGGGAGGAGTAAACAAATCAAAATACTCCAACAAACCCTAACAAACTCTAACAACATCCATGAAATATGGTGGTCAAAGCCACAAATACAATATCCAAGAGAAGAAAGACCCAAGGGAATGCACCCATTAAATGAGGGTGAATGATGACAAGAAGAAGTCAAACCTAGCCTCCAAAGGCTCTCCAAAGGTGGCGCTCCAAGAAAAAGACCTCAAAAGGTGGAGCACTTCCTCAAATATGGTGGACACTCTCCATGAAGAAGGCTCCAAAAGGAACATGCAACAAAAATACAGTGCGGCGCTTTAAACGACAATTATGGAATTGCTAACTTCCTTAATATTTATCAGATTTTCTATTATAACCACATTTTGGAAATCTCACGGCTACTTTGCATCTAATGGCGTTCAGATGGCACAATTCTAGGTACTCGTCAAAATATAACTACTCTCAAAGCTAGGACACCCCTCGAGAAAAAACAATGAATGATGACACATGTGAAAGTAGAACAAGTCATCAACAAGAGTGCAAGAGGTTGCATCCATACGTCAAGGGATCAAACCCTCAACCAACTAATAGATCCATAATAACTCATCAAAGGGAGTGACCTCAACACATGTAAATAATGATGTCCACATAGCAACCAATACCCAACCTCCATGCCATTAATATGCCTTCATACATGCCAATGGTGAAGAAACCAAGAGGGCACTCAACCAAAGATGACACCCAATAGTGTTATGAAGCCATCCACACGATAAAGAGCAAGAGCACTAGTCAAGATAAAGGTCTCTAGAATCCACATCATCAAATAAATGTTAGGAAGGCACTCTATGGAAAATCATCAATTAAGGGGCCTCAAGTGCAACCCATGTGTCATGAGCTAGAACACTCCACTAAGACAAGCCTCCAAAGGCCACCATACCATCCATGTCATCAAGTCAAGACAAGTGAGTCGGAGATAAGGGTGCTCCATGCATAATGAAAGAACACATGATCTCAGTGCCAAATAAGATCAAGAACACTAAAGGGCTCATGAAGAAGATGAATACCCGAACAAGTGCAACATCATCCTCCATCGACCTATCATCCACACTAGAGCAACAACATCAAGAAACCAAGGCATCATCACAAAGGAAAGTATCAATACTAGGCCATCCAAATCTCCATCAACCTATCACCCCCTACTAAAGTTGTGAAGAAATTCACAAGTGAACACCCATACAAAATGGGGGGTGTTATGCTTCTACCATTTTGCAGCGCTCCAGTAGGTCGATTGGCAGAGGAGGGCTTTAAAAGGCCAAGTGAGGGTTCTCTAGCCGAGGTTGGCCATGATAGGACCCCTTAATTTTGCTCTTGGAAGGACTATGGCTTAGTGGCATTATTGACTGCCCTTTTTGGGGCTTTTAGGCCCAGGGTTGGTGTCCAGGGCTTCCAGGGCCAAGTTACTGGGTCACATGAACACCATCCATTTTTTGCTTTGAGGGGGCTATTACTTCATCCAAGGAGATCTTTCCCTAATCAATCATGGTATCACCCCTCTCACACCCCACTTGCACCTTCTCTATAGCTGATTTGACCCTCTCTGACCAAATTGACCCCTTGATGCTTTTATGATCAACCAAGCCTCAAGCTAAGGCAAGGGGGGCATTGAGGCACATCTTTCATTATTCTGGGGTTATTAGGGGCATAACGTCCCCCTTGGCTCACTTTTGCAGTTACAGTGAGGCCTTGGCTTGCTTATTTTAGTGTTTTTCATCAGTTTGTATTGGTTTTAGGCCTTATAAATTATAAGTTTTGTGCTAAAATAGATATATATATCCATTCAAATTTAGTTGTAAAGCAAAAGACTTTGGACAATTCACATTATGTTACTTTTTTACCCTTCTTAGGCTCTTGAAGTGATGTGCACCTCTTGAGGAGACATTCTTTTCTTGGTTGAAGGAAAATCTGAAGTTGTTCTTTGGTTTCATGCACATGCCAAGGTGATGCTAGAATTGTTTAGTATAGACACATGCACGAGGAGGTATCTAGAACTTTTGTCTTGGTTTCTCTTTGTTAAAAATTGGTAAGTTCATGCTCTTGTGGAATGAATGGTGGTCTTGATGCTGCATTTTCTCTGATTTGGGCTACTTACCAGCCTTTTGTCATCTTGGTATGCTGGAGAACATCCTCATTGAAGGAGTTTTCATAGGATTTGGGGCCTTGGATCTTTGGTTTTGCCCTTACTAGACTCCATTAACGAGTCCTTGAGACTGTTAAGGGAGGTCGTAGCTTGTAAAACCCTGAAGAGACATCTCAAGAGGGAGGTTGGTCACCTCTCTTGATGCCCTAGGGTTTGAGGTAACACCTTAAAACCTTTGTTTTCATCAATTTTTATCAAATTTCAGTACTATTTATGTGTAAATATTAGCATTTTATGGTTAGTTTTAGGACTGTAATATATGTCTGAAGCCCTAGAAATAAAAATAAAATATTTTTATGTTAGATTATGGTAACTTCGGGATGTCCTCCATGACTCAGATGCCTTACATGGAGGTACATCAGTACCATAGGCATCAGGATGGAGTAGAGAGTGAGATGCACTCTACTCAGTGGCATGAGCCCAGTGGGGGTTGCATGAGGAGCTTCAGGGGAGATTGACCTTTGCATGCATGAGTATTGCATGACCTGCCAGCATTAAGTGACTTGACTGCATGCAAAAGTGACTTTTTGCATGCACCAGGATTAGGGTTTTGGCAAACCTAATTCATCGGTGAGATTATTTATAGAGGCAGGGGGTCCCCAGATGGGGTTACTCAGTTGTATCATCAGAGAGAGATACTGCCAGAGTGAGGGGGACGAATCTGTCCATGTGGGGCAACTTTTTGAGATAGAGAGGAGTTGTTGCAGGAGCTAGGAAGGTCAAATCTGAGCTAGATCAGTGACCTTCAGTTCCAGAGAGGCTAGATAACCGTTCCTGTGAGTTGAGAGGGCTCAACAGTGAGATTACTGTGGAGATTGGAGGAGGTCGAGTTCTCTTGGAGGAGGACGTTTTTTCCTAAGGGCAGAGGAGCTCATTGTGAGCTAGATTGACCAATTAGGAATCTGTGACTTCCAGGATAGCCTTGCCTCGAAATTTGAGGAAGGTTAGGGACGATCAGAGCTCAGATCTATTGAGATCCGGAGCAGTACGAGCATTTGACACCCAGAAGGGAGGGCGCACTTATGCATGCAGAGAGGGCCGATTTCATCAGTGGGCAGTCTTCAAAGCGAGCAGATCAGAGCAGAGAGATCTAGAGAGGGAAGATCTATCAAAGGCACTATCAGAGCACTCAGATCCAGATTGGCAGTTAGGGCATACTTCGTTAGTGCATGCATCAGTTGGATGCATGCAAATTAGAGTTTGTCCTGGTCAGAGGGATTGAGTTACCGACTGAAGTAATTCTGTATTGTACTACTTTTTATACTTTTATATGCTCTGGGCTCGAGAGAGAAGATAGTCCCATAGTTAGCTGGTTTTTCCCGAAAGGATTCCAGGGTATATCTGTTGTCTATGTGGTTGATTGCATTTATATGTTAGTTGGTAGATGCAGATCTAGTGGTTTGAGTCTATGTTTTTATGAGTATGTACTGACATTGAGATTCATACTCCTTGAGGTCTTAGAGTGATCCAGAGGGAGTAGTGATCTCTGGATCTAATATATTTACATTTTAAAACCAAAAAAATCTCTTTTTTTACAAGTTTCAGGCCTTGCAAGGGCATCGGCCTCACTCATCCTATCTATAGCCCAAAGGGCGTCACAATTCAGGCTGGGCCGAGGTCTGAGGCAGCCCTACTACAGCTCGGCCTGCCTTTTTTGGGTGTAGCGAGCCACAAACAAGGACTCGGCCTCCCTTGTAGGGATCATCTCTTCCATTAGCGAGCCATTGGGGTGGGTCTTGTTGTCACAAATCTTGTAGTTGCCCCTACAGATGGATCCAAGGTGGATGGTAGAGGGGACAGGCAACTAAAGTGGTGAACCAAGAGAGCCCTAGTTCCCAAAAGGATGGTTGTCACGCCAACCAAGGCACTCTTCGCTTTAGCTATCAAAGCCAAGATAGCAAGGAGGAGACCCAGATCTACTCCCGACAGGAGAGATCAACCCAATCACCAGATCAAATCAATCAAGTGAAGTACGTAGGGTGACAGGTATGGAACCCTAGAATTAAGAAATTAGGACCACTGTGGAGGCTTAGGAAAGGTGTGCAATGATAGGGATAGATAACACACAGTGATTCTATGATTAGGTATGATTCGAGGATTCAAAGCTAGTTCAAACTTCAAAATGGTCAAAATCAACTGCCTTGGGAAATGTGACCCTTAAAACAGGGAAAGTACCCCAAAACGTAGATCTGACAGTTAGGGATTTCTAGCTACGCTTGATGAAGGGATATGACAATGTCTAAGTGTTCAAGCAACCAAACAAGGATCAACCCACAGGAAAACAGGGCAAGCTAGGAAAGTCGTGAGGGCTTGGAGAGATCAGTGCCTTGGGGTTTGGCCCTATGGAGTTACCCAAGTAAGAAATTTTTGAGAACCCACTTTGCAATTTGCCCGATCTACAATACCCAGAAAGGATTTGCCCAATGATCAAGGGGTTTGATCAAGAGAATTTTCCGAAGAATTTTAGTTGATTTTAAATGAGGGTTTTGAATTAAATGACAGATGGATAAATTAATGGAATGAGAAACTTACCTTGAGATCATACCTGAGTGATGGAAGAGGTTGCCATGTTGTTGAGGAATGTTCCCGCAGAGATCAAATGAGAGATCTTTGATTTTTCTTACCACAATGAGATGCCCTGGCTCCACACGTGCACCCTCCTCTTCCTATCAAACCAAGGAAATCGATTCAATCAGTAAGATCAAGAATGGAGGAAATACAAGCAAATAGCAATAGCAACATGAAGTAGAAGGTACTAAGACAGTAATACTCCTTGTTACCGACGAAGAGACCCCAAAGAAGAGGCAGGGAGAGTCTCCCCTACCAATGCGTCCTCCTTGAACCAATTCGGCCTTCACCTATAGATGAGAAAACGTGGAACAAAATAGATAGCAAGATAATCTCCAATAACCCAGTGTAAAGGAAGAACAAACAGTCAAACTCCAAAAGCATTCACCGCCACAAGACAAGTAGATGCAATAATAATTTTCTATTCCAATAATCCAGAACCAAAAGTACCTTTACAATGAGAAGCTCTCTCCTTTAAATAGGATGGAGAGACACCAAAACCCTAACCACCTTTTGAATGGATGGTTAAGATTAAAAGATCAGAGTGATCTAATCAATGGTTGAGATAAGCTCAACATAAAGTACATGGATCAATATAACAATATAATACATCAATGGACCAAATCGCCCTAGGAGAGGGGGTCCCACCAAATGTCAATGATAAAACATAAGATCTAGCTCATGGTGGGTCTAGGGGGTCATGACTTGCCTACCTAGTGTGTCCCCATGGCACAATAACATAAGATAACCAAGCTAGACACCAAATCGTGCCTCTCTGGGAAAGTCGTGAACCTTAGGAGGCTCCAGAAAACAATAAAAAGTGCCGAAGAGATGAGTGTGAGCCCCACTGAAAGCTGAAACTGCTAGAGAAGGTGTGGAAGACATCCCACTCATCATCAAACATCATCCCATGCCAATCCCTTACCTCAGTAGCTCAAATCGAATCCTTCAGTAGCCATTTTCGCCATTATTTATCTGCCTCGGGAAATGTGAACATGCCCAAACTGCCTCCTGGAGTGCCTACGTTGTCAAGGTGAGCCCACCAGGCTCTCTGGGAGGGGGGTAATATGGTAATAACAAGTGGTTGGACCACCCCCTCCATGCACAGCGCCCTAGGCAAACTAGTCATGTCCAACCTCTGCTCTGACAAGCCATCTGACAAGCCAAAACTGCACTAGGATGCCCAACTGAGACCAATCATCACTGTAACTTCTCGGAACTGAAATCAAACTGTCTCATTGGACTCAAAGAACCCAAATCCATCTAAGGTGTGTACTCATACACCATATGGATCTCTGCATGATCCTATAAAATATCCAATATGCCTGACAAACCAAATAATAATAATCTGTAAAAGTGCTGAAAAACACTAATCATCATCATAAGCCTGAAACCACTGTATAGAACCATCTAATGACCTGTACCAAACCATATATCATATCTCTGCATCATCTGAGGTCTATCCACCTCATATCCTGTAGTTGACTTTGGTCAAACTGGGTTTGCCCACGTCAACATGATCAATAATATAACTCATGCTGTCATCAAACTGCTGCAAGTGTCAAAGGTTAATGCATGCTCTACAATTCATTCAAGTAACAATTATAACAAGAAGTAATCATTTCACTGGCAATCTAGAACCAAATATAAAAAGTTTTCAATATCTACTATGACTCAGACCAGACTTTCAAGACCATACTCACTTCATAGTTGTGATCAATTTGTTAGTGAAGGGTGAGGGCTAAAAATTAAAAGGCTAGGCTAGGGGATGACTACTGACTTGACATTATGACACTTTGGAAATGGAAAGGGACTACACACTCTAGCATATGTTGGACAAGCAATAACACGGGGGATGGTAGTGTCTCACAAATGGGTAAGTTGTTTAAAGAGTGCTTATTCAACTTAGGCATCATGTCTACTTTTTAAAGATGATCCAAATTCATTAGGATCCATTGATTTCACTTTATGGCCTTTTTGGCCGACATAACCCTTCGGATCTCAGGTGTGCTAAGAAGCACAACTAATTGCAGCTTGCATCCAGGGCATGTTTATACAAATACATAAGGTCAGCAATCGTTTAGATATAGAGTTTAAGAACCATTGCTTTTTGGACCTTTCTTATACTCTTCAAGGAGTATTTATAGCTTTTCATTGCTCTTGCCCTTTACTCACATGTGTTGAGAAACACATTCTAGAGTTTACAATTTCCATGGGCGAATTTAAATAAGTTTCCATAAGTAGTACATGTGCTTTCAGTTTTAGCCAACAAATCTTAAGTGACTAGGGAGACTTCGTACCAGTGCCAAACATCGGGACAACCGACCAGAATGATTTAGGACTACAATCCAACTCACCAAAGGCAAGTTTTGTCACCAACTCAAAGCCGAGACACAATAAACAAGGAAGCTCATCCAACATAGAGGCTAAAGCGGGGGAAGGTCCTCCATGCCACTAGTCAAGTAGTAAGTCAGGGTAATAAACAAACTGGTAAGTAATGGATGGGTGAAGACAATGAATAATAAGACCAACACTAGCAAGCCAAAGTATGGTGGGAATGATCACCTCTATTCTCCCTAGGGAGGGTAAAACCAATGAGTATGGATAGTGAACTTCTAAGTCTGAGTGGGGACAATATAATATATATAAAGATACAACCAGGTCCACATATCTATATGATCCCCAGATCATGATACTAAATGCTAAGACATGCTACAAGAATGAATATAAAAGCAATATAACCATAACACAAGAAATACCTACTGAGTCATATACCTGAATGCACATAATTTGGACCAACATCTGTCCACTGAAACTCTGGTGCTGCAACTCTGGGCAATACTGACTGCTCTGCATAAATGGCTAAATGGCTACATCAGTCCTCTCTCTGAGTGTCCTGAAACTCAGTCATGCCATGGGGAATAAAACTGTTGTCCATAGTATAATAGTGATCCATAATTGATGCTCATCTCAGCATCTCAATGTAAGGGAACTGGCTGAAAAGTGTACTGGAATCTGAAAAATAGAGTATGGTATCCCGGCTACTATATATGTGATAACAGGTCTCAAGCCTCTAAAAGGTTAAACTAACACCTTTTTACCCTGTCAAACCCTGTTTCAAATTGTTGATCTTTCAAACTGATCCTACAGTGCCTTACTACATCTGTCACAGTGATAGAAGAAATTGAAGTGCATAGTGTAATGATAGTTTACATGCCATTTGTTCATACATCAGATCTGAAATTGAATTATTAAATTTAATCCAAACTCTGTGTTGTGGACACTTACTGATTATAACACTAAAAAATTTATTAACAGTCCATAAGCTAGTGTGTGATAAAAGTGTGAGGTCTGGTGTAGACCTTTCTTTTATGCTAATGCACTTGTAATTTCTATATTTCATGAACACTGAAAATAGCATTACTGGTGGGATACACGGTGGTTTATAGTTAGTCAATGGTATGGATTGCTTGCAAATGATATTAAATTACCACTTTAAGCTATCTGCCTTTCAATAGAAGCACTGTTGTTTTCATTGCTAATTACCTCTCTTTGACCCCATTCAAAGGCATTGATCTAGCCACCAAGTTTGTTGGAATATGTTGTGTAGTGTGCCAACAGGTACTTCAGCATAAGGCCTCTCCCCTTAGGATGATTCATAACCCCAAAGAAGTTGGGAAGTTGGGAATAAGTGACAGTCTCCCTACTATCTCTCATGCTTGCCATAAACTAGCCCTGCTAGTTTAATTGGTAACAGGGGGTAACAAGAGGCAAGCTTGGGCAACCAAACTTTGGCATTTTCTTTGGGCGGACGAAGTTCGACGAGCCAAAGGTACCCGTTATGCCACATTCTGTGGGCATACTATATATCATACCTTTTTTTTTATAACAAGATGTATTCCAGAGTATTGAGGCCCATCTTTGCTACTCTTGGGCCTCCCCTTTGATGTAATGATCATATATATGCCAATGTTTCTACTGCTATGCCATGCCATGATGATGTACTATATGTTGCTACTTCCATAGTCGATGTATTGATTATATGATGAGTATAGTTAGTAGTATCACACTTTCAAGTTGACAAGGTTAGTAGATCCTTGATTTACTCATGTACCATTGAACCTAGATAATTCTATGTAGTTTGCAAGGACTTTTACCCCCTTCTTTGGGTCCATATTATGGCCATGCATCCATCATCCATTCCACTTCATAATTTTGGTCTGCATCCTTGGTCTAAGGTTGATGAAGTTGAACCCTTGATCTCCCCTATGTGACCCCTTAACCATGAAGGCCTCCCAGTTTTCCCTTTGAGTCTCGAGCATGCCTATGTTGCATCGATGTTTTCTGACGATATGGGAGGCTCACTTGTAAAACCTTAGGGATAACTATCATCAAGGGGGGTGAGTTGTCATGGAGCAATGATCTTTCCTAGACCTGAAGCATGAAAGTCTTTTCCCCTCCCTATGACTTAAAAAGGGCATGAAAATAAAGCTCCTAGCCCTAGACTCCTTGTACCTACGAAGTCAAAGCAAATTGAAGACCAAGTCAAAGAAAGAAAATCGAGAAAAGAAAGAAGCAAGTAGAAAACTTACAAATGAACCTTCAAAGAAAAATCAAAGGCCAAGGTCTCCAAAATTAAAGTAGTACAAGACAGGAAGAGTCCAAGAAATCAATAAAGACTAGTCCAAGACGACAAAGTCCAAGAAGGAGCTAAAGAAAAGTCAAAGTAAAAGGGGGAAGTCTGATTATTGATGGTTAAGAGGGGATTATCTCATTACACACCACCCATTTGTGAGACACATCGCTATTTTTTGCCTAAGTGATGAAGATCACAGAGACCCCCTTTCTCCTACATCTTGAGTCAACTTAATCACCTTTGACCAATAACTCCACTTGTCCAACTTGGTATATTCCACTAAGTCCACCCCTTAGAAGAAATCAATCCTTGCAATTGCTTAGATGTTATCATGGATCTGGTTAGTTTGTAAATATTGTTTCTCATAAACCTATTTAAAGATACTTGTAGTGTAGGTATATTATCATGTATACATGACTAGCTATATGATGACTTAATGTGATGGTCAATTGCATCTATTATGAATTGGTTCATGTGGACACCCTTTGTTATTGGTCCACCAGGGACATTCATGTTATTAGTACATCATGTTCAGTACCGCAGAGGTTACATCAAGTCTTCTTCATAGTTTTAGGGTTTGCAGTGCCAGTGTATCAGTGTCTATAGGGACCAAAAAGGACCTAATTCATATCTTATTATTTATGTACAAGGTATCTGTAGATTCTGAAAACATATTTGGACACCCATTTGGCCACTTATCTAAGTCTATGGCATTAGATTGGTCACTACTACCTCAGATCAATTAGTTCCAAAAAGGTGGTGGGCCTTTCCCTAGAGACTGCAATGTTGATTTTCATGGATGTGCATGGAAAAGATATACTTAGTCTTTTTCAGCTCTGGAAGTAGATTTGAGCACCTATTTGGCTCTTCTTCAACCTCCCATACTTGCATGTCGGGGTGTTCCTCCAGATTGGTCAAATTCTACAAGGGCATATTTTTAATGATAGTTGGCAGCCTAAAACATTCATGATCGTGCATGGGATGATCTAGCCACTATCTTGACAACACTTTAGTAGATTTGGGTACCTAATTGGCCCTACTATCTAGATCAACCTTCACATTGGAGGGAGTTGTCCATCTAGAGGGTTTTTCCAGGCATAAGAGGTTTACACAGGCTTATTTAAGCACATGGGAGATTAATTGATGGCACACCTACGGTTTTTTATTTAAACCACGCCACCTAAAATAACCCGTTAGTGGTCTATAGGGTGGAAGACTTCCACTCCTACTAGATGCCTCTAGGTCTTGGGCTTTTAACATGTTTTCTTACGTTCAAGGAAGACAAGCTCTTAGCCAATCAAAAGCATTTTTAGGTCTTCCTCCATGCGATTCCAGTCCACTATAATATGCCCAAGATACCCATTATATCTTATTCTCCATCATTGCTAAGGCTAATGATGGATCTCGTATACACCAGAATTTAACTCCTTGTTGCAATTTTACCTCGTGCCCAATAAAATTGCATTGAATTGGCGCTTGTAAGGCATTAAGTGTCACTCTTTTTTTCAAATAAAATCTATGTATATATATTTTTTATTAATATTCAAAAGTAGTTTTGATTTTTTACTAACTACCCACTACCTTATGATTATCTCCGAGGAACGGAAATCTTCATCATCAATGCATGAGTCTCTTACGGGGCAATAAGGATTGAGCACTAGGCAGTTCCCAAAAGACAATGAAAAACGTGGTGATTGCTTGTTGGATGTCGATGTCAGGAGGACAGCAAATCTGGGCAGTTCCCAGAAGGCAATGGAAAACCTGGTGACGTGGTGATTGCTTGTTGGAAGTAAGGAGGACAGCGAATCTGGGAATAGTGACCACAGAGCCATTAAGAAAACGCCTATTGATGTCTAAATATTCAAAAGTAGCTTTTACATTATTGACTAACTGAACAAGGTTCAATGCCCTGTTTTTTATAACCAACGGTCATAAAGCTTTCTTTTACAGTGATCCATAATTTTAAGGATTCATAATTTTCTTAAAGTGAAGAAATCTTGGCGAATTTTACTAGTTATCAAATTTCCAAACCCTAACATATTTTTTAAAAAAATATTCAAATTTCCAAGGGTTTTATATAGTTTTTGAACAATTTGGCCATTTTTTAGAGAAAAAATTAATCACATGAAATTTTTGTGCGAATTATGTTAGAAAAAATGGAAAATGACGGAATATTTTTTTGGATAAAAACCTTTAGAGCATGGGCAAAATTTGGCCCTAAAATTTTTCATAAAAAAAACTGAAATCTCAATCAATAGAAAAACCCACCCGGGGACGGCAGTTTACTCCAAAGCGTCGACGGACCTCCTGACTACGGTCGGCGCTGGAATTTTCCATTCTGGTGTGCGATGTTCAGCTTGTCGACTAAGGATGTCTGTCCGACAATGGACAGAATCCTTCTTGCTGTCACCTGTCAGAATCCTGCTATTCTGATCTGCTAACGGAATGTTCTCAACTTATTAGGATTTGAGCCGAAAGGACCCTGTGGGCGCCGTGAGCATGCGGGAAAGAATTGAATTACGAGAAGACCAGGCAGTGACGTACTCTTTGAGGGGCACACACAGCGACACAAAAACAGTACCACGTGTCAGGTCGAACAGAACCTGTGTCCCAAGTGAACTTGGCTTTGTAATTTTGCAAGCACTAGTAATTTTGCAAGCAAATGTGTTAATCTGTTAAATTGGTACGAGTGACGAGGAGCTTTTACAATTTTCATTTGAAACATCATTCCCCTTAGCCGATTCATTGCTACCGCCAGGTTTGGAATTTCAAAACCAGTATTTTAATGAAAAATTGGAACGGTGGTTAAACGAATTTTAATTGTATTTGATGGGCTATTTGTCCGGTTAAATTCTATCCTGGGTCATTGTTATCTTGAAACAATATCAAGATAAAGTCAAATTCTATCCTAGGTTATAGGTTATTGCTATTTTAAGATGTACAAAATTTAAGAGGATTTTTGTAAAGTATGTGAAAGGGGAACTTTGAAGTAACTTAATCAAGTGTGTTCTTAATTTGTGTAGATAGGTGTTTTTTACATTTTGAAAGTGTATGTGAAAAGGGAACTTTGAAGTACCTTAATCAAGTGTGTTCTTAATTTGTGTAGAGAGGTGGTTTTTACATTTTGAAAGTGTAATTCCATATAATGTGAAGTTGACATATAGCATTTAAAAATAAAATTATAAATTATTTTTAGGATTAATTGTGTAATGTAAGTCACTAAGTTATGACCCATATTCCATGAGTACAGTCGCAAGTGATCAATTTCTCAAGGTTTTGAATTGTCCACTTAGCCACTCATTGCATTGAGTGATGCTCACAAGGGTGAAGAAGTGGGGTTGAAACCATCGAACTTCTCTGGAGGTCACCCATCCCAAGACTCACATACTTAAATAAAATAAAATATTAAGTAAATACAAAATTTTCAAAGCTGACCCTCACCTAAACTTCAAAACCAACAATATATGTATTCCAATTAATTAAAACTAAAAGAATTAATTATAATATATGCATAAATCTAAGTTATTTGTTAAATAAGGTTTTTGATACAAGGATCTATCATGTGCATAGAGTATCAAATCCTTCGAGGTACAAACATTTCCTCTAGTTTTTGCACTCTAAAAATGGTTTGCACCTCGAGAGATTTTATCCCTCTCAATGCATGATAGATCCGGAATTAAAATAGATCTATGCTGGTAATATAACTTTGCTTTGCAAATGCCATGTGTTATAATACTAGCATATCATAGTGGATCCATTCATACGCATACACATTTATGAATATCATGTTGTGTTATTGTCACATGGCTATTGTATGTTCATTGTGTCAAAATATTAATATTATTCCTTAAATCTTAAGCACTTTTACCATACCATAAATGATATTTATTCATATCCCATTACCTCTTAGCGAACATGTGCATGCCAATTCACCTATGTCCAATCCATCCCAAACTTTTGATGGGCCTGTCATCATTGATTTTTGAGTTTATGTGTGAGAAACAAGAGCCACGAGGTGGCAATGTCCCTACGACTGCTACATGCAGCGGAGTTTATTGCAAAAGAGGAAATGACCTGGAGGTGTGCCAATAGTTCATGTTTCGGCAATGTCTCAGGTCCATGCCTATGGAAATGCATGGTAATCATTTGCAAGAGATGGGATTAATTTCTTAACAAATACAAATGGATGTATCACTTACACAATACATGCTATAATCTATGCTTCTTGTCAGAACAAGTAAACATAAATCATTTTCCATAGGTTTTTTTTAATGTGCAACTTAAAAGAACTCACTTAACAAAAAACAAGAAAAACACTCTCACGAGGTGTTGAGTTCTAAAGTCAATGAAAAACACTCTCAAAAGGTATTGAGATCTAAATCAGTAAATAGGTAAAAGTTTGATATTAAATTTAATGTTGAATATATGTCGAGAATTGTGGAAGTTGATGGTGGTGATGTTGAAGGTATGGATGTTGATGGCAATGGTAAAGCATCATAAGTAAAAAGAGTTAATGAGGAGCACTATGAGAAACTGCCAAGATCACTCAACAACAATAAAAGTAATGAGGAAAGTGGTTTGTATGTACTCCTTACTATTATAAAAACAAAAACTATTTAAGCATAATTAATATATGCTATATAACATATTTTTCTCTTTTGAACGGTGATCACGGAGCTCTGCGGATTTCGCCGATTTTGAGAGGTGGAAGGACTGACAGAGATCATGGCCGCAGCAACTGGGGGGTTCCAAAGCCTCCCCAGCAGACCTGACCGGGGGCTCCAAATCGGAGGCATCTCGATCCTGTTAGAGGCAATGGGAGGAGAGGGAACCGGTAATTAGGGTTCGAGTCCAAATTTTTTGTCAAACGAAAGGAGGCCTGGATAGTGTATCCCCAAAACTGCCCAAATCCCCTCCATGCAGATCAGATCGAGTAAGTTTAGGGACGGAATTCAATACATGAAAGATCATGCCCTAATAGGGAAATTTGTGGGAATATTGTTGTCTGAAAAAATCCCTAATCTGGTGGATAAACTCCACCTGGAAGCCACGCGGCCATTATGATCTTCAACGGGGATCCAAGGGATTTTTTACCATTATCTTTCTAAGCTTGGAAGACAGAAACCGTGTTCTTGATGGTGGCCCCTATTTCTTCTATTTCGCAGGTCTATTCCCTAGGCCTTGGAAAGAAAATTTTTGCCCTGACAAAGAGGACATGAGGGTTGCCCCTGTGTGGATCTGACTCTATTCTCTCCCAAGTGAATACTGGGACTCATAAATTTTGGAAGATATTGAGAATAAAATGGGCTCCTTCATAAAGGTATGAGAGCAAACAAAGGCTCAAAGATACATGGCCTACACAAGGATATGTGTGTATATGGATCTATCAAAGGAATTACCGGAGGCCATCAAACTATCATGGGAAGACAAAGATTGTGTCCAAACCCTAGACTATGATCAAATCTCGTTCAAATGTCGTCGTTGCCACGAGTATGGTCATATGTTCAAAGAATGCCCCCTGAACTCCCCAAAACCCCAACCCAAGCAAGTTGAGGAAAACGTGGATCCTAGGTTTACTAAGGTTCAATCTCGCAAAAGAGGAGGCACAAAGCTGGAAAACATGGAGGCTCCCAAAAAAATCTCTGTATCCAATCAATTTGATTCCCTAGTTGATTAGCTCAAGGATGTCACCGAAAAGATGTCCCCAACTGAGTATCAGCACGATCAAAACCAAAAGGATGAGGAGGAGGGGTGCGAGGAGGCAATAAACAAGAAGGCGGAGGATGGAACCAACCCAAATCAAGTTTTGGAAATTGAGGAAGAAGAAGAAGATATGGACATCAGAGACCTAGATCTAGATGGCATAGAATAGGCCTGTGAAGAACGTTACGTCTCCCAGGAACAAGTCATCCTTCTGAAAGAAGCAATCATTAAAGCAAGGGAAACTAACCATCTGGGAATCATCCCAAGTTCCCACAAGGAATACAAACTGAAGCATGAGGAGATGGCCAAGAAGCCAGGCATGAAATCTAATAGGCAACACATAGCGGTAGCAGGACTGAAGTTGGTCGAATCAGGTCAATACCCTACCATTAGGGCTACTCTAGGTTTATAACTCCCCTTTGTTTATGTGCTCCAGTGAATATTGTTTCCTAGAACATAAGAGGTCTTAACAATCCTCAAAAAACTAAGATTCTAAGGAAGAAGATTCAGAAGGTAAACCAACAATATTTTTTCTTCAAGAAACCAAGTGCTCGGCGGACCACCTACAGGCAATAGGGAAGAAAGCATGGAAAGGGAGTGAAGGGATGGGTATTGATTCTCGAGGAACGGAAGGCGGACTTGGCATCCTATGGGATCCTAACAAAGTATCTTTCTATGTATTTAGCGGAAACCTTCGTTCCATCTCTGCAGAATTTGGAGTGATAGGTTTTCATGTCAATGGGTTCTTAACAAATGTTTATGGCCCTCACCTTCCTCAGGAAAAGATGACTTTCATTGAGTCCATTAAGAACATCCACAAATGGACTGAGGGGAGGCACTGGATCCTGGGGGGAGATTTCAACCTCATCACTTCCCTGGCGGAAAATAAAGGAGGCAGACGAAGATTGGAGGAGGAGAATTTTTTATTTAGAGACACCATCGAGGCCTCATCTTAAGCTTGTGGATGTTGTCCCAGGACAGGGCCTTTTTACATGGAATAAAAAATGGAAGGAGACCGTCATATTGCTTCTCTCCTCGACAAATTTCTAGTCTCTGAGTCTGTAATGGAGCTTGGGAGTGACATCTCGACCTCGGTCCTTCCCTTTGCAGGGTCAAATCATTGGCCTGTTAAACTATGGTGGAGTGGTATGGGCTCTTAGTTAAAAAAAACCTTCTGTTTTGAACAATTCTGGTTAGGTCACCCATATTTCAAAGAAAAGGTTGGGCAATAGTGGTCTGAATTAAATAGCAGAGAAGGTCAGAGCATGTACAAGTTTCAACAAAAACTCAAGGCTCTAAAGGTTAAGATCAAGAAGTGGAATAAAGAGGAATTCAGGGATATTTTCTTAGACAAAAAAGCCCTAGGACTAAGGCTGGAAGAGATTCAAGTCCGTGGCATGAATGAAGGATACTCTTTAAAATTACTGGAAGAGGGATCTAGCACAACAAATAAGTTACAGGAGAGTGAGCGGCAGGAATAAATTCCTTGGCGTCAGAAATCCAGAGTCAACTGGCTAAAAGACGGGGAGAGAAACACCATATTTTTCCACCGGTTGGTCATCCAAAATCGCTCGTAGAATAGAATTCTCATGATCAAGAATTCTAACGGGGACAGATTAGAAATAAGGGAGGAAATTGAAGAGGAGGAAATTGAAGAGGAATTGGGCCAATACTTTCAGGACATCATGCGTGAGCTCGCTTTGGACAGAAGCAGAGACATTGAACATATAAACTAGTATATCCCTGCTCTGGTTTCTTAGGATCAAAATGGCCTATTAATGAAGTTTGTCTCCCTTCTGGAAGTCGAAGAAGTGGTGGATCAGATGGCCGAAGGGAAAGCTCCAAGGCCAAACGGCTTCACAGTCAACTTCTTTCACCATTTTTGGGACCTCATTAAGTATGAAGTGTGGCGTATTGTGGAAGACTCGATACGTACTCAGAGAATCCTCCCGGCCTTTAATGCAACCTTTATCACGCTCCTCCCAAAGATTGAGGAGGCAGATTCCCCTAGTAAATTCAGACCCATTTCCCTTTGCAATGTCATCTACAAAATTGTAACCAAGGTTATTGCTAACCGCCTCAAGCCCATTCTCTCGGCCTTGATTTCAACTGAGTAGTCCGGGTTCATGGAAGGTCGTCAGATAATGGATGGAATTATCCTTCACAAATTTCTCCACTCTCTCAAAGCCGAGAAGATACCGGAGATGATGATGAAACTCGATATTGCTAAAGCCTATGACAAGCTTAATTGGCAGTACATTCGAGCGGTGTTAAGAGCGTTCGGCTTCGACGAAGGATTGATTAAATGGATTATGAGTCTTATCTCAACTACTTTCTTATCCATCCTTATTAATGGGGATCCTTCGGGACTCATTAATCCTTCCAGGGGAATTAGACAAGGGGACCCCCTATACCCATTTTTGTTTGTAATCATGGCGGAAGGGCTAGGAAGGACCATCAAGGCTATGCAGGAAAATCAAGAGATGAAAGAGCTTCTAATCCACCCAAGGGCAGATCGACAAACCCATCTGTTATAGGCCAAATCTGCACTTCTTCGTCCGTGATCACCTTTAGTTGTCGATCACACAAAAGGACAACTGGGATTGAAGAGCATGATTGCCTTAGATGATGAATGGACTATACTTACCCCTTTGCAGCTGAGAAAACTCTCATTGTACCTACTTTTTGGGAAAAACACTACCCTATAAGCATGATAGTAGCGTTTTCCTTCTGAAATACTCTATTCCACTTCAATAAAGTAGCGTTTTCCTTCTGAAATACTCTACTTTGCTTCAATAAAGTAGCGTACAGCTCAAAAAATCTTGCAAACGCTGGTTGTAAAGCAGGAAAGTTGCATATTGAACGCTACTCCACTTAAGAAAACTAGCGTACACCTTAAAAAGTAATCAAAAATATATTAATTTAACGAATTGGGATTAGTTGAAGTTGGTTTTGCAACTTCCCCAACCTCCCAATCAAACTACCTCTCGATCCAAACTGCCTACCTTGTCCCATAAATACAAGGGGGGTAGATGAGAGAGAGGAGGAGAAACTATGCATTAAGGGTTGTTACATTGGAGGAATTCCAAGTTAGTGTGAGGAGCAGGAGCCCAGGATCTGGTTGCACAAGCACTCTGAATGATCAGGTATACTTGTACTATTTATTTGCTTTTGACAATAAAGGTTGAAATGCCCTTCCCGTCCCAATCAAATGTCTAATGGATTGCATATTTGTTTGGATTAAATGCTTGATTGTATTTGATGTCTAAATTGTATTTCAATTTCATCATTGTTATATCAGTCAAGATACGCTGAGGAAGGTATCTTTGTATTGCAGGCTCGTCAAACGGAAGATCAAGTGGAGGATCGATCAAAGGAGCAAGCGAAAGCTAGGATCAAACTTCGTTAATAAGGTATGCCTTCAAGAACCTTGATCTCTTTCCTTTTGTAGAAGCCTATGTGATATGATAAATGTATTTACCTGTCACCCCAGAAGTTGGTAGTGTCCCTCTCCTCGCTATAGGGTAGAATTCCCGAACAACACCATCAACAATTTTTCGATGACACAATGTTGATGGGACACCCTTCGGTTCAAGAGGCTCAGAATATTAAACAGTGTTTGGTTAACTTCGACAAAGCTTTGGGCTTAGAGGTCAATGAACAAAAATCCCAGGTCTTTTTCTTTAACACTCCAATGGTTATAGGCACAATATTTGCTGAATTCTTGGATTCCAAGAGATCTCTCTTCCATCCAAGTACCTCGGGGCCCCATTAGTAGACCCAATTATTCAGAAGGGTTCGTGGTCCAAACTTTTGGAAAAAATGAGGAAGAAATTATCCAATTGGACACTCCATCCCCTCAATTTTTCCAGCAGGGTCGTCTTGGTCAAGTCAGTAAGCTATGCCAGTATATCTATTCTCTGCTCTAGCTACCCCGAAAGATATTCTTAAAGAGATCAAGAGCATCCAGTGAAAATTCCTATGGAGTGGAGCTAGTGAGCAACAAAAATGGGCCCTGGTGAGTTGGGACACCATTTTCTCTCCGAAGAGCCATGGTAGCCTTGGTCTTTGCGACCTAGAAAATTTCAACTATGCAAGCGAGGCAAAGATTTGGTGGATATGGGATACTTACAACCAGGAGCCTCGGGCCAGCTTATGGCATATGAAATACGCTTTCGGCTGGGAAAAAGACAATCTTGTCCATTTCTTAGAAGTGAACCAAGGTTCCCACATTTGGAAAACTGCCAACCAGGGGAGAGGCTTGGTCCAGGAAAATAGCTTTTGGGAAGTCTGAAATGGTCAGCATGCCTTATTCTAGGAAGATTCATGGCAACAAATGCCACCTCTGGCTCAAATTTTGGAGACACCTCTCCTCATGCAAGCATGCATCGATCAAGGAAAAATAAGGGTGAACAACTTATGGGTGAACTCGAAAATCCAGTCAGATTATAGGGTTTGGGCCCCTAGGGCTTGGTGGGAACAACACGGGCCAGGGGAGGAAGCCAACGTGATAGAAGAAGCCCTAAATGACCGTAAAATTAGGTTCCATTCATAGGATGAAAAACCTTGTTGGGGATTCAAACCCAAGGGTTCATTCACCATAAAAGAAGCATATAACATATGGACGGGATTCAACAATCAACAACCAGAGAAAAAATGGAAGAACCTGTGGGACGCTAAACTGTGGCCCAAAATATCTACCTTTACCTAGCTAACGAATCCTAACTTGTGACAATCATAAGAAAAGAGGAATGCAAGGTCCTTACCAATCTTGCATGTGCGCCAAGGATCAAGAAACGTTGAACTACTTCATGGAGTCTTTCCCTTTTGCTGTGAATCTATGGGACCGTGGTGCTGCTTCTTTCAGGAGATTCGATATGCTCAGAGAATTCCTAGACCAGCCCCTCATCTCCTGGTAGAATGACCCCTTCCAGAACCTCGTTGTCAATCGCCTCTGGAAAAAATTTCCAAGCTTTCCAGTATGGGACATATGGCATGAACAAAATTCTAGAGCGTTCCAAGGAAAGTCTGGAGCATAAGACATGGTATGGAGAACTATAAGGAACATGATGATAGAAACTGTTAGATTGCAGACATGGGAAAGCTCTAACTGGGAGGCAAATACGACTGAATCTATCATCCTGACGGCCTGGGGTATTACTGATCCATTGCAGTGTTACGGTCATCCCTTGCAGGATTTAATGGCTAAAGCAAGCCTGGATTACTGGTCTCCACCCCCTAAAGGCTTCTTCAAGCTCAATTTCGACGGGGCCTCTAAGGGGAATCCAGGGCCGGTAGGGTTCAGTAGCATAGTAAGAAACCATAGAGGGGAGTTACAAAGGTTCAGTACTAGCTTCATAGGTTCCGAAACTAACAATGCAGCGGAAATCGAAAGATTAATTCTTGGCATATAGATGGCCATCCACCACAACTGGACCCCTCTCATCATAGAAGGGGACTCGCAAGTTGTCTTAAAAATGGCCACGAGGATCCATAATGGGACGTCTAGCACCAAAGTGGCATCTTCCTAGAGATTAGAAAGTCGTTTGGGGAGGTTGGCAGAGATTATGTGTCCCAGGCTGGCGGTCTCATTTATCCATGTCATACGGAATGGCAAAAAACTAGCAGAAATGCTGGCCAACCTCAAGAATAATACCCGTCGCTCCATCAATGCCAATGCGTGGGAAGAATTAGGTGA
This sequence comes from Larix kaempferi, assembly GCA_027924585.1. NCBI lineage: Eukaryota > Viridiplantae > Streptophyta > Pinopsida > Pinales > Pinaceae > Larix > Larix kaempferi. Next base: position 506,739 of record BSBM01001277.1, read on the forward strand.
AACGACAGTCCAAGACAGGTGTATGGCTATCATGACCCTTGACATGTTGCACAATAATGAATCCAGGGAGCAAGGACAGTAAGCGGGCCATCCTTTGGCCACGCAAATCAAAGGAAATGTTACCACATTGCATTCCAGACATGTGGGTAAATCCGAAGGATGGTGAGAGGGCCTTAACTGCCATTAAATTCAGCCTAACAATAGTCTTTTCGAACAGTCAGGACGCATGTGAAGTTATGATTTACGAGGGTGGCGGATCCATCCCCAGCTTGAGGTATATCTTTACAAGACTACGGAGCCCAGGCATATCTTAAATGCATGTACTAGATCAATCATGGACCAAAATGGAAATCTCCTATATATTTGATGGAAAGGTGACGATAGTTATCGTGGGAACAAGGTTCTATCCTGCATGCAGTTTTTGTTTGCCTTCCTGCTAACCAACGAGGGTGTTTTTCATTGTATGAGAGATATGGATAGAAAGCGAGCGGGGGATGGTGAGACCATGACGAAATGACGGAGAATAAGGCAGAATGTGAAGGAAAAACCCAAGGGCGAAGGTCGGAGGGTCACTCGCGCGCAGAATAAAGCACTGTGGGAATCACACATATTTGAGTTGGGCTTGCCGTCGGTCATCCAACAAGAATTGAAGGATGTTGAATAGAGGCTCTGGAAAGAGTTGGATAAGGACACCCTGTAAAAGGAATGCCGAAAGATAGAGGACTGGGTCATGGACCCTGGTAACAATGTTGCACGCTTGAGTCCCTATGAGCGGACTGTGGCACTTTTCTGAGTAATGAAGAACCTAATGGGGCATGTGATGTGGGAGTGAATAAAGAAGGAGGAAGGTGATGAAACCCCAGTTCAGTGGCGGAAATATCATCACACCGAGACAAGGGAGTTGCACCTGAAAATTGATGCCATTATGAACACTTTGGGTATTCAACCTCTAACTGTTCCTCCGTCTTCTTCTAGCACTTCTCCGGCTAGAATGGTAAATCCCCTCGACGGTCAGCAATGTCGTTTTCCAAAATTCCCTTATATTTTGCTCTGAGGGTCAATGGGTCTGAGGTCTATTTTATTTTGGTTTGTAAGTCGTACTAGATTATGGGCATATCGAGTAGAAATAGTATTGTTAATTTCCTACATTGTGGTCAATTATGTTATCAAGGCTTGTATTGACAGTAAGTTCAACATCAATGTAAGGGATCTCAATTTTGGTAATTATGGGATGCTAATATGGGATGGGGATTTTTTTGGTCTGTTAAATGATCCGATACCAAAGAGATCAAGAGGACATATGGCCAACTGGTTATGGGCCAATTTTGTTCAGATGTAACCTTTCTTCTTTCTATATAATACAAAAATCTTCTTACTTACAAGAAAAAACTAATATATGCTAGTCCAAGGATTCAAATGGATTGTATAACATCATTTCCATGGTGGTTGAATGTGGGGCACATGAACACTACATTCAAATGAGCAGTGTATACCAATACTTCCAATTAAATAAATTAAAGTATTTGAACAATATTACATTTCCAAAAAGTAAGAGTTTGAATAGAGTGTCTGGATATGCTCAAGCAAGAAAACATATCACTATGAACAACTGAAATAAGCTCCTAAACAAAATGTTCTTGCTTGGTCAAGAATAAATGCCAATATGAAGGTGAAACCTCTATTTTTAGTACAACTTTAAATAATAAGGCAACGACTGTAGTTTGTACTTGCGAGTATAACCAAATATATTTTCACCAAATCTTCCTTTAAAGGCATCTCATAGTCAATTAATGCTTGCAGGTACGAGGATGCAAAACCAAAATATTGGTCTTTTAACCAGACACTTTGCTTATAACTAGAATCAAAGAGAACGAAGTATTTGCAAAAAATAATATTCAACATCCATTGTATCTTCGATAGTGGTCATGGTTACTGGCAACAAGTTGTTTCCATTTGTTTTTATAGGAAAGAGGTCATAGCAAACCATATTGTCACTATATTCTAAAACCAAATGGAATTGCTAGCAATCTATTAGGCTAGGGTGAAGTTTGTTTACATGCACATAGAGGGAATAAACACAACTATATTCCAAGTTGAATACATCATGCAAGAGTAGGTTTTACAATATGCTTGCGCCCAGAACAAAATGAATCAAAGCATAGAGGAGGCCGAATAAGCTATATGTCAATGACTTTACTAGTTAAAAAAAATATCAGCACTTATTGGCATTCGTTTCGTGCATAGAGAATGAATCATGAGTATAAGCATTCACTGACACAATTTACAGCCTATAAAAAATAACATTTCACATTTTGTGTATGCTTGGAATCCATTGGTGCCATTTTTTATTCAGATCACTTGCATTATTTTTAAGAGCAAGTTCCAACAACACAATCCTGCTATGGAAAATGAACTTGGAAGAAATCATAGAGGCCGGAAAAAACAAGAATTTAAATCACATTAACATAGAAAGCGAATTTGCTAAAAAAAAGAAATAAGAATCTATTTAAATGTTCGTGGGACAACCAGTTTGACATAGAAAGCACTTGTGTTGAATATAAAAATAAAAAATCTATATAAATATTTATGAAAACATAGACTAACAACAATATATGGGATGATAGAAAATATATTATCATTAATGCATGTTAACTTCTCCATACAATTACAAGTTTCCAATTTTCAACAAAGAATACTTTGCTACAAATACAATCATTTTTTCCACAATTTCATCAAGTTGAAGCAAAATGGGTTTGAAAAAATAACGATCAATGCAATGTATAGATGCACAATATTTCATTTTTTTGGTAAAAAAGTTGTAAACTGCCATGCTATTGGTAAATTGAGGTCACTATTTGATCAACTAAAAATGAATCTTTCCTAGACTTAGGGACAGTGCAAGCATAATAGAGAATCAATGAAGCTAATTGCGTCTCGATACCATGAAGTCCTTCTGGTCAAAGTAAAATATGTTAAAACTAGATACCATGAGGAACTATAGCAGGATGGAGAACTTGGCTATTTGTTTATCAAAGTTGGATTTTGTGCAACATAAGATAAGTAAGTAGAGATGCATGTTAGTCCATTAGTAACAAGGAAAGCATGTTAAATTCAAGGCATCATTAAAATATTAAAGGGTAGGTCTTATAGTTTTCTTGGATCTAATCAATTTGTTAGTTAAGGATGAAAAAAGAACAAGTTTACTATTGCAAAGCTAAGAATGAAAAAAAAAGAACAAGTTCATATGGAATACATTTTGTCTTTGCCTGTAATAAATCAACATTGAGCAAGAATGTAGGAGGAACTGCAAAATTTGGTTCAATACACAAAGTAATTGAATCATTAAGACATTTCATGCAAAAGGAAGCTGGAAACCATAAGAAACTTAGGGGACTGACTCAAGCCCAGGTTCAAATTGGAAACGATGCCACACGTGGACACTTGAAAATGGACTTTTTCTCAAACTTGTTCTTATGAAAATGGCATAAATCACAAATATCTAATGCAACAAGAGAAAAACACTAAATATTAAAGCGTGGGTCTTATAAAACCTTCTTCATTTCTTTAAACCTCGCTTCAAACAAAATCCAACTGTATTAGAAAACCATCCTTCTCCAATCGATCCACACCCTACATTGCATAAAACAAAATGTAGTTTACCTGCCAAACGCAGAGCATTCAAACCCCCGGACCAATTGACCCAAAACATGGACAATTCAAGCAACAATTCCAACAACAAAACCCACAAACTTGGAACTATTGTGGAAAGGACACATACCCCAATTCCCATCCACCAACAACCTGAAAATCCAAGTCCAAAATGCAAGTTGCAGACTGCAACTCCTCCAATCCAACAATTCCAGCAACAGAACCCACATTCAAAGCTCAAAGACACGATGAGAATCAAAACCCGATGATTTTGTACTGACCTCCATTCAATCCCACTAACATCAAGCAGATAGGTGCAAGCCAACCATCATTTGAAGGTGTGAGCCTAGGCCTCCAACTCCAAAGCCACAACAAGGCATTAATCAAAACCCCAATGATAGTGTACCTCCTTGCATTGAAATTAGAGGATAGGTGCTTCTTACTCAATGCATGCATTTAAAACTAGTCGGAGGTGCAAGTTGAGGCTTCCATCCCACCCGTCCCTTGCTTCAACTCCCAAAGCCCCAATTAAAACCCCAACGAGATTGTACCTCCATGCATTGAAACCAGAGGACATGTGCTTCATCCTCAATACATGCAATTAAAACTAGTCGAAGGAGCCGAGGCTTCCAGCCTGCCCACCCCTTGGCTTTAACTCTCAAAGCCCCGAACAAATGAAAACAAAACAACTTATACCTCCAAAACACTGGCTTATGAGAGAATATCTGGTCTCGGGCGATAACTAATACCTCCCTGTGGGCGATATATGTCCCCGCGAGAACATAATAATTTTAGGTAGTACATTTCACTTGTCATCAAAACTGAAAATAAACATTAATACCCATGATTTGTAACACTTTTCTCTACTTTCTTATAGTTTGCATTGATGATGACTAAAGTGTTTCACAAAAAAAATTAGCTTAGAAATATTTTATGTATAAGAATTCGAGATTCAAAAACAATATGTACCATTAGAAAAGTATATGTCCATTGTAAATGCATTTCATTGCATGCATTTAGTGAAAATAATAATAAATTATCCTTAAACAAAAATGGAAGTAAAACCCATGGCAGGTGATGGGAAGAAGGTGCAAACCATGTGTTAATGAAGTAAGAAAGCAAAAGAAGGTTTATACCAAGGGGGAAAAGATGGAGGAAATAAATCATAAAAATATGCAAAGGTAGTTTTTACCACACTTCCATTCATTATAAATCAATAGGAGGATGGGGAATGGGCCATAGTGGAAGCCAAAGCTCAATAATAGTTCTAATATGAGGAATGGAGAGAATTGGGGTCCTTTCCAAAGTATCTACGAAACATGAGACATTGTAAATGTTAGAATATAAGGCTTGCTTGATGTAATAAAGTCACATTCATTTAAGTGACTTATAAAATGATAGATAATATTTAAATAAGGAAGTTACATTGTATTGCACGTAGCACGATCACCTAGTCATTGACATAAAAGGGAATCAACCTCATTGTGTCAAATTTTTTCATTATAATAAAAGCATAGCTTTTACATAAGTTTGTTCTATCTATTTCTAATCATGCTTGCAAGCTTTCTTATATATTTAGAAGTTTAGCATGGTATCAAAGTAGGAAGATTGGGAATTCATGAATCTGTGAAGAGAAGACTCTCTCGTTCACACTCTAGTTTTTCAAAATGCATATGAATTCTTATTAAGCTTACTCAATAGAAAATCCAAAGGAATAGAAAGAGAATAGCCACTAAAAACCTAAGAAAGAGCAACCAAGGTTGAAGGTCATTTCTACTGCTTATAATTCTAGTGAAGGCACTACTAGAAATGCGATAACAGAAGTAGACATGGAAAATTCACATAATTTTCCAATCCATCATTTGAAGGGCTTGAATCACAATCTACATGAAGAGAATAAGATACTTTAATTTCTATTTATACATGAATTGCAAAGCCAACATAAGAAAGATTATGCATATAAAGGAAAACACAATGGGCAAAGGAAAATGAGTCTATGATACACAAAAGAGACCATGCATAATCAATAAGCAAAACAATCATAGAGAGTTGTGTTTTTCCCCAAACGCTAAAGAATAACAGTTCCAATGAAGACAAAAGCGTTATTAAAAATTGGACGTATTCAAAGGGTTATTAAAAATCACTACCGTTGAGTGGAGTTAAGAGTAAGAAGTTAAAGTTAAGGTTATAAAGAGATCACACAAACGAGGAAACGACACTCCAATAGTGAAATCAATTAATCGCTGGTTTATCACCAATACAATAATTCAAGGATAGTCTAACACACTACTCTCTCATATTGAAGAGTAGTATCGAAGCCTTGGCTTTTTTTTTGTGCTAGGGGAATTGGCAACTGGAGACTGGGTTTGTACTCGCGTGACACGGGGTCCAGGGATCTAATCCCGCTACCACTATACCCCTAGGTGCCCCACACACCCTGCAAGCACGGGACACGGGTAAAGCCGGATGTGATTTGAACTCGTGACCTCCAATTTACAACATGTGACTTCATATCAAGTGAACCACCCATGAGCCACACCCGTGCGGGAAGCCCTAGCCTTATTATTAATTAATTAGTGAAATTAATTGGAAATGGGGTATTCAAAAGTTATATAGTTATTTTAAAAAATATATTATAAAAGTAAACTTTAAAGGTCAATTCAAAATTAAAAAAAAGGTATTATAATATAATACCTAAACTCCATTCAGGTTGTTGAGAGGATTTTTTTGAAGTGTGTAATTCATTCATATATATTACAACAAAGAAGTTTGTCAAAGGAAAAAGGTGAAATTTATAAGGGTTACATATAGGGATATATTTTTCAAATAAATGAAACCTATGAAAAACGAAAAAGATTTCCTTTTACTTATTTAAAATATGTGGATACTTTATTGAAAATTAATGGGATTATGCAAAAAATGTATATCAACAGTGTTATTTGCCTCGTCACCAAGAAAAATCACATTAATGTTGACTTGGTGAACTAATTAATGGTTCCATAACCAAATATAATTGAAAATGACATGTGTCTTTCTCATGAGAAATATGAAATTAATAACCTACAACTATCTATTGATGATTACAAATTCATAGTTCAATTCAATGTTGTATTAATGCATCAAGACAAAGTTGATATAATTTTAGCTTCAACCTGGATGAATACATAGGGTACCTTCTTTTTTAACACAAGGAAAAAGTTTTTAACATTTTCTTATGAGAAGAAGAAAATCACTTTGTAGGACGTTACAATGAAATCAAATTCAGAAGCTCCACAATCTGAAGACTTTAAAGATGTATCAGAAGTGATCTTTCAGGATAGCTAGAATTCAATACAAAGGTTGCAGGATCGACAAAAAGGATGTGACAAGGTCATCATTGAAAAAGACAAATAGATTCCTTGCCTAAGAAATCATAACTAGAAACTACTTGCAAAAAACATGAAATCTAAGGAGAAGAAACAAAGTTTTCAAAAGTTTAAAACAAGAGAATCAAGATCTCGCAAAGGATTTCAACAAGAAGTTATTAGAAATAGATCAATAAGCACCTAGATTAAGGAACCTTAATCATAGTTTTCTTGAGCAAATTCAAAGATTAAAAGAGGCACAGTCAGAAAACCATGACCTTAAGGACAAAGTTGAAAATCCAGAAAACAATGAAGAACTTTCATGCTTAAGGATTCATAATCAAGACTTACACATATTAAAAAGCTAAAGCATGATAATAAATCTTTACAAGAAGAGTTAGGTAACAAAGGATCATTAGTTGACAAAGGAACGATGACTGAACCAACATAGAAGTTATCGAACGCTCAAATTCAAACACCGGAAAAGGGGACCAATACAAAGTCACCTGACACTCAAATTCAAAAGAATGCTTATATGGACAAATCACTACAAACATCAAGAGAAGATGGTTCCAAGGAACAATCACAAAAGATTAAGATGCCTTATCGTCATCCAAATCACAAGAATCGATATGGACAATGACAAGATCAAAAGATCTATAAAAAACATTTTTCTTTCAGACATATGAACTATAAATGTGAAATAGAAGAGAGACAAAATCAACAACTTGTGTGGAAGCCAAAAATCAGAAGTTCTATCCAAACAATCCATCAACAAAATGTTCCAGTAAAGATCAACTTGGGGTGGATCGATTCACGGTCAATGCAACAATTTCACTTGGGAATGCATAAATCATATCATCTTGTTTGGTCAAGTGGCGTAGTTACAAGCACATAAAATATTGTGCAGACATTGCGAGTCAGAATGAGAGTTAAAGGGAAGATTTTCAATAATTATGCTTAGAGGACAAAGCATTTTTAAGGGGAAGGCAATGTAACATATATATTTATATATATAATAGTTAACTAAGGGACACACCACTTCATGAATAGTTGTTATAAGTGCCCTTAGGATTTGTGTTTATACGACACTATCGTTGTATCTTCAATAATCTCTTATTCATTATTCAAATATATTCCCATATGGATTCTTTTATACTTCCACACTATTTTGGATATTTAATAATTGAACCAGATTGCTTCGTCAAAGTGCAGGGAAGGATGGCTCAAGATTCATGCCAATAATGAAAAATAGTCCAAAAAAAGAAAATCATAAATCATAAAGGAGAATTACAAAGAATGAATTTATAGAGAAAGAAAAGAAGTGCATCAAATTAAGATACATAAATGAGATTAAGGCACTAAAATGAAAATTATCACATCCTCATATGCTTATGTTGGCCATTGAGCATTGCCAACAATATTTCTCCATTTCAATTAACTATATATGAACCTAATTTAACATCGAACTATCTGCAAATAATAAATAACAATGGAAATAACATTGAATACTTTGAACTCCTTGATTACTGTAACACACCAAGATTTAATAAAGTATTATTAAATACTTTTCGGATATTTTATTTTATGGTTATTTATTATTTAAATATTTTTTACAGGAAGTCAAAAATAAAAACAATGTAATGGATTATTATTTTATTAATAAAATTACTCAAGGGGGACGGAAATGAAATAACTGTTGAATGAGTGATTGCTGACCCACAAGAGGAAAAGACAAGTGGCTGAAGCTGCTGAGTGAGAACTCAAGGTGCAAGAGGCATCTTTCCCAAAATCAGGTCACAACTCTTAGTTGAGTGCTAAAGAGAAGGAGGCTCATAAATGACCACGTCCTAGGAAAAATACTATATAATAGTATGTCCATTAGCAAGCAGGAGGCTAACATTGGACGAGGATTGAATCTGATAATGCAAGAGATGGCACATTAAGTGGATTTTTCTCTTGTGGTCCAGCGATCAGGCCCAGGGGTTCTGGAGCAAGTGAGACTTGGTTGCTCTAGGAGTTGGTTTGCAAGAATGGTTATTTCATCTTTATTTTCCCGACAGTGGTGTCAGGTTCCTTGTTTTATTTCTTATCTGTTTAGACACCAGCTATAGTAGGATTTCCATTTCTATTATGAATCACAACTAACCCTTAGCAGAAATATTACTATGCATCTAATTAGAAAATGGATTTATTATGTATTTGTTCAAATATCTCTTCTATTATATTTTTGAATTTAGATATTCCGTCGCATTGATAATTATGTTTATAATCATATTTAGTATTTGCTTGTTTCCTATTAAAACTCTGATCGGGCATTGATACCCAAAACGAGACATCGTGCTATACGAGTCGTTTAAACCCTTAGGAAACTGTGAGTGAAAAATCTAATTTTAGATGTCGAATAAAATGCTTATAACCATAGAATAATAGGTTACTGTAACTAATTACTCACTCATTAATTAACTAGCAAACCTCGACAAATGCCAAGGTTTCCAATACGTGGCAGTAAGACCATCATGGATGGTAGCCTGGATATAAACTTAAATCTAGTAATAGCAAAATATCAATCAAGATAACCGAGAACTCATGCAATTTAATGGTATAGACCGAGAGCAGTAATTCTAGTCAATTTATAGAATTAAAACTAAAATTAAATAGTATTCTAATCTTGCATCAAGCACAAAAAAACACCTAACTGGGATATTTGCTAAGACCCAAAGGGTCGCATTAACTGTAAACAATATCAAATGTTAAAAAGAGGATCCAAAATCCCTATGGGTATAAGACCATCAACGATGGCATCCACCATCCTTATAAAAACCCCAATTATTAAATAAGTTACAATGGTGGTAAGCCATCCACGATGGCACCCACGATAATACTCCAATCCTTAGAACAAGTCGATAACACACAAAAACAAGTTTAAAAACAAATGCTGGAGCAGAGAGGCTGCAACCACACACACAGTAACTTATCTTGCAAATTGATGAGAGCCGGAATCATTTTCACGGCTTCAAAAAACCTAGCCATGAGCCACCTGCAACATGTAACCTTGGGTCAGTCTGTGACCGAGTGTAAATTTAAGACAATATTTAAATAGAGTAAAGAATCGTGTTTACCTTGGCGTTTTAAGATGCGAGCCTGGGAGAAGGTGACCCTGTTGCCATCCTCGCTGGCACTCCTTAACCTGCAACTGCCCATATGAAATCAAAACCATAACTTTGGAAAGATTTAAACATTGTAAAACTTATAATGCTACCATACACGGTATGATTGTAGAGAAGGACAGGGGTCGGTTTCTCCTAGTTACCCTTATCCCTCCTTCTTCCTGCAAGCAAGAATTCAAACCTTTTAGTCGCAACGACCAAAAAACTTAAATATTGAAAATGTGGCTTAACAAAAGTAGTGATAGGTTAATATTTTCATACCTGGTTAAAAGGCAGTTGAATCCGACAGGGTGACTATGTTCATGTCGCAACATCCAACAAGCTTTGGCTTGGTGACCATTGGCACTGTGAAGGCCTCTCTTACACCTCGGAAGGCAACCAGGAAGAATGCCTTTAACCTCAGGAAAACCATTACACATAATAAACTCATAAAATCTCCATTGACAGAGCAGAGCCTCAGCTCCCTTTGTTTACAGACCAAACAACAAAATAATGAAGGATCCAGACAAAACAACGATGCATTAAAACCCTATCAAAACCCTTGTAATCTCAATGCACATGTGGACGACCGAGATTAATTCTCGAGCGAAGCCTTAAAGGTCTGGCTACACTGTCAACTCGCAGCCAGAGTGGCTCATAAATTTGCAAACCAACCACAATACCACTATCATTTAAATATCATAACTTTATTAATATGACTATCAAAACATTACACGACTATGGTGTAATCCCCATAGTTAAACATTTAAACCTTTAATCAAAACCTTCAGCCTTGTCATAGGTAATCCTTGCGCTTAGGACCAAGGTTATGTTTTAAAAAATTCTAATAAACCTTTTTACATAATGGGATCAAGACTATGCCCATGGTCTCCCATTTATTACCTTTACATATAAAATATTAATGCCTATTAGTTAAGGCGAGATTTGAAAGCCAAGACTTATCCTTAAGGCAACGCAAGCCTTTAGTAAAAACTATAGCATGATAAACGTAAAATGAATAAAAACATTAGCCTTAGGTATGTCGGCAGCTTGCCGTAATCCTCATAGACATCTACAGTAGGTGCAACCTGTCATATAGCAGTTTGAGAATTATGTAAGCGACTTTACAGAGTAATGACAATTTATGCTACGATAACTATTACATGTTAGAAATATAACAATGTTTTATATAGATTGTTTATGTATTAATTTATTTTTTATTATGGATTTGTGAGGTCCATGACAAAATGGTATCAGAGCATGGTTACAACACTTGGTCTGAACCGACCCAACAATGTAGTTGTTAAACCAGAAAACTAATTTTTATTTATTTTGGGTTTGATTCTCTTACGATACAGGAAGAGAAGGATAACTTTATTTTTGCAAGAAACTATAGCAGAATTTAGAATGCCTACGGAAGAAGAATCCCCCCCTAGAATACTTGTGAACAATGAAGAGGGTGAAATTTTGGTAAACCTTAATGAAAGTCGAGACGATAACCCATCAGAATTACAACGAACTGTTAAAGAACTAAGATCAGAATTAAAAAGAGTTAGGGAAGATAGTGAACGAATTCTAAAAGCACAAGAAGAAATAAATAACATTTTACTGGCTAAAATTCACAGTAATGAAAAAGATAAACATAAAGGATCTGAACATGATAAACCAAAAGCAACACCTTACAAACGTAAGGGAAGAAAGTAGGAATTTTCCAGTCATGGGGCTGAAATTTCTAGTGAGGAATCAACTAAACACCACAGAGAAAAACAATAGGATTCTACTGAAAGTAGTGACAGTAATAAAAATAAAAGGAAATACAAACCCTATAAAGAGATTTCAGGAGAATTTAAGAAAATTAAACCTCCTATGTTTAATGGTGATATCGAGAAAGGAGAAGAGGCAAAAGCCTGGTTGTCTCGAATGAAGAAATACTTATAGTTATAACTATTTCGATGAACTGAAGACACAAATGGCCATTTATAACTTAACCGGAAAAGTAGATATTTGGTGGCAAGATATAAAGAAAGTAAAAGGCATAAAATAATGGTACGTAACATGGAAAACGTTTAAGAATCACTTTAAATGAAAGTATCTTTCAGAACAATACTATGAAGAAAAAGCTAAGGAGTTCTACGAGTTAAGGTTAGGTGCTATGACCATGAAAGAGATCTGTAGTAAATTCCTAAGTTTGCTTCGTTATGTACCATATATAATAGATGAAAAACCAAAAATACAGTGCTTTCTTAGTTGCTTACCTATTACGTTTAAGGAAACGATTGAGTATCACAATCCAAAGACGTTGGAAGAAGCAATGAGAAAAGCGAATTTATGTTATAATCAGAATACGAATAAAAGAGAAAATGTACCTAATTGGAACACTAAAAGATGGGATAACTTTGATCCAAGAAAGAAGAATAATAAATTTCACAAAAATATTGGGAATAATTATAGAGGGTATCAAGGCAGTAATTATAGATAGTTTAAACCACAACACCCTGCAGCAAAAGAGAGAAAACATTCTACTACTTTTAATAAAAACATTGCACAGAGGGAACCCTTAAAATGTTGGGAATGTGGTGAGCCACATTATTTTAAAGACTACCCTATAAGAAAGAAAAGCCTTAATAATGTTCACTCAATTCAAGAAGCTACTATAGTTGGAGATATGGCAAGAAGCATGCTTCGAATCAGTGCTGCATTGGAGAATCGAGAAGCAGAGCATCAAACTTCAATGGTCTAGATCAAAGGTATGATAAAAAGTCAACCCATTTCCATACTAATAGATCTAGGTGCAAGTTTGAGTTATGTATCACCTAGGATTGTTGAATAATGTAAATTAGTACCAGAAAAATTTGAAATTTTTTTGGCTAGTACAGTTAGCCACATGTACTAAACGTAAGGTCACTAATTATGTGAAAAACTGTGAAATATTGATGAATGAATTTAATACGCATGTTGATCTGAATATCTTACCATTAGTTTCCTATGATACGCTGATATGAATGGATTGGTTAGAAAAACACATAGTCATGTTGAATTGTTATGATAAAACTTTTACATGCATGGATAATACTGGAAATACAATTAAGGTAAAAGGAATTCCCAGAAAGGTTATGATCAGAGAAATATCCGCCTTACAAATGAAAAGATCAGCATGTAAAGGATGTAAAGTATTTGCAGTATATGCAATGGATGACAAAGATAATGATAAAAAACTTAAAATAGAGGATATACCTATCTTAAAAGAGTTTAAAGACATCTTTCCGGAAGAAGTCCCTGGACTACCTTCAAAAAGAGACATAGACTTTACAATCGAGCTGATACCAGGAGCGGGTACCGACATAGAAAGCTCCGTATCGAATGAATATAATAGAACTTATAGAACTTAAATCATAATTACAAGAACTAATTGAAAAGAAGTACATTCGACCTAGTGTTTCCCCTTGGGGAGCACCGGTCTTATTCATAAAGAAGAAAGACAAAACTTTAAGATTATGCATAGACTATCGACAATTAAATAAAATGACTATTAAAAATCAATATCCTTTACCCCGGATAGACGATCTATTCAATCAGTTCCAAGGGGAGACAATCTTTTCTAAAATAGATTTAAGGTCTGGATACCATCAAGTATGGATCAAAGTTGAAGACATCTTTAAAACTGCTTTTAGAACTCGTTATGGTCATTACGAATTTGTCATAATGCCTTTTGGATTAACAAACTCACCTGCAGCTTTTATGTGCTTAATGAATAGTATTCTGAGTAACTATTTAGATAATTTGGTAGTCGTCTTCATCGACGATATATTGATTTATTTGAAGAATAAACAGGAACATGAAGAACACCTAAGCATAGTTCTACAAGTGTTAATAGAACAACATCTATTTGCTAAGTTTAGCAAATGCGATTTCTTTAAAGACATAATTCAATATCTAGGACACGTACTGTCTAAGGATGGAATATCTGTCGACACCGACAAGATTAAGGCTATAACTGAATGGCCAGTTCCTAAAAATGTAACTGACATAAGATCGTTCATGGGGATTACAGGTTATTATTGAAAGTTTGTTGAAGGATTTTCTAAGATAGCCTACCCCATAAATTCACTACAAAAGAAAGTTAAAAAGTTTGATTGGAACGAAAAGTGTATGGAAAGTTTTAATAAACTTAAACACCTGTTAACCACCGCTCCTATCCTAAAAATTGTTGATCCTTTTAAAGATTTTGTCGTATGTACTGACGCATGTAAGGAAGGATTAGGCGGGGTGTTAATTCAAGAGAATCACGTCGTGGCCTGTGAATCCATAAAACTAAAAGAACATGAAAAGAATTATGCTACACATGACTTAGGACTTGCTACAATTATACATGCATTAAAGATGTGGCGACACTACCTCATCGGAAGAATTTTTTTGCTAATGTCAAATAACATAAGTCTTAAATACTTGTTCGATCAACAAAATATGAATGCTAGACAAGCTAGGTGGTTGTCATTCTTAAGTGAATATGAATTCGAAATAAAACATATAAAAGGGAAAGAAAACAAAGTTGCGGATGCTTTAAGCCGTCACGCAAATTTGCTATTTGCAAGCAGTAGTTACGAATCAGATTTGGAAAATCAGATCTTAAATGCAGCAAATTTTGATAAAGAATATCAAAATTTAAAGGAAAAGACTACTGAAAATGAACAGAATCAAATAAAAGCAAATTTTAGTCTGAATGGAAGAGGATTACTACTGCATAAAAACAAATTGTACATACCAAATATAGCAGAAATAAAATTAACTGTTATGAATGAGTTATAGAAACGACCCTATTAAGGACACCCGAGATACCAAAAGATGATCACCATGATTAGAAAGGACTTATTTTGTCCTAACATGAAAAAAGAGGTAGCAAAGTACTTAGCTCGCTGCATTGAGTGCCAACAAGTGAAAGCAGAACACCAACATCCAGCGGGGTTACTACAACCACTACCCATTCCAGAATGGAAATGGGAAATAATCAGCACGGATTTTATAACAGGTCTGCCTAAAAATGTTAGGCAACACGACTCAATCATGGTCGTGGTAGATAAGTTAAGTAAAGAAGCTCATTTTATCCCAGTAAAATCTACTTATAAGGCTCTTAACATCGTAGATATATTTATGAAAGAGATTTTCAGGTTACATGACATACCAAAGGTAATAATCTCAGATAGAGATGTAAAATTTACAAGGAATTTTTGGAAAGCTTTGTTTAAAGGACTAGGCACACAATTGAATTTCAACAATGCATATCATCCACAAACGGATGGACAGACTGAAAAGGTAAACCAAGTCCTAGAGGACATGCTGAGAATGTATGTAATGGACAAACCGGGTAAGTGGGAAGATTATTTGCACCTACTAGAATTTGCTTACACTAATCATTTTCAAGTATCAGCTGGTATGAGTCTTTTCGAAATACTGTATGGACGCAAATGTAATACTCCCATTTCATGGAGCAGTCCGGTTGATCGATTAATGTTAGGACCTAAATTGTTAAAGGATATGGAACTAACCGTGAAACAGGTACAACAACATTTGAAGCTGCCCAAGACAGGCAGAAAATTTATGTTGACTTAAAAAGAACTCATCGAGAGTTTCAGGTAAGCTAGCATGTGTATATAAAGGTAAGACCCGAGAAAATATACCTAAGACTGGGAAGGTATTCAAAATTGGCACCCAAGTATTGTGGGCCATTTGAAATTTTGGCTAAATTAGGGCTAGTAGCATATCAGTTAGCCCTACCGCCTAATATTAAAGTACATGATGTTTTTCACGTTTCCATTTTGAAGAAGTATGTTCATAACACTACTCATGTAATCGATTGGGATGTTATACAGGTGGAACCCGAAGGAGAGTTCCAGGTGGGACCGGAGCGTATTCTCGACAAGAGAGAACTTTTACTCCTGAACCATACCAACAGACAAGTCAAGGTGCAATGGAAGCACCTTAGTCCGGAAGAGTCCACTTGGGAATTGGAATGTGATATGCGAGAGGCATATCCGATCCTATTTCAAGATGAAGAGATGGAAGAATAAAGATAGAAAAATAATAACACCAAGGACGACGTTATCCTTTAAGGGGAGGTGTATGTAATACACCAAGATTTAATAAAGTATTATTAAATACTTTTCAAATATTTTATTTTATGTTTATTTATTATTTAAATATTTTTGACAAGAAGTCAAAAATAAAAACAATATTTTTGACAAGAAGTCAAAAATAAAAACAATGTAATGGATTATTCTTTTATTAATAAAAATACTGAAGGGGGACATAAATGAAATAGTTGTTGAATGAGTGATTGCTGACCCACAAGAGGAAAAGACAAGTGGCTGAAGCTGCTGAGTGAGAACTCAAGGTGCAGGAGGCATCTTCCCCAAAATTAGGTCACAACTCTTAGTTGGGTGCTAAAGAGCAGGAGGCTCATAAATGACCAAGTCCTAGGAAAAATGTTGATGTAATTGTAACTTCAGAATGTATTTCACCCATGTATATTGGATTCCTATAGAGATGTTATTATTCCTCTATACGGAAGTGTTTGTATTCCTATAGAGATGTTATTATTCCTCTATATGGAAGTGTCGTCATTTATATTGTAAGTGTCATAACTTATACTTGATGGGTTATTAGACCACCTTGATGGGGTCGGCCCTATATGAGTGATGTGGGTAAAAGGGTTATTAGACCACCCTATTGGGGGTCGGCCCTGTTAGCATTATGTTATGTGGTTAAGTTGAGGCTGACCTAGTAAAGGTTATTAGGCAAGTCAAGTCAAGTATAAATAGAGTGCAATAGAGTGCAGGAGGCACTCTATTTAATCATTCACTTTCTCACTCATACTCTCATTGGCGAGTGGCGCACTAGTGGAGGAGGAGAAGCTGCTGTTAGGAGTATATCTCTTATGCTTGGGTTGTATCATTGCTCTATCTATCTCTGAGGAAGTTGCGGGGTTTTTCACCTTCTTGGTTTTCCCCGGTGAAACTCTATGTCTCTTGTGTGCTTGCATTATTGTGTCCATGATTGATATGCTGTAGATATGTTGTACATGTTGTTCTCTCAGTTAAGATCCTAGATCAGATTGAAGTAAATTCTGAAAAACTAACATGGTATCAGAGCTATCCTGAAAGAAGGCATGGTATGGCATTTATGACACTTGTTGCACTTGCGAAGCTAGGGCTTGATATAGCAAAAACCAGCCATCGTAGCACTTTCGCTATAAATACATTTCGGCAAGGTTTTAGGATCTGAAACTCTTACAGGTCGAACATATGATCCCCATGTACCTTGTGTCCAAAACAAAACTTCTAATTCAATGTACTTTGTGTTTTATGATTTGTACAATCTAGGGTTTCTGCCTCTTCCAGATCTCAGTCATAAACAGGTGACCTAGGAAAAAAGGTCATAACTTAGGCTAGGAAGCTCCAAATGAAATTTCGTAAAATGTGACAGATAGGGAACAGACTGTAGTTTCTCAGGTAAGGTTTTTAGAGGCCAAAGTTGAACCAGTGACACGTGGAATGCCGTACAAGTTCGCTCTCCTGTTTTATCCCATAAACAAGTCACGTTGTGACACGTGGCATAACTCTCTCTCAGAGAATCCAATTGAAGTAAGACCCATGGGGTTGGAAATATGATAGGTTGAGATACCACAGGTAGAAGTTTCAGACCTTGTGGATTTGTCATTTCGCAGTTACACCAGAAACAATCAGGTGCATATTTTTGTCAAAACATAATTGGATTTTGAGCACCTTCATTCATGGCTCCGGGAATTAGGGTTTCAGAGAAAGTTGGTATTTTTGTAATCGGAGACCATAGCTGAATGCTACTCATCAAAATCAAAATCTAGAGACCAAGATCAAACTTTTTGGTTGAGTAGAAGGCCGAGCTTGATCAAACCCTAGTTCGGGACTTTGATCGGAAAAGTGAAAAATTAGGGCTTCTACAAAAATGGGAATTTTTGAAATCTGTGACCATAGCTGGAAGCTCCTTGGAAAAATTGAAGTTTAGAGCTTTGGATCAAACTATTTGGTTTGGTAAAGCTCCGGGAAACTCAAACCCTAATTCAGGGTCCTCCCAGTGAATCTGGAAGATTGAAAAGCAAATTTGAGGGGTGAAACCTTGCAGTTTTGAAATTATGAGTATACCAGGTTGATCAGCTCATCAAGGTGCATCTTTCTATCCTTTCAGAAGTTTGAAATTCAAAGTTTGAATTTTTAGGGTTTCCCTGACAAACCCAAATCCAGCTCGAGATCCAGTTTCTGCAAATCAAGTGGATTGGGTTAATCCTAGAAGAGAATGGATTGGTCACCTGCATAAGTGAAGAAGTTCTTGTTTCAGAGGGAGATGAGGCTAAGGCCTTACATAAAAATATTACAAGCAATCTCGACAAGTATGACTTACAGGTATGTTTCAAAATCTGTTCATGATTAAGTTTATGGTATGTTTGTCTTCATTAAGGTTAGTACAATCTTGATTAACTTTAGACTTGGCGTATCACCTTAATAAAATTATGAATGCATGATAGAAGATATTCATTGATTAGGGTTTTGACACTTATGATTGTACTAATGCATTATGGTGTTGTATGAGGTTGATGTTGTCCGCTAACATGAAAGGTACATTAAGAAAGGCAAATCATGTTCTAGTTCAAGAACATATGACCATGGTGACATGAAGACAAAGGTTCATCCATTACCATGGATCACATAGAAGATCTACTTACGAGGTATGTATAACTTGGTTCTATAATGGTTAACCTATGAGATATGCAGGTTACTAGCACAAGTCACTTAAGAGAACAAGAAGACATCATGTGGGTATGTTAGACAATAACCAGCGAACATATTGATCCAGGTATGTTTTTCCTATATCAAGTTAGAATCCTACCTTGTGTTAGAATCTCTTATATAAGTATACATGGCATGATTGATAATGATTATTCATTGAAGTTAGTAATCATGGGTTTAGGCATATTAAGCTTCTTACTTTGATTGATGATATGACTAACCAGAAGAGTCCTATGGTCAATAAGAATATGCATGAGTAAAAGAAGTATTCCATGAAACCTTGAATACCAATGTTTATTATCTGTGTTTGAAATGATCATGACTATACATGTTTAAGATTATGTTGTTTTAGTATCTATACTAATGAATGTATGATTATGTATGAGATCTTGAGGATGGCACAATCATGACACTAGTGCACACTTAAGCATGCATAGTGGTCCAAGATGAATATAAGTCCAAGGACAGGTAATCCAAGAAGCAAAGATCAAGAGGGAGCACACTCCAGTAGTTCTTGCAAGGAAACAAATATTGAGAGGGAGTCCACCCTACAACCAAACAAAGATAAGTATTTGAATTGTCATTTCTTGCATACTTGTTTGTTTAAATAATATTGTTAAATGATGTATATGCCTATGTTCCTAGACTTAGGGTGTGTATTACGCATATTCGAATAATTGTATTAATGAACAGTATACTACTAATATGCATGTGATGGGTAAGTGGCCTATGGCACTGTACAACATTCCATTGCTACTTATCTAGAATGAAACCTCTTTGCTGACATGTTGGGAGTTGTGCACACTCTTAGCAATGTTCTGGTAGAGATTGGAAGGCATCTAGAAAGTTACGGGATATGGATAAATGTTGTACTGAAGCATTGGCTAAAATAATTGCATGATTGTATGACATATTTCTTTATGTATAAGAATTTGTTCTGAAAACTATGAGATGTTTCTAATCATGCAATTTAAATTGCTTTGTAGGAAAGATCATATACAATCACCTACAAAAGAAGGACTACAACATTTGTTCCAACAACGAAGTTCAAACTATCTATTGAAGATATTGAAGAATCTGAAGTTCCTAGGATACGGGATACAGTAAAAGGATGCCATAGTCGATGAATATCAGTCGATCATGAAGAATGATGTTTGGGATGTAGTCCCAAGACCTGAAGGGAAGTCTGTTACAAGATCAAGCATGCTGCAAATGGCAGCATAGAAAAATACAAAGTGAGATTTGTAGCTCGTGGCTTCTCTTAGAAAGAGGGAATATACTATGAAGAAACTTTTGCTCTTGTAGCCAGATACACCTCCATCAGATCAATACTTGCTTTGGCTGTAGTGATGAAATGGAAGATACACCAGATGGATGTCAAGATAGCTTTCTTGAATGGTGTAGTCAAGGAGGAAGTGTATGTGGAGCAACCACTTGGTTTTGAAACACATGACAGGGAGTCATATGTGTGCAAACTGAAGAAAGGCTTGTATGGCTTGAAGCAAGCTCCTAGGACTTGGTATGGTAGGATATACAACTTTCTATCCAGTTTGGGATTTACTAAGAGTAAAGAAGATTCCAACCTTTACTATAAGGTTGAGGAAGGAAATCCCATGATACTACTCTTGTATGTGGATGACCTGTTTATAACAGGAGAGGAAGGATTGATTGCCGATACCAAGAGGAAGATTGCTGCCGAGTTCGAGATGAAGGAATTGGGGATGATGCACTATTTTCTAGGCATGGAGGTGTGGCAGAGTGTAGATGGAATCTTCCTTGGACAAGGGAAGTATGCAGTAGAGATCCTGAAGAGGTTCGGGATGATGGACTGCAAGGCCATGGCCACACCTATGGCATCGAACTTGAAGCCTTTGTGTGATGCTTCATCTAATCCGGTTGATGTCACTGTGCAGCGTCAGATGATTGGGTCCTTGATGTACCTGACGAACATGAGACCAGATATTTGCTTTGCGGTGAACACATTGAGCCAATTCCTGACGGATCCTAGATGTGTTCACCTGGTTGCTGTAAAGCATATTCTGAGGTACCTGAAGGGTACAATTGATTATGGGCTCAAGTATGATGCGAATCAAAATTTTAACCTGCAGGGTTATGTTGATTCAGATTGGGCAGGAAGTGCTGTAGATAGGAATAGCACATCTGGGTGTTGCTTCAGTATAGGATCAGGTGTGATCTCTTGTTTTAGCAGGAAGCAATCCTACGTAGCACTAAGTACAGCTGAGGCAGAGTATGTTGCAGCATGTTCAGCTAGTTGTGAGGCAGTATGGCTCCGGAAGCTACTGTCTTAGTTATTTGATCTCCCGCTGGAGGCTACTGGTATCTCTTGTGACAACCAGAGTTGTGTGAAGCTGTCTGAGATCCCAGTGTTCCACAACAGGTCGAAAGACATCGAGATCAAATATCACTATATCACGGATATGGTGCAAATAGGAGCCGTGAAGCTTCTGTATGTTGTGATGGATGAGCAAGTTGCAGATGTGCTGACGAAACCACTAGCCAGAGTGAAGTTTGAGTACTTCAGAGAGAGGCTTGGTGTACTTCAGAGTGAATCTTATGCTTGGGTTGTATCATTGCTCTATCTATCTCTGAGGAAGTTGCAGGTTTTTTCACCTTCTTGGTTTTCCCCGGTGAAACTCTATGTCTCTTGTGTGCTTGCATTATTGTGTCCATGATTGATATGATGTACATGTTGTTCTCTAAGTTAAGATCCTAGATCAGATTGAAGTAAATTTTGAAAAACTAACAAAAAATACTATATAATAGTATGTCCATTAGCAAGTAGGAGGCTAGCATTGGACGAGGATTGAATATGATAATGCAAGAGATGGCGCATTAAGTGGATTTTTCTCTTGTGATTCAACGATCAGGATCAGGGGTTCTGGAGCAAGTGAGACTTGGATGCTCTAGGAGTTGGTTGGGAGGAATGATTATTTCATATTTGTTTTCCCGACAGTGGTGCCAGGTTCCTTGTTTGATTTCATATCTGTTTAAACACTAGCTACAGTAGGATTTCCATTTCTGTTATGAATCACAACTAACCCTTAGCAGAAATCTTACTATGCATCTAATTAGAAAATGGATTTATTATGTATCTGTTCAAATATCTCTTCTATTATACTTTTGAATTTAGATATTCTGTCACATTGATAATTATGTTTATAATCATATTTAGTATTTGTTTGTTTCCTATTAAAACTCTGATCGGGCATTGATACCCAAAACAAGACATCGGGCTATACGAGTCGTTTAAACCCTTAGGAAACTGTGAGCGAAAAATCTAATTTTAGATCTAGAATAAAATGCTTATAACCATAGAATAATAGTTTACTGTAACTAATTAAAAATCAGAACCAATGTATATGTTATAACCAATTTATAGAATGATCATCAAAACAAAGTAAATGAAATATTACAGCCAAGGATTAATCTGCGTAAAACTATCAACGAAATACTAGAATCTGGTCAAGAGCCGCAAGGCTTCTGTAACAGGAAAATGTTTCTTTTAAATGTTTTTCATTTTATAAATCCTTATTACAGATCAAAATTTCCAAATCTGAACTAAATTGTAAATCTCTAAAAGAATTAAATTACTCACTCATTAATTAACTAGCAGTCCCCGACAAATGTCAAGGTTTCCAATACATGGCAGTAAGACCATCATGGATGGAAACCTGGATATAAACTTAAATATAGTAATAGAAAAATATCAATCAAGATAACCGAGAACTCATGTAATTTAATGGTACAGACCGAGAGCATTCGTTCCAGTCAATTTATAGAATTAAAACTAAAATTAAATAGTATTCTAATCTTGCATCAAGCACATAAAAATGCCTAACCGAGATATTTGCTAAGACCTAAAGGGTCGCATTAACTGTAAACAATATCAAATGTTAAAAAGAGGATCCAAAATCTACGTGGGTATAAGACCATCAATGATGGAATCCGCCATCCTTATAAAAACCCCAATTATTAAATAAGATTACAATGGTGGTAAGCCATCCACGATGGCACCCACGATAATACTCCAATCCTTAGAACAAGTTGATAACATGCACAAACAAGTTTAAAAACAAATGCTGGAGAAGAGAGGCTGCAACCACACATACAGTAACTTATCTTGCAAATTGATGAGAGCCAGAATCCTTTCATGGCTTCAAAAAACCTAGCCACGAGCCACCTTCAACATGTAACCTCGTGTAAGTCTGTGACCGAGTGTAAATTTAAGACAGTATTTAAATATAGTAAAGAATCATGTTTACCTTGGCATTTTAAGACATGAGCATGGGAGAAGGTGACCCTGTCGCCATCATCGCTGACACTCCTTAACCTGCAACCACCCATTTGAAATCAAAACCATAACTTTGGAAAGATTTAAACATTGTAAAACTTATAACGCTACCATACCTGGTATGATTGCAGAGAAGGCCAGGGGTCGGCTTCTCCTAGTTGCCCTTATCCCTCCTTCTTCCTGCAAGCAAGAATTCAAACCTTTTAGTCTCGACGAATGAAAAACTTAAATATTGAAAATGTGGCTTAACAAAAGTAGTGATAGGTTAATATTTTCTTACCTGGTTAAAAAGAAATTGAAGCCAATGGGGTGACTATGTTCATGTCGCAACATCCAGCAAGCTTTGGCTTGGCGGCCATTGGCACCGTGAAGGCCTCTCTTACACCTCGCAAGGAAACCAAGAAGAATGCATTTAACCTCGGGCAAACCATTACACATAATAAACTCATAAAATTGCCATTGACAGAGCAGAGCCTCATCTCCCTTTTTTTATAGAACAAACAAAAAAATAATGAAGGATCCGGACAAAACAATGACACATTAAAACACTATCCAAACCCTTGTAATCTCAATGCACATGTGGACGACTGAGATTCATTCTCGAGCGAAGCCTTAAAGGTCTGGATGCGTTGTCAACTCGCAACCAGAGTGGCTCATAAATTCGCAAACCAACCACAGTACCACTATCATTTAAATATCATAACTTTATTTTTATGACTATCAAAACAATACACAACTATGGTGTAAGCCCCATAGTTAAACGTTTAAACCTTTAATCAAAACCTTCAAC
This sequence comes from Larix kaempferi, assembly GCA_027924585.1. Lineage (NCBI taxonomy): Eukaryota > Viridiplantae > Streptophyta > Pinopsida > Pinales > Pinaceae > Larix > Larix kaempferi. Next base: position 530,798 of record BSBM01001277.1, read on the forward strand.
CTTGTCATAGGTAAGCCTTGCGCTTAGGACCAAGGTTATGTTTTAAAAACTTCTAATAAACCTTTTTACATAATGGGATCAAGACTATGCCCATGGTCTCCCATTTATTGCATTTACATATAAAATAATAATGCCTATTAGTTAAGGCGATATTTGAAGGACAAGACTTATCCTTAAGGCTAAGCAAGCCTTTAGTAAAAACTATAGCATGATAAATGTAAAATGAATAAAAACATCAACTTCAGGTATTCCGGCAGCTTGCCGCAATCCTCGTAGACATCTACAGTAGGTGCAACCTGTCATATAGCAGTTTGAGAATTATGTAAGCGACTTTACAGAGTAACGACAATTTATGCTGCAATAACTATTACATGTTAGAAATACAACGTTGTTTTATATAGATTGTTTATGTATTATTTTTCTTATTATTATGGATTTTTGAGGTCCATGACAATTACCCATTTAATTAAAGGCATTAGCAAAATAGAAACATCCTACATAGAGATAACTGTGAATAATAATCTATAATTAAAGTCATGTCTACCAAACTAGTTGTCACGGAGTGAATTTCTACCTAACCATAGAATTGACTATGGATCCACCCCCATGCTAGTCCATGATAGCACTGGGGATATGGAAGCTCCTATGGGGATTTAATCTCACTCAAGCCAATCCATTACTCTCATTCCCAACTAATCTACTCACCATAGAGTACCCTAGGTCCAAAATCCAACCATCAAATGACCATTGGACTCTCTTACACTGCCCTACACAAATCAAGGAAGATATTCCCTTTCTTTGCTTAGAAATCCCTCAAGTATATTCTTATCTTCCATTGATCTTCAATACATGTATAAATATTCTAATTGTTGGTTGCTTTCTAGGAATAACCCATGAGAGAAAATACTGGACCTCAAAATATTCATTGATCAACAATAACAAGGTTGTAGATTTAGAGGTGTTTACTTCAATGACTTTGGACATTCCAACCATGGTTTCTTTCTCAAACCATCTCATTTCCTCCCATATTCTCAACAACAAAATCTACGAGCTTATATGGGTTCTTACCAATGACAAGGATATGGGATTCCCTTTCCATTCGAATATATGACAATGATAATGACCATGGGAAAAGATCCCCATAACTTGAGAGAGAAAAACCAATTTTGTAGCATGACTCTATGGTACCTCACACCTTCCAGTGATGATTTTTTCATGTAAAATATATCACTATGGACAATTTACAACTGGGTCTTTGTTCTGCATGCCTTTTCCATCTCAAAGGGATCCTTGTGATGATACCGAAGCACACACCCTTTACATACTCCATCAAGGGGAACACATTTAGGTAGTCCAGCAACCATGTCATGTTTCACCATTAATTTTAAGCTTCATAAATTTATATGTCCAATTCGTTCATGCCAAACTCTACTATAGTCATTGGTTTGAGCTATGAGCCCTGTTAGTCTTGTATCTCACTTGGGAACATTAAAAAAATTATACAGTTCATATTTGGGATCAAGAAACATTTCAAAAACAATTTCCCAACTGTTCAAATCCTTCACAAAAAAATGATCTCATGAAAAATTTGACATTTTTTCCAATCAGGTTAAGTTGGGGTACCGACGACAGGTTTTCACTCAAGTTCGGTACATGATACACATTGGTGATAACACCATGTTGACATTCAATGTCACTACAACCAACGATAGTAAGTGCATTATTATTTGCTACAAAAAATATTTTATGCAACTTCACTTAATGAAGAAAAGAAAGAAGCATATTTAGCCATATGGTGAGTACAACTAGAATCAACCATCCACTCAATCTAAGTAGTGTGGGCCTGTAAATCCTAGGAATCAATAAGAAAAATGTATACTTATATCCCATACCTTCTGGAAGTCAGTGTTGAACGTTATTAGATTGTCTAGTTGGCACATCTGCTTTAAGTTTCTTAACATTTTCTTTCATATTGTTGGTCTTCTTTCAACAAGCCTTCTCCATGTGTCCTAATTTCTCACAATAATGATAGGTATCCTTCATCATGTCTTTCTTAGTTAGCTCATCATGCTTCTTATTCTCATTCTAGTTGGCGCACTCCCGACCTTTCTCTAGGTGTCCTTGTCGACCCCTTTCTTTGTAGTTACGTTGACTATTTCCCTTCAACAAATGGGCTTGCCACTTGATGTTTAATTTGCCTTCATCAAACAATTTCCCTTGTGCACTAATCAACAATCCATAGAAATATTCAAAGGTATGTTCCTTTACATCTTCTTTTTTGAATTCCCAGCCAACATTTAACATCAAACATAATACATCATAAGGTGTATTTAGATTCACGAGGATCAGTTCAATGAACTAACCATATTTCTTCATAAAGTCCTTGCTGCATTCACCCAATTTCAATTGTAAGTCGTTTACATGAGCCAAATAGTCCTCAATTATTTCAAAAGAGAGAGGATCTAGAGAGATTAACTCTTTCTCAATCTGCATAGCCTAGCTTTCGTCAACTTTATCAAACAAATTCTTCATTTTTTTCTAGACCTAATGAGGATAATTGATCATGTTCGTATATTGGAAGTGAATCTCCCTCGAAAGGTAGGTGGTAATCACTCCTACAACCTCATCATTCTTCTCGTCGAGGATGAAATTTTGTTGATCATCCTTCAAATATGGGATTGTAATCTTGGTAAACTGCCAAAGGGTCTTACTTTTCAGCAAGGTCTCCATATCTTGTGCGCATATTCCATATTTATGACCATTCAATCATTGGTTCTTGCTTGGAATCCATAATGTTGATATGTTAATGTAAACCTTGATACATTTTGCAAGTCGAAACCCAAAGTCAATCACAAATAGATTTTACTTAATAAAGTGTGTCCAATTGACGTCTTGAAAGACTTGAATACAACAAGTTGTGATTCAAACCAACAACTTTGATACCATCTTAGAGAAACCATGGAATTTAGAAAGATCAAAAGAGATCATTATTCCAAGAAGAGGTGGTGTCAGTAAACACCATTTCGAAACTTAATCATAGCATATCACAATTGATGATATATCGAAATTCATTGTTCACTAGCCACAATTCACCATATCATTCGACCAATAGGGTCATCCTTTTATAGCTCCAAGATGTAACCGACTCCCTTGAGGTGAGGAAGAATGTGTCCACATACTTGGGTCATAGCACACAACAACCTCCCTGAATTATACCTTGTTTGTTCCATAGGCAATGGTTCTATTACAATTACTTGACTAGTCGATAGCCCAATTGGCCTATTAGTCAACCAACTAGTCAATTACTCAGTCGACTCTTCTAGTTAACTATCAATTATCAATTGTTTGTATCCAGAAGATACAGAGGTGTGATTAAATAACAAATCATGTTGTTCCAACAATAAGTTAGAATGTTCACACCTACAAGCACCAAAATAATAAAGCAAGGAGAGAAGAGTCCCAAGACCAAACACAACTTTGTGAGAGTATACAAACACTGGGTAACAACAATGTATTTATTAACACTTGAAAAATAATTGACAATGAAAAAAGAGAACCCTTTGCTTGAATGCATTGACTCTCTTTATTGTTTTAATTTATGGCTATTGGCCTTCCACGTTCATGATTGTTCAACTACCCTAGATGACTCTTTAGCTACCCTAGATTACACTTGAGTTCCTAGTTGTCATCTTTTTCTCACTTTGACTATTCAACTTGGTATGAAAATATTTCCTTCATGAAATTGGGGGATTTTAATGTTACTCACACAAGTGATACTTTCATAATAACACTAAATCAAGAAAAAGGTCTTCTCATCACTTGGATTCCCACTTCCTCACTCTTTCTTCCATACTTCTAGCACTTTGATTCTTCATTTTTCCTTGGTTTGTATCTCACTGAAACTTGTGTTGTCTTTGCATTTACTGCTCGGGTCAAACAAAAACCTATTATCCTCTTTGATCCATCACTCTTTCGATGTGAGGCCTACTTAGCAATGAATTATTATTTTGATTCCATCGAGTGTCTTTCGTGTCCCTCCATGTTTGGTTTGTTTTGGGAATGCCTCTTTGCTCCTCAATTTTAAGTGAATTGCATTAGGTTTCAATCTTGCATTCATTCTTCTTAATCTTAGTGATGAGGATTCCTTATTTATTCTTTGCTCAAGTAATGTAAGGCCTAGATGAACCTTATAATCATGTTTGATAGACAAAGAAGTAAGGCAATATCATATGATAATTAACTAAAAATTAAATTTAATACCAATTGCAAAGCTAAGTTAACAACTAAAATCATTAATCATAATAATTATTGGGTCAATAAGGAAGGCGTACCTATAACCCAAAGAGATGTTTGAAAGAATGTACTTTTGGACCTCTAATGGCAAGGTAGGGAAACACCATGTGGCATATGAATCTCCACCCAACCAACCTATCAATGAAGCACTGAGATCCCCCGAGCTCTCAACCAATAAACCTAATCTAGATCTATTCCCTTACCTCCTGTAACCATCCGTATCTCAAGCAAGAATACAAGAAGAATAGAATTTCCTTCTCCTCCAGTCCTCCTCCCTTTTAAAGTATATCTTTCTTTTTTTGGTACTTGAACCATGTACATTTAATTAATTTTAATTAATAGATTCCCCTTTTATTATTTGTTTTTATTGTTATAATAGTTAATATACATATTACTCACTTTTCCTATGTTTTTATTATAACTAGTTTAATACAGATTTTGGGGAGTTACATACTTCCCTCCTTCAAAAAAATTTGTACGGAAGTTACATCATACTTAGGTAGTATTTAATATGCTCAAGCATCACACACTCTACACCTAAGTAACTAGTAATATTGCACAGGTTAGAGAGTTACTTGTGTGGCCAACACAAGTAATTCCTACATCTGCTAATAATAACCAACATAGATCCATCTTAAACCCGGATCTATCAAGCACCAAGAGGGATCCAATTTCTTGAGGTGTAATTTTCTTTTTAATTTAAACTCAAAAAATTTGATCTCTCTTGGTTGATAGATCTAGGTTTAAGTTTTAAGTTTTTACTTTATAGACGAACATTGTTTTTTTAATTACTTTTTATATTTTTATTTATTTTATGAGTCAACATGGATTTTTTTAAAATACTTTCCATAATTTTTATTTTATGAGCCGACATGAATTTTTTTAATTATTTTGTTAGGAACGAACGTTACAACATCTCCCTCATACTGGGTTGTAGAGCACCTCTCCTCTCGGTGCAATATAGTAACCTATATTACTACACACTCTTAATTATTATTATTAAATGCCTAATATGCAACCAATTCATACCATTATGCATCATTCAATTTTGTATCAATCAATTCATATTATTAGGTATCATTGTTATCTTTATGTATGGTTTATTTCCTCCCTTACACATCCTCACCTGAGAATCATACCATCTGCCACCTCCATAACCCTCCACGCCCAACTTTGGATGGCCCCGCTCACCATGACACATGCCCTCTTCTGTGTTGATGTATATGTAACTTCGGAATGTATTTCACATATATGTATATTGTATTCCTATAGAGATGTTATTATTCCTCTATACGGAAATGTCGTAACTTATACTTGATGGGTTATTAGACCACCTTGTTTGGGGTCGGCCCTGTATAAGTCATGTGGGTCAAAGGGTTATTAGACCACCCTATTGGGGGTCGACCATGTGGGTCAAAGGGTTATTAGACCACCCTATTGGGGGTCGGCCCAGTCAGCATTATGTTATGTGGTTAAGTTCGAGCCTACATGAGTTAGGTAAAAAGGCAAGTCAAGTCAAGTATAAATAGAGTGCGGGAGGCACTCTATTTGCTCACTCACTTCTCACATATGCACTCAAGGAGGAGTGGCGCACTTATGGAGGAGGAGGATCTGCTGCTAGGTTGTGTCTATCTCTTATGGTTGGTTGTATCATTGCTCTATCTATCTCTGAGGAAGCTATTGGGGTTTTTCACCTTTATGGTTTTCCCCAAGTAAATCTTTGTGTCTCTTGTGTGCTTGCATTATTGTCTCCATGATTGATATGCTGTAGATATGCTGTACATGTTGTTCTCTCAGTTAAGATCCTAGATCAGATTGAAGTAAATTCTGAAAATATAACATGGTATCAGAGCTAGCCTGAAAGAAGGCATGATATGGCATGTATGACACTTGTTGCACTTACGATGCTAGGGCTTGATATAGCAAAAACTAGTCATCGTAGCACTTTCGCTATAAATCCGTTTTGGCAAAGTTTTCGGATCTGAAATTGTTACAGGACGAAGATTAAATCTCCAGGTACCTTGTGTCCAAAGCACAACCTCTAATTCGTTGTACTTTGTGATTTATGATCTGTACAATATAGGGTTTCTGCCTCTTCCAGATCTGAGTCAAAATCAGGTGACCTTGGGAAAAAGGTCATAACCTGGGCTAGGAAGCTCCAAATGAAATTTCGTAAAAAGTGACAGGTAGTACACAGACTGTACTATCTCAATAAACTTTTTCAGAGGCCGAAGTTGAACCAGTGACACGTGGCACTCCATACAAGTTCGCTCTCCTGTATTATCCCATAAACAGGTCACGTTGCGACACTTGGCATAACTCTCTCTCAGAGAGTCCAATTGAGGTCAGAACTATCAGGATGGAAAGATAACAGGCCGAGATATCTCAGAAAACTTTTTCAGAGGCCGAAGTTCAAACAGTGACACATGGCACGCCGTACAAGTTCGCTCTCCTGTTTTATCCCAAAACAGGTCACGTTGCGACATTTGACATAACTCTCTCTCAGAGAATCCAATTGAGGTCAGACCTGTCAGGATGGAAAGATAACAGGTCAGGCTATCTCAGGAAACTTTTTCAGACCCCGTGGATCAAAAATTTCGGATTTACACCATAAGCAATCAGGTACATATTTCTATCAAAACAGAATTATTTTTGAGTACCTTCATTCATGGCTCCCGGAATTTAGGGCTTCGGAGAAAGTTGGAATTTTTGTAATCGGAGACCACGGCTGGATGCTACTCATCAAAATAGAAATTTAGAGACCAAGATCAGAATTTTTGGTTGGGCAGAAGGCCGGGTTTGATTAGACCCTAGTTCGGGACTTTGATCAGAAAAGTGGAAAATTAGGGCTTCTGTAAAAATGGGAATTTTTGAAATCTGTGACCACGGCTGGAAGCTCCTCAGAAAAATAGAAACTTAGAGCTTTGGATCAAACCTTTTGATTGGGCAGAAGAGTGGGCTTCATCAAACCCCAGTTCAGGGTGACGTCCAGTGAATCCATAAGTTTCAAAGGCAAAATTGAGGAGTGAAACTTTGCAGTTTTCAAATTCTGAATATACTAGTTTGATCAGCTCATCAAGGTGCATATTTCTATCCTTTCGGAAGTTTGAAATTCAAAGTTTGAATTTTTGGGGTTTCTCTGACAAACCCATATCTAGCTCTAGGTCCAGTTCTTGCAAATCAAGTGGATTGGGTTAACCCTAGAAGAAGATGGATTGATCATCTGCATGAGTGAAGAAGTTCCCGTTTCAGAGGGAGATGAGGCTAAGGCCTTACATAAGAAGATTACAAAGCGATCTCGACAAGTATGACTCATCGAGGTATGTTTTGAGATTTGTTCTTGATTAAGTTTATGGTATGTTTATCTTCATGTTATTACGGTTAGTACAATCTTTATTTTAGATTTGTTATATCACCTTAACAAAATTATGAATGCATGATAGAAGATATTCATTGGTTAGGGTGTTGACACTTATAATTGTACTAATGCATTATGGTGTTGTATGAGGTTTATGTTGTCTACTAACATGAAAGGTACACCAAGAAAGACAAATCATGTTCCAGTTCAAGAACATATGATCATGATGACATGAGGATAAAGACTCATCCATTGTCATGGATCTCATAGAAGATCCATTTACGAGGTATGTATAACTTGGTTTTATAATGACTAACCTATGAGATATACAGGTTACTAGCACAAGTCATTGAAGAAGAACAAGAAGACATCATGTGAGTATGTTAGACATAAATAGCTAGCATGCTAATCCAGGTATGTTTTTCCTATATCAAGATAGAATCCTACCTTGTGTTAGCATCTTATACTGTTGTTGATAATGATTATTCATGAAGTCATAGGTTTGAATAATCATGGTTGTATGCATATTATGTTTCTTACCATAATTGATGATATGACTAACCAGAAGAATCATGAAGGTATAGGTTCGAATAATCACAGGTTTTATGCATATTATATCTCTTATCTTGATTGATGATTCAACTAACCTGAAGAGTCATAGGTTTGAGTAATTACAGGTTTAGACATGTTATGTTTCTTATGATTTGACTAACCATAAGAATCCTACATAAACCTTGAATGCTAATGCTTATTATTTTCTGTTTGAAATGATCATGACTATACATGCTTAAGATTATTGTGTTTTAATAGTATACTAATGAATGTATGATTTTATATGAGTTCACAAGGATAACACAATGATGATACTAATAAGCATGCAAGGATGAATATGAGCTCAAGAACAGGTAATTCAGGAAGTAAAGCTCAAGAGAGAGCACACTCTAGTTGTTCCTGCAAGAAAGCAAAGGAGCACACTTCAGTAGTTTATGCAAGGATGCAGATATTCAGAGGGAGTTGACCATCTTTCTACATTCCATAACAGAAAGGTGTAGAAGAAGCTACTTCAGCAGCTCCTACAAGGAAGCAAAGACTCAGAGGGAGTCCACCCAGTAACCAAACAAAGATAAGTATTTTTAATTATCATTTCTTGCATATGTGCTTGTTTAAATAATACTGTTCAATGATGTATATACTGATGTTCTTAGACTTAGGATATGTATTGTGCATATTAGAATAGTTGCATTAATTAACAGTATACTACTAATACACATGGGTAAGTGGCCTATGGCACTGTACAACATTCCATTGCTACTTATCTAGAATGAAACCTCTTTGCTGACATGTTGGGAGTTGTGCACACTCTTAACAATGTTTTGGTTGAGATTGGAAGGCATCTAGAAAGTTACGGAACATGGATAAATGTTGTATTGAAGCATTGGCTAAGATAATTGCATGAATGTATGACATATTTCTTTATGTGTAAGAATTTGTTCTGAAAACTATGAGATGTTTTCTAATCATGCAATTTAACTTATTGTGTAGGAAAGCTCATATGCCATCTCCTACAAAAGAAGAACTACAACATTTGTTCCAGCAACAAAGATATCTATTGAAGATATTGAAGTTCCCAGGATCTGGGATGAAGAAATGAAATGCCATGATCCGTCGATCATGAAGAATGATGTTTGGGATGTAGTCCCAAGACATGAAGGGAAGTTTGTTATGACTTCCAAATGGATCAAGCATGTTGCAGATGGCAGCATCGAGAAATATAAAAGTGATGAAATAGAAGATGCACCAGATGGATCTCAAGACAGCATGGTGTAGTCATATATGTGTGCAGAACTTGGTATGGTAGGATAGACAACTTTCTATCCAGTTTGGGCGTTACCAAGAGTAAAGCAGATTCCAGCCTTTTCTACAAGGTTGAGGAAGGCAATCCAGTGATACTACTTTTGTATGCAGATAACCTGTTTGTTACAGGTAAAGATAGATTGATTGCCGACACGCAGCGGAAGCTTTCTGCCGAGTTCGAGATGAAGAACTTGGGAATGATGCACTATTTGTTTTTGGCATGGAGGTGTGGCAGAGTGCAGATGGAATCTTCCTTGGACAAGGGAAGTATGTAGTAGAGATCCTGAAGAGGTTTGGGATGATGGACTGCAAGGATATGGTCACACCTATGGCATCGAATCTGAAGCTTCTATGTGATGCTTCATCTGAGCCGGTTGATGTCTCTTTGTATCGTCAGATGATTGGGTCCTTGATGTACCTGACCAACACGAGACCAGACATTTGCTTTGCTGTGAACATATTGAGCCAGTTCCCGACGGATCTGAGGAGTGTTCACCTGGTTGCTATAAAGCATGTTCTGAGGTACCTGAAGGGTACAGTGGATTATGGGCTCAGGTATGAGGTGAATCAAAAGTTTAACCTACAGGGTTATGTTGATTCAGATTGGGCTGGCAGTGCTGCAGATAGGAAGAGCACATCTGGGTGTTACTTCAGTATGGGATCAGGTGTGATCTCATGGTTTAGCAGGAAGCAGTCCTGCGTAGCACTGAGTACAGTTGAGGCAGAGTATGTTGCAGCCTGTTCAGCTAGTTATGAGGCAGTATGGCTACGGAAGCTATTGTTTGAGTTATTTGATCTCCCGTTGGATGCTACTAGTATCTTCTGTGATAACCAGAGTTGTGTGAACCCAGTGTTTCATGACAGGTCAAAACACATAGAGATCAAATATCACTATATCAGGGATATGGTGCAGAGAGGAGCTGTGACGCTCCTATATGTTGCGACGGACGAGCAGATTGCAGATGTGCTGATGAAGCCACTAGCCAGGGTGAATTTCGAGTACCTCAGAGAGAGGCTTGGCGTTCTCCAGATCGAGGACACTTCGAGGAAGAAGTGATGGACACATTTGCTGAAGCCATTCCAAGCATGTTGGAAGGAGGATCCTTCACATGGCTGTGGATGTAAGCGCTGGATGATGAGCATCAGGATGATGTTCTGGTTTCTGCTTGGATATGATCAGTTGGATCATTTTTATGTATGTATGTACACATCATGTTGATGCTGGATATGATCAGTTGGATCATTTTTTTATGTATGTATGTACGCATCATGTTGATGCTGGATATGATCAGTTGGATCACTTATATGTACGCATCATGTTGGATGCTGGAAATGATCAGTTGGATCATGTGTATGTATTTTGTATATGCATCATGTTGGATGCTTGGACCATGTATCTGTATATGTACCAGGTGGATACATTGTATGATCAGGTGGATCATGTATGGTGATATGTATCATGTATCAGGTGGATACATTGTATGATCAGGAGGATCATGTATGATGATACTTGGTATGCATCAGGTGGATGCATTGATGATCAGGTGGATCATGCAGCAGGATGTTGCAGTGATGATCAGGATGATCATGGATGATGAGCTTCAGGATGTTGCTCCAGATGACATGCAGCAGGATGTTGCAGTGATGATAAGGATGATCATGGATGATGAGCTTCAGGATGTTGCTCCAGATGACATGCAGCAGGATGTTGCAGTGATGATCAGGATGATCATGGATGACGAGCTTCAGGATGTTGCTCCAGATGACATGCAGCAGGACATTGCAGTGATGATGATCAGGATGATCATGGATGCATCAGGATGATGTATGGTGAGTATCAGGATGATACTCTATGGTTGTGGATCAGGTTGTGCAGATAAGCATGTAATTTGTGCCCTGGGAGATTTGCAGATGGTCTTTCGAGGTTTTGCCTATGGCATGTAATTTGGTGCCCTGGGACATCTGGCAAATGCTCTTTCGAGGTTTTGCTTGGGAGGACATATAATTTGTGCCCTGGGAGATCTGCAGATAGTCTTTCGAGGTTTTGCCTATGGCATGTAATTTGTGCCCTGGGATATCTGGTAGATGCTCTTTCGAGGTTTTGTCCTATGGCATGTAATTTGTGCCCTGGGAGATTTCAGGTCGGAGTTGTGTACCCGTAACATCCTGAAATGCTCTTTCGAGGTTTTGCCATGACCACATGTAATTTGTGCCCTGGGAGATCCGATAGGTTGAGCCTTGTGCTCGTAATCAGTCCTGGGATTCTCTTTCGAGGTTTTGTGGTGAGGTCACATGTAATTTGTGCCCTGGGAGATCCTATAGGTAGAGCCGTGTGCTCGTAACAGCCTGGGATGCTCTTTCGAGGTTTTGTGACGCACGTAATAAGTCATGAGGATTCCACAGTATGGCCAGTGATGATGAAGACCTGCAGGTGGTGGGCCTACATCTAGTATGAAAAAGGACTGGCTCTATAGAACTTCCTATGACGAGTAGAATCAGAGATTGATTGAGATAGCAGCAGCAGTGACGATGATGATGACTCGATGACGATTATCCAGTGACGATGATCCAGAGAAGATGACTTGTGCTAGAAGAACTGTGCTGAGAAATACCTTCCTAGTTAAGAGGGAGTATTGATGTATATGTAACTTCAGAATGTATTTCACATATATGTATATTGTATTCCTATAGAGATGTTATTATTCCTCTATACGGAAGTGTCGTAACTTATACTTGATGGGTTATTAGACCACCTTGTTTGGGGTCGGCCCTGTATAAGTCATGTGGGTCAAAGGGTTATTAGACCACCCTATTGGGGGTCGGCCATGTGGGTCAAAGGGTTATTAGACCACCCTATTGGGGGTCGGCCCAGTCAGCATTATGTTATGTGGTTAAGTTCGAGCCTACATGAGTTAGGTAAAAAGGAAAGTCAAGTCAAGTATAAATAGAGTGCGGGAGGCACTCTATTTGCTCACTCACTTCTCACATATGCACTCAAGGAGGAGTGGCGCACTTATGGAGGAGGAGGATCTGCTGCTAGGTTGTGTCTATCTCTTATGGTTGGTTGTATCATTGCTCTATCTATCTCTGAGGAAGTTATTGGGGTTTTTCACCTTTATGGTTTTCCCCAAGTAAATCTTTGTGTCTCTTGTGTGCTTGCATTATTGTCTCCATGATTGATATGCTGTACATGTTGTTCTCTCAGTTAAGATCCTAGATCAGATTGAAGTAAATTTTGAAAATCTAACATTCTGCAGTGCGATCCCATGTAGGCATTGAAAGTTTCCCAAGAAGTTTTTGCGGCTTCAACCACCCTTCCAATTCCAGTTTTGTCGGACTCAAAGGCCTCATTTGGGGTAGGCCAGGAATCTAGTTACCAATACACTACTCCGTTGTACCCCACACATATCAAAATGCTGGCCCTACTTCCTCCCTATCATCCCTAATGGAAACTAGCCTCTAAAGTTCCTAACCAATTTTAACCCAAAGCTTTCAAAACTGTTTAGCAATGACTACCCCAGTGTCTAGGACTTGTCTTTCATGAGTTACTTGTCGTAGATTAACACACACTATTTTGAGGACTGCTTATAGATTAAGTACACTTGAAGACCTTATCTGTCACTTTTCAAGTATAGGCTGAGTGCTCATAATGAGCAGGATGGTTACATCCTCGGGCCTAAGTTTAATCCATAACTAATACACAAATATGTTTCACAACGGATTTCAAGAGAAAATCACAGTTGTATATTTAAGACATTAATCATGCTTCATAACAGTATTTAAATTGGAAAATAATAACATGAAAGTACAGTATTGAAGTACCTCAGTCCCAAGGCAATAAAGGGAGTAGAATAGTGTTGTAGGTGTTAAACAAGATAACAACTCATAAATTCTCCAACAACAACAAAAATTCAAATTCCTTCTACAACTCGACCCCAATGACTTCCACAACAGCTCATCCACACTAGAAATGCTACATGAAGGAGATATGTGGCTACAAGAAGTGAAGCGACTTTCCTTCAATCAATAAGAGGAAAATAAATAGAATAATAGTATGTTCCCTTTATATATATATTCCCTCTTCATTGTTTAGATCACCCTTGCACTGTAATGAAGTCCACTTAAACAATACTTTGCATAGTCAATAACTCATCCAGAAGTCCCATGTTTAAGCAAATTCCTGGTACACTCTGTTCTCACTAAATTAGTCTTGGATGTTGTTTGCAGAGGGTGTATTCTCTGACTGTTGCGCCGTCAATAGAGATGGATATTAAGACACAAGTGCACCCTCAACAGAGGAGAAATAATAATTGTTGTGCCCTCAATGGAAGCATTGGAACTTGGGTTATCCCTGACATGAATGCGCCCTCTCCACCAAGGTTTCCAGACTTCCCACACAAGTGTGCCCTCCAATACAAGTATGAAAACTCTTCCAACCCATGCAAACTCAAATGTAGCAATAAAAATTAAACTCAATCCATGTATTTGAAGCACAATAGAGAAATCTAGTTGATCTCTCCTCTAAGACGACTAGGGTAGATTGTCTCACTACCGAAATTGTTTCCTCCCCTTTAGGTTTTCGTCCAAGAGAAAGCTAGAATCTCAAGAGCTCTCAAGTTTTCGAAAATGAAAAATGACCATAATGGAGAGAATGAGCTCTCGTGTCTTTTTTATATTTTCTCATTGACCCCTTTGTGACTCTTCAACTTCCCTTTGACCAATTTTCTTCTTAAAATATTTAAAAATTGAATTTGTGGAGGAAATTACCTTTTTGTATTTTAATTTCATTTTGAACCCCTTTTACACTTCTTCAGTCACTTTTAACCCAAAGTGACGTTTATAAAATCACTTTAGGAATTAATTATTAATGTCACTTTATAAAATATTTTAAGCCTCCACGACATTTAATAATTAATTAATTCCCTGCTTTCTCGACTATAGCCTATGGGAACTAGATAGGCTAATAATTCGTCTCCAATATGGTCATTTGAAAAGGGACATGACAACCCAGGGGTCGGAAGTCCCTCTCCATATGCCTCCCACCAACGAATATAAATCTAGCCACGAAATTTCGGTATCCCCATAAGTTAAAAAGAACTACTGGCATAGGTTTATTGGTTGAGTTGTCCCCAACCCATAAGATGTTACTTGTAAGCATTCTCATTCATGGTTATGGGATCCCACGAAATCCTAGAATGAATTTTCCTCCAGACCCCTAAGTGGATTCCTTGAAACAAAATCCACTCTAAACATATAGGAAATTGTTAGTCATCATCATATCATAACCTTATCATTATAACTATCATAGAACCTAATGCTTCTACATGCCATCATGAAAACATAATATCATCTTAGCATCATTGTCATAACAACAACTATAATAATAAATAATTGCTTAAGAGCCATATGTAATCATAAGAACATCTCAGTACATAATATTATTATCTCATAGAAAATAATCCAGATGCCACTTGCTGCATGTGAACATGAGGACACAACACCTTTCTCATCAACTCTTCATCAAAAGAACCACAAATAATCATATCATCATATCATTAATGAGATATTTTTAGAAACATTATCAATGCAACTGCATGCAATTATTGTGTACCAATATCTAACCATGAAATATATTTAAACAAATGTGCACAATTATAGCATGCCATTGTAGGCATCACCTCAACATAAGTGTAATGGAAGCACATGCTAAATCCCACATGTTTTCATTAAACAACATAACATCATGAATATTCTTATGTAAATAATCGTCTCAACACATATCACATGTGAAATTATAAGCCATCATGCACATTCTTGCCATGCTTCATTAACAAAATCCAAGTCACTAGTTTGCATGAATATATATAGAATCATTCCTAGATATCATATTAATGCAAGGAAGGCCGTCAATCCTCCATCTAGTACATGGATCTATCTTAGTTAAGTTATTGATGCAGTTTAAAACATCTAGCACATGAGGATTGAATATTGTGAGATTCACAATCTAAAACGATTTCATATATTATAAGGTTCACAGTGTAAGAGACAAGACACAATATTTTAAGGTTTTGATAAGGAAATTCAATGAAAGAATATTAAATTATTAGTTGCTGAGAATGATAGAATATTATGTTTCAGTATTTAGTTATTGGAGTTCTGCATTACAAGTCATATGTAAGGGAATTTTTATAAATATATATCATCTGAATTTATGTGAGAATGAAATGAAAGAGCATAAATAGAACAAAACACACAAATATGTTGCAAGGAACACAATGATACATCAAACTCAAATTCTATTAATTGAATGAAACATAACATATTGTAAAATAAAAGCATCTAGAATGGTGGTAGCTTTACCTTTGATAAGAGACGTGGAGGCTACGTTCATTCGTCACAAGATGATTACAAAAGGAGGCCAAAGGTATTTTTATCATACACATGAGGGAAAAACCCTAAACATAAAAAACCTAACCCTAGGAGATGAACTATAAAAAGGTTTACGAACCCCGAGGTGGTTAGTTGAGGTGTCAACTTCTCAGGGGCATTAATTTTGCATACGATCTCTGTTTAGGGTGCTCGGTATCTCGTTGGAAAGGTATAGCCAAGAAGTACACATATTTACCACCAATCCTGCCTCTATCCATGAGTGGACTGCTTCTTCTCCAAAAAACGTCGCTTAGGGGATCAAAACTGCCTTAGAAGTTTTGGACATGAAAATCCGTAAAAACTGCCAAGCTGGAAAAACTGTTTTGAACTCGTGGAATAGGTGGGTGATCACCAATATCCATCTGAAGCAGTCCTCTGACTTGAAAAAATGCCAAACTGGAAAAACTATTTTGAGCTAGTGGAATATGTGGGTGGCTACCGATATCCATCTAGATCAATATCACGAATAAATTAGTATTAATAATGAAATAAAGAAACACAAAGATTATTAATAAAAAACATGATCATGACTTTAGATTTTAATGAATTCAAAGTAAATCTATTCAAAATAAACTTTCAAACCATCCAGTTCAATAACAATGCAAGGTCATGAAGGGTTATTAGTGCAAATTTATGAATGATCTACTGTTATGGTATTTATCCTAGTAACTTGGGACTCGAGATAATCTATTCAATACTATAGGACAATATGCTTACATAGACGGCCATATGATTTATATCTTGTTACAATAAAATAAATTTTATGGTTCAATAATAAAATCGTCATCATTACATTGTTTTACTTGCACTTACGTATTAATATAATTTTAAAACAAGATTAATTTATTTTTAGGACAAGATATCTAAAAACGCGCATTGTATTCCATCTCTCCTTTTCACACTGTATACATGAACCATCACTGAGACCTAAACTTTCTCATAGCAAAGATGGTGGTGTATACATGATTAAGATGTTTAAATTTCTAAATAATCCTTAGTGAGTTTCTCTAAGAATTATGAATCATGATTTAAATTTTATATCTAAATTTGAACTTGCTCTTCTTATATGCCTATAACACATAATGTGCCCTAATACTTGCTTTGTAACTTGATGTTTAGTATATATATAGTTATAGACTCAATTCAATATTAGATCAAAAGTAAAACCAACCCCCTTAAGTACATCCGTAAAAACTGCCAAGCTGGAAAAACTATTTTGAACTCGTGGAATAGGTGGGTGATCACCAATATCCATCTGAAGTAGTCCTCTGACCCGAAAAAATGCCAAATTGGAAAAAATGTTTTGAGCTAGTGGAATATGTGGGTGGCCACCGATATCCATCTAGATCAATATCACGAATAAATTAGTATTAATAATGAAATAAATAAACACAAAGATTATTGATAAAAAACACGATCATGATTTTAGAGTTTAATGAATTCAAAGTAAATCTATTCAAAATAAACTTTCAAACCATCCAGTTCAATAACAATGCAAGGTCATGAAGGGTTATTAGTGCAATTTTATGAATGATCTACTCTTATGGTATTTATCCTAGTAACTCGGGACTCGAGATAACCTGTTCAATACTAGAGGACAATATGCTTACATAGATGGCCATATGATTTATATCCTGTTACAATAAAATAACTTTCATGGTTCAATAATACAATCATCACCATTACATTGTTTTACTTGCACTTACATATTAATATAATTTTAAAACAAGATTAATTTATTTTTAGGAAAAGATATCTAAAGACGCCCATTGTATGCCATCTCTCCTTTACACACTGTATACATGAACTGTCACTGAGACCTAAACTTTCTCATAACAAAGACAGTGGCGTATGCATGATTAACATGTTTAAATTTCTAAATAATCCTTAGTGAGTTGCTCTAAGAACTATGAATCATGATTTAAATTTTATATCTAAATTTGAACTTGCTCTTCTTATATGCCTATAACACATAATAGTGTTCGGATATCCACATCATCTTTTTCAGGATCTTGCATGCAAATTAGGGTTTGCATGCAGAATCTAGGGTTGGCATGCACAGGCATGCACTGGCATGCATCCCAGTCACCAGTTTGATGCCTCCAGCACCTTATCCACTTCATTCTAGCACCCGGGAGCCACTTACCACAGAGTTTTAGCCCTCCTAAGCTGAAAGGCGCCCACTTCTCACCTACTGCCAGAGAAGGGCGCACTTGTTCACCTACCACTGCAGTTCCACTTCAGTTACATTCAGTTAGCTCCGATTCTCCCTGATTTGAGGCTAGTTTCACTCCCGACTGACTGTATCACTTCCGTTTGACCTCCAGTTTGATTAGGTGACTTGTTCTGACTTCAGTTAGCCTCCCATGTGCCCCCACTGAGCCTCCAGATCCTAAATCAGTGCTACACACTCCAGTTACACTTATTACACTCAGTTAGACTCAGATTGACACCTGGATGACTGGTTGTTGTGATTGATGAGCACCACCGATGATTGATGAGGACTCCTAGATAGAGTCAAGCTACTCCATTTCAGTGATTTGAATGACCTCCTTAGGCAATTCGAATTGCTCAGTCATTGTGACAGTTTGTATTGTAATTCATTCACCCTTTCTGGGATAGAGAGCACTGCTGCATGTTTTGCACAGTTTTGCACCATATTTTCTATGTTCATCTGTTGTGATTGATTTACTTGTTCATTAGATCTGCTGTGACTAATTTTACATGGTATCAGAGCCATTGCAGGGACAAGATCTCTTTTCTACAGGTGTTTATACAAGAAGATTTGACTAAATTGCTAAAAATTGCAAAAAGTTTGGCATGAAATATCTCAAGGGCATTCGCTCCTGTGCATGCAAAGCTTGAAAAATATTCCAATACCACTCCAGAAGCTTGAGTTACCACATAATTCCTGGATCTGATACATTGGACCTATTCAACATTGCTTGAAATCCAATCCCAGGTGTGATGCAACTCTCAAAGGGTGGATTATTCGACCTTATTGTGGTTGTTTTTATGTGATTTGCAGGTTTATTGTCTCCTTCAATTGCACTCGCTATCTTTTGCATGCAAGCTTCCCTACAGCAATTGCATTCGCTATAGTCTGCATGCAAGCTTCCTCTTCATCAGTTGACTCAATCCTTGCAATGGAATACTCTTCTTCAAAGCCTATCCTCACCCCATTCAATTATTTTGATTGGAAAGATGATATGGAGATCATATTACGTTCAAAAGGTTACTACCGAGTCACTATTGGTCTTGAATTGGAGCCAAACAATGTGTCAGATCGAACCAAACACTACAACAAGCTTGATGAAGCTTATGGTCTTCTTTGTCTCTCCATCTCCAAAGATCTTCACTTCCATCTCAGCGGATTGAAGACTCCAAAAGCCATATGGGAGCAACTTGAAACACTATTCGGCAAGCAGGATGAGCTTAGGGCTTTTCAATTAGAGAATGAATTGATTGGCCTTAATCCTGAGAATTTCGAGACCATCAATGAATTCTTCACAAAATTCAAGAACTTGAACTTGCAATTGAAGAACAATGGTGTTATCAAAGAGGATAAACAGTTGATCCTCTCCATTCTAAGCAAGCTTGGGAAAGATTATTCGGTATTTGTCTCTACTTTCAATTCCGGTCGGCTAACTACCCCGAATTGGAAGATGCCTACCTTGAATGCCTTCATTGAGTCCGTTACAAAAGAGCATGACAAGTTGATTCAAATGGGGTCCATAAGCTCCAAAGATTCAGCCCTATTTGTTCAAGGACCCAAGATCTCGAATGGTAAAGGAAAGCTAAAGAAGGAGAAGCCCAAATTCGAGCCTCACAAGCAAAAAGACAAAGGCAAGCAAACGGATGCACCATCCAGTTCGAAATCCAAGCAAAAGGGCAAAGAAGGTAACCAAAAATCTAAATGTACTTATTGTAACCGTGGATTTCATCCCGAAAGTTCATGTATGAAGAAGACTATAGATCAAATGGCCCTCCTCTTGGAAAAGAACAACATAACCCTTCCTGACGGTGCAAGGAAGAAGGATCGGAATGACGATCATGAAAGAGGACAAGCACTCATGGCAACGGTTTCGAAGCCCACTACTCTCTTGATAGATTCGGGTGCATCAAATCATATGGCTGCAAATATTGATTCTTTTTCCTCATTCGATCCAAACAGCTCCATCCCCATCCATTTGGGAGATGACTCAAAAATTTCTTCAAAGGGCAAAGGTACGATTCATGTAGAACATGGAAGCTTTCAGAATGTTCTCTATGTCCCTTCCTTAGCTTCGAATCTCCTTTCTGTGTATCAAATGACACATACTGGTGAACCAAAGCAAGTCACATTCAGCCCTAATACAGTTGAAATTTCTGATATCAAAAGTGGAAGACTAGTTGCGGTTGGAAAGGCAAACCACACTGCAAAATGTTATGAGTTTTCGCACTTTATTCCGCTTGCAAAGCCCACTGCTCTTCGCACACATGGTAATGAGGTTAGTAGGCTTTGGCATGAAATATTTGGACATCTAAATTATAAGTATTTGCTGCTGCTATCAAATAAATCCATGGTAGATGGGCTTCCACAACTCCGTTCCTCGAAGGGAATATGCACCGGTTGCATTATTGGGAAGCACCCCGAGCACAGATTCGACCGCGGCAAGGCTAGCAGAGCCTCTACTATTTTGGGATTGATCCATTCTGATATCAGTGGTCCGCTGCCCCAAATGTCATTAAATGGTTCAAGGTATGTTTTGACATTTATTGACGATTTTTCCCGCTTTACATGGGTATTCTTTCTCAAAAACAAGTCAGAAGTGCTTGGAAAATTCAAGGATTTTAAGGCTTCTGTTGAGACCACCACTGAGAGCAAGATCAAAGCTCTTAGATCTGATAATGGTGGGGAATATATCAAGTCCGAGTTGCTGCAACTTTGTGCCCAAATCGGAATCAAGATCCAACATACAGTTCCCTACACACCCCAGCAGAACGGTGTAGTGGAAAGGAAAAACCGGTCACTAAAAGAGATGGCTACATGCATGATTGAATCAAAAGGTTTGGCTGCAAATATTTGGGCTGAAGCAATCAATGTTGCTGCATATATACAGAACCGTGTTCCACATTCATCCGTGAAAGGTATGACTCCTTTCGAAGCATTCTTTGGTCACAAACCGGATGTGTCAAATTTGAGAGTTTTTGGCTCTACTGCATGGGCTAGAATCCCTTCTGAGAAGAGACGAGCTTTGGATCCACAAAGTATCGAGTGCATATTGATAGGATATGGGGAAGAATCAAAAGCATATAAACTCATGGATATCAGATCTAAAAAGATATTCATAGAGCGCAGTGTGCAGTTTGAAGAACCGCTTCAAGAATTGCAACTAGTCGAGGAAAAGACTGCCGATTCACCGCCTTCACCAGAAGAAGATCCGAGCAGCGATAATGAAGGTATGAGTTCTGATATTTCTGATATTGTAGCAGCATATGATGATCATGACATATCAGGTTCGGAATCCGATCATTATGATCCTCCTCAGTTACCAAAGTGGGCCCAAAACACTCTACAATCTGCTGGTTCTAGTCTTGGAAATCCTGCTGATCCGAGACGAACAAGAGGAGACTTTCAAAGAGCAGGTATGGCTCTTTCTATTGCTGATCCATTTCTTCCTGAGATTTGTTATTTGATGGCTGGTTCAGATCCTACATCATTCTATTCAGCCCATCGAGATCCGAGATGGAAAAGTGCCATGGACGAAGAGTACAGTTCTCTTCAAAAGAACAATACATGGGAGCTAGTTTCTCTTCCACCTGGAAGAAAATTAGTGAAATGTAAATGGGTCTACCGTACTAAAGTTGCTGCTGATGGCACTATCAGCAAATATAAAGCAAGGTTGGTGGCAAAAGGTTTTTCCCAAGTCCAAGGAGTGGACTACACAGAGACCTTTGCACCGGTTGCAAAGATGGATTCCATCCGCCTTGTTTTAGCTATTGCCGCATCCAAGCACTGGGAAGTGCACCATATGGATGTGAAGAGTGCATTTTTACATGGAGACCTTGCTGAAGAGGTCTATATGCAGCAGCCAGAGGGTTATACATCAGATCCATCATTGGTTTGTAGATTGAAGAAGTCTTTGTACGGGTTAAAACAGGCCCCAAGAGCTTGGTACGCAAAGATGGACTCCTTCCTTCTTTCTCAGAATTTCCAAAGATGCAAATCTGATCCGAATGTGTATCTTCAGCGAGTTAAAGGTAATTTGTTGGTTATTGTACTTTATGTTGATGATCTGCTTATTACTGGTAGCACACTTACTTCAATAAACAAGCTAAAATCTGCCTTAAATCTAGCTTTTGACATGAGCGATTTGGGCTTGCTGAGTCACTTTTTGGGCTTGGAGATAGCTCAAAATTTTGATGGGATCACTATATCTCAGCAAAAATATGATTCCGAACTGTTATTGAAGTTTAATATGGCTGAATGTAAGGCAGCCCCGTTCCCATTCCTCTCAGGAATCAGTCTTGAGGAGGGAGATTCCACACCGCTTGCAGATTGCAGTATGTATCGACAGTTGATTGGTTCACTACTTTATCTGACACATTCACGGCCTGATATCTCATATGCCGTGAGTGCCGTGTCAAGATATATGCAGCAGCCACATGAGCTTCATTGGCGAGCAGCCAAGCGGATCTTGCAGTATGTGCAAGGTACGAGACAGTTTGGCATACACTATGCTGCAGATTCTGAGCTAGATTTCATTGGTTTTACTGATTCAGATTGGGCAGGTGATAGCATTGATCGGAAGTCCACTTCCGGTTATGTTTTCATGATTGGTCATGGTGCTATTTGCTGGTCCAGCAAAAAGCAAGCAGCCATTGCACTTTCTTCAGCAGAGGCAGAGTATCGAGGGGCAGTCAATGCCCGCATTCAGGCAGTTTGGTTGCAGGGTATTCTTTCCGAGTTTGGTTTTGGTGGCACTACTTCGACTGTCCTCTTTTGTGACAATCAAAGTGCTATCAAGATCTCCACAGATCCAGTTCAGCGGCAGAGGACCAAACACATTGAGATTCATATGCATTACATTCGACAGTTGGTGCATGACCGCACCATCATTCTGCAATATTGCCCTACTGATGAGCAAATTGCAGACATCTTCACCAAGAGCTTCACTGAGAAGAAGTTCTCTTACCTCCGTTCACTGTTGGGGGTGAGTTCCATCATGGTGGAGACAGATTGATTCATTATTATGCTTTATCTTGAGGGGGGGCTTTCTTCCCACTGGGTTTTCCCTCTTTCCTCACTTAGTTTATTTTCAGCATTTTTTGGATTATTGTATTGGGGTGACCTTTGGTCTTAGTTACCAGGGCCCCACATTATTTTGTTGGCACATCATAGTCTAGCTTGAGGGGGGGTGTTCGGATATCCACATCATCTTTTTCAGGATCTTGCATGCAAATTAGGGTTTGCATGCAGAATCTAGGGTTGGCATGCACATGCATGCACTGGCATGCATCCCAGTCACCAGTTTGATGCCTCCAGCACCTTATCCACTTCATTCTAGCACCCGGGAGCCACTTACCACAGAGTTTTAGCCCTCCTAAGCTGAAAGGCGCCCACTTCTCACCTACTACCAGAGAAGGGCGCACTTGTTCACCTACCACTGCAGTTCCACTTCAGTTACATTCAGTTAGCTCCGATTCTCCCTGATTTGAGGCTAGTTTCACTCCCGACTGACTGTATCACTTCCGTTTGACCTCCAGTTTGATTCGGTGACTTGTTCTGACTTCAGTTAGCCTCCCATGCGCCCCCACTGAGCCTCCAGATCCTAAATCAGTGCTACACACTCCAGTTACACTTATTACACTCAGTTAGACTCAGATTGACACCTGGATGACTGGTTGTTGTGATTGATGAGCACCACCGATGATTGATGAGGACTCCTAGATAGAGTCAAGCTACTCCATTTCAGTGATTTGAATGACCTCCTTAGGCAATTCGAATTGCTCAGTCATTGTGATAGTTTGTAATGTAATTCATTCACCCTTTCTGGGATAGAGAGCACTGCTGCATGTTTTGCACAGTTTTGCACCATATTTTCTATGTTCATCTGTTGTGATTGATTTACTTGTTCATTAGATCTGCTGTGACTAATTTTACAAATAGGCCCTAATACTTGCTTTGTAACTTGATGTTTAGTATATATGTAGTTATAGACTCAATTCAATATTAGAGCAAAAGTAAAACCAACCCCCTTAAGTACATCATAACTTTTACACCTCATACAGACAATGGACAATGTTGGGTGTATATTGAGAAGCTTTTGGATCTAAAATTTATTTTTTCTAAAATCGAACCTAATAGTTGAATTCATTCAATCGACATTTTCCCACATCCTCGTGGACATACTTGGTGTAGATTTGCTTCAAGGAAACAATATCCTAAAATATTTAAGAGTACGTATTCCCTAAGGTTCACTCAGAGGCTAGCGCATGGAGCCCTATACTATAAAATGATCGTAACTAGTGGAAACAACAAAATTCACACAAGATTTATCACTTGTAACCAAGTCAATGATGATGTTTCTACCAAAAAATTCTTGTGAAACAACAAAGAAAAAATTGAATTTTTGGTTCCAATTCATTCCTGTGAAATTCAAAACAAGAGCCACGAGGTGGCAATGTCCCCAACATTGCCACCTGGGTTAGTTGCTAGTTTTTTGCAATTGGCGTGAAAGGTTTGAACAAATAGCAATATGGAAACAAATATCAATAATGATTCTTTAGTATCACAAATGATCCATTTGCAAATAAAGATTGCAATGTTGTTTCTAGTGACCAATGTGCTTCTATTTAGTGATTCAATTATGAAAATGATAATAGCACAAATGTAATTGCACTCCATATTGTGTTGTATTTTAGTGATTTGAGAGGCTTAATACTTAAATGTCTTAAAAGAATTAAGAGAGAATCTGATATATGGTTCTTTATATTTTTGGATTAATAAAAAAACATGTATAATGCCATAGCTATCATTAGATCACATGATAATCAAATTTGTTAGGTTCAATGTTGTTGTTGTTATACTCTAAGTATATTACGAACATTAATACATTTTAGTACACATAAACATAACTAAAGCATAACCATAATCATATTTTAAATACCATAAAATATTTGTACTAAGTTAGAATAATAATAATAAAAATTGTGCTAACTTAATAATGTAGGAAACTTGATCAACTATCAAGACATAGATATCAGTGGTTTCAAGGGAGCAGAAAACTTGATCAACTAACAAGACATAGATATTGGTAATTGTAATAGAGTTTATGAATATGTAATTGTAGTCTATCCATTTCACAATATCATCAAATACTTGTTACAGCGTAATTTTCCACCTTGTGAGCATTGGCATTGATTGGCCTTCAGGATCCATTTTATTGACTCAGACCCATTATCTTCCCTTCAGGAACCAAGTTTCCCTATTTTTGTTCCTGTACGCTTGCTGTTCCATTATAGCCAGCATACACGCAGGCTGCACCTAATTAGCCCACGTACATCGAGTTACATGGTAAAAACAATAGAAAGATTGCTTTTTACTCCCAAAAAGCGGTCTTAGGGTGACCTTTGGCCCTCCATATACCCCGAAACGACTCGATTCGACCTTTCAATTACCTTTGGAAGGCTATATATTGAACTCTTATGGTGTATGGAAGGGAGGAGAAAGAGAGAGCAACATAACTCTAGTGGATTTTTGCCGTGACTTGAGTCTACACTCATTGATCCTTGTTGTTGTGAACTCCTTATGTTCACCTACCAAACTCCTTTCATAGTTTGAGTTTTCCATTGCATGGGGGATTGAAGTGGTGGAGGCACAAGTGGAGAGACCTAGTTCTTGGTTCAGATTGGTTGCTGGCAAGAGGTCATATCATGTACTTCTTGTTATTAATTAATGGAAATACTCATTTTCTCGTCCAATTGATGTTGTGAATGTTGTTTAAATTACATTGGGTTACATTTGCTTATGATATCATGGATCATGTTATTGATTATGCTAATATCTTTCACATATTATATGCACTTGCTTGTATTTGTTGTTGAGACTAAGCTGCAGGTTCAAGTGTAGATACGAAAGCTCAATGGGGATCTACTTCGAACATCCGGTTGAAGGTTGGTTTTATTCTCCATATCTTAGCATTTTCATTATAATAGCATTGTATTGGGAATTGAGTTATTTTCTGGTAGTCATCTGTTTGTTGTGGTCTGCCCTGAGCCATAGGAAGTTTTTCTCCGTTCTAGAAATGGCGACTCCGCTGGGGAGGAACCTCCATTTTGGGGATTTTTAGGCATTTGTCCTTATTTTGAATTGCTATGTGTCGAGCTTCTGTGTCATTGATTGGCCGTTGGGATTTACATTAGAAAACTACTTTTTTTTTGGGATGTTTGACTCTTTTTGGGTTCATTTTCCTTTCCCTGTACGTGGGTCAACCTAGTTTTGACCGCGTCTACTCGACTCTATGTGAACTATAACCCGCCTCTACCCGCTACTGCTCTCTGAACAGTCGCGTATAACTCCAGGATTGCTTGTTTTTTGGCCTTGGGTTGTTGCTGGGTTGGTTCTGAGTGTTCCTGAGTCTTAGTTGGCCTGTTTCCTGACTACTCCATGCTCTCTTTGTAACCAGAAACTCTTCCTTTTTGTTTTTGAGATTTTTTTATTTTTCACAATTTCTTGTTTTATAGCTCATTAACTTGGCTGAGTCTTACTATTTGGGATTTGCTGGGTTGTCTAGTTGATATGCTCTGCATTTCTTTACTGAATAGTTAGATTTTGCTTGCATTTTTTCATTTCCATTTATATTGAAAAATACAAAAACATGTTTTGCATTTTCCTTCCATTTATAAGTGAAAATACAAAAATATTTTCTTTATGTTCTGCATTTTGCATCTGAGTGCTTGTGATTTCATCTAGGACTTGCTTGTGCATTGAAATTTTAAAAGAGATTGCATTTTATTTCGAAACCGTTGGATTGATTGTCATATTAGTGGCATGCTCTTTTATTGAATAGACGAGTCTAGTGTTTTTCGGTTGTGCATACCATTGAGTCTTATACATCACCAGTTTCACGACCATATCCTTTGAGTAATTACAACCATTAAAATTAACGCTTAATCTTAAAATTGATTAGAAACGATTTTCTCTTTGATAGGGTGCACCAACTAGCTTAGGTTTAGAGCCTTGGAATAGATCATCGTGATTTAACAATCCAAGACTATTGAACCAACATTATGTGTTTGACTAGGGAGTGGTGAAACCCATGTTATACATCAGTGCTCTCAGGAAGCTCTACTAAAACCTGAGTTAAGCACGAGGTCACGGGAGGTTGGTTGTAGAGATAGCCCTCCAATACTAGCTGAACATGGGATATATTTCCAGGATTTGTTCGTGTATGGGGGCTCTTGGGAGATTTGACCCTCTTGAGTTTCGGGATTAGTTACCCTGCCCATACGACAGATCCCACCTGCGACTGTCCGCCTGAGCATTGGTTATATCGTGGTGACCTTAGTTGCTTTACCTAGGTATCACATAGGGCATTCGTTGTGGTTATTATGCGATTGTCCTGAGTCAGATAGGGGTTGGACAACACAGTTGCCTGTTGTATAGGGATTTGACCCTGTGCACGCAGTGAAGTCTGGGAACCCTTATAACTGATTCTGTTACCTTCGGTTATAGTTTGGGAGTCTCGAGCCTCTCCTAGGCGAGACATACCGACTGTAGTGTCGGGAGGTCCCTTGAGCCAGTCCTATTTGTGTGCATTTGGTTGTAGTTTCTTTAGGTGTGTGCTCTTTGATTGTTAGTTGGCCGTTAGGAGGTGTTTTGATTCTTTAGAGTTATCATGGAGGGAGATCCACCACTCTGTCAGTCTCATCATTTGGATGGTCTACCGAACGGAGAGGTAGAACTTCCTTTTTATAAGAGACGTCGGAGGATCCCCGTTGATCCGTTTGATATTTCTTACGAACTTCAAGACGCTCACATTATGAATTCGTCGGGTGAGGTCGATGGAAAGACCGCTCCTTCCACTCCTCGGGAGGTTGGGGAGGAAGGGTCACCCCCACACGCTACTTTGTCAGGTTTTGGGCCGGACCCACCCCCGGAGTCCAACCCGTTTTATGGTGCCTACTCACGTGGTTTCCGATATGGAATGCCATATTTTAATGACACCACAAACCCTTCGACCACTAATCCATTTTCAGTTGGTATGCCCAGTCTTAATTCGAATGTTACATCAACTTCGTCGGGTAGTCAAGCTAACACTAGCCTTGGTCCCGGGGGCACTTCTCCCTCCGGGGGCGACACACCCTTTTTTGCTCCATTTCAATTTAAGTCTGGTCATATCCCTTCAGCTTCCACAACTTTTGGGGGAGGACCACCTCCCAAGACTGCCCCTAATTTTGGTGGGAACACTTCTCATAACACGACTCATATTCCACAACCTAACACACATGCTTCTGCACATATACCTGTGACTATGACCACGTTTTCTAACGTTAACAACCCTCCTAATACTAGGGGTGGGAACATACCGTATAATGGGGGTGGGAACATACCCTATACTTATGGTCATTATTCGACTGCTCCTACTACAACTAGCACCTATATGCCCCATAATTATGGAGGTAATCCTTCTTATAATGTAGCCGGTTCTGGCCCTTACTACAACACTCCTCACTATGGTGCTTATAACACATATATACCTTTGTACCCTTACACAGATTAGGTTGGAGGCAGTTATCATCCTTATGGTCATGGTCATGGTTCATATCATCCCTAGGGCCGCAAGGTTAGCCTCTTTTGGGAGCTTTTAATCCAGCTGCATAGCCACAACTCTTGTTTCTTGCTCGTTTGAATCTACCAGATATTTCAAAGCTCATGAATGATCCGGTGTGTCACGATCCTTCTTGGCCTCCAGTCCCTACCAAGCTCCCTTTTGACATTCCAAAGTTCGAAGGGAAGAATGGTGAGGATCCAGGTGATCATGTTACGACTTTTCACCTTTGTTGCTCCTCGAATTTGTTAAATCACGACTCTATTCATTTGTGACTATTTCAACGCACCCTCACGAGGGCAGCCGCGAAGTGGTATGTCGAGTTGCCTGGGGGCACTTACAAGGGTTTTAATGAGATAGCTTTGGTTTTCTTAGATCACTTTCAGTGGTCGGTTCGTTACGATATTGACACCGAACTTTTATTTACCTTCCACCAGAACAAGGCCACACACATATCTGATCACATTCAAGAATGGCGTCGACGAAAGAGGTTAGTGAAAGCCAACATTCCTCCAAACTTTCTATTGGAGTGGTTCCTCAAGTCTTTGCTTCCCTACATATCTAAGGACGTTTCGGTGTCCAAAAATATGACTGAGGAGCAAGCTATATTCAAATCCCAGCAACTAGATTTACTCTATGCTCAATTTGGTATCCTGTACAATATTATTCCTGACACACCGTGCTCACGTCATGAGCCCAATCCTATTCCTGGACCACATGTTGATGGCATTGTTGGATCCACGAGTACTCGACCCGTAGACTTGGTTACAAATCAAATGCAAAATTTTTCTATTATCCAATCTACCCCTGGACAGGCTCACGCCTCGTCCGCTCCCACCCAATCGTCCGATGTCCATCCTATACAGACGACAAACCCATCAGGTAACCAACAACCTGGTGGAAAGAAGAAGGGGAGAAACAATCATAAGGGTGGGAGTAATGGGAATAATGGAAGTAATATAAATACTCCTAGAAAAGAGAACGCCAACCCTCCTCGGGACGACGAAAATGCCGGTGGCGACCGTAAGCCGAGACGTAAGGTGAAATTCCCTTGCAAATTTTGTGGGGAGGATCATCTGACTCACTTGTGTCCTTGAATTGAAGAAGCATCAAAGCATCTTGCACAAATCCCAACTGTGTTGAAATATCCCCTTTCGCATCATCAGAATATGGCTTTAAATGCTCCCGTCATTGGCTATGGGACTAATGAAACTACGACGTCTTCTTCTCATGACGGTGGCTACGGATGCGTGAACATGGTCCAATCTCAGGTTAGTGTTGCTACTCGTCAACGCGATTATGGTGCACCACAACCGAATATGGGGAATGAGCCTCCTCCTCCTCCTGACACCTCTCTGCATATCGAGAAGCCCACTACTATGCCGCGGATACCGAAAGGTGTTCTTCAGTGCTCGACGCACAATCCCAATGCCCGAGCCTCCCATAAATACTCCATTGTAGAAGATTTGGACCAAAATCCGTGTGCCACGTCGGCTCTTGAGGTTTTACAAGCATGTCCTTCGCAAAGGAACGCCCTTTTATCTGCTTTGGGAGTTCAGGATGAGAGTAGCCCCGACGTCATTAAATTTGACACTACTGATATCCAGCCTCGCTTGCCTTATCATGTGGCCTTTCAAGTCCATGTGAGGTGCTTAGATAAGTTCGTTAAACGTACGGTGGTTGACGAAGGTGCTTCCACCTCAGTAATGTCGTTGGATTGTTGGAAAGCTCTTGGCTCTCCTCCCTTGTCAAAATCTATGACCATGCTTACTGTGTTCGATGGTCGGTCATTTAGGACGCATGGTATTCTCCCTTCCCTTAAGGTCCACTTGGGTGGGAAATCCGTGCCTATTGAAGTCGAGGTGGTTGATGCACCCATTGACTACAACCTTCTTCTGGGTAGGAATTGGATCTATGCAATGAAAGCGATCGTGTCCTCCATGTTTAGAGTTATTTGATTTCCTCATGAAGGAAGAATTGTGACGGTCAATCAGCTAGACTTCCCTAGTTCCAACTCCGTAGAATCCGGGAACTATTTTTCCCCAGATCAAAGATTCTCAGCCCGCAACTGGGAACATTGGTGTAGGATTGTATCCATCCTTGATGGGATCATTCAACTTTCTTGCACCAACTTCTTTTATTGGAACCATTTTCGATAGTGCACCATCCTCATTGAATAATGTACCTTTCCGGACCTCATACTTAAATGATTCGTGTACTTTACCATCCGTGAGTTCCTCGTCTGGAGACATTTTGCACATTGGAACGGTTACGCCATTATCTGCAGTTGAGCTTGCATACCCTGAAATTCAACAAGCCACCGTAGAGCCGGATCCCTCCTCTTCACGGACAGAAGAGGAATATCTCGTTATGCTGTCGGCATGGGCAGCCGACTCGTCTTGCTCGCACAATTGTCTTGATGGTACTTTGCCTTCGAATGAAGCCATCATTGAGACCGTGTGTGGTAGTGAGAAGCCTTGGGAGGATTTGCATCATCGCTCTTATTTTCTTCCTAACCTCGATCTTCTTGAGCGAGAAGAGTTTAGGACGACTCTTGCAGAGAAGGTTGGTCATCCTGTGGCTCCTTTGGACTCACATGGGATTTACGTGAAGGGAAATATGGCTAATATATCCCCAACCATACCGATCAACATCTCTCGCATGCCCGGAAAGATAGAGAACGTTTATATCGGTGCTGATTGTTCTCCTGATGAGATCCTCATATACATCGAGTTGTTCAAGGAATTTCGGGATGTTTTCACCTGGTCATATGAGGAGATGCCAAGAATAGACCCTAGCATTGTCGAACATGATATTAAGACATATCCTAATGCTAAGCCGTTTCGACAACGACTTCGTGCTGTGAATCCTAGGAAGGAATCCACGATTAAGGCAGAGGTGGAGAAACTACTTAAAGCTGGTTTCATCTACCCAATTCCCCTTACCGAATGGGTGTCAAATCCTGTTCTTGTGGATAAGAAGTAGGGAACCATCCGTGTATGCACAAAATTTAGAGATCTGAACCGAGCATGTCCGAAATATAACTTCCCCACTCCATTCATAGATTAGATCTTGGATGCATGTGTGGGGAGCGAGGTTTTTTCGTTTATGGACGGTTTCTTAGGATATAACTAGATCCAGATTAAGCCCGAGGATCAACATAAAATTGCTTTTATATGTCCTTGGGGCACATTTGCGTACCGGAAAATGCCCTTTGGCCTTAAAAACGCCGGAGCTACGTTTCAACGTGCCATGACCTATGCATTTCATGACCTTAAGCGTATAGTGGAGGCTTACTTGGATGATCTTGCTATCCATTCTCGTAAGAGAGTGGACCACCCCAAGCACCTCCGCTTCATTTTCGAAAGATGTCGGTGTTACAAGATTCGCTTGAACCCCAACAAGTGCATCTTTGTTGCGAAAATGAGTCGTCTTTTAGGGTTCGTAGTTTCACAAGAGGGTATAAGAGTTGATCCTCTTAAGGTTGAGGCAATACTTCGGTTTCCTCCCCCGCGTAACTTAATTCAACTTTAGAGCCTCTAAGGGAGAGCCACTTTTCTATGATGTTTTATAGTGAATTATGTCGGTCTTACCAAAGGTTTCGCGCGACATTTGAAGAAGGACACACCATTTATCTG
This sequence comes from Larix kaempferi, assembly GCA_027924585.1. Classification (NCBI taxonomy): domain Eukaryota; kingdom Viridiplantae; phylum Streptophyta; class Pinopsida; order Pinales; family Pinaceae; genus Larix; species Larix kaempferi. The sequence continues at coordinate 563,185 of BSBM01001277.1, forward strand.
GGATGAGCGAGCCCAGTAGTCTTTCGACGCTTTGAAGAAAGCTTTGGTATTGGCCCCTCTGCTTAGTCCACCCGAATTTGCTCAATTTTTCTTGCTTTATGTGGCCGTGTCTCTTGAGATGATTGGCATGGTCATAGTTCAGCTAGATGATGCACTCCAAGAGCATGTTGTCTATTATCTCAGTCGAAATCTAGTAGACGTTGAGCTGAGATACACTCACGTGGAGAAGTTGGCACTTGCGACTGTTCATGCAGTCCAACGTTTACGGCATTACATTATGCTTAGGAAAGCCACTGTCATAGCACACATCAATCCATTTCAGTTCGTGCTATCACGACATCTAATTGGGGGGAAGTATAATAAATGGATTGTTATTCTTCAGGAATTTGATCTCGATTTTGCTTCGGCAAAGTCGGTGAAATCCTTGGTTTTTGCTGAGCTCATGTCAGATTTTCCATGACTTGATGAGGACATTGTCCATGAGGATTCCTTTGTGGATGAGCACTTATTTATTATCTCGTTGGTGGACCCTTGGTATGGGGATATCATCGTATACCTACAAACTATGAAGTTCCCTTCGCACTATTCACGGGACGAATGATGGCGTGTGAGACATCACGCTAAAGATTATGTCATCATCGGCGACACTTTGTATTGTCAGGGAAAGGATTCTATCCTCCGTCATTGTTTGACTCATGAAGAAGCGGATTTAGTGCTGAACGGCTGCCACGGTGGGGCGTGTGGTGGTCACTTATATCGGCTGGTGATAGCCCAATGTATCATGCGAGTTGGTTACTTATGGCCTTCGATCTTTAAAGATTGTATGAAAGTTGTGAAGAGATGTCACCCTTTCCAGGTGTTTTCTTGAAATGTACACTTGCATCCTGCGCCCCTTCACCCGATCATCACCGTTGGTCCCTTCACTAAGTGGGGGGTGGATTTCATGGATTGCAAACCAGCTTCGGCTGGGGGGCATCACCATATCATTGTGGTCGTGGAATACTTTTCCAAATGGGCTGAGGCCATGTCGACTGTAAAAGCCGACGGTGCTACTACAACCCACTTCATGTTCAATCAGATTATCACTCAATTCGGTATCCCGAAAGAGATTGTCACTGACCATGGCAGTCACTTCCAGAACAAAATGATGGCGGATTTGTCACTCAATCTTGGGTTTCATCAAGATCATTCATATTCTTACTACCCCCAAGAAAATGGTCAGGTTTGTTGGTTGTGGAGCCAGATCTTCTAGTCTCATAGATGATATTGTATCAGCCGTGTTTGTACCCCAGTTTTTATATGATATGTAGGTGGACTGTACACTCACCCCAGCGGGGGGGACCATCCCCCCTGGCTGGGGGGTCCGGGGGTAGCGCCCCCGAGAAATGGGGGTTTGGGGGCAACGCCCCCGAAGAAAATTTGTGGGGCTGTTTTCGCGAGCTATTTTGCGGGCCCATGGTTTTGGGTATCCGTGGTATTTTTCCCATTGTATTTCCCTTATAAAATAAAGACATTGTAATACGGCTAGGTAGGATGATGTATTAGGTATTTTGCATTGTAAAGATATTTGAGATCAGGAGAGAGACTGTGAAACAGAGAAGAGGAAGTGCAGCGGATTGTGCTGCAGGTTGTATCCCTTCACCTTGCTGGACGGTAATAATAATAAGGACTGGCAAATTCAGTGTGGACGTAGCCCAAGTTGGGTGAACCACGATATATCTGTGTCTCTCTTGTAATGTGTATGTGTGATTATATTTGCATTTCTGTTTATTGTTATTGCTCTGTGATCCTGTTTTTCTAACAAGGTTGAGGTGGTTAATAAGTCCTTAAAGACCATTCTCCAACGTACCATCCAGCAAAGCAAGAGCAACTGGCACATTATGTTATATCTTGCTTTGTGGGCATATCGAACCACCGTTAAGACTACCACCAGTTTCTCACCATTTCAGCTAGTACATGGTGTGGAGTCTATATTGCCGATTGAATGCAAAATCCCTTCATTGAAACTAGCCATAGAGCTCCTGCCTGATACGTCATATGTTGAGCAACGTTTGATCCACCTTGAGTAGCTTGACGAGAAGCATCAATATGTCCACCGTGGCTATAGATGCCAACAAACGTCATGTTAAGGTTTAGTATGACAGGTATGTCCGTCTCCAGTCAGTATGCTGAAGGTGACTTGGTCCTCTTGTATGACCAAGCTAAGGAACCCCTAGGGGCAGGCAAGTTTAACCTCATGTGGCACGGTCCTTACATAGTGAGGCGTGTCCTTCAGAAGGAGCCTATGAATTGGAAGACTATGAAGGGAATGCCTTGAAGGAGCCTAGAAATGGGCTCTACGTCAAGCAATATTACGCTTGAGCTTCTAGATCGAGCTAATACTTTTGTATACTATTGTATAGTTGTTTTTGTATATAGTTTAGATTTCTTTTGTTTTTTCGGATCTGCTGATTCGCTTCTGTTTGGTTGACAGATGTCATTGGAATATTCTGTGTTCTTGGGATTCGCGGATGGTGCTAGCCATCATACGCAGCGTCTTGCTTCTGCTGTGTGGGTTATTTATTCACCTGACCATCAGATTGTGTCTTCAGGAGGTGCCTGTCTCGGTCCTACATCCAACAATGTGGCTGAGTACAGTGCCGTAGTTGAGCTACTTCGGGATGCCATTTTGCATGGCGTCCAGTCTTTAGAAGTTCGCCTGGATTCGCAACTGGTGGTGTCTCAATTGAATTTCCGTTATTGCGTGAGGGATCCTACATTACTACGGAGGTTCTTAAGGGTAAGACTCTTGGAGCATCATTTTTGTTTTCATTACATACATTCATGTTCCAAGTGATGTTTTAATCATGTATCTGATGCATATTCTAATTATGTCCTAGATTGGCATTTGTCACATCAATAAAGAAGCACACAAATAAACATTCATTCACACATTTGTACATACACATTTAGTAGAACCGGAGAATCATAGTTTTTTATAAATAATAATTCCAAAATGTGGTGTCACAGTACAAAAGTGGAGCCTGTAGCTCTAAAAAATATACATAATCGATATACAAATATGGGACTTTGAGATATCTAGCCCCTAGGGGGAGGCCTAGCTTCCTCGATAGGATGTGTCTGAACATAATAATGTACGACATTGGCTATGCGCCGTAATAACCGCACCCAAGTGCCTGGTACTCCTACTACGTGTCGTTGCGTTTCCTCTGGCAGATGCTCCACCTCAATCATGGGTAATCTGGTAGTCATACGAGACAGGTTTGATCCGATACAGTATCTAGCATGCGCTCTGCTACAACGCCAACCACCTCTCCACCCCTGCCTCATCGACGATGTCTCGGGTATCCCTCTGGTCTCCGTGGACCAGCATTTGCAAGCAAATAGCAGAATGTCAATATGTGATGCTACACCAAAAATATTTTTGCATTTTCCATTATAATAAAAAATCCAAAAAATTAAATACACAAAAACATAAAAAAGTAACGTACTGATGTCTTCGAATGCGGCCCCTACTGGGAGCAGCATGTCGCAGTTGCCCCGGTAGTCTATCCCCGCATATGGGTAGTCATCGATGGCGATGACCTGTCGAGACCATCAGTGGAAGAACTCAGCTGAATATGGTGATTCCTGTTGGCCACCACCCTGTCGTGTCAATACTTCAGCCCACCGGGTCAGGGCTAGATCACAGAGACTGTGCGGAGGGACTTCAACCCTCGGACTGAGCCCCAGAACTCTCTCTCTCAAAGCTGCAGAGTATACTACCATACTCGAAGTTCTTTTCCTGCCCAAGCTTACACTCCATTAACTAGGTCTTCCTAGACACAAGTAACGTTGTGCACCAATCATACACTATAGGTCTCATGCACTCTGCTGCGTAGAACATCACTGGCCTTGAAGCCTGATGTAAAGCTACTGAACCTGTGATCCTCACGAGGGTAAGAACTAGATATTCATGCTCAATCTCACAATGCCCCCAATGGGTATTTGACTCCCCACCTTTTGGGTACCGGGAATACAGTACCGGTCTATATAGTCAGTGATGGTGATCCCACCACCTACAATGCGAGACCGGAGACTAGCCACCTCCCCTTGACGGGACAACCCTGTAATTAAAATATATGTCATCCACCTCTAGTGAGAGTGTTTGAACATCCAAGGTGAAGTTCCGCGCATCTATGTCCCAGTAATCAATCAATTGATGGAGCAGTTAGTTTTGGGCCCTTAAACCCCCAACACTCTAGAATTTGTAGAGACCACACACTTGTAGTGCTTGTTGCACAGGCAAATCTTGGCGGACATTCTCGTCCACAACATCATGTTCCCTTTCCCTCCACTCTAGGACCATCTTGGAGGAAAAACAAAAGTTTTTTTAGCTTTCATCATTTAAAAGACCATCTTCACGGCCGTACCCCTAGGCAATTGAGTAAACAGGGGAATCTACCACGGTCAACGCAAGTGTTGACTGCGTCTAGCAGGCCCTACTCATGTACAACACCGTGGAGAAGTAGGGATGGCCTAATAAAAAAAATTGACCACTAAACATTGAAATAAAAGCTATCAAATGAAAGAGGAGGAAGAGATGACGAACCTGCTCCAGACGGCTTGTGAAATGGACGCCCGCAGCTTCCATAATTAGAAACTGAAATCTGTGGTGAAAACTAACCCAAAAATCCTATTTGGGTAAAATGTGAAAATAGAATCGTAATTGTAATTTTTTATTACTATTTATAGTTTTTAAAACCCACTTTCCTATAGTTTTTATGGTTTTTAAGTTGTTTTGGATTAATGTGTCATCCTGGAGTACCATTTTGAACAGTTTTTTTCCGACGAGAGTTGATTTTCGACCGTTTCACGCCTACAACAGGTATATTTCACACCCATCATATAGGTTAGATGTCATTTTCACTTGCATTATGCATTTGACCCTTGACAATTTCCCATTAACCCTAGGTGCGACCCCGCTTTTCAACCGACACAGAGCCTTCACATTGTTATAGAAGTGTTGTTATTTGGTAGTAGGGCTTGTCTGAACATGGGTTCTCTAGTTAGATCCTTTTTATGCCTTTTGGCGCCCTTGTCGTTGTCTCTCCTTAGGATTGGGAGTCCTTCGTAGTTACGCCATGACTTTGCGATAAAGATTTATACTCTACTTTGTCTTATGCTGGCCATCTCCCATAAGGACTCCCCCATTTTTTATTGAGTTGTGATTGCATTGCATCATCCTTCTTGCTGCTTGAGCCTTGTGCCGGCTCCCGCTTACTCAATCATTAGCCATGTTCCTGAGCACTTTCCCTTTCGAGCCAAGCAGAGCTTTCATTTTCCTTTCACAATTTGATGACCCTTTATCGCGAGGGAACACCCCCCCAAGTGTCCACATCCTGCACATGCTTCCTTGCATTGATCATAGGTATGTTCCACTGCTTGGGACTAGTTTCCTAACTATTTGACACTCATTTCCTCACATGTTGTACTATAAGCAATTTTATTCTTTTTCAAGCTTTTTCAAATATGAAAAAGACCCAAAAAATCAAATATTCCAAAAATCCTTACGGGAAAATCTTTACTTCCTTTTTGTTGGCAGTTGTTGTGTCGCCTTTGAACAGAGCATTCATTCCAATCCATCCATTATGAGTCAGGAATATAGTAGGACCTTAGGATCTGTATTCGTTTCTCAGATTTTACTCCACCAATTGGTGAAGCTTCCAGTCATTATGGAGCCCCTTTGTTGATGCCTCCTGCATCGCACAGTGTTATTACTTGAGTCTATGTTGCCTGAGTCTATCCATCTGCTCATGCTCTTGTTCAAAGGAAGTCCTGAAACCATAGTCAACCACTCCTCAGATCTCTTGACTATTGCATGTTGTCCATCCTTATTGAGTCAGTCCGTTCATCCGAGTTCTTCCAAATCTTTCAGCGTAGCTGTTACCTCGTGCTGGTTGATGGGGGATGCCTTAATGCCCTCCTTCTAGCGAGTTTCATTCCGTCGAATTCAACTCATTTATCCCGGAATTGAGACTTAGAGTCGGTTGAGTACTTTGAGGCTTGCAGTCATTAGTGGTAGGTTCTCTCGCCATCGATAGTTTTTGGGAATACATCAATGTCCCCTGATCGATGGATTCATCTTAGTTTTCGACCTCAACACATCTATTCACACTTTGATGATTGTACTCTATGCCTTGATGCCCATTTTCATTATTGGTGGGTTATCTCACGTCAGTTAACGGTATACATCATTGACCGGTAATCAGACGATGTCTCATCAGGTTTGACTTCAACACCTTTATTCACTTGATGGGACTTGCACCACAGATGATTCGTGTAGAAGACCCCAGACGTTAGTAGCATTCAGTATGTTGCTCATGATCATGACTTTACTTATGAGATTTCATTTCTCATACCTCAGCAGTTTGTACCTCCAGTATTGCACCAATTGTTTCCTTTTCAACAAGAGACCATATCTTACTGTATGGGTCATGGCTGTGACCACCTATGACATGTATTCACTATATACTTCCTATCATGGCCATTGTATCAGATTGTTGTATTGTACCTACATGTATTCAGAGATATTATTGTATTATGACGAGTGGGATACTCTTTCCATTTGTGTCTCCATCACTCCACTTCTGATATTTATAATGTATTTCGGCCATCGTACAATCTTCTCTGACCTCACACATTAGGGGGCATCTGTTACAATGTTATTTTCCACCTTGTGAGCATCAACATTGATTGGCCTTCAGGATCCATTTTATTGACTCAGACCCATTATTTTCCCTTCAGGAACCAAGTTTCCCTATTTTTGTTCCTATATGCTTGTTGTTCCATTATAGCCAGTGTACATGCAGGCTGCACCTAATTAGCCCGCATACATCGAGTTACATGGTAAAAACAATAGAAAAATTACTTTTACTCCCAAAAAGTGGTCTTAGGGTGACCTTTGGCCCTCCATATACCTCGAAAAGACTCGATTCGACCTTTCACTTACCTTTGGAAGGCTATATATTGAGCTCTTATGGTGTATGGAAGGGTGGAGAAAGAGAGAGCAACATAACTCTAGTGGATTTTTGCCGTGACTTGAGTCTACACTCATTGATCCTTGTTGTTGTGAAACTCCTCATGTTCACCTACCAAACTCCTTTCATAGTTTGAGTTTTCCATTGCATGGGGGATTGAAGTGGTGGAGGCACAAGTGGATAGACCTAGTTCTTGGTTTAGATTGGTTTCCGCAAGATGTCGTATCATGTACTTCTTGTTATTAATTAATGGAAATACTCATTTTTATCGTCCAATTGATGTTGTGAATGTTGTTTAGATTACATTGGGTTACATTTTCTTATGATATCATGGATCATGTTATTGATTATGCTAATATCTTTCACATATTATATGCACTTGCTTGCATTTTTGTTGAGACTAAGCTGCAGGTTCAAGTGTAGATTGGAAAGCTCAACGGGGATCTACTTTGAACATCCGGTTGAAGGTTGGTTTTATTCTCCATATCTTAGCATTTTCATTATAATAGCATTGTATTGGGAATTGAGTTATTTTCTGGTAGTCATCTGTTTGTTGTGGTTTGCCCCGAGCCATAGGAAGTTTTTCTCCATAACAATACTCTTATTTTATTTCCTTTTCATTCACATCTATTTTTTTATAAGTATAATCTCAACAAGACCATTATATCATCTTGGTCTGTAAGCCATCTATCAATCACATATGAATACAATAAATCATTCTACAAGGTGCATATAAAATAAACTTACACATAATAAATGCATTATTTTACACATCTGTATTCATAGCAAATTGAAAAAATTGTTACGAGGATTAAGTTGATTGAAGTTCCAAGGACAATCAATTTCAGTTTCATGCTCTAAAACCATGTACTTTTTCATAACTAGGTTCTTTGCTTTTGAAACTCTTGACCCTGGAAAAAAAAACAATGTTGATAAGATTTGGATCCCATTGAAGGAGCAGTTTGATTTTCTTACCATGGTCAAGAATCTGTCAAATCAAGAATTTATAATTTGTTTTCAATTGTCAAAAATAGATTGCTTCTAGTAGCTAACACTATTTTGCAAATTCCATTGCTTTGAAGATATTATAGAAATTTGATTCATTGGAAAAGATCATAGGACTATCTCACCTGAAACTAAGAATATAGAGACTGTTATGATAATCAAGGCGATCCAAATTCCAAGGATAATCAATTTTAATTTGATCTTCTTCCATAATTGGGTTGTTTTCTTTTTGAAATTCTTCACCTTGAAAGAGCAGATATCATTCAAAGATTCATGAGTCAGAGTTGTTTGTTAACACATGAAATAACTAAAAATCAAGAAACTTGCTACCAAATAGCTATTGCTATAAGATGGAAGCTATAGATACAAGAATATAGATACCTAAGTCCTTGTATATTGGTTGATGTGACTAAGTAAACTCAAATCAAAGAGAGAGCCCTCGAATTCCAATTGACTAATCACAAATTTATATAAAAAAGATGTAAATAATTTACAAACAAGTTGCATATTACTAAGTTGATTTTGAAGATGTTTGACTCAATTGAACTACAAATTGTTCAAGGTTAAAACATTTTCTATCTCAATGATGAATGAAGAGATTATCATTACATTTCCTAATTATCAATGTAATATTTTTGGGTGGTTTCTAAATATATAGCTCCATTTGATACATCATTTTTAGATTGAAAAGAATTCACTATATGGGATAAAGGATCTTGTTTTAGTTAATAAAGTGCACAAAAGTCTAAAGTGAGCATTAAAAATATAATATTTTAATTAATCAATAATTTTTTCATTGAAAATTTTATTTGCTTTTAACTCTGAAAAGTCTATTTTGAACTCAAACCTTTTGTATTCATGTTTTATGGCATTTGAAAGTATTTATCAATATATAACTTAGTAAGGTTGGTGACTTAAAAACATCTTATATATTCTTGGATATTTTAAGCCTTCAACTCAAACCTTTTGTATTAATTTTTTTATGGCATTTGAAAGTATTTATCAATATAGCTTAGTTCAATTCAGCACCAAGAGTCAAGTAGGGTTCCTTGAGCTCCCTTCTACCCTCCAACTCTGACAGCTCTCAGCGTGAACTCAGTGCGGTGGATTCAAGCCAAGATGAAGCATGTGACAAAAGAATGTAAATCAAAACATTCAACCAAGAAAAACAAAAGCAACAAAAGAAACCATGAAGAACTTTAGCATGTAATCTTGTTTCCGTGTTAAGTTTCCCAGCTTAATAGGTTCTTAGCTGAACCTTTAGAATTTTGTTTTGAGGAATCAGAAGAATCGAAACACAATAAAAACTTTGATTTTGGTTATATTGGCCCTCAATGCCCAAATTTCATGATCATTGATCCGCAGGGAAGCTCTGGAATGAAATATTATCTCTGGTAATTTTGAGCTACTGGGTATGAGCGACATCCCAACAATCTTTCATGAATATTAATTAAATCTCCTTTTTTTGTGAGAAGACAATATCAACATCAAAGAAAAAGAAAAGAAAAAACTCATATGCGAGATACCAAACATAGGTAGTGGACAAAAGGCAAAAATATAAAATGGTTCAAAAATTACTGCCTTCTGTCATTGATGAGCTAGTTTCATTTTGCTTGTTCAAATCTCTTTCATTTGTATGCTTTTCAACACCTGGTAGTTGGTTATTTTCCATTCGATCTTCTAGCACATTGTTTTCTTCATTATGAGTTCCAACCATGTTCTGTTCCTCAATAATGAAATTTGGATTTTGCTACAACTGTGATATCTGATTCTGTACAATATTTGATTCATGTGAAAGGGAATTGTAGCTCAAAGAAACAAGAGACAGTTAAGACAAGTAAGCATACAAGAGAAATGAACAACAATCTAGCTTCATTAAAGCCGAGCTTCTTCTCCAAAAGGTGATTAATAGTATCCTCTCCATATTAAAACATAGTGGGAGAAAGGTGGCACCTGGACCTAGCCATATGCATAACTACTTCAATTCCAATTTAATTTTTCTCATATAATTAATCCTCCCAATTTGTTCTCAGTTGTTTGCAAACCCTTATCAGCCTAAGAAACCCTAAATCCATTACACCAAATACCAAAAATCCAATCCTTTATAAAATGAAATTGCCAATTTTAATTCAAATATTTACTTGATGTTGTGGCTAATCATTTTTGAAGCCTTCAATATCCGAAAGGTAAAAATTGGCTTCTCAAGTCAGGATACATACTTTCAATAAGTCATCTAAATTTAGCCCAGATACTTAAGCTCCACGTAAAACATAGATGCTTAAAATCGCCACAATGCAACTTGCGATTTCATCCATTCTTCATTCATGGGATTCTGATCTCAAATGCCTAATTCCGTGATCTCAAGCTACACTTCACGGAACAACCCATAAATAATGTGTAATGAGAATGTAATCCTAAAATAAAATGGAAACACTCCGCACTAATGACATTTTAATCTAGTGAATTTGCATCGTTAAGAACAACTAAGTTTTCAGTTCAACCAAAATATTTGTCTTTTTCTTCAACACATGCTGACCTTAAACCCTATAAGCCAAGAAATGCATGTACATATTTCAAGTTCAGTAAAAATAAAAGGATTCTACCTGCATTTTTTCCTCCAAAGAATGGCTTAAAGTTGCCATCCCAATGATATGCTGAACTTTAGGATTTTAAATATATAAAACTCGGACTGAACTTCGCAACTCTTGAGTTGAAATAGTATATTTGTTATTTCAAAGGCATACAAAGCCTGTGCATTCAATTTTCTGGGATACAAGCAGAGAATATTTGGCATTTGATAGTGAGGATTCTGTTAGGGTATGGCCTTTTCGTTCTGGAAAAGAAGGTGAATGTTTACATGAATTGAGCTATAATGGAAATAAATTCCATTCGTGTGTCTTTCATCCAATCTATCTAAAACCTTTGGTAATTGGATGCTATCAGGTTAGCAAGAGATGCATAGAGAACAACCACTGCAGACTTATGACCAAACTTGTAAATGCACAACAAGATCAAGATCATATGTGAAGATATTATATTAATTCATTAGTGGTGTTAATCACAGAGCTAAGTATCATAAACATGGATATAATTTATAAGAAGCATTAAATAAATCATAATAAGTCCATAGTGATACATAAAAAAAGGTTTATAATATTACCCAAAAACCTTAATGGTATATATACTAGAATGATGTTATCATTTGAGTGTAGATCTAAGATAAGGAAGACATACACATCGTATTACATATTGAAATGTATTAATAACAGAGATATTTGATCTCTCCTTTTATGATTATGAAATTTAGATACAAGAGCTAATCTAAATATTAAACACACACACATAGGTAAAAAGGGACATTACACATAACAACAAAAATGGGTAAGAAAAATACAACTTTTTGATTTCTAGATTATTTATAAAAAGGGGAAAGAAAATTTAGTTGTTGTTAGCTTATCAAGGGAGGATGAAGGAAATGCCACACTATGCTTTATTTTAGAAGTTATTCTCAAATGGATTAAAGATGTTCAAGCCGATTTGAAAATTGCAAAGATACGAAAGTTGGTCGAGGAAGATGTTGGAAGTAATAATGCAATGAGCTCACAATCTATGTCAAATAATGATATACTCTAGTATAAAGGAAGAATATATTTACCCAAATCATTCAAATTCAAGATTCAAATATTAAAAGAGAATCATGATTCCAAACATGTTGGATTTTTCGAAACATATTATAACATTCATCAATCCTTCTTTTGGAAGAGAATGAAATCTAATATCCAAAATTGTTAGACATAATGGTATAATTCGTTACATCTGGCAGAATGGTGGTATAAAATGACATATCATACATCGAAAAAAATGACTCCCTTTGAAGCCTTATATGGTTATCCACCACCACCAATTAAGGACTACGTTGTTACCAATTTCAAAACACATGCTGTGAAAAACTACTTAGCGACTTTTGATCAAATCCAACATATCCTCAAGAATCATCTTGAAACAACAAGGAATCAAATCAAACAATAAGGTGACATGAAAATAATTGACCATGAATTTGAGGTCGGGGATAGGGTATTTGTGCTATTCTAACCTTACAAACAAAACTCACTCAAAAACTACAAGAAACACAAACTACAGGCAAAGGCCATACCAATATGATAGAGCAATGCTACAATTTGTAAACGCATATGTTTGAGCAATTGTATGATAGAGCAGTGGAGAAATCCATTGTCCATTATTGCAAGGTATCATCAACATCCTCGTTATGAATATCTTCCAGTATGGGCGGAATTTTAAAGGCCTTTTGTCAATAAATAATTACATGCTCTTCTTTGGTGTTTTCAACACAATACATGAGGCTCTTGACATTGCACCCCTTTATTTTTTAACAATCACAAAGGAGTATTGCACAAGTATGTGATGTGACCCTGGATCCAATCGTTGATTTAAATCTATGCAGGCCAATATGTAGAATGCGAGTATGCTAAAGAGGTAAGGCCTAAGCATCGTCAATGGCCGCCATGGAAAACATTGAAGGGATGATCTTTATACAAAGATGGTGCTAATCAAAGGTTCTAATCAAGGAGGTGGGTGTTCAAGATTCTTTTTGACATAAAATAAATTTCATGTTTTGTTTTTCCAGAGGTCAAGATCTTTGAGAGAGCAAGGACCAGGTGATTTATGGAAGGAGAATAGTTCAAATTTGATGAATACAGACTAGGATTTCCTTTTATGTCTGTAGAGAAACATGCAACCTAGTGACATATATAATCAAAATGACATGGAGAAGAAACATATTTTTTATTTATAAAAAAGTGATCAAGGGCATCAAACTTGTAGGAATTGGCGTGTACAGGTAGAGCTAGTCCAGAATAACCAAGAACATTGTCTCTTTTGTCTTTAATAAACTCGAATCGAAGCCGCAGTTCCATTGGCTATCAAGCATTACCAATTTACTAAAATAATGCTATTGTATTAAGATGAAATTCCTCAAAATTGCTTAAAATAAGAACTATTGCATCTACAGAACTGTTGACATAGAAACGAGCAAAGCCTAAAAAAAATGTAACAGAGTATCTGATGTATCCCTTAATACTAACATATATCATCCATTAATGACCTTTGAAGATAGTTACATTCCAGAACAATATTCTTCCTCGGTACAAACTATGGTACAAGAAAGGCATATCCATTGATGCAATTACTCAATAGTACATGTATGCAGACATGTGAAAATCACCACAACACGAAGGGCACACAAATATCATGCACCATTATCCAGTTATTCTAAAAAGCATGTATTATTGAGATGAATGCCATTAATGGAATGGAAAAAGGATTGGTATCTATAACCAGAATTCGTTGGCTTAGAATAGGGTATTGAATCCTGAAACGACAAGAACAAAAATCAAATCTTTTGCAACAAATCAAATACTTTCAGATACAAAAACCAACAAAGATCAAAATGGCATTTGAGATTTTAAAAATGTCTGTATAAATAGGATTTACAACTAGGTTTATGTAGTAGTCAATGTTTTGAAGTGGCTTTGGTATCTATCAGCATAAGCCACTACCCGAGGAGGGCATTGAATTGCGAACCCACAAGAACAAAAAGCAAGTCTTCCTGTAACAATATTTTACAACAACTTAAGTCCATTCAAATACCTAAACCAACAAAGATCAAAATGGAATTTGGGATTTTAGAATTATATCCATAAAAAAGGTCGGTTGTTGGGTTTGCATGGTGTTCAGTGTTTTGAAGCATCTTTGGATTACAAAACAATGGAGTAAGCTAAACTCTATAGACGATTTGCACCTTTTCCAGCTGTTTTTGTCAAAATCCGGCGAGGGGAAATTGTTGAAATTGCAATTTGGGTTGTTGCAATTGCAATTGCAGGAATGGACTTAGCAACCTTGGTTAACCTCAAGGCAGCCCGATTATGCAATTCTAGCAACCCAAAACTACCATTTCAACAATTTCAACCATATTGTTACTGAAAAAATCGCCTAATTTCTAGTGCAAATCGTCTAGAGTTTAGTTTACTTCCAAAAACAATTGTAAAACACTTTACCAGTTATCGAGGGTAACACTATAACATAAATAAGTTACAACAACACATAATCCAATATCACAACCACATCCAACCACACCACGGTAACAATTAATTCATATGGTGGGAAATTAATTTCGCAACTCAAAACAAACTAATGTACTCGCCTTTTTAATTCATTTATTTTTTATCGTTTTCTTGATAGAAAACCCGTCTCTAGAGTCCAATTGAATTCAATATTGTAATTAGGTTTTGGTTTTACCTCAATCTTTCAAATCTTCCTCGGCATGAAGTTTCGTTGTCTTCTCAATCCTCTCATTGCATTGCTATCACATTAACAAATAGCTTCGTGAATGTGTCTCCAAGAACTTAGATTACATATGGAGTTTCCCAACAAACAAATAATGTGTTTATTCTTGTTATTGATAATGAGGAAGAGGAATACAGATAAAAAATGAGAGTTATAAATTTGACAAACTGCCCCATTGACATACAGATAAGGGTAGGATGAATTCTCAAGAAGGCCTACACACTCAAACCAAGTTGCATTAATACATTGTTGCGCAATAGGATATATGTAATGCTAGAGATAGATGACTAAATAAGCATCACAGAAGTAGGATGTATCAAATGATGCAAAGGGGCTAAACATAACTATTTTTTTGCATTGAATTTCTTAAATTTCAATAAAATTTACAATTTCAACTATTATGTTGGGATTTAATTAAAAGAATTCGTAGCAAAGAAATGCATTATGTTGGGCTTGAATCCAGACAAAACAATCCGTAGCTTTTGAGGAGAATGTACAATTCCCTAAAACACCAAGTAAAATGATGAAGGTAAAATCAAATGTTCTTTTATTAATTCCAACTTGAGCATAACACCAGATACTAGAGCACTATCATAACCTCGAGTAGCCATTTCACCAAGTCCTTTGTGTTATAACTAAATTTGGCACTTCTCCATCTGTGAGGACACTTACATGTTTTGGTCGCATGACGACACTTGCATGGCGACACTTCATGAGGTTACTGTGAGTCACACAACAGGAAATTAGGGATGGAAGAGCCATATTTTGGACCTCATTAGGATGGCCTTACCTCATTCATGGTCCATTCAACAGCTAGGAAGCCTATGAACAAATTTGGAAACCAAAACACCTCCTGAAAAACCCTAGAAAAGATAGTTTTTCCGCATTTTTTCACCCACATGCAGGTTGTACATGTCTCACCTACGTGTTGTGCACAACTTGCTCTATTGTTCACCAGTGTGTGCCTCAGAAAATACTCAAAAAATATAATAAATTTCTAAAAGGGGTTGTTTGGGTGGTTTTGGAACTATCTCCTTGGTTGTAACTACTTCCTCCTCGACCCTATCTTCTTCATTTTCTATATAAGAGAGGGAGAGGGGACCATGAAAGGGGTTTGAGCCCATTGTAATGTTATGCTAGAGAAATTTTGATTCTCATCCCCCTCACTTGTGCCCTAGTTTCCATCTAACCCTAATGCATTGCTTGGAGGTTGCGATTCTTGGAGGAGAGAAGCAGGAGATCCATAATTGAAGGTTTCATGAGGTGCCTTGATTGAAGGAAGGTATTATGTACTTGCTTCATTCATTAATAAAATATTAGACATTATTCCCTTTCCAAATCAATGTGAGCATGTGTATCTCAGTTTTGATTACTTATTGATGTTTATTAGATCATCATTTCATTTTCTTTTGAATATCAATTTTCTATTTGTAATCAAATTGGTTTGAGGAAGGTCTTGAAGTGGTTTTGGAGGTTCCTTAATTGGAGAGAAAGAGAAGGACTCAAGGAGAGGCTTGGATCAATATTCTTTTTTAAGGTACATACCCTCTTAAACCCTAAACTCTTTGATTAATAATTGTATTTGAAAAACCTCAGATGTCTGTCTGTCACCCCTAGTACGTTGGTGGCCTCACCCAAACCATTAGGAACTTTTTCCTCACAACAAAACCGATGACTCCAATGGGGGGAAGCCTATCTTCTTTGGGTTATACAAGGCTATTTTTCCAGTATATTTGAAGTTATGAGTTTGATTTCAAGTTAGGAACAATCATTGAGTTTTATTAGACACTTCCGTTGTCAATTTGGGAATTGGATTTGCATTTTTTGGGACTTTCAGTACCCACACGCAGGTCATAGCACTTAAAAGTACGTGTTTGTTGCATACACGCTGGTGGAAGGTCTTCTCACCTATGTGTT
This sequence comes from Larix kaempferi, assembly GCA_027924585.1. Taxonomy (NCBI): domain Eukaryota; kingdom Viridiplantae; phylum Streptophyta; class Pinopsida; order Pinales; family Pinaceae; genus Larix; species Larix kaempferi. The sequence goes on from BSBM01001277.1 coordinate 579,489, forward strand.
ACACGCTAATGTGCTAGTTATTCACTAGTGTGTCCCTCCTATAGGTGATTTTTTTCACTTTCAGGGTTGTTTGGGGGATTTTGGTTGCATTTTTGGAGTCCTAGTTGATCCTAGGTCTGTGTAGAACCCCTTGGAAGTGGTGTCTTATCCTTTGATTGCTCTTAATTTGATGTTTGGGATCTTTTTGAAGCAATTTGCGTGTGTTTGTAAATATTTGGAGCCTCTAGACCCAAGTTGGGGCTTTGTGAACTAATTTGGTGTTTTTTGACTCAATTTGAGTCTAACTGACCTTATTTGCTCCTATTTGATTGGATTTGGAACCTATTGAGGCTATTTGACCTTGTTTATACCTATTTGAGTGAAAATTCCTCTCTGTTCTTTTCCTTTCTTATGCTTTTGGTCTTTCTTTTGTAGTGAAAGATCAAGTGTATTTTCTGTGGTTTAGGACCTTGATTGCACTGTTTGTGTGCAAACCTAGCTTTACTAAACCATATTTCTTAGTAGGTCCTTTGATTTGATGAGGTATAAAATTATTTTTTGTATGCTTTTCCCATTTTTGGCATGCTTACATGAATACGAAGCTTAGTGTTTATGGTTGTTTTCATTGTTTGATGAGAAGATCATAAAGCTTTTGCATTTGATTTGGTTGTGTTTATTTGAGTTAGTTTGTTTATAATCTTGAAAAATGATAAAAATTTGGTTCATTTCACAAGTTAGTGTTGGTTGAATTCTTTGCAAGTGGATTGAAGGATTTGAAATTGCTACACATTGAAAAACAAAGACAAAATTTGTTTTGCATAGTTAGTTGTTTGAGTAGTTGCATGCGTAGGTTTTAGGTTTGGTTTTACATGTTAGACTTTAAATTTTTTACCTTTTGCATTCAAAAAGACCAAAAATTGCATCTTATATGGAAAGTTTGCATATGCATTCCAAATCACATATTCAAAACTTGCATTGGAATGAAATTGAGAATGAGAAGTGCATGTTTGTGGTGGTTAAGTGTTTCATATTTATGTTAAAGCATATCTTTCTATAGTTGCACTTGTTTTTCTGGAGCAGTAAAATACTGTTCTTACGGGAAAACCCAATGTAAGTAATGTAAGTGGTCCATAAAAGGATCAATAGTAATGTAAAAATGTAATGTATGATAGATGATTAATAGTTACATAGGTTTGGGCTTTATATAAGCCCGTCATGCACCTTTTTGTAAAAGGGCATGACTATTGACTTAAATAGTCTTTAATTAATAATAAATTAATATTAATATTAATTTATTATTTTATTGTTACATTGCCTTCCCCTTAAGGGAAGCTTTTTCCTCAAAGCTTCATTGAAAGCAATCTCTGATTTTGCTTGAACTGTCATCTCTTGATCCTCTGCGACACTTGATGAAATAAGATGATACGAGTTACAGATTCCCCAGGAGAATTGTCGCATCGTATTTGTTGTGGTCCATCCTAGATCTAATTTTATCAGAGCTCCAAGATCATTTTGTGGGATGGGTCATTTCAATTGTTGCTTAGTATGTCGATCTTTTCACCTATCAACATAATGCTTTTGTGAGTGCTCGTTTTGACCTTGTCGTTCATCAAAACGACGATTATAATTGGGATGTCTGTAAGGTGTATGTGTTGTTTGTTTTTCTTTCTTTTGAATTGCGGTGAGGACTGTCTTCATTTCCTCGATTTGATTTTTGGATGCATTTTCCTGGATTTGTGCTTCTTGGTTCTCCAATAGATTGTTATGATTGTGAATCTTTTCGATTCTTTTATCTTGCGACTTTTTTTCAATTTCTAACTTCTTGATTTGACTCTCTAGTTCCTGATTATGATTATTTAGACACTGGTTTTATTCTTGCTTATCCAGTATTCTTCCTTCGAGGTCTTCATTGGAGTGTTCCCTCTTACTACTGTTTTTCAGTTTTTTAATCTTTGTAAGCAATGTTTTGTTATGATTTCGTAGACAAAAAATCTCTTCGGTATTGCTTGATAACACATTGTTGACTTTTGTTAGTTCCAACTTATGTGCCTTCTTACTGTTGTCATACTGCTACTGGAGTTTTTCTTTTTGCTGTTGACGATGGCATAAATCTATTTCTTGATTTTCTAGCTTTTCATGTATTTGCGCTAATTCGTCTTCCTTGTCCATGACGACTTTGTTTAGATGACTAATTTCCTCTTCTAAGTCGACACTATTTCCATACGGATATCCTTTGAATTTGTTTGGTTTTTTTATCTGGTCTTCAAGTTTTTGAATGATATTTCCAGACGTGATATTTTCTCGTCTTTATCTGCTAACCTTTCTATGAGTCTTTCTTTACTATCTTCCAAAAATTGAATATTCAATTCTGAGTTAGTAATCTTTAGTGTCTGCTTGGCGTTTTTGAACACTAGACTATTATTGGTTGCCTTGCACTGTTCTAGTTGAGCCGAAACTGCTCGTAACTGCGATTGGAACTCCGCTATCATCGTTGCCATGATTTCTGAACTCCAACTTTTTTGAATTGGTCTTCTTTGTTTGATAACGGATTTGGGATGCTTGACAAGTCTTCTTTGTTGACTCTTCTTGCTTCCGATAATAGGTGGACACCAAAAATGTGTAATAACCCTTAATGTGGTTATTTCGTAAAAAAAAATCTTCTTTTGGTTGAAATATTGTAACTTCAAAGAATATTATATTTGTATATTATTTATTCCGGAGATGTTCCATACCTCCGATGTGATTATACTATAAATCCGGAGATGGTTATTCCTCCGAGTTGGGTGTGGTAACTAGGGTTATTAGACCCACCATGTGGGGGTCGTCCCAGTCAGTTATAATGGGGTATTTAACCTAATGGTTAAATACGAGCCTACATGTACTTGTGTAAAATACATATCAGAGTAGTGTATAAATAGAGGAGGTGTGTTCCTCATTTGATACACTCACACACTTGAGGATAGCACACTTGTGGAGGAGAGGTCTGCTATTGTGGAGGAGGAGATCATGTCTCAGGGTTTCATCTTTGTATATTGCTGGTCATCTATATTGAGGAAGCTTTGCTGGGTTTTCTACCCCATGAGGGTTTCCCAGGATAAATCTCTGTCTCTTGTGTTTATGCTGTGCTTGTTGTTTCTTCAGTGATCCTGTATATGCTATTATTGTGAAATGGAATGTAATGCTGCTATTTTATGTCTTAGCATATTAAATCTTAACATGGTATCAGAGCTAACCTGAAGGAAGACAAGGTATGGCACTAAAGACACTTGCTTTACTTACGACAATTTGAAGGTTAGGGTTTTACATAGCAAAAACCAGTCATCGTAGAACTTTCGCTATAAATCCGTTTTGGCGAAGTTTTCGGATCTGAAATTGTTACAGGACGAAGATTAAATCTCCAGGTACCTTGTGTCCAAAGGACAACCTCTAATTCATTGTACTTTGTGATTTATGATCTGTACAATATAGGGTTTCTGTCTCTTCCAGATCTGAGTCAAAATCAGGTGACCATGGGAAAAAGGTCATATCTTGGGCTAGGAAGCTCCAAATGAAATTTCGTAAAAAGTGACAGGTAGTACACAGTCTGTACTATCTCAGAAAACGTTTTCAGAGGCCGAAGTTGAACCAGTGACACGTGGCACTCCGTACAAGTTCGCTCTCCTGTATTATCCCATAAAAAGGTCATGTTGCGACACTTGGCATAACTCTCTCTCAGAGAGTCCAATTGAGGTCAGACCTGTCAGGATGGAAAGATAACAGGCCGAGCTACCTCAGGAAAGTTTTTCAGAGGCCGAAGTTCAAACAGTGACACGTGGCACGCCGTACAAGTTCGCTCTTCTGTTTTATCCCAAAACAGGTCACGTTGCGACATTTGACATAACTCTCTCTCAGAGAATCCAATTGAGGTCAGACCTGTCAGGATGGAAAGATAACAGGTCAGGCTATCTGAGAAAACTTTTTTCAGACCCTGTGGATTGAAAAGTTTGGATTTACACCAGAAACAATCAGGTACATATTTCTGTCAAAACAGAATTATTTTTGAGTACCTTCATTCATGGCTTCCGGAATTTAGGGCTTTGAAGAAAGTTGGAATTTTTGTAAACGAAGACCACGGCTGAATGCTACTCATCAAAATAGAAATTTAGAGACCAAGATCAGATTTTTTGGTTGGGTAGAAGGCCGGGCTTGATCAAACCCTAGTTCGGGACTTTGATCAGAAAAGTGGAAAATTAGGGCTTCTGTAAAAATGGGAATTTTTGAAATCTGTGACCATGGCTGGAAGCTCCTCAGAAAAATAGAAGCTTAGAGCTTTGGATCAAACATTTTGATTGGGCAGAAGAGTGGGATTCATCAAACCCCAGTTCAGGGTCACGTCCAGTGAATCCGGAAGTTTCAAAGGCAAAATTGAGGAGTGAAACTTTGCAGTTTTCAAATTCTGAATATATCAGTTTGATCAGCTCATCAAGGCGCATATTTCTATCCTTTCGGAAGTTTGAAATTCAAAGTTTGAATTTTTGGGGTTTCTATGACAAACCCATATCCAGCTCCAGGTCCAGTTCTTGCAAATCAAGTGGATATGGTTAATCCTAGAAGAAGATGGATTGGTCACCTGCATAAGTGAAGGAGTTCCTGTTTCAGAGGGAGATGAGGCTAAGGCTTTACATAAGGAGATTACAAGCGATCTCGACAGGTATGACTCATCGAGGTATGTTTTGAGATTTGTTCATGATTAAGTTTATGGTATGTTTGTCTTCATGTTATTACGGTTAGTACAATCTTGATTTTAGATTTGTTGTATCACCTTAACAAAATTATGAATGCATGATAGAAGATATTCATTGGTTAGGGTGTTGACACTTATGATTGTACTAATGCATTATGATGTTGTGTGAGGTTGATGTTGTCTGCTAACAAGATATAGGTACATCACAAAAGACAAATCAGGCTCCATGACCATGAAAACATGAAGACAAAGACTCATCCATAATCTTTGTTCTACTTACGAGGTATGTATGACTTTGTTATATTATGCTTAACCTATGAGACATGCAGGTTCTAGCTCAGGATCTCTAAATCATTGAAGAGATTGTTTAGGTATGTTGTACATAACTAAATAGGTATACTAATCCAGGTATGTTTCCCATGAATCTTACCTTGTGTTAGGATCCCTTATATAAGTATACTTGGTATGATTGGCTATGCTTATTCATAAAATTAGTAATCAAGGGATTATGCATATTATGTCTTTTATCTTGATTGATGATATGCATGAGTAAAAGAATACTTCCCTGAAATCTTGAATACTAATTAACCATGCCTATACATTTTCAAGAATTTAGAACTATAATGTTTTGATAACATTTAGAACATACTAATGGGTGTATGTTTGTGTATGAGATCATGAGGATGACACTTGAACATGCACAGTGGTACAGAATGAATAGAAGTTCAAAAGACATACAGAAGATCAAGCGGGAGGAAACCACACAAACATAAAAGATAAGTATTTGAGTTGTTATTTGAAATAGTAAATGATATTGCCTGTAATAGATTGTATGCATATTTGTATTCCTATAATATATCATGCTGAGTGTAAATATTCATAGAACATTGAACAGTATACTACTAATATGCATATGATTGGTAAGTTGGAGAAACATTCCATTGTTGCTTGTCTAGAATGAAACCTCTTTGCTGACATGCTGAGAGTTGTGCACACTCTCGATAGTATGTTCTGGTAGAGATGGAAGGCATCTAGATAGCCACTGTATGCATACAGGATATGGGAAAGTGTTGTGCCAAAGTATTGGTGAAAATAGTTGCATCACTATGTAAATGATATCTGTATGCATAATAGGTTACCATGTCAATATGATTTGATGATTATGAAGTATTACTAATCCTGTACTTAATTTTGATTTGTAGGAAAGATCATGATGAATGATGAACACTGAACAAGCAATGGATGTTCAACAAGAAGATTTACAAATCAAACAAAATATAGAAGGCTCATGGCTAGAAGATTCTCTTAGAAAGAGGAAGAGAATCATGATGAGATGTTTGCTCCAAGTGGCTAAGATAAGACCATTCTCTTAATGGTGTAATTAAAGAAGAAGTGTGAATCAGGTTCTATATGGTTCCCAGGATCGATAATCAATTGATGAGCTTAATGATCACCATGGGTGATATGGATCTCAACCTTTGCTACAAGGTTGAATATGGCTTCTATACACATATGACATGGATGCAAGAAGGAACTCACCACAGAGTTCGAATGATGTTGAGGCTCATTTCAATAGACCCATCTAATGAGAGATGGCATAGATAGATGACTGTAGAAATGAAATTGAAAGATCTCAGATTGATGCATTACTTTCTAGGTCTAAAAGTATGGAAAGTCTCAGAAGGAATCTCTCTCAACCAGAGAAAGTATGCTGAGAAATCTTGAGAAGACTTGATATGTTGGAATGGCCACTCTTATGGATTCCAACTTGAAGCTGTTAGGAGATGACTCATCGGAGTTAGTGGATATAACTCTGTACAGTCAAATTATTGGGTCATTGATGTATCTAACAAATACTAGATTAGATATATGCTTTGTTGTGAACACCTTGAGTCAGTATCTAGTGGAAACTAGATGTGTTCACCTGATAGTTGCAAAGCATGTGATGAGGCACATAAAGGACACGATAGAATTTGATCTATGCTATCTTGAATATCATGAATTTAGATGGATAATCAGATGCTGGTTGGGAAGAAAGTGTATCAGACATGAAGAACACATCAAGAGGATGTTATTGTCTGGGATTAACCATGACCTCGTGGTTTAGCTGGAAGCAGTCTAGTGTGGCTCTCTCAGCACAAGCAGAATATATGGCTGCTTGCTCTGCTAGTTGTGAAGAAGCTTGGCTTCAGAATTGGTTTGAATTAGAGATAGAACCAACTGTGATCCTATGTGACAAATAGAGTTGTATGAAGATGACAAAGAATCTAGTGTTCCATGATAAGTCAAAGAACATAGGGATCTAATAAGATATGATGCAGAAGGAACTAAAGTTTGAATTTGTAACAGGTTACCGATGTACTAACCAAATCTCTACCTCAAGTGAAGAAGTTACCAACATACTAACCAAACCTCTGTCTTGAGTGAAATTTGAATACTTCCGAGACAAGCTTGGTATAGCTCAAAAGGACCCTCCTCGAAAGGGGGAGTAGTATAGTCACTTATGATGAGATTGTCTCATCGAACAACAAGGTCGATGATGAGGTAACCTGTTCTCTACACCTAGATACTTAGAAATATTTAGATTTAGGACTCTTATGCTTAGAATACTTTGTTTTACATGCTTTTGATGATAGATGTATTGGTGAGAATACATGCTTTTGATGATAAGATGTATTGGTAAGAATACATACTTTTGATGACACATGTATTGATTAATGTACTTGTATGGTTGAGGATACTTGTACTTGTATTGATGAGAATACATGTGGGGATTGTATCATCCCCGGACTTTGGTCCCTGAATTGATCCGTAGACGTATGGTCTCCGAAAAATGAAGTCCTTAATGGACAGTTGAGGGGATTGGATCATCCCTGGACTTTCAGTCCTAAAGAGAGCTGTAGACGTGAGGTCTCCGAGAATGAAGTCCTTAGTGGACAGTTGAGGGGATTGGATCATCCCTGGACTTTCAGTCCTAAAGAGAGCCGTAGACGTGAGGTCTCCGAGAATGAAGTCCTTAGTGGACAGTTGAGGGGATTGGATCATCCCTGGACTTTCAGTCCTAAAGAGAGCCGTAGACGTGAGGTCTCCGAGAATGAAGTCCTTAGTGGACAGTTGAGGGGATTGGATCATCCCTGGAATTTCAGTCCTAAAGAGATCCGTAGACGTGAGGTCTCCGAGAATGAATTCCTTAGTGGACAGTTGAGGGGATTGGATCATCCCTGGACTTTCAGTCCTAAAGAGAGCCGTAGACGTGAGGTCTCCGAGAATGAAGTCCTTAGTGGACAGTTGAGGGGATTGGATCATCCCTGGACTTTCAGTCCTAAAGAGAGCCGTAGACGTGAGGTCTCCGAGAATGAAGTCCTTAGTGGACAGTTGAGGGGATTGGATCATCCCTGGACTTTCAGTCCTAAAGAGAGCCGTAGACATGAGGTCTCCGAGAATGAAGTCCTTAGTGGACAGTTGAGGGGATTGGATCATCCCTGGACTTTCAGTCCTAAAGAGATCCGTAGACGTGAGGTCTCCGAGAATGAATTCCTTAGTGGACAGTTGAGGGGATTGGATCATCCCTGGACTTTCAGTCCTAAAGAGAGCCGTAGACGTGAGGTCTCCGATAATGAAGTCCTGAATGAACAGGCAGGGGATTGTATCGTCCCCGGACTGAGGTCCCAGAATAGAGCCGTAGACTGGGTCTCCGATAATGAAGTCCTGAATGAACAGGCAGGGGATTGTATCGTCCCCGGACTTCGGTCCCTGAATTGATCCGTAGACGTGTGGTCTCCGAGAAGTGGGGATTGTATCATCCCCGGACTTCGGTCCCTGAATTGATCCGTAGACGTGAGGTCTCCGAGAAGTGGGGATTGTATCATCCCCGGACTTAGGTCCCTGAATTGATCCGTAGACGTGAGGTCTCTGAGAAGTGGGGATTGTATCATCCCCGGACTTAGGTCCCTGAATTGATCCGTAGACGTGAGGTCTCCGAGAAGTGGGGATTGTATCATCCCCGGACTTAGGTCCCTGAATTGATCCGTAGACGTGAGGTCTCCGAGAAGTGGGGATTGTATCATCCCCGGACAGCGGTCCCTGAATTGATCCGTAGACGTATGGTCTCCGAGAAGTGGGGATTGTATCATCCCCGGACTTCGGTCCCTGAATTGATCCGTAGACGTATGGTCTCCGAGAAAGTGATTTTTGATGTGGTTACTTGTATCGGTAGGATACTTGTATTGATGATGTGGTTACTTGTATCGGTAGGATACTTGTATTGATGATGTGGTTACTTGTATCGGTAGGATACTTGTATAGATGATGTGGTTACTTGTATCGGTAGGATACTTGTATTGATGATATGGTTACTTGTATCAGTGTGGATACTTGTATTGATGATATGTACACTTGTATTGGCATGAATACGTGTACTAATGATGTGGATACTTGTATTGTTATGGATACCTGTATTGATGACGATGCTGATGATCGTGAGATGACGATGCTGATGATCGTGTGATGACGATGCTGATGATCGTGTGATGACGATGCTGATGATCGTGAGATGACGATGCTGATGATCGTGTGATGACAATGCCGATGATCGTAAGATGACGATGCTGATGATTGTGTGATGATGATGCTGATGATCGTGTGATGACGATGCTAATGATCGTGAGATGACGATACTGATGATCGTGAGGATCCAGATGTTGATGTTGTTGTAGCTGTTCGAGTGCTGCAGAAGATAAAGACTCAGTACTGATGATGTTGATGTTCCAGTATTGAAGATGTTCCAGTAACTAATTGAGTTACTGATGATGTTGAGAAAGCTTCCAATGATTTATAGATGTATCATGTATGATGTTGATGACTCCTTGCTCGTGCAGACACTGTTATAATATCCTTCTCGTTAAGGGGGAGTGTTGAAATATTGTAACTTCAAAGAATATTATATTTGTATATTATTTATTCCGGAGATGTTCCATACCTCCGATGTGATTATACTATAAATCCGGAGATGGTTATTCCTCCGAGTTGGGTGTGGTAACTAGGGTTATTAGACCCACCATGTGGGGGTCGGCCCAGTCAGTTATAATGGGGTATTTAACCTAATGGTTAAATACGAGCCTACATGTACTTGTGTAAAATACATATCAGAGTAGTGTATAAATAGAGGAGGTGTGTTCCTCATTTGATACACTCACACACTTGAGGATAGCACACTTGTGGAGGAGAGGTCTGCTATTGTGGAGGAGGAGATCATGTCTCAGGGTTTCATCTTTGTATATTGCTGGTCATCTATATTGAGGAAGCTTTGCTGGGTTTTCTACCCCATGAGGGTTTCCCAGGATAAATCTCTGTCTCTTGTGTTTATGCTGTGCTTGTTGTTTCTTCAGTGATCATGTATATGCTATTATTGTGAAATGGAATGTAATGCTACTATTTTATGTCTTAGCATATTAAATCTTAACAGGTTAAACAACTTTTTTTTCCAAAAGTAATTATTATTTTAATAAAATAATATTTTTTCTTTTAATATAATAATAATTATTAATTAATTAATTAATTAATAATAATATTATTAATATTTTTATAAACTATATATATATAGTTTTTTTTTCAAATATTAAAAATATTTAAACAATATAATAATACTATTATAAAGTCTAATATTTGATTTCAAAAAATGAGATTTAGGGTTTCAAATGGGAGATGGATGGCGGGGGAATGCGGCCGAGGTGGTGGTTGTCGGTGGTGGTCGAGTGAGGAAGGTGGGGAGAGCTGGATGAGAGGTGGGCATGGTGGCTGGTCGAGAGGGTGGCGCTGGACGAGGTAGGGTGGTGGATGCGGGGGGAGCAGCGAAGGCTGTGCGGAATGGTGGTGCGCAGAGGAGAGAGGCGTGGGGTCTGTAGGAGGGTGGGAGAGTTGGGAAAGAAGTGTAGGAGTGGAGGGCAGGCGGAGGTGGCGGCTAGGACGACGGCTATGGATGCAGGAGCTTGGCGTGGGAGTGGAGAGCAGGCGGAGGAAAGAAACGCAGCAGGAGGGAGGCAGAGGGGCATGGGAGTGGGAGGAGCAGAGGTGGGGCGGTGGGAGTGAGAGAAATGGTGGAGCGGAAGGGAGGAGGTTGCGTGGAATGGTGAGCGCTGGGAGGATGGCGTGGGAAGATGAGAGGAGTGGCTAGCATGGAGGAGGGTGGAAACAGTAGTCGGGATGAAGTGAATGAAGCATAGGAAGGGAGAGGGCATTGGAGGAAGAGGGTGAGGGCTAGGAGAGTGGGATGAATGGTTGCGTGAGTGAAGGAATGACGTGTGGGTTGCGAGAAGGAGATATGAGGAGCAACCGGGTGAATCTTCTTCCTTTCAATTGAAATATGAAAAATGGCCAAAAGCCAAGACTGGTCAAAGACCAAGTGCATAGAGAAACTCTCAAGTGGGTGGCCAAGGGTCGGATTAGGGAGGGCGGAGAGCCTCTGATACCACTGGAGCAGTAAAATACTGTTCTTACAGGAAAACCCAATGTAAGTAACGTAAGTGGTCCATAAAAGGATCAATTGTAATGTAAAAATGTAATGTATGGTAGATGATTAATAGTTACATAGGTTTGGGCTTTATATAAGCCCGTCATGCACCTTTTCGTAAAAGGGCATGACTATTGACTTAAATAGTCTTTAATTAATAATAAATTAATATTAATATTAATTTATTATTTTATTGTTACATTTTCCTCTCTTGAAAAGTTTTGAAAGCATATTTCAAGCAAGCAATCAGTAATTGGAGATAGGATCTTAGGTTTTCTTCTAGTTTAGAAACACACCTAATAACTTAGGTAGGATTGTGGAGGTAGGGAGTTGTGAGTTAACTCCTCAACGACCACTTAGACTTGTCAAAACTTAGGTGTCTTTTGTTAGGGATAGAAATCCAACACCGTAAGGGTGTGGCCGGGAAGATCCTCTACCACAGGATTCAAGCACGAGTTTGTGTGAGGTTGAGTTGCAGAGAGATCCCTCCAATACTCAATCAAGCATCCACCAGGAATTTTGCGTGTACGGGGAATTTGACAGTATAGAGTGTTGTTGCAGAGTTTCGGGATTAGCTACCCTACCCATAAGCATGATTCTGACTTGCGACTGTTCCCCCGGATGTTGTCTGCGGATTGGTAGCCATAGTATCATGTCTTTAGGGTGGCACAAAGGTGCTAGCAGAGGATTTTCTGCGAACACCTTGATTAGGCCTTGTGATTGGAGCATTAGTACCCTTGGAGGGTGTTTTGCAGATTTATATGGGAAAAAATTGCACCAAGAAGGGAAACATGCCCAACCTTGGTAATTGATCTCAGATCTTCATTGATTATACTTGGGACCTCATCATCCTAGGATGATCTTTGGGAGATTACATCTTTGTTTGCTTATTTGATATCTTTCAAGAACATTTTATTGTGTGATGTTTGATTTTTATTTTTTGTAGACTTTATTCTTAGTGTCTTCTGTGAGCCACCGTGGCCGATCAACCTTCGCGCAGATCCAGAAGTCTGTTCAGGATATTTTCTTCTGCGAGCCACCATGGTCGATCAACCTCTGCGTAGATCCTGAAGAATTCAAGTATAACATCTCGAACAGAGAGAAGTCCCTGCACTGAGGCGAATACTGGATTATCCCGATCCACCCCCTTAGGGGGAATAAGAGGAAAACCAGGAACATCAAACATAACAACCAGTAGAAGAAAACCGTTCTATGTTAGGAGAGTCTGAGAGACATTTTGATGAAGGACACTTTAGATATACTGAGGAACAGTTACATAAATCCCCTAGAGTTCATTCTCAGTTAACTGGTATCAATTTTCCTAATCAATTGTCTAAGCAGTTCAATATGGAAAATAGAGAACAAGTATTTGCTTCAGGGGACATGTCTACTCCAGTTAGCACTTTCCCTGTAGTAGGAGTCACTTTTATTATTGAATCTACAATAAGATCATGTTAGTTTCCCCCGACCTCGATGGTACTTACTGGTACTAATTCGTTAACCCAGGTTAGTTCAAACCCTTTCTCTTTTGGATTCCCCTTTTCAAGTTGTCGACCTATGACTACCACTATTCCTCTTAGTTAAACTTTGACCATTGCTTCAGGAAGAAACCCATCTATCCCTTTTCATACTATCCCACCCTTCAATGGAAAAATGTTTATGTCTACCCCACTCTACCCTAGTGAATCTTGCCTTTCCAATTTGTTGGAGGTATGAGTTTTGGTCACACATTTGGATTAAATGTATCACAAGGTAATCCTTTTGTACTAGGGGGAACCAACACTGGATGTTCATGGGGGCAACCTGCCACTCAAGGAAATATCCCCTTCTATGGGAGGGGAGGTTCTAATATGGCTAACCTGTTATGAAAACATTCTTACAAGGTAACCAACCTTTTGTAGGGATAGGAGGGAATTTTGGAACAACTAATCCTTCATTTCAACACCACTTTGGTCAAAAATTTGGAAAACCCACTCCACCTTTGACTAATCCTGGAAATCCATACATTCTAGGACAACCACATGCCAGCACCAACCAATGGGCAGCTAATGCTCCCGGAACCTGGAACACAATGACTAAGATGAAGTTGCCATTTTTGGCTACTTTGAATTTGCCCGATCTTACAAAGTTAACTAATTATCTAGTGCTACATGACTCGAGATGGCCACCCCTACCCACTAAAATTCCTTAGACATTCCTAAGTTTGAAGGTAAACCCAAGGAAGACCCAACTACCCATGTGATGACTTTTCATCTATGGTGTTCATCCAATTCTTATATGGATGATTCTATTCGTTTGTGTCTTTTCCAAAGGAGTTTAACTGGGGCAGTGGCGAAATGGTACATAGAGTTACCACGGGTGTCTTTTCAAACTTTTAACTCAGTTGTGATGGTATTTCTTAACCACTTTCAGCTTTCGGTCTGTTATGAAACTAGAACCAAGCTGTTAACATCCTTTCATTAGGAAAAATATACCCATATCTCTGACCACATCCATGAATGGAAAAGGAGACGTAGTTTGATCAAGGCTCATATCCCTAATGAATTACTTACCGATTGGTTCATCAAGTCATTTCAACCCGTGATTGTAAAAGATGTGGCTCTTTCTGGGGTTCAGATCGAGGAGCAGGCTATTATTAAGGACCAACAATTGGATTTGGTTTATTCTCAATCCAAGATGCTGTATGAAATTCTGCCCACTGGTCCTAGAGTAGAAGATGACTCAACGAAACCTATCCCGACATCTCATGCTGATGGCATGATCAGAACAATTGAGAACAATCCAGTTAGCCCGGGCTATAACTTTTCAAGTCAAAATTCACCGACAACTGGTCATATTAACACACAAAACCTTAAACCCAACCCTCCTTCTAATGTTCTGTCAGTGCATAACTCTAAAGGGAACCAGCAACCTGGAGGGAAGAAAAAGAAGAATAGAAAAAATGGGAATAAGGGGACAAATAATGAAAATAATAACAATAATAATGCTGGTGGTGCACGTAATGAAAAAGCTAAGACGAAATTCCTTTGCTTGTTATGCAAGGGAGATCATCTAACTTACAAATTCCCTAAGATGGAAATGGAACAAAAGTTGTTGGCTTAGTAGGAAGGGTCCTCCCAGATTGCTGTATTAACCAATCCATTTCCTCAACATCAGTAACAGATGATTGTTGGTGCTCATCCAAACCATGTATCCTCTCAAGGGGGAAACCAGGGAACCTCCTCTCAAGGGGGAAGTTTAGGCTAAGGAAAATTTTTCATGTGTGAACAAGAATTGTATCTCCAGACTAGGAACAAAAATTATGAGTCTAATTCGTTTGGATCAAAAGGTAAGGAACCTATTCGTGTTGATAGTGACAATTCTTTGCATATAGAGAAGCCTCCCAATTATACTATGCCTTGAATAACAATTGAGAAACTAGCCTTAAACAATAACGAGTTCAATCAGGATCATGGATCCAATACTCCTTTAGTTTCCCATTCCGCGAGGAGTTGTGAAAACATTGGTGTGGGGATGTATCCTTCATTAATTGGAAATTTTAATCTTCCTCCACCTGCTTTTCAAACTAATGCATCACCAGTGCACACAATTTCAATAGTCACCACACCTCCCGTAAATAAGGAGTCTCAATTTAAGTCTTTGAACTTTAAGAACCTTTGGAAGTGTTCAGCCTCTGAAGTTGGGTGTATTCAAATCAACTAACCTTTATATCATTTGGTTTAAATTGATAATGATGAGAAGCCTCTGAGTTCGTGCTTACCTTCTTGGGACTTGGTTTCGGCAGTTGACCAGAGGATCCATCCAATAGAGTCATCAGAGATTTCTACACCTTGTTGATCCAACTGAATGTGTACCCATCTGGGATGATATACTTCCTTCTGATGAAGTTTTGCTAGAGTGTATAATGTAGGCTTCCATTCATTTGGATGTTGATCCACTTGCAATTATGTCTAGCCCCAATTTTCCTTTGGATTATGATCCTACCATTGTTGAGACTTTGGACTCTCCCATAGGATAAATAGATGAAAATTGGATTTGGTACTTAAGAATGGGAGATATCAACTTTGATAATCTGGTCAGAATCAACAAAGGACAAGCGGTAAGAGACATTCCAAAAATCATGAAACCCTTGAATTATGTCTGTAAACATTGTCTATACGGAATCAAACAAGAGTAAGATTTAAGACAAAAGAATACTCTACGACAAAACCATTGGAGCGAGTGTACATTGATCTCTCCGGCCCAATGAGAACCAAAGGGATAAATGGTGAGTCCTATTTCATTATCTTCATTGATGATTATACTAGAATGGCATGGGCCTTTTTCCTTAAGAAAAAATCAGACATTTGAATGTTTCAAATTTTTTAAAGAAGTAGTTGAGAATGAGACTAGATTAAGAACTAAGTGTTTAAGATCGAAAAATGGATGTGATTACACCTCAAATGAATTTGAATATTTATATGAGAAAAATGGAATTAGAAGACACTTCTCAGTTGCCAGAACTCCACATAAAAAGGGAGTAGCAGAAAGAAAGAACAAAATAGTGTAGGAAATGGCCAGAACACTGTTAAATGATTCAAAATTATCTGATATTTTTTGGACTTAGGGTATTCATACATCTATACACATTCTTAACAGAGGTCATATAAGAATAAATAGTAGCATGAATCCCTATGAAATTTGGAAAGGCATTCCAGCTACTGTCAAGCATTTCAGAGTATTTGGAAGCAAGTGCTATATCAAGAGAAACGATGAAAACTTAGGAAAATTTGATTCCATATATGATGAAGGAATATTTTTTGGATATGTGACATGAAGCAAGGAATATAAATGTTTCAATCAGGCTAAGACTAAAGAATATGGTGGAAATTCGATATGTGAGGGTAGATGAAACATTCACACATAGAAGACTAGAGGATGATGATGATTAGTCAGCATTTGAACGGTCATCAGAAGACCTACTGGAAGAAGAGGAGTCAAACGAATGACAAGAAGAAACGTATCAAGAAGAACTAGAAGAAGAAAGAATACCAGACACAAAGAATCCCTCTAGATATGTCCAAAGGAATCATTCTGAAAACATGATTATCAGTGATAAAAATGCTAGCGTAGAAACAAGAAGAAAATTCTTAAAAAACACTCTAGAAGAGGTACATTTATCCTTACTGTAAAAAATAGAACCAAACAGTTTTAATAAATCCATGAATGGCAAACACTGGATTGAAGCCATGAAAGAAGAATTAAATTAGATTGAGAAAAATCCGACCTGGGAACTTGTTCCAAGACCCAAGGAAAAAAATGTTATTGGTACTAAATGGGTTTTTAGGAACAAACTAAATGAGGATGGATAGGTAGTCATAAATAAAGTGAGGATGGTATGAAAGGGATATGCACAGGTTGAAGGAATCAACTTTGAAGAAACATTTGCTCTTGTATCACAAATAGAAGCAATCACAATGATTTTGACCTACACTTGCTCCAAGAACATCACTGTATATCAAATGGATGTAAAATCAACATTTCTAAATGGAGAACTAGAAGAAGTGTATATAGAGAAGCAAGAAGGTTTCTCTCTTTCAGGTAACAAGGACTACATCTGCAAATTAAAAAAGGCTCTTAATGGGTTAAAGCAAGCACCAAGGGTTTGGTATTCAAGATTGGACAAGTATCTATAACAACAAGGGTTCAAAAAAGGTAATGTAGATAGTAATCTGTATGTAAAGGTTGAGCATTAAAATATGATTGTTGTAGAGGTATATGTAGAGTCTAGACGATATCATCTTTGGAAGTAATGATAACAGGCTAAGCCAAAAATTTGCTAAGAACATGCAAAAGGAATTTGAAATGTTGCTGCTCGGAGAATTGTCCTTCTTCCTATGTCTCCAAATTTCTCAACTAGATGATGACATCTTTATCTCTCAAATTGAGTATGTAAAAGAAATGTTGAAAATATTTAATATGGAAGATTGCAAGCATGTATGTACCCCCATGATTACTGGCCACAAATTAAGTAAGGAAGATAAAGCAAAGGAAGTTGACCAAAAAATTTATAGATCAATGATTGGAAGTTTGTTATATGTAACAACTTCAAGACCAAACATAATGCAAGTTTTAGGGATGGTTGCAAGGTTTCAAGCCGCACCTAAGGAAACAAATGTTCAAGTTGTGAAAATAATTTTTAGATATTTGAAAGGGACTTTAGATTTTGGTAGAAGAAGTACAAGTGGAGCAACATTTTTCTTGGGTAACTTTTTAGTGTCCTGGTTTAGCAAGAAACAATCCACCATATCGCTATTTACAGCAGAAGCATAATATATTGCAGCGGCAACCTATTCTGCACATGTTCTATGGATGAAACAAACCTTAAAGGATGTTCAAGTGGAATTTGAACATCCTATATTAATCCTATGTGACAACACAAACAAAATCAACATCTCTAAGAACCCTGTGATGCACTCCAAAACTAAGCATATTCCAATCAAATATCATTTTGTGAGGGAACAAGTCACTGAAAACATTGTCAAACTAGATTATGTGGACACCAAGGAACATATTGCAGACATATTTACAAAGCCACTCCCAAGAGACACTTTCGAATATCTCAGAAAGAAACTAGGGTTCATTCCTAGTCCACAACATGACAGGAGTCTCAGGAAGAAAGCATAAAGACAGGGGGAGTATCCCTTTGCCATTTATGTCAAAGGGGGAGAGATACTATGAAGCATGTATCGATGACAGAGAATTGCGCAGGAAGCACGAGAAGATGAAAAATAGCAGATAAATACTTATCAAGGTTGTGTGGTAGAGAAAAGGATCAAAGTGGCATAAATACAGGGGGAGTACTGTATTGTGTGCAAGCATAACAAGATAATTCATGATTAGGAGGATCACAAATTCATAAGGTATTGACATCAATGCCAAAAGGGGGGATTGTTGAACTTTGGTGTTGTCATTGATGTCAAGTAAGTTGGTAGAGAAAAGGATCAAAGTGGCATAAATACAAGGGGAGTACTGTATTGTGTGCAAGCATAACAAGATAATTCATGATTAGGAGGATCACAAATTCATAAGGTATTGACATCAATGCCAAAAGGGGGGATTGTTGAACTTTGGTGTTGTCATTGATGTCAAGTAAGTTGTTGGATGATGTCAAAGAGTTCGTTGGATGATGTCAAAGAAGTTGTTGGATGATGAAAAAAGGTTGTTGGAATTGGTGTCTATGTGCCAGTTTGAAGAAATATCTAAATATGTGTGCAAGTCCTTAATCCCACCTAGTCATGGTACTCCAGTGTGCAAGTCCCACTAAGCCAATGAAATAGTGTGTGCAAGACCCACAAAGTCATGGTACCTCATTAGCGCAGGTTAAGAAAAGTGGCAGATGCTTGGGTAAGCTTGACCATAAGGAAAAGAAGAAGGGTTTTTACCATTTAGAGAAGTCCCAACTTGTGGACACATTGCCTAAACAAGTTGAGTATAAATAAGAGTGAAGTTGATGAATGAGAGGTAAGCTTGGAAGAACAAGTGGAGTAATATTATGAATTTGCAATATTTGGTTAGATGAAATGTCATGGGGAATCAGAGGAAATATGATTTGAAGAAGTGCATGAGGTTACAAGAATGACGAGAAACAAGGAGAAATTGCATGGATAAAAGGGTCATTTGTGAGAAAGGCACAAGAAGCATGTGGATGTATATGTACGCATAATCTGTATTGTAGAACACAACTGTGGCATAATACATTGTAAGAGAAACAATGATCAGATTTGAACCAGAATACATCAAAAGTAAGTACACCATTCAGTGAAGGAGAGCGCAAATAATAGTGCACGCAGATATGAAGTTAGAGGACATCAACATCTATATCTTAGGGTGGTTGGACAGGGAAAGGAAATGAGATTACATTCTTCACTCAGGTTGGTGCTTAAAAACTGAGAGTTGGTTCTTGCGCAAAGGATTGGTGTCCTCATAGGTTGGAGCCTTAATCAACAAGTTGGTGCTTGCGCAGAGGATTGATGTCCTCACAGGTTGAAGCCTGCGGTTTGCAAGTTGGTGCTTGCTAGTGGGATTGGTGTCCCAATCAAATAGGTGTCCGAGTGAGTTAGTGCTCACATTAGTGGAGATTGGTGTCTCCCATCTTTCTTTATAATTTCATTTTATCCATGCATACATACATACATACATACATACATATGTACGTACATATATACATATACATATACATACACACACACACACACACACACACACACACACACACAATTTTCTTCAAATATCTGCGCATGGTTTGTTTTTATTGATGTTGGTGCTTGTTTTAAAAAGGGAATTATTTGTAAATCTACGCATGATATTGATTCACCCCCCCTCTCACTACCATTAATAATTCCAACATAATTAAAGGCATTAGCAAAATAGAAACATCCTACATAGAGATAACTATGAATAATAATCTATAATTAAAGTCATGTCTACCAAATTAGTTGTCAAGCAGTGAATTTCCACCTAACCATAGAATTGACTATGGATCCACCCCCATGCTAGACCATGATATCACTATTGATATGGAAGCACCTATGGTGATTTAATCTAACTCAACCCAACCCATTAATCTCATGCTCAACTAATCTAATCACCATAGAGTACTCTAGGTCCTCATCCAACCATCAAATGACCATTGTACTCTCTTACATTGTCCTACACAAATCAAGGAAGATATTCCCTTTCATTGCTTAGCAATGCCTCAAGCATATTCTTCTATTCCATTGCTCTTCAATACATGTAGCAATATTCTAATTGTTGGTTGCTTTCTAGGAATAACCCATGAGAGAAAATACTAGACCGAAAAACAATGAATGATCAACAATAACAAGGTTGTAGATTTAGAGGTGTTTACTTCAATGAATTTCGACATTCCAACCATGGTTTATTTCTCAGACCATCTCATTTCCTCCCATATTCTCAACAAAAAACTCTCCCAACTTCTACAGGTTCTAACTAATGACAAGGATAGGGATTCCCTTTACATTTGATTACACCGAGAGTAGCAAGGTGCTTACAACCCAGTATGGGGAAGATGTTGTTACTTTTGTCACGTTAGTCACATTATGTAAGTAATGTTTCCATGTCGGCTCATAACTTATCCAATTTCTTGATAGGCAAATTTTTCCTTGATGTGTAAAAAAATTAAGATAAAAAAAGTTACACTTCAAGAAATTGGATCCCTCTCGGTGCTTAATAGATATGGGTTTAAAATGGATCTATATTGGTTTTATGACAATGATAATGACCATGGGAACATATCCCCA